>OX578283.1:42667164-43282164 GCA_951217055.1 Gerris lacustris
CCTAAGCCTAGGGGCTAGCTGCACAAGAAACATTGATGACAGGTTTTACAAACCCTAGATGACGATAGCTCGTCTATCATTACTTTACTATCTTCAACCATCGCTCTATCTACTGAGCTCTTCTGTGAACATTCATAATACTCTAGAACTCTAGACAGCCAAGAGACAGCTAGATATACTTAAATAAATTTGCACTGACAGTACCGTGTCTCCAAACAAGAAGAACTTGAAAACGTAAATTTACGCCTATAGGCCTTTTGCAAAGAAAATTGAAAACGTAAATTTACGCCCATTGGGCTTGAAAGATTCTCAGCTGAATATCGAAAAGCAATCACTATCAGTTGATTTAGCATTCAAAATGCTAAATGCACACTCAGCATTACTCTGTGGTGAAAGATAATAAAAAAAAAATCTAATTTTATTTTGTACATCATCATTATTTTTCCCTCGTTGACTTTTCATTTATCTAAAGAAAAAAAGGAGAGAGCTAGATTGTAAATTAGTAAAGCATTTAAAAAAAAATATATACTTTTAATGATAGTACACAAAATTTTAAATTACGAAGAACGAATCAATATTAAGAAAAAAAGGAGAAAAAAATGTTTAAAAAGTGTGTAAAGTTTGTATCAAAATAAAACAAAGATAAATTAATACTGATTAATAGAGGTATATTTCAAGTCAAACATAAAGGCGTTGCGTGTTTAGCATTATCTGTATTGCGTGTTTAGCATTACAGATATGATAAATTACACCTGCTTTACAACAGCAAACAAGCATCTTAGATTCTACATAACGATACATACACTTATCATAGGATTCACATATTATAATATTTTTAAAATATATACCATAAATTATATTACCACTACATCTATTTTAAGTTTACAAAAACAAATCTATATTTATAAAGAATAAATCTAGCCATGCACCAAAATATTATTAGCTTAAGGGTTAACATAGTCTTCTTACAGTCGTTTAAGAAACATTAAAACAAAGTTCGGCATCTGTACTCTAATAAAATTTGCATGTAAAATATTCACAAGAAATTTGAAAATTATGTAGTATAGAGTTATATTTTATTCTTTAAGAATAAAAAAAAAATTATATATACATTCTGTCAATTAGTGTGGCACATAGCTTTCTCGCACCCATTTTCTTACACTTTAATGGTTTTTTGCTTTTACAACCTATAATTGTCAAATTTATTTAATTTTCCCTCCGTTTAAAATAACTATTTAAAAAAAAAGTTAAAATTAATTTGGGGCTACCTGCGGGCTACTTTCGACAAACCATCCAAATTTCATAAAAATTAAATGAGTACTTTTGAAGATGAGGGTGTAAATAAAATGTATGCTTGTGCTTATGTGGAAGAAAAATAAATGAGCACCGAATGTTTAAACTTATATGGGACCAACAATGAGGTAATTATGATTATGACCTACCATTAAAATTTCATAGCTGATTAAGTTATGTTTGTAAGAGTAGTTTTTAAGATATGTTGGTTTCGCAAAAATTGAGAGTTAGACAGACACGGAACTAAAAAATGTTCCCTGATATCTGAAACAGATATCTGTCTTGAAATTTTTGAAATCGGAGACCTAAAATTTTTTCGATACCTACTTCGTTACCTACGGTAAGCTCAGAAGCAAAAATTATGATTCCAGCTTGAGAATGACCCAAAGGAGGGGAAGAAATATCGCAAAAGTGAACCTTTTAATTCCTTAATAAACTCAACTACTCCAGTGAAACAATGTTAATGCCATTACATAAATATATACACTTATGGTATATATATTTATATAAATATATACACTTATGGTATATATATTTATATAAATATATACACTTATGGGCTTATATCTAACCGTTGAAATCTCACTTCCCCTTTTATCAAATGAGTTTTTAATAAATCCCGCATCTAATTGGAATATATCCTTTTTTAAAATAATCCGAAAACTAACAAATTTCCTATCAAACCTATTTATACCATTAGGTTCGTATTTGAATTGATTGCATTAATTTAATTAAAAACACTAAGCACTGTTATCGAGAAATAACTTGTCAGAGCTTTTGACGGAGGCTTCAAATTTAGAGTTAATATTAATTTTTCTATTTTCCCTGGGGATATGTTTCTTCTGAACATGGGTAAATTAAATTTAATTAAAATCAGCCAAGAAATTTAAACTCGACGTGTCTGCACAGATAAAATGGATTTTCGTTTTACTTCATTGACTTGAATAAATCTCAAAATCAAAACTTCGTATCTACAATGTAGTCTTAAAGCCAGCTTGGACCTACGGTCTAGAAGTGTGGGGCAGCACCAAGCCTTCAAATTCCCATCGTCTCCAAATCCTTCAGTCAAAAATTCTTCGAAAAATTACCGATGCTCCTTACTATGTTTCCAACCTTACTCTCCATGAAGACCTGAACGTTCCTTTTGTCCGAAATCTATCCGAATCCCGATATCGAAAGTTCCACGAATCCTTATCCCATCATCCTAATCCTCTTGTACAACTCATGTCCTCTCAACATATTCAAGGTAACCCTCCAAGACGTCTGAAGAGGCAGTGGCCTAGGGATCTACTCTCATAGAATATTGTTATTGCAATCCATTATTACTTTCTATTTCTTAAATCTTATATACATTATAAATTTACTTTATCATTACTTAAATATTTTTTAATATAATTATTTTACTGTATAAATCGCCAGGAAGTGTAGTCACTGGACTACTTCTTCTTCATGTTTCTCCCGCCATGTTAAACAATAACATCATTATCACTTGTTACAATGAAATTATGTGTAGTTGTGTTATTCAATAAAAATTTAAAAAAAAAAAAATCAAAACATTCTTTCATTATTATAAATTATTAAGAAATTGCACAAACATACAGCAAAAGTAGCAGCAAGATATGTATTTTAACTGTAACAGTCAGTAAAAGATATAAATATATGAATCTAATTCAAATGTAATTTAGACAAATAACACCAACATCAAAGCACTCATGTTCATGTAATAATAACAATTGAAAATAATTGACCCATATATTGTGCTTAATATCTGACCCTAAAATGCATATAATGGTGAGACTTGGAATTGCGTGTACTAAGTGTAAGTTATGGGCCCACTTGAAACTACACCAACTTCGAGAACAATTTATGTGCGTACAAGGACCAAGGGACAACCATTGGGCTGAACATTACAAGGGGACGTGTACAACAGTGGTTTTGTATTAACATAGTCGATGTGTTAGATATCTAGTCTAAACCATGCATCACGTGGAGTTTGAGAATACATGTTCCATCTACAGATTAGTGGAAATCTTATTTTATTTATTTTTCTCAAACAATACATTTAATTATACCTGTTCGAAACAACAAGGATCTGGGTAAATATATAGTTAATTAATTAAATATTTATGTAATTAATTGAACCACATACTGATATAAGTTTTTGAGGTTTTATACAAAAGAAACATGAAATGTTGTACTCATACAGGGTATTATGGAATCTCAAAATATTCGGTAATAATAACATTAACAAACGAGTAGAAAAAGGTATACTCCCTGAAATATTATAACACGTCATACGTTAATAAGGTAAGATTATATATGACAAAGGTAGAAATAAATTTTTAGTTGTAGCATAGATATAATGTATTATTAAACAGATCAAGATAAAATTAAAAATATGGGGAAAATTAAAAGTAATATGCCAGTCCTACTAAAAATAGGATATCAATATTCTTGGAATTAAAAAATAAAAATCACATAATAATTAGAAAAATTTAAAGTATAATTTAATCTTTCCGTTGTATAAATACTACCTAAAACTTAAAAATTTGAAATAATAATTAGACTAATTCATTAGGGTACAAATTAGCAAATAGCAAAAATATAAAATCAGGCATTTTTATTATTTTATAATTTGTGGAAGAATAGAAAAAGGAAAAACTTTATAAAAAGAAACGATAATCATATGCAATAATAATGAATTTGAGTGAAAATCTCGAACAAGCAAATTCGACATGGAAATTAGATGCAATAAATTAGATAGCCAAAAGAGACCGGAAAGAAAAAATCCTACCGCAGGTTTCCGCAAGCCGAGCGAATTTCCATTGGAAATTTGTAGTTCAATGTTGTGCTGTTTAAACTTCTTTCAAACTACTACGATTATGTTTAACTAAGCAATATTCTAAAAACCCTAAACCAAGTAAAATATTTCTTTTAAATTTTCTTAACTTAAAATAACCCACACAATTGTAGTAGTTATGAAAGAAGTTTAAACTCCACAACATTGAACTACAAATTTTCAATGGAAATTCGCTCGGCTTGCGGAAACCCCGACGTTGGATTATTTTGTACATAAATGTATTTTTTTTAAAAATATTTGCTAACTCATCAGGAGGGGTTAATGACGTCATAAATATCCCATTTTCAATAGGGATCCTCATCTCAACGAGCTTGATTTTTCGGTCCAAGTTTCATTTCTACTCGTCAATTCGTTCGAGAGTAATCGTGCTTACAAGAAATCCGCTAGAAATACAAATACCTATATAAATATAAATATATATATATATATATATATATATATATATATATATATATATATATATATATATATATATATATATATATAAATATAAAGTTTTGTAAAACCTATCTTTTCGTGATCCCATGAAACGTATTTCGGCCACAGCCCCGGCTTTCCGGCTTTAACTGCCGCCATGCCAGTGGCTCCATTAGCGAATTTTTTCCAATGGAAATTCGCTAAAAAAAAATCTTACAATATTTTAGAGTAATATAATGCCTAAGTATACAAATAAACACCTACATCCTTAAAATGGTATTTTGAGCTAAACACTTAGGACATTAACTGCATGCAGTGATATATAGGTGTGACAACTCCTACTCAACTCAAGGTTTCAGTCAATAAAACGACAAACTTCACTTCAGCCTACAGTTTCGGCTGCTATTTATATACAGCCATCATTGCTAAAACAGTAAATACAAGAAGAAACCATAAATTAAGACATAGAAAAGAACATAGGAGGGTGAAAAATTAGTAAAGTAAGAAGTGAATAGAATAGATCCATAACAAGAAAACTTACGTGAAAAAAGAAGAAATAAATTATTTAATATGAAATAAACAGGAAAATGTAACACATGTAAAAACTAGCATGATATAATAAATTAGAACAAGGCAAGACTAGATCAGTGAATGTAAAAAGTAAATATGGTAAGGATTGACATTAGGTAACTGCGTGGTGAGGCGGGAAGAATATGAACTAACGAAACCACCAGCCAAAACAGTGGCGGGCGATATAAACATAATAACAGCATTGAAGCAGAAATATACAATTAAAAAAGAATAAGAGACCATTAAGAAAAAAGAAATAACGCGTGAGCATGAAGAGCATTAACCAGGGTGCAGATCCGATTCAAGTAAGTACTTGTACAAGTCACTAATACCAGATACACCCGACCTATAGTTCATAGTCTTTTTACTATCTTTGATATATAGCATCTCAAGAATACGCCGTTTTTTGGTGTTGCTTTGGTCGGCTCTGTGATCTAAGTCTGCGCAGTAAGCTGCGAGGGCCGTAGCAGTTCACTCCATATATATATATATATATATATATATATATATATATATATATATATATATATATATATATATATATATATATATATATATATATATATATATATATATATATATATATATATATATATATATATATATATATATATATATATATATATATATATATATATATATATATATATATATATATATATATATATATATATATATATATATATATATATATATATATATATATATATATATATATATATATATATATATATATATATATATATATATATATATATATATATATATATATATATATACATATATATATATATATATATATATATATATATATATATATATATATATATATATATATATATAATATGTGTGTGTTTGTTTATTTATTTAAACGAGTAAAAATCAATCTAGTAGACATTTATATCCTAGAGGAAACTAAAATTCCGACCACATCAACATTGCAAAGGTTTTCTTTCCTCAAATATTTATTTTTAAAGTGCTTATTTATTTTTTTTTAGTGCATTTTATTTTTAAATTATGCACACATAGCTACTGACACTCACACATTTCAATTTATTTCTCATGTCGCTTTGGAAATAGAAATTTATATAAAAAGAAATAAATATAAACGTTTGGGAAAAATAACTTTACGTAAAAGTTTTATTTCCTTTTTAAAAATAAATAAATAATCATTCAAGGTATACTTCCTTCAATGCAAAATGTATATGTATATTGTTTATCCACTTTTCTAAATGCAGATGCACTCAATAGGTTTTATATTTTAAAAGTTTGCTTTGAAATTTAAATTTAATATTTGGAGAGGCGTTCGTTTTTATCTTACTAATGAACAGGGTGTCTCCTTAGAGTGTATACTTTTATTGGCAGGTACCATTAAAAATCATTTAACAAAATTTATCACGATTAACGCTCTGTATTTTCACTTAATGTAGTTATTTTTTTCAATTTTCCTACCATACTAATAAAAAGCTATTTAGCATTTCAATCAGAGTATTCAATTATGGACACTCAGAGTATCTTGTTTCATTTATATATAATTTTATTCAGATGAGTCGACTATGATTGTCAATAAATTATGTTTACCGACTGAAAAATAAATAATTATATTCCTTAAAATACAATAAGTTCGATGTATATAATTCATTACCAAATAAATATGAAATAATTGCAAGATAAAAAGAACTTTTTATATACTACGTTTTTTAATTTTCTTTGAATCATAATATGTAATGTTGACAATATAATTTTGATTGTTATATAAAATGTTAGTGAAATATAAATAGTTCCGAATTTATTTACTTCACACAAATGACAACCATCTAGAGAGCTGATCTTAAACCTATAAAAGGACAAATCTTTGAACAACGGATCTCACCAACACCGAATCTAAACCGTGGCCATCGATATGGCCCCGTGTAGGGGAGGGTAAGAGAAAAAAAATAAGTACAAGTTAAGATGTACAGATGTAGAAAAATTAAACCGATATCTAGTACACAATTGTAGACACACCTGGTTGTCATACGTCAATTAATTTATTTCTATGTTTACTTATTCTTTTTACCTGTCATTCAATGTTTACCTCTAAAAAATCACAAATTTGAAACCCGTCATAATGAAGATCGTAAAAATATGGGATACGTCAAAACAAATAAAATAAATTGCGAATTTTTCCGAACTAACTTTCCATACAGCAAAACGTAAATTTGCTGAAAACGAATTAAATTCTGGTGAAAGATGGCTATAAGTATTAAAATAATACATTGTCATCGTGTTCTGAGCTATTCTAAAAGTTTCAAGTGCCTAGCTATTCGGGAAGTTAGTCAAAATCGTTTGCAAGATTTGTACCGGACAAACAAACAAGAAAGCAAGCTAATAAAAACGTAGTAAAATAAGTTTAACTTCAAAGCATAAACAATTAAAAAAAAACTTTCTCTTAAAATAATGAGTAAATAAATCATTAAATGTATGATTCCTTGAAGATTAAGAGCTATAATAGCTCAAATACTGTTCTCCCACGGCTACGGCCCTATCTTTGTAGATAAGCTCATCAGGAAAAAGAAACAGAAGAGTTCTTGCAACTATTCACACTGAACCAGAAGCTGTGCCTCAATCCAAACCCTGGTACACGTTGCCCTAGGTAGGCGAGTTCACGGAGAAAATGCTATGCCTTTTAAGAAGACACGAAATAGTTGTCGCCCTAAGATTCTCTTGTTCTTAGGGAAAAGAAACAGAAGAGTTCTTGCAATTATTCACACTGAACTGGAGTCTGTGCCTCAATCCAAACCCTGGTACACATGGCCCCATGTAGGCAAGTTCAAGGAGTAAATGCTACGCCTTTTGAGAAGACACGAAATGGCTAGCCCTAAGATGCTCTGGTTCTCTTAGAAGTATATTATCTCGCCCTAAGGACAAGGTGGATCTTTTGGTCCGTAGCGTTGACTATTGACTATTTGTTGAATTGTGGTATTTGTTCTTCATCTTATGTCGGCCAAACCGGGCGGCGCTTCCGAACCAGGGTCACACATTGTATTTGCCAAGTGAGAAAATGTTTCTAAATTTAAACGTATGGAGTGATTTGGGAAAAAGGATAGAGAAAGGGACAGACAAACATTATGTACTTACACTGGATAAATTAGACCTAGTAGAACTTACTCGGACAGTGAGAGACTTAGCTAAATCTATGATCTCCCAACTTTATACGCGAGACTTGGCTTATTTTTTTTACACTAGTGTTTTTGTTGGGATTTTTATAGAGTTGTTAATTTATTCTATCAGTCTTTATTTTATTTCTTTTTTTTTTTTCCTCGGTTTACATTTGCTCATTAGGGTCCGTAGGTAAAACCAAGGACCCTTATATTTTCCTGCGTGTGTCTGTCTGTCTGTCCGTCAATCTGTCGCCTTCTCTCACGGCTACCACCTTTACACCTTTCGTCCGATCACTTTGAAATTCGGCATATATGAGTAAAGTACCTACCTACACATTTTAAAAATATAGCAACTTAAAAAAAGTTAGGGTAAAAAAAACTTAAGGTTTAACATTTTTTTTGTTTTTTTTTTTTGACACCGTGGGGGTATCATATGAAAGGGTACGTCGAGCTGATTACAAAAATATATATAATTTTTCATTATAAGCTTGAATAGGGCAAGCGTAGGTGAGTTTAAAGTGGGTGTGAAAAGTGTCCTCCCCCTCTATCTCGCTTGTGTAAAGTGAAAAAAATCTGAAATAAATTTTGAACATTCTTCGATCAAAAGTAAAGATACCAATTTTTGGAAATTTCGATTTTTTTCTCTTTTTTTTATTGACAAAATACGTTTTAGTTTAAATAATTATGCTCTTTTCGATGTATTTATATTTTTATAGTCCGGTTCAGTGGCAAAAAAATGCTTTATCAGAAGTTTGTGTATGCGTTTTGAGAATATCAGACCAATAGGATAGTTCAAAGTATTCTTTATAGCATTTTAAAAAGCACCATCAATAGGTACTACTTAAACAATACAGTGTTGCCTACGGACCCTAGCTGTGTGCTGATAGCACACACTTGACCTGTTAATTTTTTATTGCTATCTATAATTTTATTTTTGTAAATTTTATTGTACATATACTGTTTGTTTTTATCTAGTTCTTTGTAGGCGCTGAAAGACTAGTTTTGAGAAATAAACATTTACTTTGTGGAGATGCTTTCCGTGTATCATTATATGTGTTATATGTGTATGTTTCCTTCTTTACAAAAAAAAAAGAAATAAGAAAAATAAACACTTTAAAAAACTCTGACAAATAATGAGCTGGATACAAATATTCATTATTAAATTTATCTTTATAAGTTATCAAATATTTGTTTATAAATGTTATATTTTATTTATAAAAAAATTTGAATATTTGAATTATTATTATATTTTTAAGTTATCTTTTTATGTTTAAAGGATTTTTTTAAAAAAGAATAAATATTTACTTTTATTTATGTATTTCTTTTAGATACTATCCATTACTTTAAACTGTTTATAAAAATATGGAAATATTTTTGACAGAAAAATAAAATATTAAATTCAAATCTGCTTTTGAGTATTTTAAGTTATGTATTATTAAAGATGTAACATTTTTATCTCTTTAATAATAATAATAATATAATAAGTAAATTAAAAAAAGAAAAAAAAAAATTTTAATGGATTTTTGTTAAAGCAAGTTTAACTCAAGGAAAATGCATGTTTGATGTTGGACTAACTCAAGGAAGATGAAATATTTTAAGATATTTTCCTTAAATATCTTTTTTCTCTTCGTTTCTGTTAGAAGAAATATGAAAAAGCAAGTGATATCAGTAAAAGTTACAACAAATTTTCTGAAATTACTCTACTTAAAGTTTACTTAGTCGAAAAAGATGTTATTAAAAGGAGGAGATGTTATTAAGAAATTCACTATTAATAAATATTTAAAAACTTTCTTAACTGATTATACCATGATATCTTGAGTTTATTTCCTTCTTTATTTTTTTTTTTTATATATGAATTTAAATTAAAATATGTACATATTCCTATAATATGATTCATTGAAAGTTAAATCTTGATTTTGTTAAAATTCCCTCTTATCACACTTATCAATATATTTTATTTATTAAAAAAACTGAGTAATTTCACTTGAGTCTAATTGTAGATGTTTTTGTTGGTAGTATATATATATATATGTGTGTGTGTGGTGTGTATATATATATATATATATATATATATATATATATATATATATATATATATATATATATATATATATATATATATATATATATATATATATATATATACACAGGGTGGGCAAAAAACCGCACTTTTTTGTCATATTCCACTCGCAATAAAATAATAATTATTAATTTCATTATAATACAAATTAAGTTTTTAAATTAAGTTTTAACATTATATCATGAACTCATAAGAAAATACATTACTATATAGAAAAGAAATATAAACGAGATTATTATTTTTTAGAGAAAATCATCTTCATTTAAACATGTTTTATTACTATATTGATGGACAAATATAAAAAAATAATCTGTCATTAAATTTTTAATTCATTTACCAATTAAAATAGGACTGATAATAATCTCATTCTTTAATTTTTCGAAGGAAAGATGTTCAGGGGAAGTCCCTTCTATACTAAGAACAAAAGTCCAGAAAATCATCATTAAAAATTTTAAGGAGGGTTTAAAGGGGTATTAAATTAGCTATTCCTCTTATTCTCTTACTAAAATCCCCCATCCTTACGAATTAAAACGTTAATTTTCAACTCCTAGTTGTCCCTTCTAAAAGGTCCCGAGATAACTCCCTTAAGACCTTCTTCTAAGTAGTTTCACTCACTTAAAAAAGCAATTTCCATTTCAGCAAAATTTCACTCAATAAAAATACAATTGAGTTGGTAGACCAATCGAGAATTTCATATCGGCCGGATAAATTGTTTTAATAATTATACAATTTCAAAACCTCATAAAACGAATTAAAAATAATTGGTCGAATATCTGAATATCTCACAGTGTAGAAAGTAGGAACATTCATATTTCATTGAAATCGGACAACTAGTTTTTTAAATGGGGTAGTTCGCAAAATGTTTACTAATGCACCGACAGAGAAAGGTGATACCTAAAATTAATAATGTTATCTGATCTGTCTGTGTTAATAAAAATAATGTAAACAAATGATACATATCATTGTTGAAATTTTTTGTATGTATTATTTTTGTGAAATTTGTTTTTATTGGAGGAAATAAATATTATTATTATTATGTATCAAACACATGATCTGATGATGTAGGAAACACAATTCTGTATTAAATTTTGGTCCATTTGTACTTCTAACAGAAAAAAATACTTCCGCTGTTTAGTAAAAAATAGTCTGATAGTAAGTGTGGCACATATCTTCCTCACGTCCTAGTTTGTACACTTAAATAATTTTATTCTATTTCAACGCAGAAATTAGATTTTTCCATCCAAAAAGTCTTATAAAGTGAAATTCATAATATTTAAAAAAACACAAAATATAATTTTGCTTCCGAGCTTACTGAATGTAACGGAAGCTGTGTGATCGTTTAAGGAAAATGATTAAGTGTCCGATTTCAAAAATGTCATGACAGAAATCCATTTCAGATCAGGGAACTTTTTTGGTTCCGTGTGTCTGTCGCTTAATTCCTGCGAACCAAAATATCTTAAAAACTGCACTCCGATTTTAATGAAATTTTGATGGAAGATTATAATTAGCCCATTGTTGGTTCTTACCTAAATTTTGTAATATTCCAATCTTAAATAATTATCAATCTAGACTATGGAGTACTTCTCTTGTAATAAAACCTAGGCCTTTACCACGAGGTAATCAAAGAGTTAAAAACTCTTTGGGGTAGATCGTGTGCAAGAATACCTTTCCAACTTTCTCTCTAAAACTAATAATATCAAGGGGTTCGACATTGCTTTGATCTGAAATACCCATTTCCCTCTATATGCGGAAATACTCATAGCCTATTGAAACGAGTGGAATGCCATCGGATTTCGGTTAGTTCAATTGTTTTTGTTTTTTTAAACAAAAGGTTTTCTTTTGAAAGGTTTATTTGTCAAACCTTCCACAAATTTGTTAAAGGAATTTGAAAATCACTGCAAACAAATGCAGTGAACTTAATAGACATTTATTTATTTGTTTTTTTTTTTTTACTTTTACGGTTTATTTGGAGAGAAATTACTCTGATGGTGCAATTAAAGTTGGGTATTAAAATCCAAAAAGGTATTATTAAATAGAGCCAGTACTGAAATAAACTAAGGATTTCGTAAGACATATTATTTATTAACATTAAAATATCTAACCATAAAATTTTTAAATTTTCTTTTAATCCGTAGTTGTTATTAATATAACTATGATTCCAGTCTGCCAATTAGTTTGGCACATAGCCTTGCGTCCAATTTCGTATACTTTACTGATTTCATGTTTTTAAAACCTATTATTGTCAAATTTATTTAATCCCCCCCCCCCCCCCCCCCGTTTGTAAAAACTTTCAAAATTGCACACGAATTAAAGAGTAAATTTAGCCGAAGGTTGAAACTTAAATTAGACCATCACTGGGCTAATTTTGACCTATCATCCAAATTTCATAGTTTTTTAAGATATGTTTTATGAGAGTAGTTATTAAGATATGTTGGTTCGCAAATATTGAGCGACAGATAGACGCGGAAAAAAAACGTTCCCTGATGTAGACGCGGAAAAAAAACGTTCCCTGATGTGTTATTTACTTTTAGGACGGCAAAATGCCGTCCTAAAAGTAAATAACTAGTAGTACTGTGAACAGTAGACCTCGCTCGTTAAAACAACAAATCGGGTTTTGAGCTTAGAATAAAAAAAAAAATACAAAATTTAGTCGTTAATTAAGTTATTTCGACAAAAAAGACCTGAAACGTGATAAAGTACAAAATATTTTTATACCTCAGTACTCTTTAAGGGCTTTCCAACGATACCAAAAACGGCCGGTCAGCTATTATTTTTACCATTTCTAAAACAGAGGTACAACACTATGTACCCCTCATGGACAGGGTACAGTAATAAATTTAAGGTTCTTCTTTCGCGCACACTTTACTTCTATAAAGTAGTAAGTACCATATGAGTTTCAGCCCGATCCTATGAAAAGCAAAAACGGTACAGTAAAACATATAAAAAGTAGAGTATTTTTGCGTACTTCGACAAACCGGTAACAAAAGGGTTTTTATGTACAGAAATAATTTTTTCAGTTCAACCGCATTATAAGGCCTTAGTAGGCTACTAAATGCCTGCATAAAGATACCTTTACAAAACACATTAAATTAAAAATTTAATCTGCTCAGTACCCAGACTTTAAGTACATTTTGTACCAAAAGTACTAAAGGTACTTAAATCAAATGTACATCTTGGGCTGTACAATGTTATACTGAATTAGGTTCTAAAAGGACAATCTTGTCACAGCATAATCATAGGAGCAAAGTTGTCAACAGTGGACTAACCTTGCACTTTTTGAGAGCCCGAAAAACTATTTATCGTTCAAAGGGGTCTGAAACGTGACTTTTTTCGATAAACATTTGTATTTTTTTAAAGTACGTTTTAAGGGCTTTCCAACGATATCAAACACGGCCGGCCAGCTACTATATTTACCTTTTCTTAAACAGAGGTACACAACTTTGTACCCCTCATGTACCCGGCATGTTAATAAATTTAATGTTTTCCTTTCATGTACACTTTACTACTATAAAGTACTAAATACCATATGAGTTTTAGCCCGATCCTATGAAATTCAAAAACGGTACAGTACAAAGACTAGAAAGTAGCGTTTTTCGACCGATTTTTCCAAACCTGTACAATTAGTACAAAAATAAGTATAAATAAAAAATAAATTTCAATAAAATGGGTACAAAGGCAATAAAACCCTCACACTTTTGAGTACAAAGCAGCTATTTTTTTATTTTATATTTTTACAGTGCGCCCTACAAGTACCGTGGTATTAAAAGTACCTCTGTACCCAAACCCGCAAAGGTACAGGTACGAAAAGGGTACAGTGCGTTCAAGTATTATTTGGTGCAACTTTTGACCGAAGGAAATTTTCGAGCTGATAAATCCCTCGACGCTATTAGCCCCAGAGTAGGGTAACCTACCCCCTACACGGCACTCTAAAAGTACAAAAGGGTACTAAAGTACCAACCTAGTACATTTTTTCGAAAATATTTTTGCACACATTTGGTACATTTTAAATGGCCTTTCCAATGATACCTCTGTAAAATCGGTACAACGTCCCCTTCTGGTTGCGGCTACCCAAGGAGGACGTCCTTCACATAGACGTAGCTCCCGAAGTAGAAATCAGAAATATAATAACAAACCGGATTCTTAAAGAGGACAATATGACCTAAAGTCTGGTTCCCTTTTGAACCCTGTCCGATTAAAATTGCAAACAGTACAGAAGGTCAAAGCCGAAATTTTGGAAAAACACGATTTTCGTGTGTTTTTCGCCGAGGTACTCGACTCCCCCCCCTCGAAGGTACTAAAAAAAGGGGATCTCGCTTACCCCTTGAAAAAGACATTTTTAGAGTATACGAAGCAGAGTAGGAGAGTACGTTTATTTTCTCCGTACGTGCCTTCTATGTACCTTCTTGTACCTCGGAATTTAAAGTACCATATCTCAAAAAGTGAAAGTACCATTGAATTTAAAAGCAAAATGCCAGGAGTAGCATTTCATAGGCTTCTAAGGCTTAAAAGCCTAATAGCGTCGTATAAATGCCCTAGGAGGAGATACGTGAACCATATAGAAAAACGTTTGAAAAAAAGTGGTAAAAAGTGTTTTTTCGTTTTAAAGGGCCTGAAACGTGAAATTTTTAAAAATGTTTTTGCATCACTTTTGTACTCTTCCCAAGGGCTTTCCAACGATATACGACACTCCGTACCAAATATCTCCGGTTTTCTGATCGGCGAAAAACAAATTTCCCGATTTCGCCCCTAAGAGGGGGTGCACGCAAAAAAAAAGTTCTCGTTACCGGCTATGGACCTCTGCGGGATCTACAAAAGCCTGGAAAAAAATTTAAATTTTTCAATTATTTCAAAAGTTATACGTAAAAACGTGTTAAAAAAATGCCCTTTTTGACCTTAGACGATTTCCCATTAAAAATAAACCCTTTTCCCGGAAAATTTTCCGACAGATAGAATTTTTCCTTAAAAATACACTATAACCTTAACAATTTCCAGAAAACTGCATGTTTCTACAATAAACACACTTATCAGTACAAAAATCCAAAAAACACCCTATTTTGCCCTTTAAGGCCAATTTTCACCCTTAAGGAGTGGTTTAAAACTGGCCATACCCTATGTTTGGTCAAGCGCTTTTTAAGGTTCCTAACCGATTTTGACATTACCAACTCAAAATTTTTTCGAAAATCAAGAGTCGGGGTATAATTTTTTTTTTTTGTTTTTTGCCGTGGCGCCTAAAAATAAAGTAAATTCCCCCCCCCCCCCTCCCCCATTCGACGGACTATGAAGTTGCGTCCCCCCGCCCCACATCACAGCTCGGTCGGCCTGCGGCCTCCCTCGCAAAGACAGTCGATTTACATAAAATAAAAAAGAGACAGACACACAGACGAAATGCCAAACGGTCGAGTTAAAACGGAGACCTCGCTTCGCTCGGTCAAGCTAAAAGTCTATATGAGGATTCAATATATCTCAATTAAACACACACAATATACATCATAATATATCTATTTTCCAATTACCTGGTAATGATCCATTTCATCCCTGCGGTTTTCTTTTTCTTTTTTTTTTTTAGTTTTATTTATGTTCTTCCTGCTACAAATTTATTATTCTTTTGCGTCTAAAAGAAATTTATATCCGGCTCTCTTGTTTTAGACAGTGGGCCTCGGATTCAGACAAGGGGTATATCTAATTGATAATTCAGACGCCCCCCTCTACATTTAAGGATAAACTTCTTTTTATACGTAACCTCTATCAAACCTTATATTTCATTTCTGGTTCAGCTGGTTTCGTTATATATATATATATATATATATATATATATATATATATATATATATATATATATATATATATATATAAAGAAAAAGAAAATTAAGAGGGGGGGGGGGGGGAAGACCTAAAATTAATTCAGTGGAAAATTCATCCCTCCTTACCTACTTATTTTTATCTTACAATGCTTTTTCTCTTATTCATTTATACCATCGATCACTTATATAAAAAGCTTAACAATTGAATTGTAAGTGGAAGGTTCTCTAAATAAAATTGGAGCAGACCAGTTAAGGATAAATTGAGGGATGATATCTATCTATGCATATTAAACATTACAACTATAAGTGTAATACTATATAAGATTACATTGCCATAGCTAGTACCAAAAATTAATTTCAAACCATATAAGTAAAAGGGGTAATACTTAAAACTAACTGAGGTCCGAAACAGTCATATTTGATATCGGTCATGTTGAATTGAATTTTAAGTACAATTTAAGTTTATGGTAAGGAAAGTTTAAATTTTAATTTAAATCAAATTATAATTATTATTAACAACGGGAGACAGAAAAATAGACTCCAGCGCCGGGATTTGAACCACGGGCCTCTTATATTTCCAGTAAAGACGCTCTTACCAACTAAGCTACACTGGAGAATAATTATTTCCTCTGTCGTTAACGATAACTAATCCCGAATTAAGCTTTCAAATTTTCCACAAGTCTAGAAATCGACATTTACGATAATAGAACTAGACCGAGAAATAACGCTTATAATTATAAAGTACCCAATTAGTACCTTTAATTTTAAGGTTTAAATTCCATACTTAATTGACCAATGACCGTGCTCTAGGAGCCTGAGCAAAAGCTCTGATTTAATCATTTTTCCCCTCTTGTATTTTACAATTATTCCAAACCTATTATCCAGAATATTAGATTGAATGTACAGTACAGTAATCTATTATTAGCATAAATCATATATAATATACGCTATATATACATACCACGTTAAATCGGCGTTTTACTCTCTCTCTTTCTCTCTCTCTCTCTCTACATATATATATAAATACTATATATATATATATATATATATATATATATATGTTTAGAGAGAGTGAGATTAACCCTGCCTTACTAACACTGTCCATTATTTCTAACACTACGCCTCTCAGACGTAAATTAAAATTAGGCCAACTTATACACGTTTAAGATTTAAATGCTGATAAAATCGTTAACTTGAAACATTTCTTTGTCTAATAAAAAAAATGGTGCTCTTAGGGAGAAAATTATTACCAAACTGACCCTTTAACCTGAAAAGAGCAGGTCAAAATATACATTTTACAATTTTCCTCACTAGCACCTGCTGCATTTAAATCTGAAATTATGTTATGATAATCTAATGAATTTTTCATATTATGGCAATATAATATTTAATAATCAAATTTTAAGAACAAAAAAAAGCCAATTAAAGGCAACAAGCTCGATAAGGTTAGGCTCGATAGGGTCCCTAAGGCACAGTAGACTAAACGAAGTGGTAAATTACTAATATATAAAAGCACAGCAAAGACCCAACTTCGACGCGATCTGAAGGTTAATTAAGCAGAGATAGCATACCTAGTAGGACTAATGGCTGGCACGCTTGCGCACAGAGAGCTATCAACTAAAGTCAGCATGTACGCCTCAGAGACGTAGTGTTAGAAGTGCAGGGATAAAACGCCGATTTAACGTTCCCAGATTTAATGTATGAATTACTAATTATTTCATGGCACTTTTATCTTTAGTATCTAATTTATAAGTTATACTTTACTCTGCTGTTGTACTTGGTAGTCAGAGGTCTAGATTTAGCTTACAGTTTACAGTATAAAGCTAACCTAGTCGTAGCTTATGATTCAGTGACTTTACAAGATTTATAGTTAGAGCGAATTTGCCACTTTACCCCTGTTTTTCTTTTTTCATGTATGCCAGTTGGGTGTTAGTTTCAATGCACAAAGCAAGTTCATTATTTTAGTTTTTACCATTGGTGCAAGGCGTTGGAGTTTTAATAACGAGTGTTGGTAGGTAAAGGAATGAGGTGATCCACAGGCTAGTAAATTCAGTCCTCTTCTCTTCCCAGTATTTCTACAAGTCTCTCCTCCCCCTCAAACCCTATGACCTACACCACCCAACATGACCCAGGTTTAATGAGAGTTAATGAGTTCCAGCCTCCACACGGTAGCTTCAAACCAACCGAGCTTAATTATAATTGCATGGGGAAATTCTAGTGGATACCCTTTAAACCTTCTTCTGGTATAACCGGTAAACATGTTAGTGGGTAACCAGAGCTAACACTATAACACGCTTAGCTTAACATAGTCTGGCATACTAAACCGGTTTTGCTTTATTAATAAACTCCCTCGCTATCTCTCCTGATGTAATTTTCCATACTAATGTGCAATCTAGATTTAAAACTAGTCTAGAATTTAAATAAAATCAAATATTCAGGCAACGGGTAATTTAATTTTATTCATGAACTAACGAACTGGTCAGATCAGTATTTTACGTTTGGAGAGAGATGAAGGGTAAAACTGATGGGGAATTATTATAATTCTAGATCAAGGGACGTTACTCTAGAAGGTGGTACTTCAAACCAGTACTACGGAACAGAAGTATCGCAGTAAAACCCAAGATGGTATTGTGTGTGATCGCTATAGTGGAAAATACCAGATTATTGTAATAAGAGTGCCTTAATCCTCTCAACCTCAGATTTATTTACATTACAGAGAGGTAATTATGGACTTAAAGACATTCGAATCAGCCTATACATCTATGGATGTGTTCATTAAATTTATAACCCTACTTAGCATTTAAACCTAGATATAGGTCTACGGATAGGAACGCAAGTGTCTATTAAAAAGGCTACAAGGCTCCCTATGGTTCCTCTAAGTTTCAAAAATGTTTATGATACAAATGCCTCTAGGAATGACTGGTCTTATTATGATTATTATAACCTATATTTTATACTTAATAAAATATACGTCAACTAAATGAAAGTATTATTCCCCTTTCCTTAAATTTAGGAATATATTTAACCTTTTTTAATAGCGTAAATAATACGCTTACTTAAAATTCTGACAAGGGTAATTAATATTTCTTAATCTTTATTTAAAATCAGAGAATTTATGAATTAGATAGTCTAAAACAAATATAGTCTCAGTAAATTGGAATTTTAATTTGATTCCCGAAAACGAGCAAACTCAAATCAAAGTGAAATGATTAAATATAAACGGAGAAATGTTAAGTGTGAAATATAATGAAACTAGGAACCATGATGAAATGAATGATGGAGTGTTGTTCTGGGAACGATGACGTCACCTATATTTCCTTCTCGACCGGCTGGAGAAAGGCTAATTGTTGGTCATCCATCAAAAACTTTCCACCCCTCCTACACTGCAAGGGAAACTGTTTTTCGATTCCAAACCATCAGTCAACAGCAGCTGAGAAAAGCAACCGACTAATGGAACAAACGAGAAAATTAAATGAAAAAAAAAGAAGAAAAAATCAAAACTGAATCATGAAGAGGTAACTATCCTCTTTGTACTGTGATTTCAGAGAATTATTCAAGTTTGATTTTAATACACATTTTTTGAACAAAGAAAATAGAAAGCATTTCTTTGACCAAATTTTATTTGTATATTATTTTTTATGGGTTAATAATTTGGAATATGTGAATATAAATTACAAGCAGGAAAATGTAGAGGAGAATAAATTTAAATTAAAAAATGGAAAAATTCATAAAATATAATAAGAAATAGGGGTTGAATAATCTACTACAATAACTTCGGACTAGTAGAGCCTCCATCGAATTTCAATATTTTTTATAAGTCTAAAATAAATTATCCTCGGGTCAAAAGTTATGTAAGGTTAAACACTGACATTGGCAAAGTTAAACAATATATTCTGAAATGACAGACTAAAAATAAAACTTGTAGAAAATCGTTTTATTTAAAAATAACTTTAGACCTGACAGACTTACGAGGCAGGTGACAGTTTTTCACAAGTAATAGCAGTATTACAATATAACAAGAGTTTTGTGACAAGAAAAGGGAACATTCACTTTCTCAGACATAACATAAAGCAAAAATATCGCTAACTCCTATGAAATTTATTCTCTTTTCCACACTTTTCTCAATCTGTTTATCATCGAAGTTTTGAAAATTATGCAACTTCGTTGAAATCATGAGGTGTTATAATAAGTCATAAACTGAGTTTTATTAGAAGAGACAATGCTTTCAAGTCTGAAGAGGATATAATTAAAGGATACCTCGAAGAGAAGATGTTTAAGGCCTTGTTAGGCCTCATTAATATACTCAGCACTAGTTAATTAAACAACCTTCTCTTGTTATAGCTTCATTATTAACTTAGCTTCAATCACTGGCTCAAAACTCACTTACCTCAATGTTTCAACTCTCCGTTAAGATTGTTATAACTCAATGAACCCTCGAACTTTCAAACACCCTTTCAAAGTTTGTGGTTTTGTGTATTTGCTGCATATTTTATACTTTTTTTTACCTAACAAACTCGTGAGATTATACCCTCCCAAATAAATTAGTTTTGTACAGTCTTAAAAGGAAAATAGTTTTCCTTTTCCCCGAAATTATCAACTCGTGCTTGGGTCATCTTCTACTAAATCTGGCCAGAGAAAAACAATCCCGCAAATGTGGAACGCCGCCAGGACTCAAAACTTGATTTTGCCTGATATTAATCTAAGAATTTTAATCGTTTTATCGCTTCTACGCATATTCCTTTATATTAATTGAGTCCACCACATAAGGCACTAGTTTCGTCAAAATCCTTAAAGTCACCCACGAACAGGAAGTGAAAGACGACAGCAATAACCAGGGTTCGATTGCATAAATGAGACTACATTAGTATATGTATTATCTAGCTAGTCTCTTTGTCTTTTAAAAACCTAACACTGGGATAGATTGAAAGAGTTCTTATTTCTGAGATTAAAAAAGGTTACGGAGCATCGTATTCAACCTTAAGAACAATTTTTTTTTTTATGTTTCTGAATTAAAATAAATTATTGCGGCACAATGGTTTCTCATGTTTTGCTTTTACGTCCAATTTTTACTTCGTTTCCATGATGTTTCAATACGGATTGAATACGGGTTGAATACAGTTTTGGGATCCAAATTGTCCATGGAAACCTAGATTCAATACGAATTAAATACGATTTAGATCATAATACGATACACTAAATTCTGGGATCGTTTCATGGAATCTGAACTCGATCCTGAAATGCCCAGAGTGCGAGTATAAGCATCCCAGCGGTTTTTCAGATGTAACTAGTCAACTCTGTCAAAACACCACACGCCATTCAACCACAATAACCTTTATCTATAATTTTTAGTTTCGTTTTTTAAAAACAAGCATAACAAACCTAGTTATTCGAGGTGAAGGTTACAATTTTTTTTATTTTGAATATTATTGGTATATTGAAAACGTATTGAATACGGTTTCAAAACCACTCATGGAAACACCTAACTTATTAAATCCCAAATCAGAATTCAATCCGTATTTAAACATCTTGGAAACGTAGTAAATTAATCCCTCCTCTGATTTTTTTTTTTTAAAAACTGTCATAGTAAAGAAGAAAAATAGATGAATATTTAAGTTGCGCAGACGGTTGAAATTAATGTGGGACGATTTGCATGTGGGCTGTTTGTGACAAACAATCCAAATATGGTTTAAAGTTATAGGTGTTAATAAAAAAACTTTGAGCACATGCGGAAAAAATGAATGGGCGCAGAAAGTTGAAATTAATAAGGGACCAACGATGGGCTCCTTGAGACAAAGCAACTAAATTCCATTAAAATCGGACTATTAGTTTTTAAGATTTCTTGTAAAGATTCATACAAATATAGATAATAATAATAAAATGAAACAAAGCATATGTCACTCGAGAATAGAGAAGCTTTCTGTAAGTGGAACAAAAATTAGAATAGGAACAGTAGTTCCAGATATTGCCTCCTACATACACACGAATATAGTAAAATAATTAAATAAAACATAGCCTATGTCGCCTGAGGAATAATGTAGCTTTCTATCAGTGAAATCATTTTCAGAATTAGATCAGTAGTTCAAGAGATTACCTCCTAAAAATAAACATACAAACAATTGAACCTCTTTATAATATTAGAGTAGATAAATTAGATTTTATTTTATTATATTCTAAACGTTATATACGTTTTATTATTTGTATTTTAAAGAACTTAAACATAAAAGCCCCCTGATTATTTTCCTCTATAATGAAAAGTTAAAACAACTATAGAGATTCAGTTTCCCATTTTCCATTGTCAAAGGACAAAAAACTCAATGGATCCTTTTATTCCTCCTTTCCTTTGGAGTTTTATTCCTCTCCAACTTTAAATAACACACAGAGCAGATAAAACAACTTAAATTAGTTAGTTTCATAAAGAAAACAAAAAAAATGTGATTTGGTTACAACTACCACAAATAAATTTTATTTTGCTTCCGAGCTTACCGAAGGTAACGGAAGCATTGTGTTCACTTTTGAGAACGAAAAACTTTTATGCCTCCGATTTTAAAAATTCCAAGACAGAAATCCGTTTCAGACATCAGGGAACATTTTTGGTCTTGTGTCTGTCTGTCTGTCTGTCTGTCTGTCTGTCTGTCTGTCTGTCTGTCTGTCTGTCTGTCTGTCTGTCTGTCTGTCTGTCTGTCTGTCTGTCTGTCTGTCGGTCTGTGTGTCCGCGAATTATGAAACGTGCGACGATAACTTGAGTAAATGTCAACCGATTTTGATGAAATTTGGTAGACTTATTCATTTTACCAATGCCCAGGACGAGTTCGTTGGACAACGTTATCCGCCCAAGCTTTCACGAGCAACGCTCGCGTAAAAGTGAACTTCAAATTTAAAATTGGAATTTTAGGTCGGGAAAAAAATCTAACTTCATCTATTCAATGAGACAAACATTTTTTTTTAATACAATTTTTCACTAAAACCAACAGCGACACCGCTATGAAGTGTTAAAGATCGCTAAAACTATTAATAGTTTTTACACAATAAACATAATAACAATAAAGTACATGATAGGATGCGAGGAAGCTATGTGCCACTCTAATTGGCAGTCTATTTTATTCTTTCTTTATAAATAATTATAATTTATACATTTACTGCAGTCTAAATAAGTAATTACTTTTTCTAAAGCCAATACTCGTCTCAAATTCACTTAGGTACGTTCCCGTTCACAATAAATAAATAAATAAGCCTTTTATCATTTATATAAATCTTACATAAATATTATTTATTTTTTACTTTTCCTCACTACCTATAGTAGGAAAAGTATTGTTTTCACCAAAACATTTTTTTTCGAGATTTCAACGGAATTATCCGTTTTGGGTGTTTTTAAGACATCCTGAGTGGTTTTCAGCATGACCTCTGTATGTATGTATGTGTGTTATCATCGTAGCGCCCAAGGTATTTAACCTTCAGAGTTGAAACTTGGCAGAAAAATCAGTCCTTACCTGTAGTAATGCCGCCCGGAAAATCACGTTTTCCTCCATCTTGAACCCAGTTTGTTGAGGCAGCAAAAATTAGCAACAAACAAGCCCACCAAAAATTTAAAAAAGTCAGCAAAAATTTAAAAAAATAATAAATCGAAAATGGTCCTGATCGTTTTGAAATTTGGCTCGAATGTACCTCTCTGTATGAAAAACAAGCCCACTAAATTTCATTTTGATTTTGGCCGCCATTTTGAAGTTATAAATTTTTGAATTTTCAAACTTTGACGGTTAATAATACCGAAAGTATAAATAGGTTTTTGACATATAGCATATTGTTGGAACCGGAAAAAATTAAGGAACAAATATAAAAAAAAAAAACCGATAAAATTCCAATAATTAGTTTAAAAGTTATAAGCGAGAATAATTATTTATTAGTCCGATAATTTTGATGACGTCAAAGTTAGTTTAAATCTGTCAAAATACCGCCAAACTTCTATTAATTAAATAAAATGTAGGTATTAAAAATAAGGATTTTTTTGAAGAATGATAATAAGTTAGTTCAGAACGGTCACCCATCCAAGTACTGCCCACGTCCAATGCTGCTTCGCAGCAGGAGAGGCCACTTTAGTGGCCTCTGAAGTGAGGAAAAGTTCCGAGGTACCCTGTACCCGATTTTTTTACTTTTTTTTATTAAATAATACACTGAAGTGTGGTTTCAATCTTCCAGCATTTCTTCAAGATCTTGAGAGGACTAGGCAAAGTGTGCGACGTCGTCTTAACAATGTTAGATTATTAAAGTTTGCTGCATTTAATATTTATGCGCTCCTGTCTCTCCAGTTTAATTTTCGAAATACTTTTTCGAGCGGCGGGGAACAAAGATCTTGGGAAATGGGATCTCCTTCTCTGACTCCCCTTGTATGCTTGAAATAATTCCCAGGTGTTCTAGTTTGACTTTAGCTGGGCTGGTTCCATCCCATATTCGAGAATAGAAAGCCTTGAAGTAATCTATGAAAGTAACAAATCAATTTCTGATATTCATTATTATTTTCAATAAAGCCATTAAAGAACAACTTTTTTGCTCCAGTTGTCAATGAAGTAGCCTCAATATTACTTTTTTATTAGCTTGCTTTCTGGTTTGTTTGGTTGTCCGGTACAAATCTGGCAATCGATTTCTAACTAACTTCCCGAATAGCTAGACATTTGAAACTTTTAGCATAGCTCAGAACACGATGACAATGCATTATTTTAATACTTTTAGCCATCTTTTAACAGAATTTAATTGGTTTTCAGCAAATTTTGCTGTATGGAAAGTTAGTTCAAATTTGTGATTTTTATAAATAAGAGATAAACATTGAATGACAGCAAAACAGGAAATATATCGATTATATTATTTACTAGCTTTCACCCCGCGCTCCGCGCGGGGCTCATGCTAGGTATTAGCGGCTGTTTCCTGAAAGCATGTAGGCCTAGCAATTTAATTAAATACCTAAATAGTTTTATTTCCAAAGCCTTTTAAGGATAAAATCAGGACTATATTACACATCATTAATTCCATTGCTAAGAATATAACATTCTCTAAATCGTAGTTTGAAGTCAATCTACATATTTAAAAAATAGCCTATAGAAACTAAGTAGTACAGTAACAACTAACAATGCTAAAAACAGGTATAACAAATAAGAAAATAAACGTAGACAAAACCAATTAGACTGGGAAGTGATTGAACAATGATAGTGCATTAATTGAATCCAGTCTCTTCTCTCAATACGACAGTTGCCCAGTAAATATTTAATAAACTCTATTTAATAACTCTAATAATGAAATAATAAATACTCGATTTTTCGAGCAATAGTGTTTGGTTTAAGCACCCCAATCACTAATTAAATCGGTCAACAATTGCGGACGCCATAAGAGCTCAGAGTCATTTTTTTTTTACAAAAAATTAAATTTAGCTCTATTTAAGGTAGAACCGATATAGGTACGACAAAAAGTCATTGGTCCAAAGTTGTAGATCTTTTAAAATTAGTTACCGCTAGCGCAATCAGCTTGTCGATACGATTTACCATTTAGCCACAATAAGCCTCAAAAAAAAGTTTAAAGTGCGTCTGCCATCTTTAATTTTTTAAGGGGGTAAACATTTTTTTTTTTTAACTTTTCGGATTTATCCAGTCGGTTTTGGTTAATTTTCGACCAAACGCAAAAAACCGCGAGTCTCTAGGTGGTCTAGAAGTATCCAAACATTTTGATTAGCGAGTCTGTGGGGTTTGTTTACGGTGGGTCACAACCTAATTTTTTTTTAGGTTATTTTTTATACATTTTTAGGGTTTTGTAGATTCTTCTCAAAACCCTTATGCCGAGGGTGATGTGTCCGTCTGTCCGTCGCTCTTTGGTTCATAGGGCCCGAACCGTTTAAGCTAAAGAGCTGAAATTTGAAATATTGGTGCAACTTTTTGACCCAACCACAGGAAAAATATACAGAAGTTCAAAATTAAATATGGACATGCGCAATTCGCAAAAATGTTGTAAACTCAAAAATTTACATTTTTTTTAATTTTCGTGTGGGGTATCAAATGAAAGCTGCTGACGAGTAGGACGCGAATATATATAAGCTTTTGTAAATTTTGCATTCCTTATTGGGTAAAAAAATCAAAATATACCCAAAAAAAATTCCCCCTCCCCAACCACTATACTTCGGCTGGTCCTAAAATTTCGAAATAATTCATGCTAATGCCTCATTGTGGGGCGATGAAAATTCGGGGAGTTCATCCCAAATTTTAAAAAATTGTAAATTTTGGGCGCGAAAATTTGAAGTGCGCCAAAAATTTTATTTTTTTAAAATTTTGAGTTGGGTATCAAATGAAAGCTGCTGAAGAGTAGGACGCAAAGATATATATACATTTATAAATTTTGCATTCCTTATTGGGTAAAAAAATCAAAATATACCCAAAAATAATTCCCCCCCCCCAACCACTATACTTCGGCTGGTCCTAAAATTTCGAAATAATTCATGCTAATGCCTTATTGTGGGGCGATGAAAATTCCGGGAGTTCATCCCAAATTTTAAAAAATTGCTCATTTTAGGCGCGAAAATTTGAAGGGCGCCAAACATTTTATTTTTTTAAAATTTTGAGTTGGGTATCATTTGAAAGCTGGTGAAGAGTAGGATTCAAATATATATTTGCTTTTTTAAATTTTTCATTCTTTATTAATTTTATAAGTCAAAATATACCCCCAAAAATGTCCCCCCTCCCCAACCACTATATAACGGGTGGTCCTAAAATTTCGAAATGATTCATGGTTATACCTTATGGTGAAGATGGAAATGGTTTGAAAAAATGAATTTTTCTAGTCGTTATTACCGATGAAAATCATTGTGACCCCCCGGGGGATCGAACCCGGACCCTTGAGATCGAAGAATAAAATCATAATTACACAACGGGCATGCTTAATCTTCTACAAAACCCTATAAAGTACTTGGACGCAAGTACTTCCCTGTGATTTTTTTTTTATAAAATTGTTAATAACTTTGGTTCTACTCAATATTTTTAGATGAAACCAAGCCTACAAATTGCGCAACATGTTTTTGCACACCCCTGAAAAAAAATAATCAATTTAATTTAGCCAGTTTTGGTCCTATAAAGTCTGACTGAGGTGACAGACACACATACATACACGAAAAAAGTTAAGGCCGGATTCGGTTTTTGGAATGTCTAAAATGAAAAAGTACCAAAAAAATTTCAATTCTGACCAATGTACAGACAAAACTTTAATTTTATATATATTGATATTATTTCAAATATATCGATGGCACGGTTTAGATTTGGTGTTGGGGAGATCCGTTGTACAAAGATTTGTCCTTTTATAGGTTTAAGATCAGCTCTCTAGATGGTAGTCATTTATGTGAAGTAAATAAATCAATAAGTAAATCATAAATCAATAAGTCATTTATAATAAGTAAATAAAATTTGGAACTATTTTTTTGTTTCACTAACATTATATATTATATAACAATAACAATTATATTATCAACATTACATACGATTCAACATTGAAATTTTTAACTCAAGATATAATATTCATACAGGTAGTAAGCAACGACTTGACACTAGATTAAATAAAAACTAAAGGAACATACATCACAGCCTTCATAATAGAAAATAATAAAAATTAATGGCAAACAGTACGACAGGGGGGCTTCTAGATGACAAAGGTGGAAATACTAGAACAAATTTAATATATATATATATATATATATATATATATATATATATATATATATATATATATATATATATATATATATATATATATATATATATCAGCAATGTAATACCGTGTTTTTGCACACTGCAATAGGCTACACAATTTGTGAGAGACACCAAGGGATGTGCCACGCAAGTGTGACCCATAGGAACTGTTCCAACATCAGACATTGCGTCATTAATATGTTGGCTCGGCTTTACGCCATGTCCTGCATCGTTTCGTCGCGTCCGACTCATCAGGGGCCCGACGATATATATATATATATATATATATATATATATATATATATATATATATATATATATTATGTTCTATAAAAATCTAGTTTTTGAGATATAGATGGAAGAACTAATGTAAACGTTCACGTGTTGAACTCTTTTTAAATATTTTTAAGCTTAAATCAATTAAATTAGATATTATAGGATTTAAATTAAGTATCACTATGTGTATGAGAAAGCGTTTTTCGAGTTTCAAGGACCGATTTTGGATTGAATTTATTTTTAACAATGAAAAATGTTTATTAAAATGAAGGTTAAATGTAAAAAGAGGATTGTATAGTATATACACATTTGCATCTATTCTACCTTTCCTGGGGATAAGGCGCTAAGAGCAAAATCTTGGCTTCAATTATGGAAATGGGAGTATAAAGCTTTCAGAGAGTGGAGTGCACTTTGCAGTATAGCAAGTAAAAAAGGGGTTAGTTGGATACGACTTGGCTTCTTGGAAGCCGGAGAGGTTGAATAAGGTGGGACACAGGAGGTAAAATTGTAGATATTCTTCTTACATATTCGAAGGACTATTAGCCTAAAAAGTATGGTGTCAAAGTAGGCAGGTATAAACTTTCATTGACTGTTTGCCATTTATGGGACCTATAGAATATAGCCTTGATTATAATGTAATAAATAGAAATTTAGTTCAAAAGAAAGAAAAAAGTTTTATTTCAATTAAAAATAAGACTGTGCTGTGCACATATAATTATACCTCAAATTAATTAAAAAACTATAGTCCTTTTAAAGATAATTAATGCAATAAATTTATCAAAGGTAAGTATGCATGAAATTGTACATAAGTATATGGAACAATTAATTTTTTAAATCCAAAGTGTTAGGTAATTAATATAAAAGAGAAAAAGTAATTTTCAAAATGTGGGCGATCACGAATATTTTGATGGACAGAGCATTAAATCGACAGAGAGATTCGAGACCAAAAAATATTATATTGGATATTTTTAAATTGAAAGGCATTAATAAATTAAATTCCTCAGAATAATTGAAATGTTCAAGCTCGGAAGCTGTAGTTTAGAATTTTGTGAAAACAGTGTCAAAATGTAGGAAGGTCAAAATCCTGTGGTAATTTATTTCTTGAATCTTACTTGAAAATATCAATATAGCATATTTGTCCACATATATACATCATTCGTCCATAAAAGATATGGACAAACGATTTATAGGAAGATGTCATAAATTAGCTTCTTTTAGCCATCGCGGTTTGATTACATACAAGTTTTATTACAGTCAATAATTGATTAATGACTATTTCATAAATCGATTTTTATAAGAATACTATAATAATTACCTATCTTAGCATTTTAACGACGTAAAATTCAAAATTTCCTTGCAGCATTCTTTAGTATTTAGTATCAATCTTTAGTATCAAATTCTCAAGTATTCTTTCTCTGCAATAAAACTAAAACAAAAATAAATAAAAGATCTCAATAATAATAATAATAATTAAAAATAAAAAATACATTTAATATAGCTAAATACATAAAATTAGCTTATTAGTTAATAAATTACACAAAGTTATTGGATAATTCAGCTATTGTAATGTAAGTATTTATTTTCCACACATGTAAGTATCCAGAGTTAGTTCTTTGCCCTTTTTTGTTATTTATTATAGTGGTTTAGCAAAAATGTATTATGCCCCTCGGTGTGTGGGGCATTCAACCACCTTCCAATTATAGGATGCCTTAGTCCATTAATCGGCTATTGGCGCCCGACTAATTCGCGTCTTTCCACCTCTTTTGCGTCACTAAAAGACGTGTAGTTTCGTCTAATATAGGACAACAAGTCCAAGAGGGAGGAAGGTTTCCGTCCATCGAAACCGGTACCGACTTTCTTTTGGCACCGATTAAGACTGCCGACCACCCCGTGACCACCGACTACTCCCTGACCGCCGAGGCCCTCCAAATGCAGTCCATCACCCCCCCCCCCCCCCCCCCTCAGATAAGCACCATTCAGCCGGCTCGCCCGCCTGCGTTGAGATCGCCTTTGCTTCAACCACCCCTTGAACCCTCTACCACCCCTGGCAGGCTCTATTCCCCCCCCCCCCCCCAAAGATTCCTAATCTACGACAGCCACACACGACTGTCGGCATATGGATTGCGGGATTTTTTAAATAACAAGCTGTTATTACCAAAATTTAATGTTTCGAAGGTTATGCTATGGCTCAGAATTTTTCAGGGTAGCCCTCCAAATCTGTAACTTGGAATTGGCTCGAATTTATTTATTCATATATGTGTTTCTCTCAATGAATTTAACATTTATTTAATTCAATAGAAGTCTTAAAAATTAATATTTCAATAGATTTACTTTGAAATAATTTAAACAATTGAAAAATTATAATAATAATTTAAAAAATAAAATAAATAATAATTAATTAAAATAAAAAATAAAATCTAGTTAATCAGGTTTCTGAGTAAGGTCTATCGGAAGTAATGAAATTTGATGAAAATGCTTGTTTAAATAACCAAAAAGCTTCAGATTGCGTTTTCAAATTAAATTTAACAGTATATACAGTCTTGTTGCTTTATTCCTCGAGATAGACGGTTGCTTATTTAGATTTTCCAAATCTTCAACTTATTCCCTCGGCAGGTTTTTAAAGGATTTTCAAAATCCTATGACTAATGAAATTCTTTATCCGTCCGAGGATAGAAGCTCCGAACGATTCTCTCAATTAAATTTTTAATTGAGTGAAATCTCGCTGAAATGGAAACTTTTACAAGGAAGACTGAGAAAAGAGGACTTTATTTTCGAAGGGGGAAGGGGGGGTCTTTTTAAGGGAGTATTTTGAGACTTATTCAGTGGGAGTAACAGGAAGGGGGCAACTAGTGTAGGGAGAGAGATGAGAACCAAAGTTTATTTTAACGTTTTAATTGAAAAGGGTGGAGGATTTTAGTGAGAAAAATAGGGAGGATGGGCTAATCCAATCCCTCCGTTAAACCCCTTTTAAAAAGCTTACCGAGGATTTTCTGGACCCAATTTGTCCCGACTGAAAAGTGAGGCGTCCCCTGAAAATCTTGGCTCTAAAAAAAGAGATTATTATCTGCTCTAATTTAATTGGAGGATGAATTAAAAGTTTAACAGAAAAAAATACTTCACAATTTGGAAAATACTTTTTTTTTGGTCCCACAAACAATTTAGTAGTCCGGAAAAGTTTTGAAAGAAGTTGATACAGTTAATAGAAAAAACTCGTTTAAAAGTTTTTTTTTCTATTCTCGTATAATAAACAAGTTTTCCATGTTAAGAGTCGAAGAAAGGGGCTAAAGGCCACAAAAAATATACTTCCTTCATAATTCCCCCATTATTTCCAGTGTTCAAAATGTACACTCTCCTCTTCAGCATCCAATTTATTTAGGATAAAATAAGAAAAATAATAAAAACAAAATCTTTTATAATAAATTGGGCTTATATATTTATAATTTGTTATTTTTCGTTTTTCAACCTGGTTTGTTTATAATATAAAATAATGCGTGGATACTATGATTTCTGATTAAATCAAGAATACATAAATATTACTTTAACACACAATACATCATATTATTATATATTAAACCTTTCGGAAAACAGCTGCAAAACATTTTTTAGGTCCATTTACGTATAAAAATATTGGTTTAAAAAAAAAAAAAAAAAAAAAAAAAAAAAAATGCCAGAGAACTCTACCATTAATTGAGAAATGATAGATGCGTGGCGGATTCTGAAAAAAAGAGTAATGCTTTTTATATCCTTTTGAATGGTATAATGAAACCTTAGAATTCACGGACTAGATTTTGATTTGTGGTGGATTGAATGTTACCAGCCGTGAAATTATTCGGACAAAGATCTCAACTGATTCTTGAACATATGCAAAGAGGGAATCCCCGAACAAAACCACACTACTTTGGTATTTTATAGGAAATTTTGACGCTGAAAAATAAAGTTTCAAATCCGTAACATCTTCATTTTCAAAATTCGTGCATTCCCAAAAAAACATTAAATATCATAGTATTTGTTGAGAAAGTTATATTTAATTTATTTAATATTTTATTTTATTTTGTTTTTAAATTATGTAAACACTGTCTTTATATAAACAAACATGTATGTGACAGTTATAATAAATAATGTGTATTGTTGTTTTTTTTGTCTTAAAATGAAATTGGCTTTCTTTATTAATTACCAATATAATTAATGTTTAATGATCAAGTAACTGATCAAACATGGTGTCAGGTGTAAATAAGATATAATAGTTCATCCCACAACAAGATTTATTTGGTATGATGTTTTGTTTTTCTTTCTAAGTATTATTTATCGAAATAAAATAAATAACAATGTCTAGAGACATCAGAACTCCGAATTGTGTTAATTTTAGTAATATGGCTAAAGAATGGAGAAATTGGTATGATGAGTTTTATATTTATATGATAGCGTCTAAATTGAACAAAGATGACGAAACAGTAAAGGTTGCGACATTGTTAAATTTAATGGGTAAAGAATCCTTAGCTATCTATAAAACTTTCAAACATGATAAAGAAACATTTGACAGTGTTGTAAAACATTTTGATGCGCATTTTGAACCTAAAAAGAATGTAGTTTTTGAAAGATTTAAGTTTTACAAATATAAACAAGAATGTAATCAAAATGCTACTCAGTTTATTACGGCATTAAAAAATTTAGCCGAATCTTGCGAATTCAAAGAAAAGGACAATATGGTCCGTGATAAAATCGTTATAGAAACTAATGACGATGCTTTGAGAAGTAAACTATTATCAGAAGAAGATTTAACTTTAGAAAAAGCGTTCAAAACTTTCTTAAATCATGAAGTTGTTAAGAACCAATTACATGAGATGAAAAATAAAGAAGATGGTCCTGTCAATAATGTGGAAGTGGACTTAATTAGAGGTCCACCTAGCAAATCTAACTCGTACCCTCGTGCTAGTAATAATTCTTATAAATGTTTTAAATGTGGTCAGGAACATGTGAGAGCTCAATGTCCTGCCTATGGGAAAACTTGCTCATTCTGTGGTTTTAAAAATCATTTTTCAATAGGGTGTTCACGAAAAAATCAAAAGAATAATAGAAAATATAAAAAGAATTATAGTATAGAGAAGAGAAATTCTGGATCGGATGAGAGTTCTGATACTGAAGAGAAGTTACATATAAATGAAGTTTGTAATCACGAGGTAAAGAAACATTGGGTACAAACAGCTTGGATAAATGATACTCCCATTAGATTTAAAATTGATTCCGGAGCAGACATAAATATTATTCCTTTAAAAATACTAAAAAATATATTTAACGGTAAGATACCAACGATGAGGTCTACAAATGACAATATTGTTGCCTTCGGTAATCATAAATTAAAATCTTTAGGAAAAATAAGCCTTAAAACTTTGATAAGAGGAAAATATTTTAGTGTACAATATACAATAATGGATGTTCCGTCTAAACCTATTTTAGGTTTAACATCAAGCATTAAATTTGATTTAATTAAAAGAATAGACACGGTTCAACAAGGTAAAATTCAAACTAAAGAAGATCTTATAAGAAAGTTTAAACCGGTTTTTGAAGGTATTGGTAAATTCCCTGGTCAGCCGTACCATATTAAACTAAAAGAAAATACTGTGCCACGAATATTTCCTGAAAGAAAAATTCCAAAATCCTTATTGCCAAAAGTTAAAGAATCCTTAGATAGGCTAGTTAAAGAAAAAGTTATTAAACCTATGAATGTCCCGACTGATTGGTCTCATCCATTGGTTATAGCTGAAAAACCAGATAAAAATATAAGAATATGTTTAGATCCAAGGTATCTTAATGAGTTTATTGTACAAGATAAGTATCATATTCCTACTCAAGATGAAATATTAAGTGATTTAGATGGTACATCGTGTTATACTTTATTAGATATGAAAGAAAGTTTTCATCAAGTAGTATTAGATGATGAAACGTCAAAAATGTTATCTTTTAGCACTCCGTTTGGGAAATTTCGCTATTTAAGATTGCCTTATGGGATCAAAATAGCTAGTGAAGCTTTTCAAAAGAAGAATATGGAAACCTTTAGTGATATAAAAGGAGTAAAGATATATATTGATGATATTTTTATAGCGACTTCTGAAGAAGATCATGAAGCTACAGTGACGGCCGTATTGAAAAGAGCCAAAGATAACGGTATAACTTTCAATCCATCCAAATTTCAATATAAATGTAAAAAGGTAAAACTACTTGGGCATATAGTCTCTAAAGAAGGGGTTCAAGTCGATCCTCAGAGGGCTGAGGCTATTGTAAAAATGAAAAACCCCGAAAATAATAAGGAATTATTAAGATTACTGGGTATAGTAAAATATTTGGGTAAATTCATACCCAATCTCTCTCAGGTATCAGCTCCACTGAGGGAACTTACGAAAAATTCATCAGATTGGAAATGGACTAACGAACATAATAAAGCTGTTAACCTGTTGAAATCGTTAATAAGTCAAGCTCCAACTTTATCTCATTGTAATGAAAAATCTCAATTTTATATTCAGACGGATGCTTGTAATGAAGGATTAGGGGCAGTGCTGATACAAGATGGAAAACCAGTGGCTTATGCCTCGAGAACATTGACTCCGACTGAAAAAAGGTATGCAATAATAGAAAAAGAATGTTTGGCTATAGTCTTCGCATTAGTGAAATGGCATTTTTTTATTTATGGTAGACATGTGATTCTACAGACTGATCACAATCCGTTGGTATGTATACAAAATAAAGAATTTAGTAAAATACCAAGTAGATTACAAAGAATGTACTTACGCATCATGAAATATGACGTAAAAATAACCTACTTACCGGGTAAAGATATGCTAATAGCAGATGCTTTATCTCGAGCAGCATTAAAAACTACTGGCCAAGAAGACTTAGAACTAAACTTTGTAATACATGAAGTAAAAAGAAAACTCCCTATTTCAGAACATAGATTGAATGAACTAAAAAAGATGACTAAAGAAGATAAAGTATTAAACAAAATTATGAATTATTTAAAGAATGGATGGCCAGATAAGAATTACTTGTCATCGGCAGAGAATAAATTTTTTGCCCTGAAAGATTTTTTAACAATTTACGATGAATTAATTTTTTATGAAGATCGTTTAGTGATTCCTTTGTCATTTCAGTCAGTTATTCTAAAAACAGCCCATGAAGGTCACCAAGGTATCACTAGAACTAAACTCAAAATTAAAGAATCCTTGTACTGGCCTGGTATGTCACAAGATATAAAAGAAATGATCCTAAACTGTGAAGTATGCCAACAATTAAGACCTCAGAACTGCAAGATGGCTTTGATTAATCACTCCGTACCAGAATTACCGTGGAGAAAACTTGGAATGGATATACTAGATTATAATGGTAAAAGTTATCTAGTAGTTGTAGATTACACTTCAAAGTGGCTTGAGCTATTGCCTATAAGAAACAAATCTGTTCAGGAAATAATTAATAAATTAAAAGTAATATTTTCTTACCATGGATACCCAGAGAAGATTATAAGCGACAATGTTCCCTTTAACAGTATAGAGTTTAAAAATTACTTGGAACGTCATGATATAGTATTGGTGACTTCAAGCCCTAACTTTCCAAGAAGTAATGGGCAGGCAGAATCAGCTGTTAAATCAACTAAGAAGATGTTAAAGAAATCAGAATTAACAAAATGTAGTATACACGAGTTGATGTTAGATTATAGGAACACTCCTATTGCTGGACTGAACTTGTCTCCTGCACAGATTCTTATGAGTAGGAGGCTTAGAGATAATATGATTAAGACTGAAGGTCATCTGAAACCAACTGTAGTTAAACCTTCAGAACTTAAACTTAAACAGAATGTAATGCATCGTAAGCAAAGTGACTGGTATAATAGAACAGCTAGAAACTTAACACCTGTAAAAGAAAAGGATAAAGTGCTCTTTAGGAAAAATAACAAGTGGAAAAAAGGAACATTAAAAAAATGTTTGGATGCTCCTAGGTCATACGTGATTCAATCTGAAGAAGGTCCATCGTACAGAAGAACTAGAGAGCATTTAATCAGAGTGAAAAGTGATGCTGCATCATCGGCTGCAGTCAATCAGAGTGAAGCATCTGGATCAACCTCTCACTCTTCTCAGCCATCTACGCCTGTTACTACAAGTATAGAGCCTCCTAAACGTTATGACTTGAGAGATCGGTCTAAAATTAAAAAACCTTGTAGGTATCAATCTTAAACTTTGTTTCTGTTCTCAGCCTAGTTTATATATTTAATTTTCTTTTATTAAGAAAGAAAGGATGTTGAGAAAGTTATATTTAATTTATTTAATATTTTATTTTATTTTGTTTTTAAATTATGTAAACACTGTCTTTATATAAACAAACATGTATGTGACAGTTATAATAAATAATGTGTATTGTTGTTTTTTTTGTCTTAAAATGAAATTGGCTTTCTTTATTAATTACCAATATAATTAATGTTTAATGATCAAGTAACTGATCAAACAGTATTTTTAAGCTCATCCTTAAAATTTGCAAATACTAAACTTCATAACATAAAACAAACACCTTGAAGAAAACATTGTAGAAAATAGAACTTTGCGTTGGATAAGATCAATCTTAGCCCTGTATAACAAAAACCTAATTGACATAAAAATTGCAACGTTCTACATACCTGTTACTTTATTAGTTAATCCATTAAGAAGACCTCCTCCATCAACGCTCAATCCCTTAATATTTTCCAATTTTACATTTTTTTTACAAAGCTGGACAGGTCTAATCCACAAACATAAAAAAAAATATGAATTTTAATGGTTTTTTGGAAAACACATATTTCGAAAATGAAGCTGTTCCGTGCCCATATGCTTGTAGGTACTTATTTGTTCAGCATCAAATTTTCTATAAGTTCCCGAAGTAGTGGGGTTTAATTCAAAAACACCCTATTTGCATATGCTCAAGAATCGGTTAAGATCCTGTCCGAATAATTTAACGGTTGATAACATTTAATCCGCTATAATTCAAACGCTGTTCCGTTGATTCTAAGCTTAAATTATGCCATTCAAAAGCTAACAATGCAGAAGTTATTTCTGAATTCGCCTCGAATCTAGCACCCTCCAATCAAGGTAGGTAGAGGAGCTCTGGAAATTCGAGGGCAAATTTAAAAAAAAAAAATCACAATTTTTAAAGGACAGGACTTAAAAGGTGCATGACAGTGGATAATTTGAAATAAGTTAGTGATTCTAAAATTATTTTTTATGCTCTTTAAAATATGGTTAAAATAACCTTAAGGATTCAACCGGAAGGAGCTCCTCCCACCCTTCAAACATCGCTGAATGTTCTTTCGTAAAGCTTACTTCACAGAATGGTAAAATGAGCCATCCGAGACACCTTCAACGCAACTCCGAGGGAAATGTTGCGGAAAATGATGGACAATTTTTCTCAGAGGCTCACCCTCAACATGTGCGAAGGACATCGCTTAACTGATGTGATTTTTCTTATTATAAACATTTCAATGATTTATTGTTAGTCAATAATGTTAATAAATGTATATATAGATTAAGTACCGTGACTGACAACTGATGATAATATATAATGATATAAACAATAATACAAATAGCATACAAATAAATAAATAATAATTAGATAAAAAAACGATCCGACACACTATAACACCTATTAAACTTAGTATCTATCAGAACTGTAATTTATATTTAAATTATATTTTACATCAAAGGAGTATGAAAAATTTAAAATTGTTAACCATTACTAAAAAGATATTTTTACAATTTATGAATATTGGACAAGGCAAGATCAAACATTTCCTTTTTCCAAGAACAGAATAAAATAAGTCGAGTTTAGGATCATAGAACTCGAGCGAAAATATCGAGAAGGTTTTAAAACCTTTGAGTATAAAAAGTTGATGCGTAAAATGTATAAATATGGAAGCATATTATTATATCCAAGACTATAAAATATGTTATACGTTGAAAATATGCAAACTTGCTTTGAGAGGTAGGTGGCAAAGCCTTTCGAGTTTAAGCAAAAGTTTATCACGGCAAAATAAGGGAAAGCTATAGTCAAGGTAGGAAGCTTTTAGAGGCAAGTATTGAAAATAGAAGAAGAGAAGGAAATATAAAGCTTATCTGAGAATGCAAGTACTCTAGAGGAAAGCATTGACACTTTCCTCTGCTATAGATATTTTATATTGCTGCTCTTATCATAATAGCGACGCATATACACCTCGATAATGTTATGTAGTAGAAAGGTTAAAGCAACTTAAATATATTATACACCTACAATATCTTCACTTAAGTAAACAGATTTCTCCATAATACATAAAGAAGAGGAAAAATGTCATACATTTAATTTATAATACGAGGCATCGCGTGGCTCTATCATTGAAGCCAGCGTAATGCAATTAATAATAGATAGTTAATAATGATGAGTTGATAGTTAAAGAATATGTAATAGAGCCCGTCTAGTGGGAAAGAATGCCTTTTTACATACTCCTTAACTTACATGTTCCGGCCATCTTCATTTCAACTATTATACAATGTATCACTTCGCTACACAAAATCTTCTGCATGTATCAAGTTGAAATTTTACATGCCTGTTTCAATTGTGCTTTAGACGATGTAGATCGTAAGATATCGGCAAGAACGTTGTTTGGGTCTTTTCTGTTAGTCCCCCCCCCCCCCCCCCACGCCTTCTGGGCGTTTTTTCCGCATATACAGGGTTGCACCCTTTTGAAGCTGAAAAACCACTCACTAGATTGAGCACCTTATTATTTATTGGTATACATATATAACTACTTTTTCCGACCTCTGTCCAAGACAATGCAATACTGATAAAATATCCTTATTATTTATTGAAATAAACATATGAAACACTTTTTTTGACCTTTGTCACCAAAACAATGAAGTGTAGATACTGCTATTATCTCATTATAGTTTTAAGATCAGTCTAATACGTATTAGTGTAATATACGCTTCTTTGCGTCGAGAGTTGGGAGTCCAATACTTACAAAGACGGTATTGCACCTGACTCATCTTTGTCCATCTGGCCATGACATGGCATAGTCACTGTCTGACAACTTTATGCACTGTCTTTCCAATAAAAAATATGAGTTTCATGACGTAAGTTGCGTGTTTTTTTAACATATTACTTTCTTGGAAAATGTGTTTATTTATGTATGTATGCCAATAATAAATGAGGTGATCTACATAGCACATTGTTTGTTAGATTTCTGTGCACTAGACAGTTGTGGAAAATCGGAATGCCCCATGGAAGTTAAAGGGTGAAACCCTGTATATGCGAAAAAGCGCCTGGAAAGCGTGGGGGGGATAACAGAAAATACCCCGTTGTTTTCTCTATTTTAAACGATAAGGTCCACTTTAATAGTTTTAACGATATTTATTAATACATAGCGGTGTCGCTGTTTTACTAAAAAAATTTATTTGAAAAAATTTTCGTCTCATCGAAAAGGTGATAATATTTCCGAATTATGGGTCCATAACAATCACTCAGTAGTTTATGCTCCACGCGTCTGGACAGACGATAGACAGAATTTATTTAGAAACACTTTTTTAGTCTTGAATTTGTGCGTCAAAAGATCACAATATTTCCTCTTTATAAATATAATGTATATGAGAAAGTCAAAAGTAGTATTCAAATTCGATACAACTTACTAGTCCACAGGCCACCATAAGAAGTGAGTAGCTGATTGATAAAGTTTTCTTACCTTATGGAATCGCTTATTTATGCCTTGTCCACCGATGAATTGGGTATATGGCAACTGGGCGCTGGGCCATTTCATTTTTTTTTGACATGCCAAACATGCCCTTCTGCGGGAACATTGAAAAGAGATAGATAAAGTTTTGAATATCATAGGATAGTTTAATTAAATTATTTAAAAAACAGTGGTACACGTGGCTGACGTGGCCACCGATAAGAGTGGGCCGTTTGGGGTGTCCACCGCCCCAAACATGTCGCTCTGCGGGGATGTTGAAAAGTGAACGGCCCACTCGTATCGGTGGCCACCTTTACCACTATTTTTGAAATAATTTAATTAAACGGTCCTTTGAAAATCAAAACTCTATCTATCTCTTTTCAATGTTCCCGCAGAAGGGCAAGTTTGGCATGTCAACAAAAAAGAAATGGCCCAGCGCCCAGTTGCCATATACCCAATTCATTGGTGGATAAGGCATAAATAAGCGATTCCATAAGGTAAGAAAACTTTATCAATCAGCGACTCACTTCTTATGGTGGCCTGGGGACTATACAGTTTTGCTCTGACAATATTATATTTAATATAAATTTCTTTTAAATCAAATTATAATTATTAACAACTACGGGAAACAACCAGAGAAAAATACACTCCAGCGCTGGAGTGTATTTTTCTCTGGTTGTTTCCCGTAGTTGTTAATAATTATAATTTGATTTAAATTAAAATTTAATCTTTCCGTAGTATGAATACTACCAAAATCGTAAAATATGAATTTATAAATTTCTTGTAATTCGAAAATTCTACAGTTAGCTAACATTTCTAATATAATTTTTTTTTTTCTACAAAATACATTTATACTTTTGGGGAGAGATAAACAGAGGAAAGGATCCAAAGAAAGGATTTTTTTTTATATTTTTCTGTTACTTTTAATGAAAAAAATAAGATTAAAATTTGGTTAAATCGAAGCGAAGCTATAAATGGTCTAAATATAAAACGGTTGGTGATTATGCAAAGATAAAGTTTCCAGAAAGTCTTTAATGTACTTATTATACTTTTAGTTCAAGCTATTAAAAAAAAAGAAAAAGATCATAGTCTACTATTTCCTTTTCTTTTTGGTTCAATAGCTGTTTTCTTTTGGTCACGTTAACAAAGTTCCAATTTCAGCAAAAGCTTTTAAGTAAGTTTGTTTTTAAATTTATAACTTTGACGATCGGTCAGATCGATTAACTTGAATAATATAAGGGACCTTAGATCGTTTTTATGTTATGCTCTTAGAATGAATATGTTTTTACATTCGCACAAACACTTATAGAATGTAATAAAGCAAATAAATATTGAAATAAACAATATACTATGCTATATACACCCTAAACTGTTGTTATCCAACACCTCAGAAAACCTCTTACCATCTCTAATGATCTTTGATCACCTCAAAATTTTTATAACTATCTCTAACGACCTCAGAGCACCTCTAACATCCTAAAACCATCTCTAAGAATCACCGAAAAATGTATAGTATTTCTTTTAAGGAAGACAATTATTTTCTTCTACAAATACTTGTTTATATATTTTTATAAATGAAAAATTACTTACAAAAGAATTATAGGTTAAATGTAATGAACAATTAAACAATCTCCAATATACTCTAACCTCCTCCGATTAAACCTTCAACTACTTACTAAACGGAAAACTATTAACTAAACAAGTAAGGCGCGCTTCACTTGAGTACATGAGGCGATAATCGCCGGTTTCGGTACGATTAAGTTAAAATTATAAATGTAAAATTTTAATATATAGTTGCATATTCTTTTTCTACACTTTAAGACCTTCAAATTGATGTATAACATGTCATGGTGACTTAGCAATTTTTTTAGGCACCCGCCATATTGGCCACTTCTTGAAAATATTAAGTGTTAAAACTCCAAAATGTGTCCAGTTGTCTCAAATGCCGAGATGCACCTGTGTGCCGAATTTCATGTTCCTAGCAATAGTAGTTTATGAATTGAAACAAGCAATGGACAAACACCAACGCACAGACAGACAGAGCCGTTATATAAGGTTTCTTTGTTTACTTCGTACAGAAACCTAAAACTGAATATAAAACACGTTTGTAAATATTAAGCATCACTCCACTTCAATCTATAATATAAGTGGCAATGTCCTGATTGACTGACTGACATAGAATCAACCCACAGCAAAATCTGCTTAACCGAGAGACTTGAAATTTTGAGGATATACTCGGTTCATATCATAGGCATCCACTAAGAAAGGATTTTGCGAAATTTTTATTTTTGTACCCAGGGGTACGGGGTACAAATGTCAAAGTAATGAACACTTTTAATGATGCATATCGTTGAAAAGCTCTTTAAAAGTACAGTAATTGATGTTATGTACAGTTTTGTCATATTTTCATTTAGGAGGGGGTAAAATGGAAAAATATGTATAACTACATCTTATATAAATGAAGAGTGTCTGTGAGTGTCTTTTAACTTATATAAATGAAGTGTATATGAGTGTACTGCTTACATGAGATTATAAAGTTAAAATGTTGTTACACAGGAGTACGGGGTACAAATGTCAAAGTAATTGATAGGTACCCTTTATGATGCATATCGTTGAAAGGCTCTTTAAGAGAAAAGAAATTGTAATGTACGTTTTTGTCATTATTTTCATTTAGGAGAGGGGTAAAAAGGAAATGTCACGTAAGTGTATGTGCGCGCGCGCGCGAATGGGCGCGTGTGTGTGTGTTCTTTATTCAAATCTACCGTTTTATTCCGATTTTAATGAAAATTTGCACACTTGACCTTCAAAGCAAGGGGAAAAGGGGAAGGTCACTGACTTCATGCATTTTCGAAATTTCGATTTTGGTACACAGGGGTACGGGGTACAAATGTCAAAGTAGGTAATGACAACCCTTCACGATGCATACCGTTGAAAAGCTCTTTAAGAGTGCTGTACAATTATTGTTATGTACATTTAGGGGGGTAAAATGGAAAAATATATCTATATCTATGTATCAAAAACTAATAATTATTGTTGTGTCTGTACATTTATCCGATTGGGATAAAAGTTTGTATTTATTCATTTATTTATTTTTATTTTTATTATTATTATTATTTTTTTTAAACACCTTTATTGAATAAAACATATTAATACATAAATAATATTTTAGTACATCAATTTATCTATTTTATTGATTTTACATTATAGCTCTACATAAGGTTATCTCTCCACTAGAGAACTTGGAGGCCCTATAAATTCAAAAATAAAATCTACGAGTGTATACGTTGTATAATAATTTCTAAATTATATTGATAACTGCCAATAGAGATTTTCTAAAATTTTATCCCTAAGGGGAGAACATAAGGACAGAGTAAGAAAAGAAGGGGAATTGAGCCCAGACCGATCTCATAAAGTTAGGAAGTTAATACTTGAGAAAGAGCTCTTATTTTGGATGTAAGCATGTATATTAATAAAAGATAATTCCAATTTCCACCAAGGGATGTAAAATGACACGGGGAGGGGGGGGGGGGGGGTACAGAAGGAAAATACCACTGCTTTTCCTTTTTAAAAATTTAGTCGGAATGAATTTCTAATTTGGGATATTAGCAAATTATCTTATCAAAGAGGAGGGGGTATAGAAATAAGGGGGAGGGATAGAATCTAGATATTCTCGCTTTGTAAAATAATTTAAATGTTTCTTGATGGTAGTTTATAAATCTATTAAATTGAAAATAAAACACCCCGTAGCGAAGCACGGGTATTCAGCTAGTCTATAATATAAGTGGCAATGTCCTGATTGACTGACTGACATAGAATCAACGCACAGCAAAATCTGCTTAACCGAGAGACTTGAAATTATGAGGATATACTCGGTTCATATCATAGGCATCCACTAAGAAAGGATTTTGCGAAATTTTTATTTTTGTACCCAGGGGTACGGGGAACAAATGTAAAAGTAATGAATACTTTTAATGATGCATATAGTTGAAAAGCTCTTTAAAAGTACAGTAATTGTTGTTATGTACAGTTTTGTCATATTTTCATTTAGGAGGGGGTAAAATGGAAAAATATGTATAACTACATCTATAATATAAGTGGCAATGTCCTGATTGACTGACGGACATAGAATCATCGCACAGCAAAATCTGCTTAACCGAGAGACTTGAAATTTTGAGGATATACTCGGTTCATATCATAGGCATCCACTAAGAAAGGATTTTGCGGAATTTTTATTTTTGTACCCAGGGGTACGTGGTACAAATGTCAAAGTAATGAATACTTTTAATGATGCATATCGTTGAAAAGCTCTTTAAAAGTACAGTAATTGTTGTTATGTACAGTTTTGTCATATTTTCATTTAGGAGGAGGTAAAATGGAAAAATATGTATAACTACATCTTATATATAAATGAAGAGTGTCTATGAGTGTACTGCTTACATGAGATTATAAAGTTAAAATGTTGGTACACAGGAGTACGGGTACAAATGTCAAAGTAATTGATAGGTACCCTTTATTATGCATATCTTTGAAAGGCTCTTTAAGAGAAAAGTAATTATAATGTACATTTTTGTCATTATTTTCATTTAGGAGAGGGGTAAAAAGGAAATGTCAACGTAAGTGTGTGCGCGCGCGTGCGAACGGGCGCGTGTGTGTGTGTTCTTTATTCAAATCTACCGTTTTATTCCGATTTCAATGAAAATTTGCACACTTGACCTTCAAAGCAAGGGGAAAAGGGGAATTTCACTGACTTCATGCATTTTCGAAATTTTCATTTCGGTACACAGGGGTACGGGGTACAAATGTCAAAGTAATGAAAACCCTTCACGTTGCATTCCGATGAAAAGCTCTTTAAGAGTGCTGTACAATTATTGTTATGTATATTTAGGGAGGTAAAAAGGAAAAATATATCTATATCTATGTATCAAAAACTAATAATTATTGTTGTGTCTGTACATTTATCCGATTGGGCTAAAATTTTGTATTTATTCATTTATTCATTTATTTATTTTTTTATTTTTTTATTTTTTTTTTTAAAAATACCTTTATTGAATAAAACATATTAATACATAAATAATATTTTAGTACATCAATTTATCTATTTTATTGATTTTACATTTTAGCTCTACATAAGGTTATCTCTCCACTAGAGAACTTGGAGGCCCTATAAATTCTAAAATAAAATCTACGAGTGTATACGTTGTATAATAATTTCTAAATTATATTGATAACTGCCAATAGAGATTTTCTAAAATTTTATCCCTAAGGGGAGAACATAAGGACAGAGTAAGAAAAGAAGGGGAATTGAGCCCAGACCTATCTCGTAAAGTTAGGAAGTTAATACTTGAGAAAGAGCTCTTATTTTGGATGTAAGCATGTATATTAATAAAAGATAATTCCAATTTCAACCAAGGGATGTAAAATGACACGGGGAAGGGGGGGGGTGGTACAGAAGAAAAATACCACTGCTTTTCCTTTTTAAAAATTTAGTCGGAATCAATTACTAATTTGGGATATTAGCAAATTATCTTATCAAAGAGGAGGGGGTATAGAAATAAGGGGGAGGGATAGAATCTAGATATTCTCGCTTTGTAAAATAATTTAAATGTTTCTTGATGGTAGTTTATAAATCCATTAAATTGAAAATAAAACACCCCGTAACGAAGCACGGGTATTCAGCTAGTCTCTAATATAAGCGGCAAAGTCCTGATTGCCTGACATAGAATCAACGTACAGCAAAATCTGTTAAACAGAGAGAATTGAAATTTTTAGAATATACTCTATTCATATCATAGACACCCACTAAGAAAGGATTTTGCGAAATTTTGATTTTGGTACTCAGGGGTACGGGGTACAAATGTCAAAGTAATAAATACCCTTCATGATGCATACCGTTGAAAAGCTCTTTAAGAGTACAGTAATTGTTGTTATGTACAATGTACATTTAGGGGGTAAAATGGAAAAATATATCTATATCTATGTATAACTAAAAATTGTCGAGTCTGCACATTTATCCGATTGGGCTCAAATTTTGTATTTCAACTGAATGAGTAGTCCTGACAACGAATTTAAGTTTAGAAAATATTATATCTGTGCGTCAATCAAGTCCAAATGGCTGAATAGATTTTGGAGGATCTTGGGTACAATGTTAAGCTCAATTCTGCGGGGGATATAGGCTATAAAACGTTTTGGTAGGTTTATATGGGAGAACGGGGCTTCTAACTAGATTTCAAAATTCTTATTTCAATTTTTAGAAAAAATGTATTTAACCAAAATTGCAGAAGAAACTACTGACAATATTTTATGTTTTGAGGAAATTTCTGTAGGAAGAACTGTTAAAGAAATTACTTTTCAATCGCTGCCAAAAAATATTTAGATTTATTTTTAGATATTAAGACAGTAGTTAATAAATCACGCCTTACCCTGCCTAAACCTTCACTAACTTAATCATCACCACTTCTTAAAATGCTAAAATAAAATCTACGAATGCATGTACGTAGTATAATAATTTTTAAATTATATTGATAACTGCCAATAGAGATTTTCTAAAATTTTGTCCTCATGTTTTGGGAACATAAGGACAGAGTAAGAAAAGAAGGGGAATTGAGCCCAGACCGAACTGCTGGGGGTACAGAAGGAAAATAACACTGCTTTTCCTTTTTAAACATTTTTCTTTAGAAGTCGGAATCATTTACTAATTTGGGATATTAGCAAATTATCTTATCAAAGGGGAGGGGGTATAGAAATAAGTGGGAGGGATAGAATCTAGATATTCTCGCTTTGTAAAATAATTTAAATGTTTCTTGATGGAAGTTTATAAACCCATTAAATTGAAAATAAAAAACCCCGTAGCGAAGCCCGGGTATTCAGCTAGTATTGTATAATAATTTTTGATATATTCATAAAACTTTTTTTTATAATCCTTTATATGAACATGAACTAACAAATTAAATTAAATCAAATATGAACTGTGCAAAAGTAATTCTCATGCAAATAAATATAGAATTTAACAAATATCAAAGTTCAAACAGATATCAAACAATTTTTTATAAGAACGTGTCTCAGACATATTATTTTTCATATAAATGATAGAATATATAAATATTATATCTAATATTAATATCTTCGAATGTTTTCAATTAACATATTATATTAGCTATGCATAATATTCTGTTTTTAAAAAATTTGAAACAAATAATACGTTATTATAAGTACCCATGTTTTAAAACAATTAAATAGGTGTGCGATTTATGTTAATTTACCGAAGTTGAAGAAACTTAAAATATTCAGCATGGAAACACCTAAAATTTTATTAAAAGAATCAGCAGCATAGACGAATTAATTAAAGATTTCTTGCCCCCTCGTCCGATTTTAATTAGATAATTAATTAATCCAATTTTTAATTAGAAGCTTACGTTTACGCGAGCGTTGCGCGTGAACGCTTGGGCGGATAACGTTGTCCAACGAACTCGTCCTGGGCATTGGTAAAATGAACATGTGTACCAAATTTCAACAAAGTCGGTCAACTTTTACACAAGCAGTTAGGTTTTAAAAGTATAAAATCATTAAAGTATACGAAATAGGTCGCGAGGGCTCTATGGGCCATACTAATTGGCAGACTATTTTAAAATTTGATTATCTAAAATACTTTTTGCAGCAGGATCTGTATGTATAGCATGGCTAATAAAGCTATAGTCTAAAAAAGCAAGAAGGATTCGTGGTTAGGATAAGAAAAGAACGAGTCCTCGAGAAAGTAAAGGATAACTTCTGTTAGTGAAACAAGAAGAAGCTACAATCATGTGGATGGTGTTTTCTAAAGTCCAGGATGATTTGAAAAGTCTTGACGTGTTAGCTAGGAGAAACGTGGTCAAGATATAGAAGAATAGAGTTTATCAGCGATGCAGAGTTGCAAGGAAAACTTCTAAAGAAAGAATTAAAGTAAAGATAAAAGGATCTTTATTGGAAAACTAAATATAACAAGTAAAATGTCTCCAACTCAAATAAGACGTATAATGAATACCCTTTTGGAATTCTATATCCTTGTGGTCTTACCACTTGGTTTAACAAGAAGAAATATCTTTTATTATTTTCACTGGTTACTTTATGAGGAGAAAAAAAATCAGTAACACAATAAATAATTCATTTAATGCAGAGGAAAGTAGTAGAGAATTTCTACAATATATAGACTTTTCCTAAAGTAGAAACCCTGAAAAGAATCAGGGCAGGCAACCGTAATAAAGACCCTATGTCCTTCAGACCAAACGATTATTCACGCTCCACATAATCTACATAATATATCATATTATTATATTTCTTATGACTATAATATAAAATTGTATACTTCAATAATATAAGATTTTTATTCCTCGAACTCTCAAATATACATTGCATAGAAAAAAACCGTTATATTGGAGAATGAAAACAGTTGAGGCCCTTAGTTTCAATTGAAGTAAATAACAGATTATAAATTTTTGAAGCTTTTTTTCATTATGTAATATATCATTTAAAGTAACACACACATTTTATAGGCAAAACTAAAAATATTTTAAAGCATAACAATAAATTATATACTCACATAAACTCATACTTGTTTACATGCAAATCAATGAATTAGTGAATATTAATTCCACTACATGTCTAAGATCAATGTGGGACTGATTAATTTATCAATGTGACTCTGTTTCTTCAAAAATTGGCACTGATGGTAGAGTTCTTATAAAAGCTAAAAGTTACCTCCATAAAGATAAACAAGTATTATTTTAAGTGGAAAGTGAAATAATTTAATCTAATCTTTTAAGATGACCTCCATAGAATCCTACATCTGATATAAGAATATTTTAAATATCGTCTCTTTAACTGATGTTTATTGTTTCGATTTCTATCTTGTAATTCTTTTAGAGAGGAAAGTGTTATATTTAAGAAGCTTTGTTTTAGAAAAAAAAAAAAATAAATAAATGTAAAGAAGGGTAGGAAGGAAGAATCGGTAGAAAGGAGAAAGGAGGTAGTAAAGTATTTTCTTCTCTTTTGTTTGCTATCCTGGACCCTGGTTCCAAGTGAAGCCCCTGGGGTAAGGTAAGCTGTCCCGAGACTTTGGCAGGCGATTAATCTGCTGTTAAAAGGGAGTCGGAGAGCAAGAGACCTGGAAACGTTCCAACATCTCTAGATCTACGTCCAGATTCTTGTTTGCTCTCCTCTCTCTTGTTTTATAACAGGCAATTAGAGGTAGACTACCCTTCTTTTTTCCCCCTCTTATTTTCAGTTGTGACCATCTGGATAACATAACCCTTTCCAGAAGTAAAAGCAGATAAAGAAGGTTTAAATTAAACTAAACCCGCACGACTTACATGTAAAGATAGCTAAGTCTAACCATAATCCTCCTACTTTTCTTTACACTCGGATTTCTTTATTTTGTACTGGAGATATAAAAATTAACTACAAATTAACTAAATGTTTTATAAAAATAGTTTGGTGTTGCAATAAGTGTGGTACTTAGCTTCCTTGCGTCCTATGGAGTATACTTCAATGAAATTTCCAATTTATTTAATCTCCCCACTTCATTTTTACCTGTCAAAATTGTTTTATTCTTTTACAAAATGAAAGTATCAACTTAAATGAAAATTGAATTTATTATGAGACCATCTGTGGGCTACATTCGACAAACCATTTTCCAATTTTTTAAAAAATTAGAAGAGCACTTTTAAAGATATAGTTGTAAATAAAAATGTATGTTTGTGCACATTTGGAAGAGAAACGAATCAGGGCAGAAGGTTAAAACTTAAATAAGACTAACAATGGTCTAATTATGACCTACTATCCAAATTATACTTAATTCGGACGAGTAGTGTTTATGATATATTAGTTCGCAAAAATGAACGACAGATACGCTCACCAAAAGACCTGCAGATAGACCAACTTATTAATAATAATTACAAGATAAAAATAACTTTTTATATACCTACTACGTTTTTAAATTTTCTCTTGAATCATGTTGTGTTGATAATATAATTGTTATTGTTATATATAATATTAGTGAAAAAAAGTCCGAATTTATTTACTTCATATAAACGACAACCAACTAGAGAGCTGATCTTAAACCTATAAAAAGACAAATCTTTGTACAACGGTTCTCGCCAACATCGAATCTAAACCGTGCCGTCGACATGCCCCGGTGAAGGGGACTGTAACAGAAGAAAAATGAGTACAAGTAAAGAAGTACAGATGCAGAAAAATTAAACCGATACCTAGCCCACAAGTGTAAACAAACCGGGTTGCCACAAGTCAATTAATTTATTTCTTTGTTTACAATTCCTGCTTCGCTGTCATCACGATCTTCATGTAAATATGGGTCATACCAAAACAAATAAAATAACTTTCTATACAACACAATTTGCTGAAAACGAATTAAATTCTGCTGAAAGATGGCCAAAAGTATTAAAATAATGCATTGTCATGGTGTTCGGAGCTATTCTAAAAGTTTCAAATGTCTAGCTACTCGGGAAGTCATTTAAAAATAGATTGCAAGATTTGTACTGCAAACATACAAACAAGAAAGCAAGCTAATAAAAATGTAGTAAAAATTATAATGAATATGAGAAATTAATGGGATATTCTAGGCATATGAAACTTATCTTATGTTTGAAACGCATTTCTGTTGAAGAAATGTTAATTTTGGAGAAAGAAAGAAAATCCAAAATTAGAGAATGATCACTTTGCTTCCGTTATACCTTCGCATGCTCAGAAGCAATAACAGAACAAATATTTTTAAATTTGACGACCGATGAATAATAAAAATATATACGATATCTGAAGTTAATTGTAATATTTAGGCAAATACAATTTTTGACGTGTCGATATAAGGCTCGGGAAGAGAGTAAGGGGTATCAAAATGTAGTTATAGCTGTAAGCGTTGTGTGGTTATGATACAAAGGGTAAATTGACGACAAAGACTGTTTAAAGCTGACTTTAAAATAGCGGCTCTAATGTTTTAGGCTAGGGGTTCCCTGACTAGAGTAAGATAGTAAAGTTTCACTGAAATACAATAAGTCGTTAGAAGGTTCTCTTGTTAAATAAAGGGCCTTTTAAACCATGAATTCTCCAGCTTCACGTAGCTAACCGTAAGTTTTTCTCAAGCTTTCTTTATAAGTACATGTTTTAAAAATTAAGCAGGATGTATTTAATATAATGGAAGGGCCGTATAATTTAACCGTACAAAGCCGTATTTTTAGAGTTTCTAACAGGAAAAAAAAAGCTTATTTCCTTTCTTTTTAATAGACACCTGCGGCCTTAGAAATAAGATGTATAATTTATGTATAATGTATTACTGCAGTATTAACCATGTAAGATTAAAAAAATATAGTATGTAGAAGGACATGATGGTCTCATGAGAATAAACTAATTTGATCCTACTAAGAATTATAAATGAGGTTGTTTTGAGACGTTGAATAATTTTAATGACAACCACTTGTTGGGTATAAAGAAATGGAACAAAATAATTAAATCACACATTAAAAAGAAATATTATTTTTAATAAATTGTATTAGTACATAACCTTAATAGATTGAACTGAATCTGGACGACATGTTGTCACCACGAAGACTTGCTAGAGAGAGAGTGTGTGTGGGGTGTGTTCTAGGTAAGGAAACCCCCACTCTTTATAGCCCTACTCTTTACATTATAACCACCTGACAATTTGAACCTATTTTAATTTTCAGAGGGCTTACATCAATTGTCATTCAACATTAAGTGTGCTTATATGGTTGAAATTATTATTATGAGACCAAACTGGGCTAATTTTCACGTATCATCCAAATTTCATTAAAACCAGGCGAGGAGTATTTCTAGTGGTTCGGAAAAATGTTGATCGATAGACCTACAGGCTAACACGAGATCGGATATGTTTCCTGATGTCTGAAACGGAACAGAAGTTTTGAATTCTTCAGAATGATCAATTCTTCACATGCTTTCGTTACATTCGGTAGGCTCGGAAGTAAAATTAAATAAACATTGTTTTCTTCTACTATTCTGTAATAAGTTAAATGACAGAAATATCTATGCACTGGGTTTGCAACAAAAATGTATTAAAATGTAAATCTGTATATGACTACATCAATAAAGAAATTTTAATTTAATATCTATGCAGAAAAAACTAAAGAAGTTAAATTGGATCGAATAAAGCCATTTAAAAAGAATTTATACCATTCAAAGGGAGACATTAGGACTGAATTCGTAGGGAATGAGGAATAAAAAGAAATACCAAGCGTAGTTCCTACTTGGGGCAATGGAAGAAATCAAAAGCTTGAAGGGAATGAGTCTGGCAACGGAACTAGGTGATGGTAATTATCTTTTCCATCAATATTATTATGACAAAGAGGTGAAATAAATTATCGTGATAACATTGATCAAACCCTTAATTTGTACATTGGAATTTTAAGAGTTTTGAAAGCCAGGCAAATACAGATATCAACAATATATATATGAAGTGGGGGCTTCATTCTGTACGGGGTAACAATAAAATATAAAAGCAATATCCAATCATATCTGTGCAAAACAGACGCTTCGAACAATACCAATCGATTTCCATTGTAGGACGATTGCTTCTATTGTCCACGTCAAGACTGAATCAGTTTCAAATCAAACATTACTGTCATGCTTGCATGTCGTCCAATACAATGATCAAAGTGTCATATACTTCTCACAGTGATATTTTCATTATGAGTTATTGACGTCTCTTATCGCTGAATGATAAACACGATTCACTGATACGGTCATTTTTGTTCCCATTCCCTCGTGCAATGCCTGTGCAAGAAAAAGGATCTTATTCTTCATAATATGTAGGGTTCTGGCCTCTGTAAAAACTCCTCTACAAATGTTGAAAGAATAGTCCCGCCACGTAAAAATGTATTTTTAATAATTTTCAATGCTGTTTTCGGACACTCTAGGGCCATCATCAGTGCCTAATCAAAATGTATGTGGGACAATAAAACTAAATAAGTTAAAAATCAATTAGGAATAATTAAAAAAAAATAAAAGAAGTGATAACCTAACAAAAGAGCTTAATCAATGCATAAATAGGTTTTTTTTTTTTTGATGAATCTGTATATTGCTTCGTAAACGTCTTTATCTTTAGTTTCTAATAATGTGAAGTAATTATACGGCCTTTGTACTCTTTTCGGAATTTTATTAAATAAAAATTTTCTACTTTCATTGAATTTTCTACAAGTCATGAGAACATGTTCCAAATCTCCTTTTTCTCGGCAGTCTTCACATTGATCTGATTCTATTCGCTTTATGGTTTTAAGATATTTACGGCATCCATGGTTAGATCTGAGCCGATTAATAATGGTTACTAGTTCCTTATTTCTTATTTCACTGAACCAGGCCTTGACAGGCATCTCTGGTTGGAAATTTCTATAAAAATAAGCTTTATTATCATTATTGAAATTGCATGCACGGATATCTCCAACTATCGCTCTAAACTTAGCTAACGCATCAGATATTGTTATTTTATAAGGCAGGAACTCTGTATCTTCGGATCCCTCTCTAGCCAGCATGTCAGCTATCTCGTTGCCTTTAATACCTGAATGACCTTTAATCCATACATATTTAGTAGAATTACCCCTCTTATAGTAATTTTAAAGTGTGTTTTTATAATTAGACCGAAATTTGGATCTCAATTTTTTCTCAGGCATGAGGGGTCTTTATCAATACTTAGTAAAACCTATAATGTCTTATTCATTCTGAAATCCACATTTAAATTATATTTAAATGTGAAGAATAGTCTCTCCACGTAAAAATAGATTTGATAATTCTCAATGCTTATATAAATACGAATATAAGATTAATATATTTATCAGTGTACCAAAAATATTTATTAGAATGCTATTTATTAACACAAATAATTTATCAGATAATTTTTTTTTTGTTTGTCTAACCAAACTTATCATCGTCCACTATGATCGAAAAAGAACGTTCTAAAAAACTTTAGAATCACGTTAAAATAACGTTTTTTAACGTAAAATAACTTTAGAATAGCGTTATTCTGTAAAAAAGTAAAATAAACGTATCAAATCTACTTATAATGAAAGAGTGAAATCTTTGAGAATTTTTAGTCGAATACAAGGATGTATTTTATAACATCTAAAATATTTTTTTAAAAATTAAAAGGCTTACTAATCTTGAAAAGGCAACTCGAGTAGTAATTGCAACTATTTTTGATAAAATGGAAAAGTCAAAGGGAATTGATTATATAGTTTTATAAAATAGTTTCTTGATTAGAACTGTCTCTTAAAAATGGAAGAACAATACTTTCTCGTTATACATACGGAGTAAAAAAAATTAAAAATAAAATAATTTAAAATGCCTGCACTGGTTAAAGAAAATGAAAAAAGTAAAAAATAATTATTAAAATATAACGTCAATGTTTGATTAATTATATCATATAGTTATATATATATATATATATATATATATATATATATATATATATATATATATATATATATATATATATATATATATATATATATATATATAAATGGCATTTTACACTAGCTAGGATTTTATGTTATGAAGTCGTAAGTACAGGAAAAGATAAAAGTTAGACTTATCAGGTTTTGTTTCTTCAATTTATTTTGTAAATGGTATTATTTTTATAGCCAACTGACAAAAAAGCAATTGTTTGGCTCTTCAAGTGCTATTTTAGAAGTTTGTAAGTCTCATTATTGGGTTGCTATAGACTGGGAACTCGGTATATTGGATGTGATGGGGGTTTCCGACCCAACCCTAAAAAAAACCCTTTCTACTTTGTCAACCCTAAAACTATTTTGCATGACAGTGGAAAAGTTCTACCGACAAGGCCCTGTTGTAGGCTAAATTGCTTTTGAAAACTTTTAACTGGATTGGTCCACTTGGTTTTTACAAGGGTACAATGGTCTCTGGCAATTTTGAAATTATTTCACCTAGAATCTCTTTTATCGTATTTAAGAGATTTCCATTGATTCGAAAAGTCAATACTTTCAAGCATGAATATAGCAGCTAATTTTAACTTGATCTTTTATCAGGTTCTAGTTATTCTTCGAAAGCTAAATAATTTTAACGACTCCACACTTAATCACCAAAAAAGTCAATTATTAGGTACTTCGTCAATTATAAGGAGAGACATGTCATTTTAAACATAGGTGTTACTATTCTAAACAACTAAGAAAGAAATTTTTGATCCACTTAAATCTACATTTTGACAACAAAAAACCCCAAATTGAAAGAAAGCTATTTACAATCAAGGAAACATTAAAAGAAGAAGGGTCAGAGCGGAGCCCTTAGGAGGCAGGCAATAATAGACATCAGGACACTGCGTCTGATTCAGGTAGTACAAGTTTTGTTTAACACTTTCGTCCCAGGCGTCCAGTATACTGGACATCATTTTCAGGACAAGTTTCAATTTACATTGTCATTTGACTTTATTTTATTTTATTTTGTTGGCCAACCTGATACCTTCTTTAGTGATTTTAACTCATCAGTGTCTACAAAAATAAATGTAACTATTAGATAAACATCACTTTGACAGGTGTTTTTCTTCCCAACAACATGGCGTCCAGAGGAAGTATATATGTTTCACTTTTATATTTTTAATTTTCAATATTTCTTTTAGGCAGTAATTGTTTTGTAAAGATAAAAGTTAAAGTTTGTTAAATAATGATTTTCAATCACAAAAAATGTTCAAATTTAGCACATAATTTATCGTCAAAATTTTGATGTCCAGTGTACTGGAAATTTGAACTTTATGGTAGCATTTGGTTTTGTAATATGTTCAAGATCAGGTAATGAATTCAGAGGGAGGTAATGATTTAGAACTTAAAAATGAGTTTGGTAAATTAGATTGTTTTATTCCAAATATTTCTTTCATTATTATCATTAAAATTTGATTTTTTCTGAATGTCTACTATAATGGACATTTCATATCTCAAAAACGGGTGGTCCAACATTTTTTTAAAAAATAATGAGTAATCTAGGGGTCAATAGGAATTAAAACCCTAAAAGAAATTTTTTTACAATCAACAGAAAAAAATCGGGTGAGAAAGGGTGAACGTAGATGCATCATGTGAGGTGTTAAATAAAAGTAGAGAACGCTCTGAGTGCAAACATATATTTGGTTTTGTGTTTGTACCAATTCATCTTTGTACCATGTGTTTTTGGAAATTTCGTTTTTTTAAGAATGTTTTTTAAAAATGTTTTTAAGAAACTTTTTATACGTCATATATTATGTGAGAAAAAAGCCCCCCCCCCCCCCCAAAGTCTTAAAAATGCTAGACTTAAATTAGCTAGACACTTCAAAGTAGTTTTATTGCGTCAGGACAATAAAAATGCATATTAAGGCGTTTTAAATGGCCGCCATCTTGATACGGGTGGACCAATTATGATTGTAAACGAAGGCGTCCTATTTGTTAAACAGCCTACGGACCCTATGTGTACACTGGAAGCACATACTAGGCCAATTTATTTAGCTGTACATTTGTGTTTTTACCAGTCTTAAAAAAGCTTATTCCCATCTCTTCATTAAGGAAGGACCAGATAATTAAGAGTTCAGAGACTTAATACATTATATTGCATTGTTACTATTGTTAGCATGAGCCCGATAAACACTTATTGGATTATAAGGAAGTATTTCTTTATTTAAATTTATCCACTCTGTATCTGGATGACTTGGATGCAATAAATTTTTTTAATAAGGAACTATTTCTACAAATCGGTATTGAGATGATAGTTTTATAAAAATAAATAGATTTTTTTACTAGTGTGAAAGTTATGGGCTGGAAACATTTGTTGTTTGGGAAATTCAAGAAAGAAGGCCAAACTAACTCTAAAAAGGTTAGGGAATACTGACTTCAAGAACTGATAAAAGTTTAAACTTAATGGCTTTTAGGTCTTCTGGCAAAGAATTTTAAAGGTCTCTCTTGAGCTGATAATATTTTTTACTCAGGAAGAAATACAAATATAGATATAGTGCAAGAGGTATATTTTTTATAACTATATATTTTCCATTTTAACTCAAACGATAAATTTTAATTCAATTTTCATCTTAAAAAGAGGAGGGGAGGGAAATTTCTAAAAATAGAGAAGAAAAATAGACTCACGTCGTTTCGGGAAAGCGAATGAAAACTTTTTATTTCCGCTTTTTTTTTTAGTCTTTCTTTCAGTAAAGTTGCTTTCAAACAGGTTCACTGATAGCCTGACAGCAAACATCTGAAGTACTGTCAGAGGAATCTACTCTACAATAAATAATTCACATCAATTCCATTTCACGGCACTCAGTTTTATTTGTTATTTTTTTATTTATTTTGTTTAATTTTAACTTACTCTCTACTATCGCTCAGATAGCAATTTTTTTGAATATGAAAACTGTCTAAAAAAACTCTTTTCCGCTTTTTTCCTTATTGAAATAGTAAAGTAATTGAACTGGAAAATTCTTTTCATCCTGGAAGTACTGTCTCTCTTCCACTTTGGCATATTTTATTTTGCTAAAGAAAATAAATAAATATAAGTATTTTTAGGGGATCTTTCTGAAGCGATATTATCAATAAAATGGGCCATTGGTTGTTTATCGAAAGTTAAATTAAGTGCCTCACCCGATTTAAAAATAGGCATTAGTGTCATGAAAATAACCGCCAAATGCAGACCGACTTTCTTATAGATACAACGACAGACTTTCTTATAGATAAAACAGATAACTGTTTTATTTATTGGTTTTAATGGTAATTTTATTTTACCTCATAAAATTAATAATTTTCTCTTTGACTTTTTATACTAAAGACTAGTTTGGATTTTATAGAAACAGCGCAGTTCTGCAGTTTGCATCCAAAAATATTTAGGATATTTGCGTTGATTGATTTAATGGCCTGATTTGATATAATTTCTTTACCTACTGGGCAACAATTAAATTCTAAGAAAAGATTTTAACAATTACACTAACTAAAGATGAAACCCCATGGAGAAATGATTTTATTACTATGCTACGATGTCCAAAAATGCAAAAAAGTGCGAAAAGGCTGTAATAAAGGGATTAAAAATTAAGAAACAGTAACTGAGACAGAGAACTATGCATAACCATCCGCAAATGAGCTACAGCTACAAATCTCAGCGTCAAACGGATTCAGTTTAAGTGCCAAAGTATTTTAAGAATTTTAATATTCTTTTTCTCAGTTATTTGATTCCTAACTCCAGCTTGGAAATTCACATCCGGTTTTTACCAAGTATCTTTGATATAAATGGATACCCACTTAAGTGAGATGGAGCCCGTTTTAAGTCGATTATTATTACGTCCTGAAAAACACATCATTAGGTTATTACTGGATGGGGATCACTCAACACCACTTAACTCATCTATTGGATGTGATTATCAGTGTAAACATGTATCACCCTTCTGGGGTTCGAACCAGATATGTGTCGGTGTTTTGACCTATAGGTTTCTGGTGTTGTGAAAACTGGGTTCTGGTGCTGACGACTTGGCTATGACGACCCCAATCCTCTCATGAATGGCCTTATTTTATTTTATTTATATAGCTATGTGTTTCCCGATGAAGATGCACAACGTCTACTCTATGTCATCCATTAATATATTCATAGTTCGAAAATCCATTTATAGTTCCAAGCTAATCACAGGCTGCTGGCAACGGAGTAATATTATAATTACATTATCCTCCAACCAATAAAAAGACTTAGTGAAGAGAATAATTTGCAGGAATCAAAAGGTTAATTTAATGAAAATGATCTAATTATCAATCCAACAACAAAAAATTTAACAATTATGCAGCTACAAATAACAAATGACAAATGAAGTTCTTGGCTGGTGATATTGGAATATAACAAATTCAGGAAATTATAATATGTGAAGCATCATATTGAGCTCGAAGGCTCGGGGCCCTAAACCCATAAATATAGACTACTTAGCTGGGCCCATTGAGCAAATCCTGTGCTTCTAGACGGGAAGGAATAGGCCACTTACACATCCACTTAAAATAATAATTATCAGTTTAAAAAGAACCATAACCAGGTATATCGATGATGACTTTGGTTTCAGGGGAGAGTAGTAACCACTCGTCAACACCCAATCCCTTATCACACATAAGTGCCTTGTTTTAGGCAAAGGGCCTGGATGTGCTTACTCCATGGCATACCATCAAGTAACAATTCCTAATGCCGCAGTGAGTGGTTTAAAATAGGATTAAATAAAAAAAAATAACCTTATTCTACACGATCTGAATTAACTATTAATTATAAATTAATGTTTTAGTTCCAAACAACTTAAACAATTAGCTAGTTTACAAACCTCTACCAAAAATATAAAAAAGAAATAAAATAAAACAACCTATTGCCACCACTTTAACTGGATATAATCAAACGACCATTGTACTGATACCTTGATACAAAGATTTATCAGTTTGTTGTCAAATCAATTGCATTTAAAGAAACATAAAATTCAATAAAATCAGTAGAAAGAAACTTATAAATACAGTTAACGACCAAGAGTCCAAATTACACTTCACGCTAAAATGCTGTTATACATAAATAGATAAAATGGCATACTAACCTGATATATTTTCAATACATTTCACAACATTAAACGTTTTTTCCAACCTTTTATAAGATATATTTGAATAATTCTTACTCTTATTACTCCCTTTTACAAACGATAAAACAACGTATAAAAAGGTATAAAATACAAAACTAGGTTTATTTATTGTTTAATATAGGGGAAAAATCAATAACTCTGTTTGTGTTGCTTTTCTCTCTCCCCAATAAACAACTATTTATTTCGATTATTCATAGTTGTTTCCTCTTTTTATTTTTATTTTTTATCGCAAAGTAAATATTTCATTTTCGGTCTTGAAGTTTCTAAGCTCGTTTATTTCTCTTCCTTTTCCTTAATATTTTTATAAAGGGACTAAAAAGATGTTCCACTATATTTATATCTTTGTATCACGCTTCGTTCAAAAACAAAAAAAGGAGTTAAATTATAGCTTTTAGTTCTCAAGGGGAGAGGAAAACGAAAAAAAGTTATCATAAGTTTGGTGAATTTATGATAAGTTTGGTAGGATTACCTGGCAGATATAGTGAAGCCATGAATCCGAATTTAAACCTGTTAAGGTTTTATTTATAGCGTATTTTCTCTTTCTACCTCGAACCTGAGCTTTATATTATTTTTATATTTGTCTGATTTTTTTTTTATTGATTCATGACATTTCTAAATTGTTTTATATGCCATATCATGGCAAACTCTGAAAAAAAAAAAAGTCTAATTTATTTCCTTTTTTTCGAATTTTTTATAACCAAAATTATTCTATCATTTAATAAATAGATTAATAAACTTATTAATTAGACTATCCGGTCATAATAATGAAATAAGTCTGCCAATTAGATAGCCACAAACCACACAGCTTCCTCACATGCTATAACTAACTGGACAGAAGGTCACATGATAAACAAAGTAATACAAGGTAGATAATTTATTTTGTGAGTTTATGAGTTAGAGTGTAAAGGAATGTACGTAAAACATTGAAATTAATATGAATACATCAGAGGCCTAACTCTCATATTACTGTATAAATTTAATTTTAATCGATAGGTAGTTTTAAAAATACAAAAATACAAATGTTGATAGAAAAAAGTATAGGCATCATTCAGACACAGGATCACAAAGGTTCCTTGATGTTGAAAGCGTATTTGTAAAGAAACTTTGAATTTGGAGACAAAAAAAAGTTCTTCAAAATAAACACAATACTTTTGTTATCTTTGGTAAACTACTGAAGCAAATACATTGGCTAAAATGTTTTTGAGTTCATCTCATTCCTGTTTTGTCTCACACACACACACACACACATATATATATATATATATATATATATATATATATATATATATATATATATATATATATATATATATATATATATATATATATATATATATAAAGAGAAAGAGAGAGAGAGAGAGAGAGAGAGAGAGAGAGAGAGAGAGAGAGAGAGAGAGTATTGTGGTGTCGAAAAAAATTTATTTGGCTAAATTTACATTTTAGAGGTCTCCTGAGTCCAAAAAAGTGGTTTAAATAATATCTGTCGTTTCTAATCTATATTATGTGCAGACGAGCGAATGCTTAAACGCAGTTTAGCTACAAGCTTGCTATAGCTATAATACGTTATATAATAAGCTTGTTTTATAAGAGAATAAACGCTTGTCTTGAACAAAACTAGACTATATTATTTTTCGACTTTGACATAACATAAAATACATATTAACATTGACGTAAGAAACTTAAGGCTAAAGAATCTGATTGGCTGTCGCCACAAGGCACCGCCTTCTAATACAATCTTGGTGGTAATCAAGGAATAAAGATGATTAAGTATCCAGTTGTTGTGAGACAGTATACGCTGGCTTTTCTTGATCAATGGAAATAGTATCTTCTACTCCGTTTTCAGAATGTTGATAGTTTTATCAGATCTTCTTAAAACTTGAAAAGGTCCTTCATAAGCCGGGCTGAGGGATGGAATCCTTCTAGGCGAACGAATACGAGTGTGGTTGACTTGAGATCGAGATGGACACAAGTGCTTCTCGAATCGCAACATTTGTCAGGGACAGATCGTACCTTTCTGAAAAACTCTCTGAGGTTTGCGAGATACGCCTGCGATGTAGTACTTGTTATAGTTATAGCAAGCGTATAGCTAAACTAGGCTGGCTTATTACTTTTTGACTTTGATATAACATAAAGTAAACAATAACATTGACGTAAGAAACATAAGGCAAAAGAATCTGATTGGCTGTCACAACACGCAGGGAGCTGGAACTACTGAACCAATTTTGATTAAATTTGCCATACACGTTTAGAAACATACCTGGGACTATTTATTACCAAAAAATAAGAAACATTAGAATATAATTGCACTAACAACACTAACACAATCTTGACTATGAATGCTTAATTAAGTTGCGACTAGTACCTAACATTTATCTAAAATATAACAATAATATAATTTAATAGAAATTACTGCTTTAAAACCGGAATACATAAAAGCTGTTTGTTAACAATAACAACAGTTTTAGTCAAATTGTTACTGTTGTTAAGAATTTGACAACAAGTAGCGGCAGCAAGTGTCAAGGTTATAGGTTTTAGTTAATTTTATCTAAATTTCCAGCTAAAGAATAAAAATAAGTAATACGAGCACTAACCACACCTTAATCCATTATTTTATAATGAATGATGTTAGATCAGATGAAAAGTTGTTTATAAACTTTAGTCAGGTAAAAAAAAAAAACAAGCCAACTAGTAATCTCTAAGTTCTGAATTATGATATCATTCCCTAGAAAGCTATAAATCTCTGGTAGCTGTGTTTTAAAATCAGGGTCTTTCAAGCAAAGAACCTAATTCTTGAACTAATAAAATTACTTTTCAAAACCATAAGAAAAAGAAAGATGAAAAGTAAGGATGGGGAATAAAATAAGTATAAGATGCTATTTATTCTTAGAGTTAGTGTTAAAGTGTGACATATCTTTATATTCATCCTTCATATACCGAGTTCAAACAACTTTATTTATCCTGCATCTCATCACTATCAAACCTTTGTATTCAGGTAAGGTTTCTGTGACAAGTTTTAAATTCAAAATGTATTCTTTCAAAATAAAGGACAAAACTAGGTTTCCCATCCTGAATATGATTAAACTTTTGCCCTTTGTAAAATCCAGTTTCAACGAATTTTAATTTTAAATCATATTTGAATTCTCTTTGATGTCAAGATACGTAGACATACTGATAGAACTAAGGCACTTTTAATCTAATATCCTTTCTTTTGCATTATACCTTTAAGTCGTTAGCTTTCGCCTTTTTCTTTTTACGAGGAATATATTTATAAAATAAATAATTTCAAGATAAAAAGAACTTTTTATATACTACGTTTTTAAATTTTCTGTTGAATCGTATGTAATTTTGATAATATAATTGTTATTGTTATATAATATTAATGTTAGTGAAAAAAAAAAAAAAATAGTTCCGAATTTATTTACTTCACATAAATGACAACCGTCCAGAGAGCTGATCTTATACCTATAAATTTGCGGATTTTTTCCGAACTAACTTTCCATACAGCAATATTTGCTGAAAACCAATTAAATTCTGCTGAAAGATGGCTAAAAGTATTGAAATAATGCATTGTCATCGTGTTCTGAGCTATGCTAATAGTTTCAAACGTCTAGCTATTCGGGATGTTAGTTAGAAATCGATTGCCAGAAATGTACCGGACAAACAAACAAGAAAGCAAGCTAATAAAAACGTAGAAAAATACAATAAATAACGTTTTTTTATTAAAAGAATAAAAATATAAACTATAATTTGTCTGTTTTATTCAGTACAAAAGTTTGTATGTTTTTATCTTTGTATTCAGTGATTGTTCAATAAATTATTATTTATGGCAATTAAAGCTAATCCATGTATAAATGCTAAATTAATGTACTCATGTCATTAATTACTAATTCTAATAAAGAAAGGTGTTGAGAGGTCCCACTCTGTGACAACCTTTATCCAACCTCAACCATAACCAAATATTATCTGTAAGAATAAAGTAAAATAAATATATATTTTATATTATTTATTATAATCACTTAATTTAAAAGATTTGTTTTGTTAACTGTATAATTATATTACTTATTATTATACTTACGTTTACTTTTTTTTTGTTAAAAAACTTACATAAGGAGAGTTCAAATTGAAGCATCAAGAAACAATATTTTAGAAAATATATTTAGAAAATTATTTTTGTTAATACGCCGGGGAAGTGTGACGTCACTTACGTAAAAAAGTGTGTGTTGTTAGGTCAGCTGGCTCATAACATTGGATATACGACTGAGTTTTATCAGTGCTATTTTATTTTATTATTATTTTTTAATCAATTATTTATTTTATCATCTATAATGTATACATTTATTGGCTTATTAATGATGTTACTGATACATACATAAGGTTAAAAACAGTAAAAAAGCTTTTAATAGAGTAAAAAGAGCACATCTGTGAGTAAGTTATTTTACATCTTCTTTGAGTTATTTGTGAGAATTATTTGTTTTATCATCTAAAATGTATACATTTATTGGCTTATTAATGATGTTACTAATATATGATAAGGTTAAAAACGGTTAAAAAAGCTTTTAATAGAATGAAAAGAGGAAAAAACAATAAAATGCTCACAGAACTCTAGTAAACAATGGTTTGCTATGAGCCAGAAAAGATAACCTGACGAAAAATCGTGGAGGGCGCATGACGTCACAGCAACCTTTGTCACTTTTACGTAACCTCTCTAACGCGACGTATTTTTAAAATGATTATTTAGTTTATTTCGTTATTGTTAATTATATATCTTATTATTGATTAATTATTGCTTTATATAACTATAAAATATCATGCGCAAAACAGATTGAATTATTGTTATTGATTTTTATGAATATTTCATTTAATCTTACCATTAATGTTATTTATTAATTTATTCGCATAAACAATTTTACGAATATAAAAAGTCAAAGACAAAACTCCCTCTTACGGTCTTTGCCCAAAGGGATATACATTTGTAATGCATGTAAGAGTTATTGTTTTATTATTGTATAAATAAACGTTTTTTCTTCTTCTTCTTCAGTCACAGGTTCAATATATTATTATTAATTCCTATTAAAAACTAATTCATGCATAAATGCTCAATATCTGTACCTATGTCATTAATTACTAATTCTATTAATGAAACAGCCTTTTAGAGTTATCAATAAATATGAAATCAAAAAGTCACTTACTTATTGACTAACTAACTTCGTGGCGCAACAGGAGGGGCATAGTCGAGGGGGCATAGTCCGCCAAAAATAAAAACTAAAAATTAAAAAAAAAATCGGTGCGACGAATTCGAATAAAAAGTTCTTATGTACGAAGCGATACTGAATTTAAATCACACATTAACTAATTTAATTAATTTCTTATTCAAAATATTTACTAATATATAAATCGAACAAAACTTTCTTATATGTATTACGTTCACACATCGTTTTGAGACCGATTTTGAAAACGTTCCGCTAGTTTAAAACGCCAAGTGAATGGTGAACGACGGATCATATCGGTTCAAATCCGCTCCACCAAAAATAGGTAATAAGAACTGGGGATCGCATAACGCCCGTATGAACAAGTCGAGGATGGGATCTAGATATCAGGTTATTTTACCCTTTTTCACATTTGTAGTTGATTGTTTTCAAGAGCTTCCGTTTCTTTTTTACTACGTTTTTATTAGCTTGCTTTCTTGTTTGTTTGTTTCTTTGTTTGTCCGGTACAAATCTGGCAATCGATTTCTAACTAACTTCCCGAATAGCTAGACATTTGAAACTTGTACCATAGCTCAGAAGACGATGACAATGCATTATTTTAATACTTTTAGCCATCTTTCAGCAGAATTTAATTGGTTTTCAGCAAATTTTGCTGTACGGAAAAAATCCGCAAGTTATTTTATTTTTTTTGCCATGTCCCATATTAAAGCAATCTTCATTTTGACGGGTCTCACATTTGTGATAGATAAACATTGAATGACAGCAAAACAGGAAATATCGATTATATTATTTATCGATTATATTATTTATATTATTTCAAGTATATCGATGGAACGCTTTAGATTTGGTGTTGGGGAGATCCGTTGTACAAAGATTTGTCCTTTTATAGGTTTAAGATCAGCTCTCTAGATGGTTTACATTTATGTGAAGTAAATAAATTCGGAACTATTTTTTTTTTTTTTCACTAACATTATATATTATATAATAATAACAATTATACTATCAACATTATATACGATTCAACAGAAAATTTAAAAACGTAGTATATAAAAAGTTCTTTTTATCTTGTAATTATTTATTTTATTTTTTTTTTTAAACGACAAAAGCTTTTTGAAACAAAAGTTAATACAACAAAGAACTGTAAATGGTTTTAAAAATTTGTAAATAAGTAATGTAAACATTCGCGGAATGTTAGGTAACATTAAAAAGGTTATAAGAAAACTTAAAACATTAAAAAGGTCACGGTTATGAGATATCGAAAAAAAATCGATCACCTGAATTTTTTTTGTGTGAAATAATTATATCGCTTTAAAAACGAATCGGATCCAAAATGCTTTCATAACGATGTGTGAACGTAGTAATAGATATTGATACTGTGTATAAATCCCATAATGCCATGTTTAATTGATTTATAATTAAATATGTGTTTAATTACATTTCGTATTTGATTTTCAGCTATATCGGATTTATTTTCAACAATTCTTCCAGGAAAAACGACTTGTATGATTAGATTCGTATTAAAATGAAATACAAAATAAAAAAAAATGTTAAGCGAAAATATGAGAAGAGTTTGTATGGTTTTGGGAAGGGAGAGGATCCTGGTATTCCATCCATTATTAAAATTCAGTTTGAACTATTTGTTGTTAGCTTATTGCTTATTTTGCAAAACAAACTAAAATTTATTTATTTTTGGAGGTTTAAAAAAAAGCAGGATTTTCTTCTAAAATCCAACTTACTTCCTTTGGCTAAGTGTAGCAGACCATATAAATTATTATACAAAACAGAAATAATTAAATGCGTAAAAAAGTTATAAATACATATAAATACATATAAATTATTATACAAAACAGAAATAATTAAATGCGTAAAAAAGTTATAAAAGCTATTACATTTTAATCTTCTCTACTCCAAGGAAAATTTCTGAGAATATGTCTAAATGAATTTTCGATAAAATAAGAGAATTTTAGGGTATCCTTTTAAATGAATTGTATCCAACGCAGGGTATGGGAGTAAAGGATAATGCATTTACAGCACGGTATAACCCCTTCGGGCCAACCATTTTTTTCTTCCCGAAGGCTGAAAAGGGAAAGTTTATTACGTTAATTTTAATCTAATTATCCGAGGATGAAATATTTAATTAAAAAAAGAAGAATATGTTTTAAATTAATTACAAAACAGTTTCATGTTTTAAAGGATAGTGAAAGTGTATGTGAACAAAGGAAATTCAGGTAAACTTTGTCATACTATATGATTGACATTGTCTCCACTTGCTCTTTGTGATCAGAAATAGACAAAGATTGATAAAATTGTATCTAATCACAATATAAATAATAACCAAAGGAAGATGTGAACACAGATGGGACAAGAAGTTAGGTAAGGGGTGGGGGAGGGGTGTATTTAACAAAGAAAAAATAGCTGATGATAAAACGGAAAAATGATAATGAAGAAATTGCACCAGGATATTTTTATAAATATAGAAATTAATCTTATGTAACTTTAGTCGAATAGATAAGTGTACACGAATAGATGTGTGCGTGTGGTTCGTACATTGCGCAAGAATATTAATTGCCGACTATTTGTTGCGGCACAACAACTTTCGCAAGATGATTTAAAATTTCAAGCCCTAATACAGTAAATTCCTGTGTTTTTGTTTTGTTTTCCATCCATGTTGTTTGATTGAGTTGTTGTTTGATTTCCATCCATAATTTCTCTATCAGGACCTTTCTAGAGTATTCTGGTAATATATAATTATACAACAATAGATGGTTATCAATTTCTGAGACCAAAATCATACAAATATCTCGCCACCGCCATTTTGCGCATGAAATTCTCCCGCGCATACCGCATCGCCCTAGTCGAGGCAAAGAGAGGACTCATTAAAACAAATTCGCTTGGTAAAGAATTTGTCCCAACTCTGTACAAAGCGTATCGAGTAAAACTATACCACACCAAAAAGTCAGGGAGTGGCCTTAGTGGTCTGTTCAGACGCGTGGAGCTGTAAGTTTAGGTTCAATATCCCCAAAAACAAATTTTAGTTTCTACATTATCTAAAAAACCAATGATTTCGGGCAATGACAGCTACAAATGAGAAAATAGTGTTAATTTTAAATAGCGATCCCTAGGAAGGAATAATTTTTACTGTAAATTTTAATAAACACGAAAACAACAACTAAAAAATGGAAAACATTAAATGAGTAGTAATTAATTCCATACCTACATGAGAAAGGTTAGTACTACTGGTATTGGAAAGATTTTTATTTATTTATTAGAATCTCAATCTAAAAATGAAAACTTCATCAGTTATTGATTAGGACCATTTTTAGCCTTCCAATTAAAAATGGACAGGTTCTTTTTTTTAATCCTTTTCTCTCCCCTCAGTTAAAATAGGCAAAATTATAATTTCAAGGCTCCCTAGCCTCATTTCTCCTTCTATATTTAAACGATGTTCCTTTCTTTTATAAATTGACTTGATCAGTCGGTATAGAGGGTAGACATTTTATATTAATGCGATTTTTAAAGGCAGGCAAAATAAAGTAAAAACCAGGAGACGGGGAAAAATTATGTAGGGGATAGTATTTTTGTTTATCAATCAGTAAAATGTCGACATGATTATTGCTGCCTGGGTTACAATAAAAAATAAATCGATGAGTAATAAAAAAATTGTATTTTTTTCTGAAGTACTAAAAGAAAGTGACAACAATTTTTTTAAAAAAATGTTTTCTTCGATTTTTCCCTGATCCCAAGAAATAAAGATTGGTTTCATCAAAAGTAATGCAATGTTGCACAGACCAGGAAAAAGGTATTGACTTAAAATGTATAATTTTTTACTTTATAGATAAAATTATAGTCAATTCCAACAAATAGATGTAATACATTTCTTAACTAAAAATATGCAGCAACCAAAAAAAAGAAAAAAACACCCTTGTGTATTTTACAGGTTTTTCCAAAAAAAAGTAATAATAAGGTGATTATTTATGTTTTATTTTCTTTTCTCTCTATCTTTCGCTGGTGTCAATAAAAACCATTTTTCCTTTTTTGCTCATTTTCCCCAGAGGTTTTCTTCAGTTATTTAGTTTACCGTGAACATGGAAAATCCATTCCGTTGCCTAAGAGGAGGGGAGTATCAGGAAAGGCTTAGCAACTTCTGCCCAGAATAAGCTTCTAACAAAGTCTTGGCTTCGGATACGGTAAAATGTATTTATAACTTTACAGGCTTATTTACTTTTTTTATCGCTAACTTACTCCAACAGAGTTTGTTTGTTGTCTTTATATTAAGGTATAAAGGTATAAACATTTAGTGAAATGGGAAATTACATTATGAAAACATCAAAACTGTTATGATTTAATACTATTATTATAACAATAATAATTGACCGAGCGGAGCGACGTCTATTTTTTTCGAGATGTTCCTTGAAGTCTTTAAAATCAATATATATGTTTTTTTCTTGAAATTTGGGATAAATGTTTGGCATTGTGCTTAAAGTCTTAAAAATCGGCGTATATGGATTATTTTTAAATATTGTATTATACCATAAAAATAACTTCTACCAGCGTGAAATAGAACCCGGCCTTTCACGGTCCCCCTTTTAACCTAATTTATCAGGAACTATATTTTTCCCCGGAAAACGACTTATTTGATACTTAAAAAGACTAGATTTTAATATTTTTTAATCAAAATTGTCGGTTCCATTTTCACGAAATAATTTTTATTTACGATTTCAAGTCTTTGGGGGTGAGCTAAAATTTATTTCTTGATTTTACCTCGGACTATGATTTTTCTGAACCTTCATGAATTTGATTAAAATCAGCTCAGTAGTTTACACTCCACGCGTCTCTACCAGACAGACATATTTTAAAAACCACTCACACCAAAATGAGTAAATTCATCAAAATCTCAAAATCGAATTTTCACGCCATCACAATACTTTCTCTTCATATTCTACGTATATAAAACAATAAAAAAATATTAAATTAAAGAAAACTATTCTTGTTTGTTATACATATATGTATTTTTTTTTTTTTCTTGAAATTTGGAATGGATGTTCTCCTTAAAGTCATCAGATGTATAATAGTATGGTATTTCTTCATTTTTTTTGTCTTCTATTCACAGAAGTACTAGTTATTGACAGGGTGGAGTGATCTATGTTTTAACTCAATACTCGACAGTTTGGCATTTCGTCTGTCTGTGTTTGTTACGGAGTCACGACAAATCGAGTTGTTCGATTTTCTTTAAATGGATGTTCCTCAAAGTCTTATAATCGACACATATGGTTTATTTAATTTTTTTTTAAAATAAAATATTTCTTTTTATGCTTTGATTTTGTTGAAATTTGGCATGAATGTCCCTTAAAGTCAGTAAAGTCAATGTATATGGTTTATTGGAAAAAAAATATATGCAGGGTGGACCAAAAGTCTCTCCCCCCCCCCCCCCCCCTTTTAACTTTTGAACGGTTAAAGATAAATTAATGAAACTTGGAAGATCCGTACCATGTAAAGGGAAGTTTTTTTTATGCAATCGTGCAGTCAGGGCAACCACCCATTTTGCCCCCAGGCCACCCAAAATTTCAAATTGGAGTGTATATTTTTATGGCAGTTTTGGATTCTACGTTAAAAAATAAGAATATTTTACTTCAAACATTTTTTCTATCTCCAATATTTTGCCCCCTAGAAGAGGGCAAAGATAGCAAAATAACCCTCCCGAAAATAGTAAAAAAATAACACTTATATCGTTATAAAATCGAAACTGATTGGAATAAATTAATGGAACTTGGGGGAGCTGTACCATGTAAAGAGAAGTGTGTATTCATTCACTCGCGTACTAGAGGCGACCTCTCATTTTGCTTCCAGGCGCAGAAATCTACCATTTTTATACTTTTGTCCCATAAGGGGGAAAAATATTGGAGATAGAAAAAAAGTTTATTATTAGAATCAAAATATGCTATCAAAAATATATACTCCAATTTGAAATTTTGAAGTTGGGTGGCCTGGGGAAAAGTGGGTGGTTGCCCCTAGTGGGCGATTGCATGAAAAAACTTCCCTTTTCATGGTAGATTTCTTCCAAGTTTCATTAATTTATCTCAAAGCGTTCAAAAGTTAAGAGGGGGGGGGGACTTTTGGACCACTCTGTATAATCGAGCATGGATATTCCTTGTAGTCATTAATTCAATGTATATACGTTTCATAATTTTTTTGGAAGCGAGTTTAACTGTTCACAGAAATACTAGCATAAATGTGTTATAGTATATATTAGTTATTTTTCAATGATATTTTTTAATGGTTGATTTTAACTTAATGCAAATTAGGAAATATGCCATATAAGCTTTATTTACCACTGCTTTTTTTAATACAGTTCCACTTAGACCTCTAAGATAACTAAAGAATATGCCACACACGTTATGCTACGAAAGTAAAAGAAAAGACTGTTTTGGTGATAAATATAATTCTTGGAACTCATTTCCAAAAAAGCTGGTTTCTACTTTGCTACTAGAAGGTTGGATTAAAAACCTTGACTATTTTCAAAAGACTGACAGCGGATTCTTAATGAAAGGAATTTTTGTTTCAACTCCATTTTTGTTTCCTCAAAAATATTGAAATGTTAAAAATGGTTTTATCATTGCGAAGAGTCAGGCTATATGATACCTTTTTATTTTTTGACAAGTTTTCTTTATATCCCAGACTAGGACATTAAAAATCTCGGGTATTCCTCTGAAAATGATAAAAGGAGAAATAGAAATTTCTCAAATTCAACGGCTATAAGAAACAAGAAAAACATTAATAAAGGAAACATTGAAAATGAAAATGGAGTCAGGCCAGAGACTTGAATTACTCCATGCTTTGTATTGAACATTGAAATGTTTTCCCTTTTCTCTTGGGGCTTTCTACTCTGTCTTGCTGAATACAGGGCCTGAATACCAGGCTTCCAGTCTGAATACAAGCCTCTCTCCCTTAATGATAACGCTTAATTAACTGAGACTCTTGGATCCCTCGGATCTTCTACTTCGTCAAAATAGCTTTTCTGTTTAACTTGCTTAGAATTTGTCTGAATGCCGCTTCAATTCACCCGCGGGCAACCCAAGAACTTTGTATCGTGGAAAATTAATGTTATTCAAAATCAAAATACATTGAATATCCTCGTTTTCATTTTACCCTGGTAATTCAATATTTTCTACTATTATTAATGAACATTCCATCCAGTAAAGTCAGTATAGTATATCAACGAGAAAATAAAAAAACCTTTTATTAATGCTTTAAATTTGACCTCCAAAGAGCTGTAACAAAAATTTGATATTTTTACTTTCTTATATACGTAATACGTAGCATATATAAAAAAAAAATCGGGTACGGGGTACCTAGGAACTTTTCCTCACTTCAGAGGGCACTAAAGTGATGGACGTGGTCAGTACTTGGATGGGTGACCGTTCTGAACAAACTGATTTATTATCATTCTTCAAAAAAAAACCTTATTTTTAATACCTATATTTAATTTTATTATTTGAAGTTTGGCGGTATTTTGACAGATGTAAACAATCTTTGACGTCATCAAAATTATCGCACTAATAAATAATTATATTCGCTTATAACTTTTAAACTAATTAATGGAATTTCATCGGTTTTTTTTTATATTTGTTTCTTAATTTTTTCCGGTTCCAACGATATGCTATATGTCAAAAACCTATTTATACTTTCAGTATTATTAACCGTCAAAGTTTAAAAATTCAAAAATTTATAACTTCAAAATGAAATTTAGTGGGCTTGTTTTTCATACAGAGAGGTACATTCGAGCCAAATTTCAACTCGATCAGGACCATTTTCGATTTATTACGATTTTTTTAAATTTTTGGTGGGCTTGTTTGTTGCTAATTTTTGCTGACTCAACAAACTGGGTTCGAGATGGCGGAAAAAGTTGATTTTCCGGGCGGCACAACAGGTTAGGACTGATTTTTCTGAAAAGTTTCAACTCTCTAGGTTAAATACCTTGGGCGCTACGATGATAACACACATACACACACATACATTCCGTTGAAATCTCGAAAAAAAATTTTTTTGTAAAAACAATACTTTTCCTACTATTAGTAATGAGGAAAAGTAAAATATTGGTCCGAGACAACTCAGACAAACTTTCTCATATACGAGTTCATAATTATTTAGCCCAGTGTTTTCCATTTATTAGTTTTCGTATGTAAATTTAATTATTATTGAGCATTTCATTAAAATGTATCATAAAAATAACTTCTCCCGGGCGGGGAATCGAACCCGGGCTCTCTCTGTCCGCGTTTTAAGCTATTTTCTCAGGAACTAGATTTTTCCCGGGAAAACGGCTTATATCGTTGGATTCTTATTTAAATGGACTATATTTTAGAATTTTTTAATCAAAATCGTCGGAACCGTTTTCGAGAATCTTTTTTTTCACGTTTTTTCAGAGTTTTTGGGGGGTAGCGCCCCGAAATTTAGAGCTAAAATTCATTTCTCGATTTCGCCTCGGGGTATGATTTTTCTGAACATGTATGCCAAATTTCGTCAAAATCGGCCCAGTAGTTTAGGCTCCAGGCGTCTGCACAGACGACAGACGACAGACAGACGACAGCCAGACGACAGACAGACGACAGACAGACATTTTTTAAAAACCACTTTTTTGGACTCAGGGGACCTCAAAACGTGTAAATCCATCAAAATCTCAAAATCGAATTTTCGCGCCATCACAATACTTTCTCTTTATATGAGAAAGTAAAAATTGATTCTGAGAATTTGATCAATTTACACGTTTTGAGGTCCCCTGACTCCAAGAAAGTGGTTTTTAATCAATGTCTGTTTGTCGTTTGAAGTCTGTTAACTACTGCCAATGTTGATGAAATTTGGCTTACAGGATCAGAAAAATTGTACTTCGAGGCAAAATCGAAAAATGAATATTAGCTATAAATTTGAGGGAGAAACCCCTAAAAATATTTAAGTGTAGTCCATTTAAATACAAATCTTACAGTATGAGTCGTTTTTCTAGGAAAAATCTAGTTTCCGAGATATTTATAAAAATAATATTAATTAAAAAAAATAAAAATCGAAAACAAAGAAACCACCACCAGTTGAACACTTTTTAAATTTGTTTTTAAAAATAGTATACCAATTTGTGCGGCACATAGCTTCCTCGCGTCATATTTCGTATGAGGACTTTAATGATTTTATGTTTTTACAACCTATTTTTTTTTTCTTTTTCTTTTGGGTTTTAGTCCCGATCAAGTTGCCAGGGTTATTACAGGACGGGGGTTATCCGACCACTTTACTCTACTGAGATCATCAGTGTGACATGTCTCACCTCTCTGGGATTCGAACTCAGAGCCGGGGTTTAGACCTTGGTTTCAGAGTCGAGTGCGCTAACCACTCGGCTACGACGGCCCCCCTACAACCTATTTTTTGTCAAATTTAATTTAATTTTCCCCCCGATTTTTAAAATCGGTCAAAATTAATTTGATTTTTTACATGGATTAAAAAGTATGAAGATATCAAAATTTAAAAAGTGCAGACGGTTTAAAATTAATCTGGGGCTATCTGCAGGCTACTTACGATAAACTAGCCAAATTTCATCAGATTCAAAATCAGATGAATACTTTTAAAGATATAGGTGTAAATAAATGAATGGGCGCAGAAGATTGAAACTTATATGTGAGACCGAAAATGGGCTAATTTTGACCAACCTTCCAGATTTCATTAAAATAGGACTTGTAGTTTTTAAGATAAGTTAGTTCGCTAAACGACACGGAACTAAAAACGATCCCTGATGTCTGAAACGGATTTCTCTCAATGCATTTTCAATTGGGAGAAGAAAAAAAGAATAAAGAATGATGACAATGCTTCTGTTACTTTCAGTAAGCAAAATTACCCCTGAAAACTGGTATTTTCCAACGTAAGGGCTAAAATGCAGGAGTCTCTCTTATGGTGTTTTCTTTATCCACCGGAAGTACAGCTTAATAACGAAAATTCCAGAATATGCTCTTTAAATATCAGAGTCTTTGAGTAACATTATAGTCTTTCGAACATTATTCTAGTAATCTCTTGAATGCAGAGCTTAATTGACTCATTGTATCTGTATCTAAAATTGAATTATATAGAAGCTATTCTGTTTACTCTAAGCAGGTAAATTCAATATTCATATAATACGTGGTGAGCATGTCAATAGCCTATACATTATGGAGAGACTTAGTCTAGAGGCAGGAAATTGAATACTGTCCATAGTTGCCTAGTTTCCCCATTCCTGATCCATCCTGAGCTGATTAAGATTATATAATATCCTTTGTCCCATACAATCCATTCTCAGTGAATTATACCTTCAAGCCACTAAAGTTTAAATTCAAGCAGGGAACTTTATTATATTCGTCTCAACATTACCAAATCTTATATATAATAATAACAGTGGAGAAAATACTAAACATTTTAAATGTATGTATAATTAATAAAGCTTATTGTTGCTACCCTTCACAATAAGTATGACGTCTAACGCTGATTCTAAAATTCTCAATGCAACTTCAAAACCGCTAGTTGAAATTGAAAATCGATATCTTAAACAAATTTGGGCACAATCACCTATCAAATATTAGTTAACAAATTATGATTAATAAAGATGCCAAAAACGGCCAGTACTAAAAAATTAACCATGATTTTTATTTTCTCGTATATAAAGAATATAATTAAAAAAGAATTTGCTGTTTTCATAGACGACCAGTGGATTCCCTTGATCAGGAATTATGGAAGACGTTTCTCCACTAAAGTAACTTTATTGGTGAAAGCCGGATATTGATAGAACTACTAAAGGTCATCTTCAGTGCCAATGAGATAAGATGAAATGTTTAGGAGAAAGAATCAGTACAGGATATAGTTAGTTGTATTGACTGAGATTTTGTGGTACCACTTCATAATTATGATTAGAGAGGTTGGTAGAAAGTAACACAACAATATTGTCACCACAATTTTTTTTTTAATTAAAACTCTTTACTGGGTTCCACCTTGGATCTCAACTCCATACCCCTCACCTTGTTCCTTCCGTAATCCTTCTACACACACATCCCCCGCCTAGTACTGTTAGTCTGTCATAAAAATTTGTAAAATAGTTGGCTTAGTATAGAATTCACTCGTACTAAATTAACATGCATACTGAAGATGATATTATACGTCGAAACCCGGGTGTGAGTTTTAATAAAAAAAATTGTGGTGACAATATTGTGTTACTTTCTACCAACCTCTCTAGTAATAATCAGTATAGGAGTTGAGACAGAGGTTGACTCATTACAATTCGCCTCACTGGCTTAAAAGCCGGCTTCGTACAATAAAGTTACTTTTAGGGAAGAGACGCTTTATTTTAAGGTTTGTCTAAAACTGTGAGTCCAATTTCTTTTTGTTTTAATTTTCTTTAGTTAACGCAGACACGTGAAAATTTGGGGTACATGTGCAGGAAAATAATACCCCTAGGCAAATTGGAGAAATGAACAAACTAAAAAAAACGATATCTCGGTAAACAAAATGTACTTATCTTAAAAAAATAAACAAGAACTACCAAGATACCCGACTCGAGGATAATCTTAATAAACTGTTATTAAAATAATTAATAAAAAATGTGTAGCAAAAAATAACCGCAGAATTAGTGTTTTTGTTACTTGCCTTTGATAAGGAGAAAAAAAATGAATTTAAAATCTTTGTTGTTGTTTTTTACTTATTTTTTTGTATTAAGTTTCATTGTTAGTAAATTGCTTCTATTTTCTCGAAAAATTCTCTTTACTTTTCAATCCTGCTATGAAATCAATACCCTATTCCTCATTAATTCCGCAACCCATTGAAAAAAAATTGAAAGGGCTTTTCACGGGGAAGGGAAAAAACTTACCCTATACAACATCTTTTTTCCTTTTATATTCATTGTTTTTCTTTTGAGAAATTATGACGTAGGAAGTGGATAGGAGGGGGAGCTTTCTTTTCCCTTATTCATTTTGGTTTATCATAATTTGAAAAACATTTGTTGGAAAGAAAAACGGTAATTTTTTACAAAGCTAGACTGGGGAAGAGGTCTTTTCTTTTTTTAAAGTTTTCTTTTTCAAAATAAAAAAAGTTTGAAATAAAGCGATCAGTCAATCGGGATTTTTTCTTTTCTTCTTATAGCAATAATCAATCATAAAAATGTATTTCTTTTCTTTTAAAGAAAAATATCGCAAAAAAACTTTACTAAATAGATTCTGAACATTTAAATAACAGAATATTATTTATAAAAGTAATAATAAATTTTAATTTTTTCTTTTAAGTATAATGATATAGAAGGAGTTCAAAGCTTAATTAGTATATTACTTATTTCTATTTTATTTGCTTTTTGATAATGGGAAAGATATACAGCAATGATCATTGTGGCATCGAGAAGAGCCTTCAACGACGGCTTTCCTCTCCAATATGCGCCTGCGTATATTAGAACTAGTTGTCTAGAACTAAGACTATGAGGTGAACAACTATCTTTTCACACAAACATCATGTGACAAACGTGAAGGTGAAACAAAAAATTGTATTGGTGTTTGAAGAATATTAAAATTCCAGTTTCAGGAAATGGCAAGGCTCACCGCCAAGGAGAAGAAGCTGATAAGTATCTAAGTTGACAGTGCTGGGTCAGGAGAAAGTGCCAACATCACTTGGCGGGACAGAAAGTTGATTTCACAACTTTTTTGGTTGGACAACTTGGACCACAGACTTGGCGGTGTGTTTTTTTTGTGTAGTTTTTGGTCAGATTATATCATAGGAATGGATTGGGGTTAGACTGTTCGGATTTGTTTCATTGCCTTAAGATAATAAAAATGCATATAAAGGCGTTTGTTTATCGTCATTATAATAAATAGTTTAAAAGCTGAAACCAACATTTCAATGGCCGCCATCTTGTTAACGGATACTCCTATTTGTTAAATTGCCTACGGACCCTACACTTGGCCAATTTTTATTTACCTCGGATACAATGATTCAGACAATAGTTTTACTCGCTTGAAAGAAATAATATACTATTTGTAAAGTGGCTTGTGTATTTCTTCTTTATCAATGTAACTATTTTAACTTCCACTGATACAACTGTCGACCGGGAACCAAACAACCTGTGTTAGGTATCATTATAAAAGTTTCATTACTTCTTCGTCATTCCTTATTTTTTTTATTTTTTTTCATTAGATTCCATATATTTTATCCTTCTCTAATCTTACTGTAATATGTCAGACTTGCTGTAATGTTGTCTAAACGAATATTTTCTGAAATCTCCTATCTTTCCTGTTGTTGATCTTCATCAACATCCTTTATCTCTAGGAAACTCTTGTCTTGTAGATAATTTAATGAGCGTGACATCGGTTACAGATATTATTTCAATATTTATTGTTATTCTAATTATTCTAATTTTCTAATGATTCTAATCGGTCTTATTTATATCTCATGGCGATCTTTAGCTACATTTATTATTTTATTAAATGCGTATTTAATATCAATAACTGAATAAATAGTAATGTCTTCTCTCTTGATAACTGCTTCTTTCAAACCTTTATTAGTCGAAAGCTATCTTTCTTCTAACATCTGCTTTTTCACATTTTATTTCCTTCTGTCACTAATTTTGCTTTAGTACTTTAATTAGTTGTATATTGATTTATATATTAGTAGTGTCAGATATTTTCAAAAAAATTTATAAAACATTTCTATATTATATTGAACTATATTTCTCGACTTTTGAAAACTTAATAAAAATATTGTACTTTATTTTTAATATACTATATCGTCAAAGATATTTTAATTATATAAGAGTTCAGTCTCTTGAGTCTCAGAAGTGAAGAAGAATCTATATGGTTTTTTTTATTATTTTCCTCTCTGCTTTCCTATTTATTTTTTAATGAAGTGTTCTTTCTTTCTCGCAATTAATAATTATTACAAAAATCATTTATTAATTATGAGTCTCCTTGCCCACTTCTTTTTTCACCTTGACCTTATAAAATCTAGTAAAGTTTTTATTTTATTTTTAGTTTCCTTTTTAATTATTAACTTATCTTTATTCTTTCGTACCTGCTTTTAGTATGAATTAATTTATAATTTAGTTATGTTAAAACATAAACTTGACTCTTTTTGGCGAAGTCATTTTTAAGAGTAAAATAAAGAAGTAGAGTTTATCTACTTTTTTATGTATCCACCAAGTGGCTTCTATTTCTTAAAGAATTTTTAATTTTAAAAGTAGAAAAAATGGATTCGTTCGTGTAATTATTTATTCATATAAATTCTCTGGAACATGTAAAGTACAGACAAACAGTATACTAGCAAATTTTGCGGTAGTAAGCTGCTAAAATGAAAGAGTCATAATAACGAAGAAGTTACACACATATGAACGACTTCTGGATCACGTTAGAAAGCAAACATACTGTTTACATTCCAAGGAATAAGGGAAAATTCAGAGGACAAGTGTAATAAATGCATGTAATAAAGCTATGTGCAACACAAACAAACAGACTATTTTTTAATTGGAAATATTATATTTATATTTTTTTTATTTTATTAAATATATTTCATTCGACTGAACTGAATGACAAGTAATTAAATTATATTCCTATATAGATACATTTTTTCCTTTTTTATAAAAAGAAGTAACAATAAATTAAATTAAAATTTCCAATGCATCCTGCTAATATAATTTTCGAGTGTAGAGGGAGAAATAAAGTGTAGTCATAAAATCACGAATTTAGTTATAAATAGAAGGGAAAAAGGAGAAGTAATAGAAAATAAAATTTAATTAAATTTTAAGTTTAATTTTGAATAAAATTACTGGTCATACTTTATTATATGTGCCAATACAAAATGTAATGAAATTATGATAAAAAAGACGCCTCTTAATTTATAAAATTACTAGCCAATATTTTATACAAAGAAATTTCACTATCGACCCATTGGTGATTTAAGCAATACCGGAGCGCGGAATACTTTAACATTGCAATTTTAATTAATTCGATAAGTATCATGAGTATTGTTACAAAGATGAACGCATAATTTTATAATAATCGATAGTATTTATTTCATGATGATATTTGAATACCTTCACTGTTTAATACAACGAGTATTATCGTTGTATTGAAATGGCGCCTGTACTAGTTATCATAGGAAGTTGAAATAGGGCTCAAATTGTGCAGAATTAAAATTATGAATGAAGCCTGTGATTAGATTTTTGATATCTTGCTTAGAACCAATAACATTTTCAATTTAATGATTTTTATATCCTCAAAGAGCGGTAGAGCCTTAAGTTATAAGGATATATTACTAAATGTCTTGCGTTTACTAATTTTTCCAAGGTTCGTGTGAAGAAGAACTAGAGGTTCTTACTAAGTTCTAACCGCTGGAAGAGGTGAGTATTAGAAATGCTTTTTGTCCATAATAATTCTAACACAATGAACTATTGATCTGATTTGAGAAGTAGGAGCGTTGATGTTGATGGAGGTCATCTTAATCGAAGTTTACTTTTGAAGGCTCTGAACGTGACAAACGAACGTCAACCTAGAGAAAGTACTTGGTGCTCTATTCCTTATCTCGGCCCTATATCTGACCGTCTTGCTAAGGTCTTATCTAAGTATGACTACATAGTAGGGTTTAGCACAACTAGAACCATAGGAGCGCAGCTAAGGAAGGTTAAAGGCCCAATAAGGCATGAAAATAATAGTGGGATATATATAATTATATGTGGGGACTGCGATTCTGAATAAGTAGGACAAACGGGCCGCAATTTCAAAACCTACAACGTCCTAACAGTAAATTTAACCAGCATTTCGTTGAACTTAATCACATGCAAGCTCAGCATTAAATTAGGTTCCTCCATTTTGCCAGGAAAGGATGCAGGCTCAACTCACTGGAGAACTTAAGAGATTATCAGAAGTCAATGCAGAGCGGGGGAAAAAATCTTAATGAGCGGGGAGAAGCTTCCTCTTTGATAAGAACCCTGGCTGGAGCGTCTACTAGGATCAGTCTTACGTTAGTCTCAGACATCGTATAAATCGCCAACTACATTTTTTATTTCTAATGTAACTCTAGTTCCACCGGAATCGGTATGCTCTTATATTTTTTTCTTTAACTCTGTTTTTAGTTTTCATTTTTAATTTTATCTCCATTTTTGCTTTTATAAATCATTTTGCTGTAATTTTTAACTGTTTCTTTAACTCTATTTGATTACTTATCGTCGTTTTTAATTTCTTGTTAATTTTTTTCCTAGCGTATTAGTTATTATATATTTGCCTCGTATTTTTGTAGATTTTGTTATTAGCTTTTTTTTTCTATTAATTTCATTATTTGTACGTTAGTAAGTTTTAACGCTTAATGTTCGTTTATAGGCACTGATGATGATCTCGGAAATACCAATGCAGCTTTGATTAATAAACGAATTCTAACTTCTGTGAAATTGTATCATCGGTTTACTATATTTTAGACTTCCCCCTCCCCTTCATTCCCTCTTCCTACTTCTGCTTCATCTCTCTTTTGTTCCCGGTTGTCTCGATCATTTATGTAAATAGCTTCCATTGAGAAATAATTATTCCCAATTATTTACCAACTAAATTATTATTACTATGTAATGATAAAAACTATAACTAACTTAACTATAAATTCATATGATACCTATTTAAACAATTAATGAATCTATAAATAAATTATTATTATATATTCTAATTCATTTATATTTGAATTAATAACAATATATTATGTGCATGGTTTGAATTTATTGAATTGAGTAGTAATATGTATGCGAAGTAGCTTTTAGATCGATGTTATAATTTCCGTTTTGCTTGAAAGCCGGATCGGTTTGCAAGTAACCTGTCTGTCATAGTTATCTATCTTTGTCAGAGAAAAACATGAGAACATTACGTTGACATTTCAATATACTATAATATAATAGTAATCATAAAGTTAGAAATTTGTGTACAAGATAGTCTTTTTGTGCCTTTTAAGAATATGTGGTCGGCTAATTTCGTGTTCCGGACATAGCTTAGCAATAGGCATTTGAAAAAACCAACCGGTGGAGAGCGGCCATGTCTTGCCCATTAATTTACTCCAAATCCAAGTGGCACACTAACGTGAACTAACTAATTTTGTACTCAGGATTATAAAAATCATAAACATAGCCTCTTAAAAGGCACCAAATAATTATCTTATTTACACCAAATTGTTGTTTGATGTTAGTCACGACACTTATTTGCACGCCATTTCCTGAACTATTAGTTTTACCGGGTTTTACAAGATGTTGACGACAATAAAACTTATTTAGCTGAAAAAAATAAACAAACCCCCTTTTAATAGTATATTATGTTACTAGGCTGTAAAGTGAGTTTTTTCTTTACCGCGGCAATTACATAATATTGCCAAGGTAAAGAAAAAACACTTCACAGTCGTGTAGGATATGCAATTTTTTCCGTGGCAGCAGACAGTGAAAAAACATTAAATATTAATCAATAATCAATATAATAATAACAAATATTACTACATACTTGAGACTTAAAAGAAAGAAACCTTAAAAAGAGGTTACACTATAAGAAAAGATAAATAAAACGCACTGACATCTAGCAGATTTTAATCGTACTAGAAGCATTTCTACAAAGATTGCCGCGCTAAAACGGAAGTTCTGATAACTACCAGCACGAAAGAAAAATTTTTTTCGTAAACATTTTTTTCTTTACAGCTAATGAAACGATTTTTTAAGTCCACGTAATGAAAAAATGGATTTTAGCTATGGTTTTTAAGCTCTAAAGTTACTATTTCACAGCCTACCACGGAAAAAAACTTTTTAAATTGTGTTTCGATACATACAATTAGGCACTAGAAGATTTGAATTCCGTCTTACTACGTGTATGAAAAAGTTTTTTTTAGCTTATTTGTATCGATTTGTATTATATTTATATTGAAAATAGTTTATCAAAAATAAAAATAAAAATCAGTTAATTTTATATACTTATATTTGAACCATCAAAAGAATATGCAGAAAAAGTAAATTTTATCATCACTGTCAAGGAGGAAAATGAAAATTAAAAATATTGAATTATCATTGCCTGAGAACTTATAATGATACTTAAATTACATTCAACAAATATAATTTAGCTTAAAACTTAAGGGTTTGACAACAAAGTTGGAGAGTACGCATGTGTTATACTATCCCTTTCTTAAACCAAATACTGTGATACCGCACACTCTTACCGTAGACTTATTGCATGATTACGTCCTCGATGGACTATGCCAATCTTAGAATAAAGTAGGAAGGTTAGGACGTCAAATTCAGTTTGGTGTGATATGCGTACTTAACACAGTATGTCTAATTATTTTTAAATAAATCTTATCCCGAACATAAACAATACCTAATTAAACTGATAACACAAAGAAAGTGAATTACCCTGATTGATACGGTTATCAGTTCCATACACATGCTCATTTCTGCGAAGGTTGGGGTACAAAATTAAAATTACCCCATGAATAATCGTTCTATAGAGTAGCGTCTCCAATAAAGAATAGATAGATTATAGATAGGTTAAAGGTTTCGAAATAAAACCTTACAAAACAAAGAGAAGGATTTAAAGAAATAGTCTTTCAACGTAAAAACATTTATTTTTACTTTTAAAAGTAGATTCCGACTACAAAAAGGCTATAATCACTCCACTGACTCTCGTAATTCAAAGCAAAGAGGATTCGGTCAACATATTCGAAAGGTTAAGCAGGTTATTGGAAATGCAATGTACAGGAGGGATGCACAGAAATTAATACATACTGAGCAAACTTATGAAACCTAAAAGCATTGGACCAATATATATACAAATATACTATGATAAAACGAGTTGTAAATTATATTGACGTTTCTCGAGATGAGCAGTGGTCATTTCAACTTTTAATATCCTGGAATTGGACAAAAAGACTTAACTTAGCTCTAAAACTGAATCCCAAACACCATTAAAAATCTTCGTTGTTATTTTTACAAGTACTAAATTCACACCTTGTGATTTTGTGATAGAATCAATAGCTGTGTTTAGTGAAAAAAAGTCACGTTTTTTCAGAGTTCTTGGGTGGGAAGCGCCCCCAAATTTGGAGCTAAAATTCATTTCTCGATTTCACCTTTGAGCATGATTTTTTTAAACACATAAGCCAAAATTCATCAAAATTGGCCCAGCAATTTAGGCTGCACGCGTCTGCACAAACGAGAGACAGACATTTTATAAAAACCTTTTTTTGGACGAAGGGGACCTCAAAACGTGTGAATCCGTCAAAATATCAAAATCGAATTTTCCGCCATCACAATGCTTTCTAATTATAAAAAGAAGTAAAACAACAGTTAGCAAGGCAATTTTTGTTTTCCCGTTATTTTTTAGAGTACATACAAATTTTCAACTAAAGAACTTAAGAGAATGATAGTTCAAAACAGCAAATTACTACTCATAAAATTTGTTTTGCCTACTAACGACAAGGTAGATTAGTAAGTTGGAAGGTAGAGTACTATCTCTATTAAACCCATTCCAAAAGGTGAAGAAAGATGGCACTAGAGGAAAATTTATTTTTATTTACCTTAAAAGTGCCAGATGTCCATTAATGCTCTCTGAATTAAAGCATCTAAAATGAATATTACTGGAGTTAGAATTTCAGATTACCTCATCCTCATTGAAAAAAAGGGCAAAAATAAGCATTGAGAAGACAGGTAGAATTATATTTGAAGAGCAAAAGGATTTTAGTAGGGTATAACCTTTTTATCTCTTACCTTCTTAAATCAGATTATAATCCTATTTTATTTTTCCCTTTTTTCTTATCACTGAAATGTCTCTAGTTTAGATTATGCAGATATGGAGTGTTGAAAGGGAACTCTACTTTAACCATTTCCTTTTCAATTCTCTCTCATTCTATTTCTGGGATTTCTTTTTTAATTCCACAGGCTGAGCTGTTTCTCAGAGGGCCACAGAGCTCCCGAAAGAGAGAGTTTCTGTGGGGGGGGGGGGGGGGGGAGCTGTTATTCAGACATTGAATATTACACAAGTGTTAACATCTTCCGGATTTTCTTATCCCAAAAATACTTAGCGTTGACAAACACTATATAATATATAAATATATATTTACTATATATATATATATATATATATATTGCTTGTCGTCCTATTCATCTTAATTTGTAAATTGTTTATAAAAGACACTTTTTTAACCTAACCGTGGATAAAGAACCATAGTTGGGATGTATACAAAGATAAAAAGCTTTATTATATTATTTTTTAGTGGAAAAACATTAAACTAAAATTTCTATTTCTAAAAGGTTATAGGGAAATGTTGTATTTCATATTTATTTATTTTTTGTTAAACTTTAACAAACGAACTATAAGGTATGTCATAATTAACTATTAAAAAATCAAATAAATAATATATAATTTATTAATTTAAAGTAAACTACTTTTTTTTGGGGGGGGGGGGGGGGGGGGATAATCTGGAATATTACACAGAAACACTTCGATCCCTCCAAGGAACGCGAATATTTCTGAGGGATGTTCAATAAAATACGTGTAATTAGAACACTTCTTCCGCCATGAGTTTTTCTAAAAGGAATAATCTTTACATAAGTAATTATTTTAACAACTAGCAATACTACAAAAAGGTAATTGGGAAATATAGTTATATACATACATTTCTTGCAATATATTTAGCTTGCAATAATAAATGAAATTGCGGCTGGATCGAGACTGACATTATTAGCACAAAACATATCATATTACTACAGAACTTCACTTTTGACTATACAACTATAACATTGAGAAATTATTACATAATCGGAAGCAAGAAAATATAAAGAAAGCAAGCCTAAGGAAAAAAGTACTTTCCTCATGATGCTAACCCCTAGTGGTTTATTGAATAAGCAGGGAAAGAGGATGAACGATCAAGTTAAATTCTTGGAGAAATATTTTTCACCATGTTCAGAGATGAGAGAGCAAAAAAGGCGGTATTAAGGGGGAGGCAAAACGCTATGAAACCATATCTGGAATTTCTCAATAAAGATGGATATCAAGAGACATGGAGTAAGTGCGGGGGATAGAGAGCCCTCTGGAATGGAAGCCAGGGTAAGATGATTGAAAAAGGAAAATTATTGTGGGTAGAAGTGGAAAACAATTCAAGTTCGGAAATAATGGATGTGATGGAAAAATTCGTTTTTCGAGTTCTGCTATCGAAAACACCAAAAAAAAGAGTATACTCGAGGGTTTGAAAATAAAATTTAAATTAAACACAGTAAAAGCCAACTAAAGATTACTTTTAAACTAAAAAGAAATAGCTCAATATTTATTCTTCATATTAAAGTTATGCCAATATCAACTTTTATGTTTTAATAATCGTCTAAATTTTAGTAAGCTATCAAAGCCAACCTTTATCAAAGCCTAAAGAAAGGATCTAAATCTTCCGCCAAGGAGATAGTGTTCATTGCGTTACAATACTTAACTGATTATCGTGTCTAAGCTCAGAAGAAGGTGAAGATATACAGGACACTAATTGCTCCAGTTGTAACGCACATAGTTCAGAAAGTTGGACTTGGACACCAGCCGACGAGAAAACACTCAAGTGATAAAAAGAAAAAAAAAAAAAAAATCTGCAATCAATACTTTTCGGAGGTGACTTCCGGAGGATCAATATGATGAACTAATAGCCAGGACATCAATAGATTCATCAAGGCTCAAAGATTAAGGTGACTAGGAGGTACAGAGGGAGTGACAGAACCAGGAATGCTAAATAAGTTGTTCCAGGACCAGATCACAGGATGGTGTTCTTAATGACTTGGTCGTAATGGACATTAGAAGATGGCGGGCTCTGGCTGGCAACAGAAACGATTATAGTGCTAATAGGTACTAAATTTAATACATTACTTTGATTAATTTTTGTCTAATATAATTTATCAATTTGTGTTTGTCAACCTTATGAGATCAAATTATTAGAACAAATTTCTCAAGGACCAAAGAACACTTTTCCGACAACAAAAGATCAGCAACAAATAAAAATTCAAATATTAGTTATTTTCATAAATAAACTTCCTTCTTTAAAAACTAGGAAGTTGATCGTAAATAATTACTGTTGGAATTGCCTTCTTATTACTAAATAATTTGATTAAAGTGCTGTGTATTATATACAGTCTAGGTGATTTCATTAACGATTTAATCAAGGGCAAGAAAATCAGGTTCTAATTGCCAAAGAGTATTGCAAGAAATTGAAGTTAAATTATTAATCTAATTAATTCTACTAAAGGTCATTCCTCCAAGCAGAGTTTAATTGTGAGGCAAAGGTTTAAGGAATCAATTATATACTTTAGCTTTTAGCAGATTACATATGATTTGAACAACCTACTCTCAATCCTGAAGGTCTAAAGATAGATGATTTAATCAAAGAGAATGGGATACAGAAACAGATACAACGTTTATCGATTTTCTGTACATTTTCCAGACATTACAAAACAATTATTGTAAATCTTCTTTGAGTACTGTATGGAATTGATATTCTTTTTCGATGCTTCACTCAATAACCACAACACACACACACACACATATATATATATATATATATATATATATATATATATATATATATATATATATATATATATATATAAAGGATCTGGTTTACTTAAAGTGTTTAAGTAAACCAGATAAAATAACAACAGGCACGGCACAAGGCACAGTAATTTCGCCACTAAACTTCCTTTGCTACACAAATGACATATCTAATTAAACACTTTTCGGGAGACAGAGTAGGATTTGCAGATGATACCCCTGTTTAGTTTTTAATGATAATAATCGGAAAGAAGCAGAAAAGAACGCTGAATCGGGACTAAAAATGATTAGTAAATGGCTACAACCGAACCTACTCTACCTCAATATAAAAAAAATAAAATTCATAACATTCTCACCAACAAAATCGGGGCTACCCAATAACTTAATGAACATCCCAATACATGACTGTAAATGTAACCTTCACCTTAACACATGAAAATGCAGCTGCTCAGCTATAGAAAAAGCCAACATTATAAAATATCGTGGAGTAACAATAGACGAAAAGCTTAATTGGAAACAACATATTAATTTATATTACCAAGAAATTAAAAAATTCCAGTACTTACTTTAGGATAATAAGAAATTTCTGTAATACTATACGTAACTAAAATAAACTTACTATGGCTTAGTACAACAATCTCTAATACCCTATGGCATTCTTGCCTGGGGATCAGCCCCCCCCCCCCCCCCCCCATCCATTTTAGCCAGACTAATACTAGCCCAAAAAGCGATAACTAAAACAATACTCAAAAAACCAATACTATATCCAACAGACTAACTCTACAAAGACTTTCCTGTATTTAATGTAAATCAGCTATACAAAAGATCCAACTACAGTACTTTAAATAGAGAAACACATGCCTATCCACCCTTATCAAACGAGAGCTAAAACTGACAAACAAATAAAAAAAAACCAACCTACTACGCTATTCTCCTACAGAACCATGCTAGTAGCCCAAAAATCTTTAATCAGCTACCTAAATAATTATGCTAAATACAAAAAAGAAGTAATCCATTGGCTCACCTCTCCCACTAACAGAAAAAAAGAAGAAAAAATAGTTCTTATAATTGTAATAATAATTCTAATTCTTACTCACACATGATACTGTCGTACTTATTACTTCTTACTTAATATCCTCACATAATTCTCTTTCTACTTGTATTATGATACTTACTCTGTAAGTACTCTCATGAATTTTAATTTTAAATTCTTGTTTCTTTAATTTTTTGTAAATTATTATTATTAATTGATTGAAATTCTTGTATTAATTAATAGTAATTAATTCTGTCTGTCTCGATATATACTCATATTAATCCATATCTATATATACATTATACATTTATATTTCAAAGTGTAAAGACTAAGCCGCGCTCAAGCTTAGGCTTATGCGGCCAGTAAGCAAAACTAGTTTTAAATCTTTGAAAGTTCTATTATATACTAAAATAGAACTTGTTGTCTGAATTTTATACCAAAAGCATAATTTTTATATTACAAATAAATAAACAAGTATATATATATATAAATATATATATATATATATATATATATATATATATATATATATATATATATATATATATATATATATATATATATATATATATATATATATATATATATATATATATGAAAATAATTGTTAATAAAGTACATACATATTATCCATGTCAAAGTATTGCAACACTTTTGACAAATAGGTATTACAGTAATAACACAATATTTAACCCGGTTTTTAATAAAAGAAGATGGTCGTGAAGGCTTATATTAAATTTAGAAGTGTTTTATAACTTTTTGGCACCTCTAGCTAATATTTATAAGAGTAGTAATTTTTACAAAATGGTGTAATTTTAAGAGAATGAAATAAGCGCTATTATTTATTTTTATAACTTGTTTCCTTTTTATAACTGTAACTCTAAAACATTTTTAATATCAAATTTTTTAAAACGATTTTAAACTTTAAAATGTACTTTTATTTCTTAGTCCCAGGCACATTGTAAAGAAAATTCTACAGCACAAAACACGTTCTCATTTCTATTTCCTTCTTTTTATCCCGTTTCTCACCTCGAGATTCCGTTAAAAAATAAAGAACAGTGTTTTTAAAGTCAAAATAGTTTGCAAAGTCGGTGAAAAAGAAGAAAAGGAGGCAGTATGCAAGTGGAAATTCCGTGGTCTTGATGTAAAAAGGGGAGGTAGAGAAGAAAGACCAATTCTATGTTTGGTATGTTAATGTCTTTCTTCGTCTGGTGTAGAGCCTCAAGAGTTGGGAAATTTTACCGAGAAAATGGAGTAAAGCAAAGAAGAGAAAGACTACCGAGTGAAAATCAACATAAACAGAGACAGACAGTATTAAGCTGGAGTTTTCCTCGCTTTCAAAAACCTCCCTGAGTTATCCTACAGTTCCTAAGAAAACTGTCATTTCTCTTTTTCTTCTAAGGCTTTCTCAAACCCTTGTTCTTATTTTCTTATGTTACATCATCCTGTCACTTTATTTTCTTTTATTGAATTTTTTTTTCAACTCTTAAAAAGGGTTATTTGAAAATAAAAGATACTTTAAACAGGGAAATCGGTATATTGGGTGGTTCTTATTAGATTTTTTAGTATCTCATACACGTATAACATTATTATATATACGTTTTAAGGTCCCAGAAATCCAAAAAAGTGAAGATTATTTTTTAGAAAAAAGTCTGTATGTCTATCGTCTATGCATGTGAGTGGAACAGACTGTCCAACAAGCTTAGCACCTAACTCACAATGAATGGATCATTCCTAAGCTGATAAAATAAAATAAGAAGTACTAAAAAAAAAAAAAATTATAAACTCCATCAAGAGAAACAACTTATATTTCTTGCAAGAACTTAGTATGTTTTGTGGGTCTACCAAACACAGCATTAAATAGAAAAATTGGTTTTAGGCAACCAAAATACTAAAAATGTAAAATACAATGGTAACAAAGATTAATTTATCGAAGTTGATAGAGTAGTTTTGACTTTTACTTTTTCTAACACTTAGTATATATATGTGAAGAGTATAAATATATGGTTGATATTTTGATCGATTTACACGTTTAAGTTCCTTGTGCTCAGTAAGTGGATATTACAAAAAAATCTGTCTGACGTCTGTAGCCTTTGCAGATACATAGATGTATCTTAAAATTTGGCATACATTTTTGGAAAATTACACCTAGGAACGAAATCGAACAAATATTTTAAACTCTGTAGTTGAGTCCCCCCCCCCAAAAAAAATAAAAAAGTAAATAAATAAATAAGTCGTATTCCTAGGAAAAAATCTAGTTGTCGATATTGGAGAAATAAATTTGTCCTCAATGAATTTGAAACAGAAGTATAAACAACAAGACCTGTAGAACATTTTACAAATGTAGGGTTAATAACCAATTAATTAAATTAGATAATAAAGGGTTTAAATTCATCATCACTGTATGTATCAAATAGTTTTGTCCGAGTCGATATACACGCACTACAGTGCCCCATTAAATAATAAAAATTATCCAAATGAAAATATATATAGTTTGTTAGAATGTTTTATTTTTACTAACGATAAGTTATTACTCCAGAACAGTTTCAGGTTTATGAAAATAATATTTATGAGTTAAACCGCTTTCTATTCTATTATAATCAAAATTTATCTGTTAGATAATTTTACCCATCAGCAAATATTATCAGGGCTCCATGTTTATCATGCTTAAAATAAATTGATTTACAACCATAACAGTTTAACTTTTAAAAGGTGAATTATAGTAATCTTTGCTAAATAAAATATAAATATTATCTGCAGATAGCGTATGTAGGTAAACTTAAAGATGAGATTAATATAAGAGTATTGTTGCCCGAGGGGAAGAATATAGAAATATATCCAATAATTATGAAAAGTAATATAACAACTTAATATTAATAAGATGTAAATTTCGAACGTGATATTTCGTTTTCTGTAAACAATTCAAAAATTGGTAAGGCGTGAAGTCTCACGTAAAAAGGGTTTCGTTGGTATTGTGAACACAAAATTAGAAGAGGGAGGGGGTGGGGAAAGAAAAGTTTTTTTGACAAAATGGCGCCGAACATTAAACACTATCCATAAGTGGTATATATATTTGTAATCTACTCTTCAATACCTTTCATTTGATACCTTACTCAAAATTTATAAAAAATATTTTTTTTCGAGTGACATGAATTATCCGCCATCTTGGATTTCCAGTAAATCAGATCAAATTGCTAATCTTATTTTTTCTATGGCCCAGCAGACCACACATTTTGCATATTTTTCTATATTTTTAGTAAAAGCGGAAATACGATTTTAGGGGGGGGAGGGGGGGGGGGGACACGCAGAATTTCGAGGTTTTTTGACAAAATGGCGCCGAAAATTAAACACAACCCCTAAGTGGTATATATATTTGTAATCTACTCTTGAATACCTTTCATTTGATACCCCACTCAAAATTTTAAAAAAATATTTTTTTTCGAGTAACGTGAATTATCCGCCATCTTGAATTTCCAGTATATCAGATCAAACTGCTAATCTTATTTTTTCTATGGCCCAGCAGACCACACATTTTGCATATTTTTCTATATTTTTAGTAAAAGCGGAAATACGATTTTAGGGGGGGGGACACGCAAAATTTCGAGGTTTTTTGACAAAATGGCGCCGAAAATTAAACACAACCCCTAAGTGGTATATATATTTGTAATCTACTCTTGAATACCTTTCATTTGATACCCCACTCAAAATTTAAAAAAAAAAAAATTTTTCGAGTAACATGAATTATCCGCCATCTTGAATTTCCAGTATATCAGATCAAACTGCTAATCTTATTTTTTCTATGGCCCAGCAGACCACACATTTTGCATATTTTTCTATATTTTTAGTAACAGCGGAAATACGATTTTAGGGGGGGGGACACGCAAAATTTCGATGTTTTTTGACAAAATGGGGCTGAAAATTAAGCACTACCCCTAAGTGGTATATATATTTCTATTCTACTCTTCAGTACCTTTCATTTGATACCCCACTCAAAATTATAAAAAAATATTTTTTTTCAAGTGACATGAATTATCCGCCATCTTGAATTTCCAGTAAATCAGATCAAACTGCTAATCTTATTTTTTCTATGGCCCAGCAGACCACACATTTTGCATATTTTTCTATATTTTTAGTAACAGCGGAAATACGATTTTAGGGGGGGGGACACGCAAAATTTCGATGTTTTTTGACAAAATGGCGCTGAAAATTAAGCACTACCCCTAAGTGGTATATATATTTCTATTCTACTCTTCAGTACCTTTCATTTGATACCCCACTCAAAATTATAAAAAAATATTTTTTTTCAAGTGACATGAATTATCCGCCATCTTGAATTTCCAGTAAATCAGATCAAACTGCTAATCTTATTTTTTCTATGGCCCAGCAGACCACACATTTGGCATATTTTTCTATATTTTTAGTAATAGCGGAAATACGATTTTAGGGGGGGGGACACGCAAAATTTCGATGTTTTTTGACAAAATGGCGCTGAAAATTAAACACTATCCATAAGTGGTATATATATTTCTATTCTACTCTTCAATACCTTTCATTTGATACCCTCCTCAAAATTTAAAAAAAATATATTTTTTTCGCGACGTGAATTATCCGCCATTTTGATTTTGAACAGCTGATAATAGTGAGTTCGCTATATTTTTCCTGTGTGCGCGTCAAAACGATCTTTTATACTGGAAAGTTTCACGTTTTTATCTTTTTTGGTTCAAAAGTTATTGGAACCGTACAGAGTGACAGACGGACACAGGAACGAAACTATAAGGGTTTCTTTTTTTTGGTTTTACCAACGAAACCCTAAAAATGGATATTCAAGTTAAAAAATGGGATGCCTCTCTTGAACTGCATCGTAAATCACTCGCTATAACATTTTCATTAAAACCTGTAAACTCGAGTAAGTTGTTTTTCTTTTTATTGACTAACGCTGAGTTATATACATAACTATATATTGTTATTATTGTCTGATGCATGATTTTTTTGGGGCGGTAAATTTCATAAAAAGGACAGTCCGTTAATTCATCCTTTTGGCGTAAATCATTTACAATATGCAAAATAAATAGATTTATAATAATAAGCCAAGAATAAATAATCCTACCGCGGGTTTCCGCAAGCCGAGCAAATTTCCATTGGAAATTTGTAGTTCAATGTGGTGCAGTTTAAACTTCCTTCATAACTACTACAATTGTGTGGGTTATATTAAGTTAATAAAATTTAAAAGCAATATTTTAGTTGGATTAGGGTTTTTAGAATATTGCTTAGTTAAACATAATCGTAGTTGTTTGAAAGAAGTTTAAACTGCACAACATTGAACTACAAATTTCCAATGGAAATTCGCTCGGCTTGCGGAAACCCGCGGTAGGATTATTTGTACAATTTTTTTTTTAATCTTTGGTGACTCATCTGGAGGGGTTAATGACGTCATAACGATCCCATTTTCAATAGGGATCTCAACGAGCTTGATTTTTCGGTCCAAGTTTCATTTTGATACGTCAATTCGTTCGAGAGTTATCGTGCTTACAAGAGATGGTTGTTATTACTATTATTATTATTATTAAATTATATATATATATATATATATATATATATATATATATATATATATATATATATATATATATATATATATATATATATATATATATATATATATATATATATATATATATATTTATATATATATATATAATATATATATAAAGTTTTTTGTAAAACCTATTTTTTCATGATCAGGGACCCATGAAACGTATTTTGGCCACGGTCCCGGCTCCAACTCGAATTTTTTCCAATAGAAATTTGCTAAAACAAATAATGATAGCAAATTTAATAAATCTCTAGAGCACTGTCTCGTCAGGGGGCGAGGTAAAGTTGATTGGTATGGTTTGGGAGTAAAGGAGCTCTACAAAGGATTGGGGTGTTTGGATAAGAAGTCATAAAAGTAATTGGATTCTACCATTGAAACTACAACTTCATAAGGTTAAAGTATTTTCTTTTTTGCATTGGCTTACATTGTTGTTGGAGTAGATAAATATATCTTTCAATCTTTCTGTGGTGTCTTGGTAATTGATTTAAAGTTTCTTTGCTCTAAGGATATGAAATACATTTACAGATACTCCAAATACTTTTTTTTACATTATAGTAGATATTAATTAAAGGTTTGAATGCTAATTATCCACTGACTATGTTTTTATGAAATGTGTCATCTTAATGACGACAATATATATATATATATATATATACATATATATTGTCAAGTATATATATATATATATATATAATAAATAAAAAATAAGTAAAAAATAAATTAAAACAAGTTGCTTGTCATTGTCCCTTGACTCCAACTAGTTTTCATTTATTTTAATTCATTAAGATGATAAGAGTTCATAAAAACATAGTATATTGATAATTAGCATTCAAACTTTCAATTAATATCTATAAATTGAAAAAAGATTTTAGTGCAGCTGTAATGTGGCCCCGACGTGATTAAAATCTGCACATTGATGAAATTCATATGAAATTCTCAAAAACTCCTATAATACATGTGATTCGATAAAATTCCGTTGACTTTTATTAACACCTAAAGATACTAAAAATAGAGCAAATCCCAATTAAAAATCTCTATTGTTATATGGGTATAAAAAAAAGGTAAATAGAAACAATGTGACATTTCTATACATCTTTATTCCTTGCGCAAGGTTCATTAAACCAGAGCCCGGTTGACAATGTGCTTTCAGCCAAGAAAAAAGCAATTGACTATTCTATTTTATGTTTTCCTAAACACCCAACTCTGTTGCAATTCCCTCCCCCTTCTATTCTGACCCTTCGTCCCCTTCAGGTTTTAAATACGAATACTTTTTGTTTTATACTCTTTATGATGTTTTGACTGTTCCTCTTTTAATTTCACCTTGAAGACATTCCAAAGATTTAATAGAAATTTAAAATTTATTTCATATATAGTTGTAACATATCTGCTTCCTTATCTCATAACTATATGCTATATATATATATATATATATATATATATATATATATATATATATATATATATATATATATATATATATATATATATGTATATATATATATAGGACACATAGGAACTGTTCCAACATTAGACTATACGTCACAAAGATGTTGGCTCGGCATTACGCCATGTCCTGCATCGTTTCGTCGCGTCCGACTCATCAGGGGCCCGACGATGCCCACCCAACTCTGGACCTATACCAACTCAAGAAGATCAGGTATAGGGCTTTATCAGAAACGAGCGTGCTCTCACACCGCCATTTTTGCTTGGCTGGCAAAACAAATCAGCAATGTAATACCGTGTTTTTGCACACTGCAATAAGGTACACAATTTGTGTAGTGAGAGACACCAAGGGACGTGCCACGCAAGCGTGACACATAGGAACTGTTCCAACATTAGACTATACGTCACAAAGATGCGGTGACTATACGTCACAATTATTGCAGTGTGCAAAAACACGGTATTACATTGCTGATTTGTTTTGTCAGCCAAGCAAAAATGGCGGTGTGAGAGCACGCTCGTCTCTGATAAAGCCCTATACCTGATCTTCTTTAGTTGGTAAAGGTCCAGAGTTGGGTGGCCATCGTCGGGCCCCTGATGAGTCGGACGCGACGGAACGCAGCAGGAAATGGCGTAATGCCGAGCCAACATCTTTGTGACGTATAGTCTAATGTTGGAACAGTTCCTATGTGTCACGCTTGCGTGGCACATCCCTTGGTGTCTCTCACTACACAAATTGTGTATATATATACATATACATATATATATATATATATATATATATATATATATATATATATATATTATATATATATAAATATATATATATATATATATATATATATATATATATATATATATATATATATATATATATATATATATATATATATATATATATATATATATATATACAATTTGTGTAATAAAGTTTCAATAAAATCGATTCGTTAAAACGTAAGATATGGTAAAAACATCGATTTCAGATCATAGCCGTGTTAACCGCTGTTGGGTTTATTGAGAAATGTATTTGAAAAAATGTTTGGCTTCATTGAATAGGTGGAGATAAAATCGTTTCCCGTCCTAAAATTCTAATTTTATAATTGAAGCTCACGCGTTAACGTTTCGCGTAAAGGTTTAGACAGATAACGCTGTCCAAAAACTTGGTTAATCAACATAAAAAAAAGTTGGTAGAGGGAGCATGTATACTAAATTTCAATTAAATTGCTTACGTTATCGTCACACGCGTAAACGTTACAGACGATAGACAGGATGCATATTTTGTTGAATTTATGGTAGAATACGCTCGCTTCAATAAGATGGGAAATACTATTTAAACGAATTTCATTAACATAATACATCAAGCTTTAAGATTCGTTGGTAAATTAACTTAATTTCATTAGATCTCGCATTGAGAAGTAGGATAAAATATATATAAGTTCTTAAGTTAAAATATAAGGGTGGTCATTTTGTGAAACAGCATCGAAAAATCATTTTATCTCCAGTAGGGAAAAAAGTTATGATTTTGAATTAGTTTAGAGGGACTAAAACAGGTCTTTTCATCCCTGAACTCAAAAAGTAGGGAGAAAAAGTAAAAGTAGGGCGAAAAAGTAAAGTAGGGCAAAAAAGTAAAGATTGCAACTTAATTATTTTATAAATAGTAGAAAATGTATGGCTAATGTAATGAAGTTGTTGAAATCAGGTTGGCGGCACTGCGCTTTTTTGACCATGTTTATCTTTGTTTACAACATTATAACCTGCATCTAAATAACCTCCTATTTGAGTTTAATTCCAATTCTTATTTGTTTTTAATATTGAATCTCTTATATCTGCTATTAAAAGTTCTAATAATTATTGTTTTTTTATTAAAATAATAAATAAAAACTGTGCTATGGACGAAAATGTGTATTTTCTTCCTACCGGAGATAAAATATTGTATGTACCTCGTGAGTAAAGTGCCATTATTCCCCTCGCGATAATTATCTCCCTCGGCTGCGCCTCGGGAGCTAATTAGAGTTATTCCCTCGGCTGCGCCTCGGGAATTAAAGAGTCTAATTCCCTCGGCTTCGCCTCGGGATTTAGGGACCATGGTTCCTTCGGCTTCGCCTCAAGAACCAACTTTTTTCGCTCAGGGAATAATGGCTTACTTTACTCCCTAGGTGCATAAATAACTATTAATACATTCCATTCTTCAATCATTTTTAAATATCTGAATACAAAAACGTTAAAACTACATCAACTATAGTTTGGAACCATTTTGCGACTTCCAATTAAAAAGTGACAGGTTTAATTTTTAATAACTTTCTCTCCTCACCTGTCCGTCAAGATTGGAAAAATAATAATTTAAATTGTCCTCCGCCCCGTTATGTTTTTTGAACGAGTGATATCCTATCTTTTATAAATTGGCTTGATCAGTCAATACAGAAAATTATATTTTTTTAAGTCTTGGGAATGCTGAAAGCGGATAAAATAAATAAATACTAGAGAGATTGGAAAAAATTGACGAAGGTATGAAAAATAAAGGAAAAAATTGTTTGTTAATAAATCAGTATAACTTCGACAAGATTATTGTTGACTGGGTTAACTAGAAAAAAATACTATCGGTTATTGGATATTTGAAATTTTTTTTTCCTATTGTACTGATAGTTAAAACGAGTGAGATAACATTTTTTAAAAATTAATATATTTCCACTGGATTCTACCGAGGGAAAAAAGTCCGGCCTGTAAATATCGGACGGGGATCGTTAATAAAGTTTGGAATTCAATTAAGGGCTGTTTTTTTTTCTTTTTTTCCTTCTTCTTTTTCCTTTGAAGAGGGGCATGGAAAGGGTATTGGTTACCCGAGAGGCTTATTCTGAGGAGGGGGAAAAAGCAATCAAGTAGTTAGAGAGCTGCTGCCTCTCCTTAATTTCAAGGGATATCTACCCCCTTATCCCCCTTCCAGATATGAGAAATTGCCTGTTTGTCGTGCCTCTTCTAGATATATCTATGGTTCTCTCCCACTTTCTATTTCCAGAGGATGTTTTCCTCCCCGTTTAGAAGGGTAGTTTGAAAGGGGGGTGACAGAGTGACATGTTTTCCAAGGGGAACGTGTCCCCTTTTGTCCCCCTCTCCTTTTGCTTTCCCCGACATAAATTATTCGATAAAACTCGGAGGGAGGGGACTCTCGTCTGCCCTAGTGGACCTAACTCCCTCCCTCTCCTCATCCGATGCCCTCAGATAATTAAGTCCTGTCATCCTCACGCTGGTGTTGAAACTCAGGAATAATTTTCTTTCTCTGGTCTGGAGCTGTCACTTCCCTCCAACAGACAACATCGGACTGAAAATTATCGTCGATGCTATTATTATCTTTGACAAGAGATATCATTGGTTCTTTTCCAATCAACCCTACTAGTGATAAATGATCGACTACGGATTTTATCCTAGTAAACTCGAAATACAACACCGATGTGGAAACTTCAACCTCAGTAAACTACAGGAAAGTGGACCCAAAGCAACAATATTATGGAACTTGAACTTAATTTACTGAAAATTTGAGATAAAAATTAACTTCAAAAACATAAATTTCTTTCTTGCCTTGTATCACATATTTTAGATAGTGAGTTTACATAAAAGCAAGGACCTTAAGACTCCCAACCACGTATATTTTAGACCTAATATTTCAATATGCTAGAAAGTAAATTCCTAAAGCTCTCCAATGTAAATTATACCCTTAAATGCTACTTTTTCAAGTAAACGCGATAATATATAGAGAGACAAAATTGATTTGATAAAACTAGACATAGCCAGCGTCAAATAACAATCCAAATGATATTAAAATGTATAAGTGAATGAATAATGCATTAATAATAATAAAGGCAATAATTTATACCACAAACAATTAGTGATGGCTCATCTAATAAATGACACAATTATAGAAGTAGACAGACCAATGAAAAAGTCTTATTGCGATAGAAAATTGAGACTATTTTTTTGAATTCTCCCTGATGGTCTTCACTGACACCCCTGGTTCTGATATTTATAACTAAGTTTAGTTTTAGGTAATTTTTGTATACAACTCATAAATACATTTTTAAATAATTGTATTAATTGTTAATAAGTAATTTTAAAATCTATTAAGAACGTAACAGATGTTTATTTATATATAAGCAGAAGATCCACATTATTTATTATATAAATCAATAATTGCAAGTGCATAAAATATAATTTCATAATCATTATAACAACATTAAGAGATTACTTTAGAAGAGGTATTATGTGGACTTGTAGAATATATTATATAAGAGAGAAGGAGATTAGTTGGAATAAAAGTCCGGTCGGCTGTGGCGTAACTAAGAAATCTGGCGCCCCCCCCCCCCCCAGCAACTTTTTAAAATACGCGCCACTATAGCTTACAAAATTAACACTCCCCCCCCCCACATTTTTTCTCTCTTTGTAAGTCATTCAGGGACAGATGGAGTGGGGACGATAAAATAATTTGTTCAATAAACTCAATGCTGAATTTTGTTTATTAAAACACTTATTTAATATCATAATATAATACAATAGAACGCACTCTATAATTGAAACTGGCTTTACTTTTTCTTCAACTGACCAAAACAACAACTAAAATTAAATAGCTAAATAATTTATTTAATTTTCAGATAGACAGAGAAAAATGACTCCAGCGCAGGGACTCGAACCAAGGGCCTCTATATTTAATATTTTAATTTAAACTTTCCGTAGTGTGAATACTACCAAAAACTTAAAAATTAATTTCTAATTGATTGTACAAGGTACAGGTACCAATCGGGTACTTTATAATTGTAAGCGATATTTCTCGGTCTAGTTGTAGTGTCAAAAATGTCGTCTCCTCGACTTGTGGAAAATTGAAAGCTTAATTCGGGATTAGGTATCGTTATTGACAGAGGAAATTATTCTTCAGAGTAGCTCAGTTAGTTAGAGAGACTCGTGGTTCGAGTCCCGGCGCTGGAGTCTCCCGCTGTTAATAATAATTATAATTTGATTTAAATTAAAATTTAAACTTTCCGTAGTATGAATACTACCAAAAACTTAAAAATGTATTTATTATCATCAAATACGTAAACCACACCCACCGGCCTTTTATTCCAACTAATCTCCTTCTCTCTTATTAAAAGATTACTTCAGATCTTATTAGACATGAAATATTATAACTAATTAAACAACAAAAGAAAAAACAAAAATACAATAATAAATAATTGTTGAAGCAGAGATTATATTTGTAAACATGAATTGGTAGAAGCACGCAAACGTAAAAAAACACGATCTAATAAAAGAGTTATATGAGATTCTTAGCAATTCTCATTAAGAACGTAGTATATAATATAGTTATATAATATATAAATAATATAATTAATAAATAATATAACATATAATATTCTTAAATGTTTATTAATATACTTAAAAGTAAATGTTATTAAGTTAGTTTATACATTAACTTACAAAAGTTCATCAGCTCGGGGGTGATACTCAAAATAGGTGTTTGAGCTTTTTCAGTTGATTCATTTTAAGAAGATAATTCATAAACTACACTGATAGATCTTCTTGCTCTTTGAAGGGCATACATCCAATAAATATGTTGATTTATAACTATCAATATTGGTGTTCTTTAATTCTGATGATACCGCAAGCTACCCTAGGTCCAGCGTGTGCGATGAAAGGTCTGTCCTCGCGTTTTCTTTTGTCAAAGTCATCGGGTTTAGCGTGGACAACTACGGCTCTATTAATAATATTGTGAGGACCGTCAAGCGCTATTATCTTGTCTAAAATGTTAACTTTGGCAACTCCATCAGGACCAGCTTTAATGTTACCCAGATCACCAACATGTCTGTCTCCATCAGTTGGCGCTCCATGATGTTTCTAAAATAAATTTGAAAAATGTCCTAGTGTTGGATTATTATTAAATATTACATTTTCATTTATACACAATTAATATTTAAAGAAATATATATAATTGATTATTTCCTAGAAAAAGATAACGAAAGGGCAAAAAGTTGTAAAATATTACTTAGAGCAAATAATGTAAATTTTCCAAATTTGTGGAGTGGTGATTCCAGCCCTATATCAGGTCAAGATAAAGTAATAGGGAGTCATTTTTGAGTAATGTCTATCATCTAAGATGAAATATCCCTATTTCCGAGTCAGATGGACAAAAAAATTCCTTGTTCGATAATAATTAAATTTAAACTTAACATATCGTTGGCACCATGCTAAACTCACGAATGTGAAAAATCGACTTTTTTTTTATTTGTGCATTAGATGTTTTATGATAATAAACACAATGACAAGAATGTCATTTTCACGAATATGCATAGTTTTTATTGTTTTCCGTGCTAAAGTAACGAATATGATTATCCGTTATAGTCCAGGAGATAGCGTGCAAAAAAGTGTCTGACTAACATCAAGCTAGAATTTTGTATACAAGTCAATCTTTTAGCGCCTTTTAAGAATATGTGGTCGGCTAAGTTCGTCTGCGGGACATAGCTTGGCAATAGGCGTTTGAAAAAAACAACCCGGTGGAGAGCGGCCATGTCCCACCAATTATGGTGGACAATGTGATTTTCATGATCCTGAGTACAGAATTAGTTAGTAGACCAAAAATCAAGTCGATGTTATTTTCACACTTGATAGTTAAGTTATTCAAATACTACTAAAAATCAACGTTGTCACCTGTCAAGGGACAAACTAACATAAACTTGATTTTCAGTCTACTAACTAATTCTGTACTCAGGATCATGAAAATCACATTGTCCACCATAATTGGTGAGGCATGGCCGCTCTCCACCACTTTGTTTTTTTCAAACGCCAATTGCCAAGCTATGTCCCACAGACGAACTTTGCCGACCACATATTCCTAAAAGGCGCTAAAAGATTGACTTGTAAACAAAATTCTAGCTTGATGTTAGTCAGACACTTTTTTGCACGCTATCTCCTGGACTATTAGTTTTCTTTACTTTCTGATTTCTTAGGAAGAAGTTAAATTGTAATCTAACGAACAAGCCAAATTGGTTAGTTTACTTTAGTAAATTTTAGTAATAACTTTTTGGAATTATGTTGTAAAGTAACGAATATGCCATGTTAGTTACTTTTCAAGAATAAGTATACTATATTAGTTAATTTAAGTGCGACGTAAAGTACTTCACCATACTTGTCACATTTATATGTTAGTAGTTTCTGCTGTAAAGTAACGAATATTTTTATTCACCCTATTTTTTAGTTTACCATATGGAATGATGAATCCAACATATGCCATATTCGTTAGTTATACCATATTCCTTAGTTTGCATTGTCAAATATTTTGTTTTTACTTAAAATTTCAATGAACTAACGAATATTGCATATTCGTATATTTACACTCAAAAATACAAATATACCAAAACAATTTGTATGCGTTGTAAAGTTACGAATATAGCATTTCTCCAATCCTATCAATAATTAAGCTAAAATGAACCTAGATTATTAAAATGCACTTAAAACTGACTAATTTAAATGTAGTCCTTAAAAACAAAAGATTATATTTAAGGGCCAACTTTATCTAAAAACTTTTTTTTTAGTTATTTCACACTCCTGAAAAGTAGGGTTTTCATATTCGTGAGTTTAGCATGGAGTATATTCTATAAAGTAAGGATGATAATTATATAAAGTAAAGTAATTAATATAATTTGAAATTCGTACATTTGTACTATGTCGATATCAATTCAAAACTCTGTAATGATTTGTTGATTAAGAATAATTATTGGATTTATTTATGTATAGAAAACTATATATAAATATATATTTTCTCTGAGTCATTTAGGGTTAAAATAAATAATTTTCGTACTCCTCCTTTTCCTTTTTTTTTTTTTTTTTTTAAAAAAAAAGCAGCTATGTCACCCTAACTAAGGCTTCTTCAGGCTATAAAATTAAAATTCAAAACATATTTTTGAATACATTTTTATGTTTAGGCTATTTGTTTTTATAAATACAATGTAGTCCAGGGAAATAAGACTTCCTCTGCGGAATGTGAGAAAGCAAGCTGAATATTTGCACAGACCTTCGTTTTGATGTTCTAATGAAGCACCAAAAAGTTTCTTTGTGCATCTCGAGATATCGAAGGTCAAAGGTCAGGAAAATCAGTTTTTTGCGAAAATCTCGCTTCCGGTTAGTCTGTCGTTTGTCTGTCGTCTGTGCAGACGCGTGGAGCCTAAACTACTGGGCTGATTTTGATGAAATTTGGCATACATGTTCAGAAATCATATCCCGAGGTAAAATCAAGAAATTAATTTTAGCTCCAAATTTGGGGGCGCTACCCCCCAAAAACTCCGAAAAAACGTGAACAACAATTGTGAAAATGGTTCTGAAGATTTCGATGAAAAAATTCTAAAATGTAGTCCATTTAATTACGAATTAAACGATATATGTCGTTTTCCCGGTAAAAATCTAGTTCCTGAGAAAATGGCTTTAAACATGCATGCGGAGAGAGGCCGGGTTCGACAAAAAGGCCGGGTTACTAAAATATCGGTCCGCAAATTTAGGCCATACACGTCAAACATCAAACAGCCCCATACACGCGTTCAAAATGTTTACGCAATCATTTTGACCGTGTATGGGGGCCTTTAGTTAATATATGATTTAAAATGTGTTCAACAGGTAGTTGTTTACTTTTATTTTTATTTTCAACAAATCAGATTTATTTTTATCAACATCTCGGAAACTAGATTTTCCTGGTAAAACGGCTATATGTTATATTCTTATTTAAATGGACTACAATTTAGAAATTTGTAATCAAAATCGTTGGAAACTTTTTCGAGAAATATTTTGCATCGCCCCCAAATTCGGGCCTAAAATTCGAGTTCACCTCGGGGTATGGTTTTTTTAAACATGTATGCCAAATTTCGTCCAAATCGGCTTAGTCGTACAGAATCCACGCGTCTGCGCAGACGACAGAATTTTTTTAAAAACCACTTTCTTGGTTTCAGGGGATCTCAAAACGTGTAAATCCATTAAAATCTAAAAAAATAATTTTTTCGCAATAACACTACTTTTTCTTTATATAAGAAAGCAAAAAAATTGCAACCCTTTATTCGGGGGAAAGGAAGGATAAAAGTGTATGGCAAAAAAACTGGAAGTGGTGCAGACGAACCGACATCATTGATTTGATATATTCATCTATCTATATTCACATATCTATGAGGGTACAAATCTCCAGTCTCAATAAATCGCAGTGTAGCTGCAAGGCGTTCACTTGTAGGAATAGCTTCTCTGAAGGAGGAATTTCTTTTTAGAGTTTGGTCGTCCAACAATATTTAATAAAATCTCAAAATCAGATCTTTTCATTCTGAAAAAGTTTCTGAATCCCATGTCGTTTCTGTACAGGATTTAAAGGTCTCATCATAAAGTGCATTAAAATTTGGGTGGTATTGCTTTTTTTAATAAATAAATATTATTTATTTCTTTAATAAAAAAATCATCATTATCAAACTTAAATTTATTTTCCAAACTAATTTCCCCTTTAATAGCTTTCATGTTGCTTTTATCTAAAAAAAAAAGAGCAATACTATAACTTTTAATGCACTCAGACCTTTGAATCCCCTCAAGTATTTGAATCAGACAAATTTGACTTTTTATAAATAGCGGGGTGGGGATTTTTAAAATTTTACCATCGACATTTTTATGCAAAAAATAAATTTGGTCTATGCCAAATTTATTATTTGTTATTTGTTTTTTTATTTTTTGTTTTTTTAGATACTATTATCTAAAAGAAATTATAAACAATACTTTTTTCTTGAATAGTTGAAATTGGGCTGGTTTCCTCTTGTACAATTTTCTAAAATTGTACTCTCTGGGTACAGGGTACATTTTGAACAAAAATTAATATATAAATCTTCATTTAAGAAAAAGCAGGAGATTTTATGAACAGTGACCTTTCAGTGACTTTTCACTCCCGTAGTTAATGATAATTATAATTTGATTTAAAGTAAAATTTAATCTTTCCGTAGTATGAATACTGCCTAAAGCTTAAAAATGTGAATTTTATTTTTTGTAAGCTTCAAAATCTAAAATCATCTAGAGCAAACTTTGTTTTATACAAAATTAATCAACATACAATTTGGAACAACAATTCAACACATACAGTTCTATGCATTACAGAATTTAACAATTGCAGTGATATGGAGGTAATTATATAATTATTTTTTATTTTGGCAAAAATGTAAGAATAATGCACTAAAATGTAATCCATTTATAATATTTAATTAATTTAAAAAAATAATTTTCACTTTAAGTATAATCTAATATTTTTTAAATTCGAGAAATACAATACAGTACACGGCACCTAAAACCGGGATTTGATAGACAGGGTTTTAAGTGGATGTGAGACTGAACAAGTATAAATTAAAAAAAAAAAAAAAATGACAATTTAAATCAAATTATAATTATTAACAACTACGGGAAACAACTAGAGAAAAATACACTCCAGCGCTGGGATTTGAACCACAGGCCTTTATATTTCCAGTATAGCGCTCTACCAACTAAGCTACGCAGGAGAATGTATTTCTCTGACGTTAATGATACCTTGTCCCGAATTTAAGCTTTCAATTTTCCACAAATCTGAGAAGTCAACATTAATGATATAGAGGCTCTCTGGTTGTTTCCCGTAGTTGTTAATAATTATAGTTTGATTTAAATTAAAATTTAATCTTTCCGTAGTATGAATACTACCAAAATCGTAAAATATGAAAAAATGACAATATTTCACAGATTTTCTTAATTGAATAATTTCAACTAAATTGATTTTTTAATTTACTACTTATTGATAATTGTACCGTCATTGAAAATGCATAATCTGTTTAAGTTTCAGCTTTTTAGGTAGTCGGGAAGTGGGCAAAATGTGACGTACTTGAAACAATTTACTTGGTTTTTCTTGTATCTCTGATTCTTCTTAGAATGGGTTTACAAGATTTAAAGCTTATGACACCTTAAAAAATTGAGCCCTTAATATTTAAGCCTTTTGAAAAAGGGAGAGTTTCAACATTGACATTTTTGTAACAGACTCAGTCACCATCAAAATTATAACTCACTTCCAGAATAGCATTATTATTTCTGATTGATTGGCTCAAATCTAACACTAATGCTCTTTACAGTACACAGTTCCAGAAGTGATATGAGCTTCGAAGTCCGCGTGGGAACATGTGTGTGGTAAATCCGATACCCAATAGTGCTGTACGGTCAAGTTGGACTGTGAATGGCTGTTTGAAATCGATTATTTATTATTTTATAAATGTCTATGAATATGACCCCTATTTAAAGTTTGTCATTTCACTCCTACTTTCATAACGAAGACTTCTGTTTAATTTTTATTGCCAATTACCTACTTGGCCAGTTTCTGAATGAGGAACAGACTTGGCCGCAATGCAATCATTACTATGGACTGACTCTTTTGCGTGGGGGGTGTGGAAGATTTTTATTTCTTCTGAGTTATCTCTTAACGGTATGGTTTTTGTAGAGGATTTAGGTTAAAAGATTTGGAGTCAAACCAATAGTAACTAATGGCTGATTATAGTATAACAATAATTCATGGAACTGTTTTTGTTCCAAATTTTATGAAGAATAATTTTGTATACAACAAAGTTATCGCTAGACCAAATATCTTTCAAAATATTCGCGAAAAACTATTGAAATATACTATTTTACCCCCTTTTGACCTCCATCCCAGACTAACCCGACGCTCTGGGGCATGCGAGTTTTGATCACTTACTACAAGGAGGGTGAAGAACAATTTGGCGCGAGTAAGAACTTTTTTTTTTGATGTTTGGATTTGAGCCTAATTATACTGTACTATTAGAAACGAAATTACCTAAAAAAGAAAGAGAAATCCCAACAAAAACACTTGTGTAGAAAATAAAGAATTTAAATATATATATATATATATATATATATATATATATATATATATATATATATATATATATATATATATATATATTATTTAAAAAATAAAGAAGTCTCGCGTAAAACGTTCTGAGATCATTGGTTTAGCCAAGTCTCCCCCTGTCAAAGTAAGTTATAGTAGGTCTAATTTATCCAGTACAAGTAAATGATGTAGTTTGTCTGTCCCCCTCTCTATTCTCAGTCCGTCACAATCAAATTTTTTTCATTTCAAAATTACACTACACGTTTAATATTTAAGAACATTTTCTAACATGGCCATACGAGGATACAGAGTTGTATACGATACTATATAACATTTTATTAAAATAAAAAATCTTAACAGAAACAAAATTAAATAACAACAAACTATAACTATTTCTGCTGTGCAATTGCCAAGTTAAAAAAATGTTTTTAAATTTAGACGAGGAGAGTTATTTTGGAAAGAAAAGTTTGTGCGAGGGACATAGAATAGAGAGAGGAAAATTACAAACAACATCTCTTACTTGTATTGGATAAATTAGACGTGGTATAACTTACTTTAATAGGAGGAGACTTGGCTAAACCAATGATCTCACAACGTTTTACGCGAGAATTGGCTTATTCTTTTTACATAAGTGTTTTTGTTGGGTAATATTTACATTTTCAGGATTAAAGTGAGCTCCAGTTCCATAACATTTGTTGCTTATATCTCCCTTCTCGTGTATATGAAATCCGTGTTCGCCAGGGGTCAGACCTTTTACATAACCAGAAATCATAGTTATTTTGCCATCATAATGGAGTATGAGTTTGCCGACTTCCTTTTGCTCACCGGCATTTAAAATAGTCACCTCAGCAATTTTCTAAAAAAAATAAAAATAAATACAATGTAGGTTTTAATATTATATAGAAAGATGTAATTGGAATATTATAAAAATTTATTATTGATTTTTTATTTTATATTATATTATCTCAAACATAAATTAAATAATAATTTTACAAAACCTAAATTCACCAGGCTCCTTTAGAATGACTATAACTGTAAAAGATTTACTGGCATTTATGCATCATTCAGAAACTGGCCATATAGCCTTTAACGCACCAATTGTTAAGCCCTGGATGCACGGTGGTAACTACTACTATAACTACTACGATATAAATATATCTATGTATATATTCCAATAATGTAAATATATAATTGTCTCAAGCCTATCAGCTTAATGGAAAATATGTTCACCACCTTAATATATTGTGTATCCGCCAAAAAATAATGAACATATTTTACGATTTTTGTAGTATTCATACTACGGAAAGATTAAATTTTAATTTAAATCAAATTATAATTATTATTAACTACGGGAAATAGACAGAGAAAAATAGACTCCAGCACCGGGATTTGAACCACGGGCCTCTATATTTCAGGTATAGCGCTCTAACCAACTAAGCTGCGCCGGAGAATGATTTTCTCTGACGTTAATGATACCTTGACCCGAATTTAAAGCTTTTAATTTTCCCACAATTCTGATGAGAAGTCAACATTAATGACATAGAACTAGACCGAGAAATAACGCTTGTAATTATAAAGTACCTACCCAATTAGTACCTGTACCTCGTACAATCAATTAGAAATTCATATTTTACGATTTTGTGAGTATTCATACTTTGGAATGATTAAATTTTAATTTAAATCAAATTATAATTATTATTAACTACGGGAAATAGACAGAGAAAAATAGACTCCAGCGCCGGGATTTGAACCACGGGCTCTATATGGGTCATTTTCAAATAAAATGTACCTTTTCTGTCCCAAGATTTTACAATTTTATTGTAACTAAAAAAATTCATATTAATGAAAAATAAAAAAACCTTTAGGTTTATTGATCAGATGTCTGTCTATTATTGTGTTAATCAGGGTCATTTTATGGCTTATAAGGTGAAAATTTCTTGCTTCAAAAAATTTTAATGTTAAAAATTGTAATGGGTGTTACGTCCCACAGTAGTTTTGATAACATGTAATGTGATTTTTTTCATAAGTTTTTTTTTCATGATATATTTTTTTTTAACCAATAAAATATCCAAGTTTATATAAATGGGATAGGAAAAAATAAAACTTTAGTACAAAACGAAACAAATATATTTATATGTATGTCCCAAGGGTTTTGTAATGAGTGTTACCGATAAGAGTTGGCAGAATTAGAGGGTGAGTATGAAAGAAAGAAGGAGGGATTAAGGTTTGTTTATGTTAAGAAGACATTTAAGTCAGTAATCAACGACTTTTTAGATTGATAGCACTTTATTCTTCTCTACTATTAATATTTCACTAAAAAAAATTGGTGAGTATTTTTATTCATTGTAATGAGTGTTACCATCATTTTTTGTAGTTGTAATCAACATTTATTTATGTTATTAATATGATTTAGTAGTTATTAATTAATATAATCAGTACACATTAAATTGGTTTAATTAAGAAACATAGTTTCCGAGGAAAGATTTTTTAAAGTTAAAAATGTAATGAGTGTTACTATTCCGTTAGTTCTTCAATACTGTATATTTTAAAACTTAAATAAAATGATTGAGTTTAATGTTTTTACAAAAAATAAATTTGCCGCAATTTGTAAACAAAAATTGTAAATAAAAGTATAATGTTTAAAGTTTGTGTTAAAATTTCATTTTTTCTAGGTCCAATATATAAATGTGTAATGAGTGTTACCATAATGTAATGAGTGTTACTTGAATAACAACATATTCTTATGGGTAGCCGTGTCCAACTATTTTTTTAATAAAGAAAAATTATTTTTTCTTCTTCTTTATAATAAAAACATTTATTACAATGCACTGAAAACGTATCCTTTACATTTTTGAAGCTTTGAGGAAACATTAAAAGATAATAAATGTAACACTCATTACTTTTATTAAAAAATTACAAATATTTTAGGTCTAAAAAATATTTCTGGTGGGATGAAAGAAAATATTTACGTCATATATACAATTTAGTAACGTTTCATAAAAACAGAGAAACAAAATCTAAAAAAATACCGTTTTAGTAGTGATAGTAACACTCAGTACGACAAAAATTTGATTTTTTATGTATATATGGTCATATGTATGTAAATAAATTTGAAAACTGACTGTTCTTGAACGAAAATGTCATTTTAAGTCCCTGATGTGTCAGAATAATCAATATTATCATGTCTAAGGCCTATTTTAATCTATATATATAAAAGTCAACGTATGTGTGTGTGTGTGTGTGTTTGTTCTTTATACAAATCTACAGTTTTAGTCCGATCTCGATGAAAATTTGCACACTTGACCTTCAAAGCAAGGAAACAATCAAGGTCTACATGAATTTTGGAAATTTCAATTTTGGTACACAGGGGTACGGGGTACAAGTAATAAATACGGGGTCAAAGTAATGAATACCCTTCATGATGCATATCGTTGAAAAGCTCTTTAAGGGTACAGTAATTGTTGTTATGTAAACTTTTGTCATATTTTCATTTAGGAGGGGGGTAAAATAGAAAAATATAGCTATATCTTATTTGTTCTTTATACAAATCTACAGTTTTAGTCCGATCTCGATGAAAATTTGCACACTTGACCTTCAAAGCAAGGAAACAATCAAGGTCTACATGAATTTTCGAAATTTCAATTTTGGTCCACAGGGGTACGGGGTACAAATAATGAATACGGGATCAAAATAATGAATACCCTTCGTGATGCATATCGTTGATAAGCTCTTTAAGGGTACAGTAATTGTTGTTATGTACAGTTTTGTCATATTTTCATTTTGGAGGGGGGTAAAATGGAAAATATAACTATATCTATATAAAGAAAGAAGAGTATCTATATAAGAGAATGTCTTTTATACAAATCTACAGTTTTATCCCAATTTAATGAATATTTACACTCTTTTTCTTCTAAACAAGGTGAAGGTCACTGCCTACATCATTTTCCGAAATTAAAATTTTGGTACACAGAGGTACGGGGTACAAATGTCAAAGTAATGGATACCCTTCATGATGCATATCGTTGAAAAGCTTTTTAAGAGTACAGTAATTGTTGTTAAGTACGTTTTTGTCATATATTTATTTAGGAGGGGGGTAAAATGGAAATGTATATCTATATCTATAAAAGTCAACGTATGTGTGAGTGTGTTTATGTTCTTTATACAAATTAACTTAATTCGAATTAATTAATTCGATTAATTAATTCGATCTCGATGAAAATTTGCTCACTTGACCATCAAAGCAAGGGGAAGATCTCTGTCTACATAAATGTTCGAAATTTAAGTTTTGGTACACAGGGGTACTGGGTACAAATGTCAAAGTTGAATCCCTTCATGGTGCATAGTGTTGAAAAGCTCTTTAAGAGTACAATAATTGTTTTTACGTGCATTTAGGGGGTAAATGGAAAAATATATCTAAAAGTCAACGTATGTGTGTTCTTTATACAAATCCATAGTTTTAGTCCAATCTCGATCAAAAAATGCACACTATACCTTTAAAGGAAAAAAAAATGAGTGTCTACATGAATTTTCGAAATTTAAATTTTGGTACACAGGAAACAGGGTACAATAATGAATATAGGGTCAAAGGACTGAATACCCTATATGATGGATATCGTTGAAAAGCTCTTTAAGATTACATTAATTGTTGTTATGTACAGTTTTGTCATATGTGTTTTCATTTAGGAGGGGGTAAAATGGAAAAATATAGCTATATCTTATATTATAAAAAGAAGAGTGTCTGTATGAGGGTATGTTTTTTATACAAATCTACAGTTTTATCCCAATTTGATGAATATTTACTCACTTTCCCTTCAAAGCAAGGGGGAGGTCACTGTCTACATGAATTTTCGTAATTTAAATTTTGGTACAAAGGGGTACGGTGTAAAAGTGTCAAAGTAATGGATTCCCTTCATATGATGCATATTGTTGAAAAGCACTTTAAGAGAAAAGTAATTGTTGTTATGTACAATTTTATTTAGGAGGGGGTAAAATGGAAATGTATAGCTATATATATAAAAATCAACGTATGTTCTTTATACAAATCTACAGTTTTAGTTCGATATCGATAAAAATTTGCCCACTTGAACTTGACAGCCACATATATTTTTTTCATATTTTTTATGTATTGTTTTGTCATATTTTACTATAGGGGGGGGGGGGGGGGGGGGTTATGATATTTTAAAATTTGCTTATCAAAGTGGAGGGGGTATAGAAATTGGTGGGAGGGATAGAATCTAGATATTCTTGCATAGTAAAATAATTTATATGTTTCATTATGGTTGTTTATAAACTTATCTAATTATAATAACACTCCGTAGCGAAGCACGGGTACCCAGCTAGTTTTCTATAAAGTAGCCAAATTGATTTCCCTAAAGGTACATTTTATTTGAAAATGACCCATATAGAGGCCCGTGGTTCAAATCCCGGCGCTGGAGTCTATTTTTCTCTGTCTGTTTCCCGTAGCTAATAATAATTATAATTTGATTTAAATTAAAAAACAATAAACATATTTTTTTAAATTTTGTTTTTGTAAGCCTAATACTATTTTCAAGGTCACAGGTGATTTTTTTAGGGGATTTAAGAGTGGTAGCTATGTTTACCACCGTACTGTGCTGTATCTTTAGCCACGATTTGCCACACAAGTATTTAACTGACAACCCCTTCACCAAAAAAGGGATTGTGATAAGACACTACTATTTTTAACTAACTATTTTTTTTACATCCTAACCAAGTTGGCACATTAGTTAACATGATTTTGGTTCAAAATAGTATTCTAATATAAAAATATGGGAATTTAAATATTTACTTCAACATTTTTACATGATATTAGATATACTATCAACTCTGGGGAGAAATTAAATCTAACGAAATATATATGTTCTAACATATCCTTCCTTGTGATTTTGATGACTCTGATGTACCCAAACCAGGCAAAAAGCAGCAAGAATAATAGCTTTCATCTTGTCCTATAACGTTTCCTTCCCTTTTTGATTGAATTATATCTGCAATCAAAAGACGGCGAATTGATAAATAACAGAGTTGAATCAATGGTTATGAAAATTCATTCAATAATAAATAGATCTAATTCAAGATTTCATTTAAAAGTGTACTATACCTAAGTTAAATAGTGTCGATATACAGGGTGACCACGATAAACTGGCTCACCATGTTGTCTCTTTTATTTTTAAAAGATAGAGAAGAAATGTAAATGGTAGCTCACCTTGGATTTTCGCGTAGTTTTATAATATGATTTGCAAAAATATTTTTATCTCATAGTTTCGGTGGCATCTCTCTCAACTTTGTAATCTTAAATGCTATTTTAGTATGTAAAGTAATGTAAAAAAAATGGCAAATTAAACGAAACGATCTTAATTCTGTTTATTTCACTTATTTAGGTTAGTTGAATGCATTTACTGATCAAAAGTCAAACCTTTTTTCCATTCGTTTCCGAAACTGTAGAGTTAAGGGAGGTAGTCGACACACTGATTAAAAGAGGTCATACTAACGATGTTCCTAAATGGAATGGAAAAAAGGTTTGACTTTTGATCAGTAAATGCATTCAAATAACCTTAATAAGTGGAAAACAAAGTGAAATAAACCGAATTAAGATATATATATTTTTTTTTTTAAATTAGTATTTTACATACTTAGATAGCATTTTTGTTATGTTGAAAACTGAATATCTCTGTCAATTCTCAACCGATTTTGTTGATTCAAGGCTCATTTTTCTTCAAAAGCAATCTAATTTTAGAAAAAAATATAAAAAATATAGGTTACCATTTAAGATTAATAAGTTGAGAGAGATACCACCGAAACTATGAGAAAAAATTATTTTTGGAAATCATATTATAAAATTACGTGAAAATCCAAGGTGAGTTACCATTTACATTTTTTCTCTATCTTCAAAAATAAAAGAGATAACTGGGTGAGCCAGTTTGTAGTGGCCACCCTGTATATATATATATATATATATATATATATATATATATATATATATATATATATATATATATATATATATATATATATATATATATGTATGGTATGTATTCCATTTAATTCAATTTTATTATTACATATAGTTAAATATATATAATTTAAAAATCATGCAAATCGGCTATTTGCCGTAGACAGCCAAGAGGGTTTAGTGAGTTCCTTTACAACAATTAACTTTATTTAAAATCTAATATAAATATTATAAAACTAAACATAATTTAAAATAATACATCAAAACCTAACAACTAACGATTCTTTTTATATAACAAATTTACGAACACAATTAACTTTTTATTAACGCACATGCTACTTATTATTCACAAATTACTTATTTTTCTACTGTTTGTACCTAGCAGAGTTAAGAAAAAATTAAAAGAAAATCATTATTTGTATAATTAAAGCAAGCGTCTCACTATAAATATATATTGAATATAAGAAAAAAGTTGATCATGATGAGTTTATAGTGAAAGAGTATGTTTGTTAAAGGAGTTTGGATTGAAATAGGACTGTTTTCTACCTACCCTGCCAATTAATTTAAAATATTATAAAATATATCTCTTCCCTACTCTATCAGGGTGAAATTTTACTTGATTATATTTTATTTATTTACAAAACAAAAACAAAGTGACATTTTTGACATATAACAAAAATAATCAAAACAAGTCAAGTAACAGGCTTCCTTAATAACATTTTTTCCCGTCTTTTGAAGCTTACGTTTACGCGAGCGTTGGGCGGATAACGTTTTCCGACGAACTCAGCCTGGGCATTGGTAAAATGAACATGTGCACCAAATTTCATCTAACACGGGGATCTTGTACTCAAGGTATCGTCATCTGTAGATTTCGTGACGGATTTTGCGTGACGGTCATTTTGGTCGTTTTTTCGGATTCACTCCCGGGCTCCAGAACGTGCCATAAGGAACTTCGTTCCAAAAATATATAAACTTGAAAAAAGGGTATTTAATCATATTCTATTTCTTGATATTATAATAATAAGATAGTGTACGAAACAGGTGGTCTTTTGGGTTATTACGAGTACCAGTAGAAAAATTCAAGATGTCATTAAAAAGGTATGACTTAAGATTAAATGTTGAATCTAGGAGAAACCGTTTGGAGGAGAAGGCTAAGCCTACATCAGATCGAGAAAATTTAACAGAACCGACGGTCGTTAATATAGGGAAAAAAGGCCACTAAGGCGGCTTTCACACTGCGTGCGAGACCGAGCTAGGCTGATTCCGCTTGAGAAACAAATACATGTATTAGCATGGGGCTATTCACATTAAACGTCGAGCGGAATCGGCCTCGCTCGGTCTCGCATGCAGCGTGAAAGCCACCTAAATAATTATTTTAAAATTTTAAAAGTGGTTTATAATTCTTTATTAGGTTATTTAAAGCCTTTTTTGATTGTTTGTTTATTGAAATATATTTTTGTACCGTGCCGTGGTTACGTGACGTCACGAGACAACTTTTTTTCGATTAAAATATTGGTTCGCATATCATTTGAAAGCCCTTGATTTGTACATTAAAGCTATTTTATTTGTTTATTTTTAAAAAAATTGGTACACGTACATTTGGACCGATTTGTATAATTGTCAATCGTTTTTATTTTTTATCGAGATAAATTGAAAAAAATTATTTCTTTAGTGTTTTCTCGGATTTGGTAGATTAGTTTATGGTTTAAATGGATGAAGAACCCCTTCCCCCCCCCTCAACACCCTCTCTTGGTATGTACTCAATTGTTATAATAATATTTTTTCTTGAAATAAATTGAAAAAAACTGTTTTTAGGGTTTATGGTTTTCTTTCTGTTAGTTTATGGTTTCAAATAAATGACCCCCCCCCCCTGCACACACCCTCTCTAGCAATCCTGCTCATATAACTAGACACTCTCCCCCCCCCCCTTAATTGTAATATTGAGAGTAAACTTTTTCCCGAGTGCCGTTGTCAAGTGACAACTTTTTTTCGATTTAAATATTGGTTCGCATATCATTTTAAAGCCCTTGACTTGTACATTAAAACTATATTATTTATTTATTTTCAAAAAAATTGGTACAAGTACTTTTGTACAGATTTGTATTTATCTTTGTATTTGTATTTGTATTTGTATTTGTATTTATATTGATTTATATTTGTATTATTACCTTATTGATTTGACACCATCGTTACCTGATATGACTCGGTTTAAAATTGGTGAAGCTGAACTAGTAATCCTATCTAAACATAAAAGCTCAAATTGATTCGTTTAGACAAGAAATGCAAGACATACTTAGAGATAGAAAGTATCAAGACCAAGTAGACTCTACCCTCTGACACCTCTGTTAGACAAAGACAAGGTTTTGAGGGTAATTTTTCGAGTAAATGAGACATTAACACAAAAACAGACAATCTTAGACAAAACCCATCCTTACACAAAACTGCTTGTAAGATATATGCATGAAAAACTAGCGCATCAGGGACAAGAGACGGTCATTAATGAATTAGTCGAAAGTTCTGGATACCTAACTTAAAAAATTTAATAAGACAAAACTTGCATAGTCTTCACGATTCGGAGAGGGAAGATCTATCAACCACAAATGGGTAAACTACCTAGACAAAGGATAGAACCAGGAGCAAGGCCATTCCAGAAAATTGGCATGGATTACTTCGGCCCACTGAGGGTAATTGTAAAGCGCTCACGAGAAAAGAGATACGGAGTTCTATTCGCCTGCATAGCTTCAAGAGCGATAAAGTGGAAATTGCTCATAGCCTGACTACAGAGTGGCATATGGCCATTCGAAGGATGTCATCTAAAAGAGGGTTCCCAACAGAAATTATATCTGTCAACTAATCTTAGAGGGACAGCGGAAGTACTGAAGAATGATCTTAGTGAATTAAATATGTCACAATTAAAAAAACGAACTAGCTCTCGAAGGTACAACATGGACAATGGACATTCATTCCCCCAGCAGCACCCACATAGGAGGAGCATGCGTCTTATTCGCTCGGTAAAAACAGCTTTAAAACTAATTTTAAAAGAACAGGCTCCACGAGATGAGGTTTTGCTAACTTTGATGGCGGAGGTAGAAAATGTTGTTAACAGGAGACCTCTTGTCCACGTAATAGATCCTAAAGATGAAAGCGCTTTAACACCAAACGATTTTATTTTCGGTTCTAAGGAGGGAGCAGTCCACCTGTAAACTTTAGTGATGATGACTTGTGGGGAAGAAATCAAGGTACTTTTTTACTTTAGCACCCCCCTATACCCCTTTGTGTTAATAGTTATTTAGACAAAGGAACACATACAGAGTAGCATAAGATATTCCTTAAATATGTAGCAGCTTATATATGTTCCTTATTTTAGTAGCGCATATATTATATATTAGTCTAAATTACTATTAAGACGAAAGGATATTTATTCCAATGTACCTTTAGTCCAGTCAATGAAGGCGAAAATAAGGTAAAAGCTCCAAATTTTTTCGGATTGAATGGATTGTCCTGAAAATTTGCATACAAGCTCATCTGACCCCCACTTCAAAAGTTATATTGTCTCGATGTGTGCTTTTTGCTATTTGGGGGTGAAAACTACCCTTGTATGGGAAAAATGCGAAAATTTCAGGTTTACGTATTTTAAAGATTCAATTCATGTTCAAATATGTTGGATCAAGATCCTTTAAAGTTTTTTATGAAATTTAATTACTTTTATACCCTTAAACATTTTTAAAAACTACCCCTTAATGCCCAAAAAATAGGAATACAAGTTTTTAGCAGCTTAAAATGTTCCTTTGGTGCATTCACAATGTATTACATTGTAAGAACTCTTTTGTTATTCATTAGAAAACTTACTACTAATTAAAAAGTTGTAACCCTAAAAAACTACCCCTTTATAATAAAATTATGGTTGAAGGCTTAAGATGTTTTTAATGGTATACCTATGAAAAATTTTAAACTTTTTATAGGTTTTCAAATGGCCTATGATTGTATTGCAACTTTTTAACCCCCAAAAAACCCCTTATGGAAGACCTACCCCTTATGGAGGAATTGGGTAAAATTATATGTTACAGGATGATATAATTCTTTTTTTTTTTTTAATTTTATCGAATTTATTATTAATATTTTTTTAATTAAATTAATTCAAAACAAAAACAAATTATATACATTATAATATATCACTATCATCACTGTCTTCGGCCTCGCCTTGATCCACAATTGGAGGACAGTTGTTACAATTATCGCCAGAACATAAACTACATGTGGCATTGCAAAAAAAGTCCAACTTTTCTGCAACCACAAGTTGCGCCGCATCCTTTTTTGCGATTGCGACCAGAAAATATCCAGCAATTACACACAACACTCATTCAAATTTATGTGTATATTATATTCCTGCGTTTAAACATTAATTCTAGAAATAAAATATTATGATGTGCTATGAACTTTGAATTGTATTTGTATTAATGAAAACAAAGGATTCCCCTATTTATTTGAGATCTCTCCCCTCCCAACAACCTTATAATAAACAGTCAGTTGTATTTTAGTTTTTAACCAGTAAAAGTTATTGTTTTGTTTTTAATATTTTGACAAGTTAAAAGAAAATATGTATTTTTGACAGTTTTGATTTTGTGATTTCAATGAAACATACGATTAAGTAAAATGACATACGAAGTTTGAAATTATTAGACATAGACGAGAACAGTGGTCCTTTGGAGAAGTCAGCACCTACGGTGATGTCAGTCAGAAGAAGCAAGAGATCCAAATTGGGTAAGTTACCATCAAAATTTGAAGATTTTGAAATGGATATTAAGAGTGATAACATTGAGGCTGGGGAGGGTAGTAAGGCTGCAGACTTGGTAGCAAAAGCTATTCCTGCTCAATCAACTCAGGATATAGTGAAAGACGGTTCACTACATCAATCTAGACGCTCAAAAATATCCAAGTCAAACTCGAAAAAACAAATATATGAAGCTGAAGTAAAAGCCTTAGAAGAACTTACGCTTTTAGAAATTGATGAAGCAAAAAGTAAATTGGAACTTAAAGCGGCGGTAAAGGCGGCAGAAATTGAAGCTAAGAAAAAACTTAAGACAAAGAGAATTACAAACAGGGGCGGATCCAGGGGGGGGGGCGGCCGCCCAGGGCCCCGCGCCTTGGAGGGCCCCGCGCCATAGACAATTAAAATAAAATACTTATAATTTACAGGCAAATTTGTAGTTCAAAGTGAAGATTGTCAGCGGGGCCCCGTGCCATGTACAAAACATGAAATATTAGAATTATAAAATTCAGTCTAATTTAGTTTACATGGTAGAGCCTAATACCTAACTACCTTTTTGCGGGGCCCCTCGCTATAATATAGTCAAATAAATAAGTTATAAAATATAAATTTTTTTTTTTTATGTTTAAGATAGCCCGCGGGGCCCCGCTCCATATAAAATTAAGTGAGTTAAGGTCCTAGTGTTTTCTTACCCTCCCGCTTTTCAAAATGATGACGATTTTGTTATTTATTCTGTGGGGTAAATCTTCATTATGTGCCCCACCTATATCTAAACGTCCAATTTAATTCGGTTTTTTTTTTCAAACTGTTCCTTTTTACATTACAAAAACGATTTCGGTTGTAGCATCTCGATATATATTCAATTTTTTTTAATTTAAGGGAAAAGTATGGAAGGTTATGGTAAGTTTAGGTTGAGTTTAGTACTTTGTGACCTGACCTAACAATAACCTTCTATCATTACCAGAGACGGGAAAAAGTCATAAACGTCATAGTCATATGATTTTGTCATAAAATAACCATTTTACGAATAAACGTCATAAAATGGGGTTTTTTGGAATAAACGTCATAGAATAGCTTTTTTTGTCAATTGTTTAGCAAAAAGTTTTTGTTTTTTTTGTTAAAGCAAATGTTTATATTGAACATTCGTGGTCCGGTTCCAGGTAAAAGAGTAGTTCAAACAAAAAACCCTTACACCAGCTTAGTGAAAGGCCTGGGCTCTTAATTCCCTGATCACTTTCGGACTTAAGTAATGCGCTTATGCATACCTGCAACTTGAGAGACACCGAGGGTCATCCCTAATTCCAAACTAGGGCTCCTTCTTGGAAAAAATCTTTCAATTAGAATCCAGGAAGGTCAAGATAGAAACTCTCCAATCAGCCAATAGTAAACCCATTTGGTTGGGCAGTTTCCTGATTAGCTGTTCCACAACTTAAGATTTTGTATATATTCATGGTAAGGGATTAAAATGTTTAATTGCTCATTTGATTTCTTACCCGTGTTACTTGTTTTTTTTTTTTTTTACTTGGGTTTCGTTGGTAAAACCAAAAAAAGAAACCCTTATAGTTTCGTTCGCATGTGTCTGTCTATCTGTCAGTCTGTACAGTTCCAATAACTTTTGAATCAAAAGAGATATAGAAACATTGAACTTTCCAATATTAAAGTTTGTTTTGACGCGCATTCAGGAAAAATATTGCGAACTCAAAATAATCAGCTGTTCAAATTCAAAATGGCGGATAACTCACACGATTTTATTTTTTAAAACTTTTTTAAAAAAATTTCATTTGTGGTAACAAATAAAAGGGATTGAAGAGTAGATTACAAAACTACATAACACTTATGGAAAGCGTTTAATTTTCAACGCCATTTTGTCAAAAAACATCAAAATTATGCGTGTCCCCCTTAAAACTATATTTCCGCTGTTTCCAAAAATATTAAATAAATATGCAAAATGTGCGTTCTGCTGGGCCATAGAAAAATTAGAATAGCAATTCGATCTGAATAACTGGGAATCCAAGATGGTGGCTAATTCCTGCCACGGGGAATTTTTTTTTTTAAATTTTGAGTGAGGTATATAATGAAAGGTATTGAGGAGTAGATTACAAAAATATTATATAACACGTGTGGAAAGTGTTTAATTTTTCATGTGATGTTGTCAAAAAACATTTTGAAAAAAAAATAAATTCGAATCATGGGTGGGAACACGCCCAGGTCATAGCTGCCCGACTGAAGGGCGAAGAAGTTCGGAAATTGCCTGAAAGGTGAAAAGCAAATGAGGTGTCATGCATGAAATTTGCTCCCAGCTCATCTGCCGACGTCGAATGGTCTTTTTCTAAGTTTAAAATTCTACTGACGGACAGAAAAACCAATTTAACGCTGGATAATATAGAACAACACATGATTATTTTTTACAACGTTGAAGCATTCTGCTAATTATTATTATTTATTATATTATATTGTAAATATAATTTTGTATTTATGAAACATAGAAGTCTTTCTTTTGAACTGTTACCCTCCAATATAACGCTAAATTTTCGCTAATAAAGGCTAAACTTTCACAGAAAAAAATAAACGTCATACTTTTTGCTAAAACGTCATAAAACAACCGATTTTCAAAAATAGAGATCATAAAACAGGATAATAAAAGTCATACAATAAAGGTCATAAAATGGAAAAATAAAAGTCATAAACGTCCCGTCTCTGATAATTATATATGCCAAAAATAAATTTAGTTCAGCAAATTTTGACCATAGGTTGAAAAAGTCTGGCAATTAGTGGGGCACATAGCATATTTGCATCTTATATTGTGGATGAATGGTCACCTATTATTAAATAACGGGATCGCATTAGGAATTAAAATTTTGTTTTCATGGATCATTATCGATTCCCAATAGGGTCCTATTATTTTTATTCAATATATTAAATGTGATCAGATGGTAGAAGGTTGAACTTAATATGGAATAATCTATGTGGGTTGCTTTACTATTTTAAGATATGGAGGTTCGCAAAAATGTATTATAACGATAAACTGATATGAAAATTTGTTCCTTTAAGAAATGGATTTATTTTTTTATTAACTAGTATTTAATCCCTCCTCTCATCGCGGTTTTTTTATTATTTAATTTTAGTTTTTACAAGATTATTTACTATCTTCTTTAAATCTCTTTCAAAATATATTTAAAAATAATAATTCGTTTTATTTCGATTTTTTTTTTTTTTTTTTCGTTTTAAGAATATTTGAAATTGTTTTTACTTCATTTGTCATAATAAAAGGGTGAAAAACGTCGGTGGGTGTGGCTTAAATTGGAAAATCAACAAATCAGAATTTAATAAATTGTATTTTTTTAAAAATCCGATAGGGTCAGCACATTCCAGATAATAAATATAAAAAAAGTTCCCAAAAGATTACGCCTCACCAGCTTAATATTTTTTGACCAAAATTCACACAATTACTCATTGTAAAGATATAAATTTCCGCCTGTTTTTAAAATTTTTGAAATTTATATTTTAATCTTTTTTTCTCTCACATTTTATTTGTTATCAAAAAAACTAAAGGCGATAAGAAAAAAACAAAAACTAACAACCCTCTGGCTTTTCCCAAACTATACGTATACAAATTTTCAAGTCTCGAGGTTTAATATTAGAGGCGTGATTTTATGGCACGTGTGTCGACCCCCGTTCCCGTGGAGCCTTAAAAGAAAATATGTATTTTTGACAGTTTTGATTTTGTGATTTCAATGAAATATACGATTAAGTAAAATGACATACGAAGTTTGAAATTATTAGACATAGACGAGAACAGTTATAATATATATATATATATATATATATATATATATATATATATATATATATATATATATATATATATATACAGGGTGGTCCAAAAGTCTCCCCCCCCCCTCTTAACTTTTGAACGGTTTGAGATAAATTAATGAAACTTGGGGGATCTCTACTATGCAAAGGGAAGTTTGTTTTCATGCAATCACCCACTAGGGGCAAACACCCACTCTGCCCTCAGGCCACACAACTTCAAAATTTCAAATTAGAGTGTATATTTTTGATAGCATATTTGGATTCTACAGTGAAAAATAATAAACTTTTACTTGAAACTATTTTTTCTATCTCTTTGCATGCTATCTTTGCCCCCCGCAGGGGGGCAAAGATAGCAAAATAACCCTTCCGATAATACGTTGTAAAATCTAAACGGTTAGAGATAAATTAATGAAACTTAGGGGATCTTTACCATGTAAAGGGAAGTCTGTTTTCATACAATCGCGCAGTAGGGACAACCTCCCATTTTGCCCCCAGACCATCTAACTTCAAAATTTTAACCTGGAATGTATATTTTTGATAGCAGATTTAGATTCTACGGTAAAAAATAAAATATTTTTCTTCAAACTTTTTTTTCTATCTCCAATATTTTGCCCCCTATAGGGGGGCAAAGGTATAAAAATGGTAGGTTTCAGCACCTGGGGGCAAAATGGTGGTTGCCCCTAGTACGCGTCTGGATGATTACACACTTCCCTTTACATGGTACAGATCCCCCAAGTTCCATTACTTTATTTCAAACCGTTTAGATTTTATAACGATCTAAGTGTTATTTTTTTTACTATTTTGGAAGGGTTATTTCGCAATCTTTGCCCCCCCCTGTAGGGGGAAAAATATTGGAGACAGAAAAAATAGTTTTAAGTAAAAGTTTATTATTTTTGACTGTAGAATCCAAATATGCTATCAAAAATTTACATTCCAATTTGAAATTCTGAAGTTGAGTGGCCTGGGGGCAAAGTGGGTGGTTGCCCCTTGTGGGGGATTGCATGAAAACAAACTTCCCTTTGCATGGTAGAGATCCCCCAAGTTTCATTAATTTATATCAAACCGTTCAAAAGTTAAGAGGGGGGGGGGGGAGACTTTTGGACCACCCTGTATATATAAATATATATATATATATATATATATATATATATATATATATATATATATATATATATATATATATATATATATATATATATATAATATGTAGTTTTTACTTAATAAACCTCATTATATTAAATTTTAATAAAATGTAGGAACGCGATATTGAAAAATTAATCAAATAATCTATTATTGTAAATTGATTAAAAAAATAACACCTTTTATTTAATTTATAAATGAGGCAAACCTCGTGTTTTCTCTGCTGTCCCTCCAATTTATTCTTTGTCTACTTCTCTGTGGTCCATCTATTGTGTACTTAAGTGCACTCATACATATACACAAGAACTCGGATTCATGTGTGTATGTATAATATTGAAATACTCACTCAAATTAATTCACAAGCACTAGAATCGTGTTAATTTACCAGCTCCGAACATTTTACTGAAAAATTGCGATTACACTTTTTACCATAACTTTTTAAATTTTGAAGTTATAAATTCGCTCTGTATAAAAGTTATAAATTTTCTAGGGAATTTGAAGCGCTATAAGTCCTAATTTTTTCAGATTTTTTGAGCCTTTTGTTTTTAAGATTCGTAAGTTTAAAGGGCTCAGGAAAGGTGGTCTTCGTACTTAGTTTTAAGCTTAACGGTAATAACTCAGTCAAATGTTGTCCTACAAAAATAAATAAAAAAGAAACTTTTTCAACAAGAAAAAACCTACAATTTCTTTTTCTATCATTTCTTTCATAACATTGTTAGTTTTTGAAATATTTTGAAAAGAAGTTGATTTTTTTAAAAATTGAAATTTTTTCTTCAAGAGTAAATCAAACATTATTTCGAATTTAGGCTTCTTAAACCGTTCAAACTCTCAGAATCTATTGTTAGTAAATAAATAAAGTAAACTACCGACGGAATTTGTTTAATTTCAATTTTGGCTGTCACGTCATTAATTTTAGTACCGATTATTTTTCTCAAAAATCAAGACAACCACTTTATTTTTATTATAACTCCGTCAGTTTTTATGCTAAAGACTTTTTGCCAGTAATCAATTTAAAGTTCTATTCAAGCACTTTAAAAAGTGTAATATATGTTTTCTTCGAAAAACCTTTCATTTTTCCGCTACTTGACGTGGAAAGTTTCGATTTTAACTATCTCAAAGTTGACTTCAATTTCAGGGAGTCATAACTCGGGTTCTATACTGCCCACAAAAATAAAATAAAAAACAATCTCTTTGTTATTTAATTACCTTCATTTTTTAAAATGACCTTTATATGATAAAACTTTTAGTTTTTGAGATATTAGCAAAAAATCGCTCAAAAACATGTATTTTTTGAGCTAAAAAGAGCATCTTTAGGCGCCAATAACTCAAAAAGTATTGACTGCACAAAATATTCTTATAGAACATTTTTTGTTTAGAATTTGTCTGTGTATCGAATCTTGAAGTTATTTTTTATTAAAAAAATTCCACCCCCGAGAAGGGGGGCCGTCACCCCTGGGGTAAAAGCACACATCGGCACTATATAACTTTTGTTTCTTGGGCTTGTCCCTAGCTACAGTTCAAATTTCACATCAATCCATCTCATCCGAAAAAATTGGGACCCAAAATGCTTCATTGACTGGACTACTTGGGACAAAGGAATATCACACTTGTGAATATAATTGTGATCATATCCCAAGTCTAATTAACTATTAAGATTAAGGAATATTAAATATAAAACTTCCCCAGGAGTCTCAATGTCTTGGGGAGACAAATACACAAACCTTTGTGACTTTTGTAGGGCAGAAATAAATTTATTTAAAATAGTGATGTTTATTTGTTTTGATTAGACTTGTCAATAATGTCAAAAAGAGAAAAGAAGAGTTGTTAGTGAGAGAAAAAATATATGTAAGTTGTAAGTGAAAAAAAAAGGTATTTAATCATATTCTATTTCCATAGAGAATTTCTATTTCTTAATATTATAATAGTAAGATAGTGTACGAAACAATATATGAGGTGTTCTTTAAGATATGTCTGGACTCTAAATGTTATAATTAACGATTGTCAACGAGATAATGAAGGTTTAAATATAGGGGCATTTACAAAAACAACCAAGGTCACACTCAGTTTTGTCAATAACATCCATTGTCACTTAAGGTTGGCTAAATTTAAAATAGTAATTAAAGTTAGGTATTTCATTTTATTTTTTCTTGATAAGTTTGTTGTTTGTTTTTGAGCTGTCAGCGAGGCCAAGTTAGTGTATCTTAACTTGAACCAATATATCCGGTTTTTCTCACCCTCATATCTCTGCTTCATAAGATAGGCTTTTGAAATTTGAAACATAGATAAAGCTCAAGCAGCTTAGCACACTGTAAAAAATTGAGTTCTTAATATGAAGCCTTTTAACAGGGAAGAGTTTCAAAGTTTGACATTGTTGTTACTGATTAACTCACTCAAAATTAAAAGTGATAACTAGAAACTTGAAATTTGGCACACTTGTAGCAATAGTTGTGAATAATACAGGAAAAATCCAAAAAAATTAAATTTTTCATTTTTACCTCCCCCCCTCTATAAAAAAAGGAATAAATCGTATCGAAAAAACTGATTGCACACGTTCATCGGTTGTACCTTAGTACAAGCCAAATTTAGTTAATATTTTTAGGGTCCGTAGGCAAAACCAAGGACCCTTATATTTTCCTGCGTGTGCCTGTCCGTCCGACTGTCGCCTGCTCTCACGGTGAGAACGAAGGTTTACTTGTGACGTCACCGTTATAAGATATTGAAAACAAATATTTCGATCACCTGTATTTTTAGAATCCGTAGGCAAAACCAAGGACCCTTATATTTTCCTCCGTGTGTCTGTCCATCCGTCCGTTGGTGTGAAAAGTGTACCCCCTTCCCCATCTATCTCGCTTATGTAAAGTGCAAAAATTCTGAAAAAAACTTTCTTCAACTATAAGTAAAGATACCACTTTTTGGAAATTTCGAAAAAAAATATTTGGTTTTGTTTTTATTAACAAAATACTTTTTTTTTATAATTATGCTCTTTTGGGTGTATTATATATTTATATATATATGTTTATTGTCCACTTCACTGGCAAAAAATATTTCATCAGAAGTTTGTTTATGTGTATTGAGAATATCAGACCTATAAGGATAGTTCAAAGTAGGCTTTTTAGCATTTTTAAAAGCTACATCAATAGGTACTACTTAAATACTGTGTTTCCAACGAACCCTCGCTGTGTGCTGACTAGCACACACTTGACCTGTTTATTTTCATTTTTAGCTTTGATCCATCATAGAGTCGGCAATTATTAACCGATTTTATTTCTGATTGGATGGCTCAAATCTCACACTAATGCTCTTTGAATCGAGCATTCATTATTTTATAAATTCTTGTTATTTGCTGAGAACATGACAGTAAACTTTTCCCGAGTGCCATGTCACGTGACTATTTTTAGGGTCCGTAGGCAAAACCAAGGACCCTTATATTTTCCTCCGTGTGTCTGTCCGTCCGTCCTGTCGCCTGCTCTCACGGCTACACCTTTTATCTGATCACTTCGAAATTTGGCATGTATGTGTCTTGTACCTACCCACATATTTTAAAAGTATAGCGACATAAAAAAAAATATTTTTCAAAAAAATTTGGGTAAAAAACTTAAGGGTTACATTTTTTTTTTTTTTTTCGACACCTTGAGGGGTATCATATGAAAGGGTACGTCGAGCTGATTACAAAAATATATAATTCTTTGGTTATAACTTTGATAGGGCGAGCGTAGGCTAGTTTGAAGTGGGTGTGAAACGTGTCCCCCCCTTCTATCTCGCTTATGTGAAGTGCAAAAAATCTGAAAAAATTCCTGAACATTCTTCGACCAAAAGTAAAAATACCACTTTTTGGAAATTTCGAAAAAAATTTTTTTTATTTTTTATTGACAAAATACGTTTTTTTATAACTATGGTCTTTTCGATGTATTTATATGGTTGTAGTCTGGTTCAGTGGAAAAAAAAAAACTTTATCAGAAGTTTGTTTATGTGTTTTGAGAATATCAGACCCATAGGATAGTTCAAAGTCAGCTTTTTAGCATTTTAAAAAACACCATCAATAAGGTACTACTTAAACTATACGAAGGCTTGCCTACGGACCCTTACTGTGTGCTGACTAGCACACACTTGACCTGTTTATTTTGAAAATTTGTTATTGTGTTGCATATCATTAAATAGGCCTTTTGAAGGAATCTTTACATTAAGGATGTTTCATTCGTTTATTTTTTAAAATTTGGTAAGTGAACTTTTGTACCGATTTGCAGAATAATAACAACCTGTAACAAAAAGCTCAAGAATGAAAATTTTGTTAGTTGATTCCGAATTTGAAGTCCAAATTTCTCCTATACGTACAGTTTTCTTGGGAAAATGCATCAAAAGTACTGTTCTGTCTGTCTGTCTGTCTCTCTGTCTCTCTCTCTCTCTCTCTCTCTCTCTCTCTCTCTCTCTCTCTCTCTCTCTCTCTCTCTCTCTCTCTCTCTCTCTCTCTCTCTCTCTCTCTCTCTCTCTCTCTCTCTCTCTCTCTCTCTCTCTCTCCCTCTCCCTCTCTCTCTCCCCTGTTTCTGTACGATTAAGTTAAAATTTATTAAGTGTATAATTTTAATAGTTCGACATTTTTTTTTCAATACTTCTTCTTCTTTTACACTTTAAGACCTTTAAACTGATGTATAACATGTCATGGAGACATTTTTTTAGGCCTGCCATATTGGCTGCCATCTTGAAAATATTTAGTGTGAAATTTTAATTGTTGCATATTCCTTTTCTAAACTTTAAGACCTTTAATTGATGTAATATTAAGTGAGAAAACTCCAAAAAGTTTACAGTTGTCACAAATGCCGAGATGCACCTGTGTGCCGAATTTCATGTTCCTAACTATAGTAGTTTATGAATTGAATCATGCCAACGGACAGACAGACAGACAGAGCAGTTATATAAGGTTTCTTTTTGTACTTCGTACAGAAACCTAAAAGCTCTTCTGATTCAAGAGAAGTATTATAAAAAATAGAAATGTAATTAGATAAAAATGATAAGTTAGTTACTTATAATATTTGTTTAATTTAATTAAAAGAATATTTGGACTAATACTAGTACAATATATACCTACATAGAATAGAGTTCAAATTACTTTGAGATATTGCTGTAAACAAAAGAAAAAATTCAAATATAGTAATCTTTGAAACTGAGTTATGAAAGTAGGACAACTAAAGAGCAAGCAAATAATTAACTTATTTCAAGACCTAAGTTTAATATATCACTCTGTATATTTTAATATATATCATACATTATATATCAATACAAAAATATTGTTGAGTTCATACATACCAGTAAATTTAAAAGTATAAAATTTGAAAAAACAAATATAAATACATACCGGGGGGCCCGCGATAAAAATGTCATAAGTCATAACGAAACGTGCATTCTAATGGACATTTTCGAGATGTCGATTTATTTCTATTTCAGAGAGTTTTACGAAAACTTCTAAAAATGCAAAATATATCAAAAACTTAATCAGAGAGAGATTGGGCTAAGGGGCAATTTTAAAGAGCCAAAAATAACCTTTTAAAATCACTTATTGAGTTTCAAGATATTAGCTGCTAAGCATCTTGTAAGTTCTGTTACATTTAAAAATGTTGACTTTTTTAGAATTTGGCCAAGAAATTCCTACTCTTAATTTAAGGCTGGTAGAAGTGTGGTAAATTCAAGAAAAATGTCTGCTTTTCATAAGCTTTCGAATGTTTATGATCCGGACTAGCTTTAGAATTATGGTGGATTGAATGTTACCAGGCGTGAAATTAAGTCGGACAGAAGAAGAAGAAGAAGAAAAGACATTTATTGATACATAACAGAAATAAATAAAAACAAAATGCCAATACCCCACTGCATTGTGCTTCGGGGGGGGAGTACCGCTTCAGAATATTTAAAACTATAGATCTGCCTTTAATGAAACACATATAAATATTAATAAATACAGTATTAAGTTAATTTAAAACATTACAATATGTCTAAACTACAAGAAGAAAGATTCCTCATATAATTTATCAAGTTTAAGTTATTTTTATTATTATATAAAGTCGGAGAGAATCTCACTAACGTTGAATTACATGTTATATGTATAGCGGGAAAGAAAGGTCAAGTAAAAATAAATAAATATAATCCATAAAAATTGTAAGGCATACCGATGAGTGTTGGGGTTGGGTTGTAGATCCTAAGACAGACTGTTGTACACTGTGTGTACGGTAGTGCACCTTCAAAATGTTTAGATCTATCTGTATAGCAGGTTTGCCAGTTTTCAAGGGCACACGCCTGGTATTACCAACATGATCAATTTTGGAACCTGTACATACCAACCTATAACCTTCCCTTGGATTTTTCTTAAATTTATCTTCTAATAATAATTATAATTAGTTACAAATTTACCAAAAAAAAAAAAAAGAAATCGGTCCGAGACAACTCAGACAAACATTCTCATATTGTTGAAACTGTATTTAAATTTCATAAAATCTCATTTAATTGATAGTCCAGGAGCCAGGTAGATTTACCTGGAAAGTATTTTGAACTTAATGGAATTTTTACAGGTAACTCAGAGGTCCTCTGGGATGTCAATGCTGAGTATTCGACCTCGTGGCCCTTGTGCTAACTTGGGGAGGGGGGAAAAACCCCAATTTTTCGGTGTTTCGCCTCTAGCTGGAAAACTACGCGTCAAAAAAAAAAACTTTACCAGTACAAAGTTAAAGAGCATCAAATTTCCTATAAAAATCACTGGTCATACGACTGTTTTTACCCATTAGGTACTAGTCAGGGTGCCAAATGGCTATTTTTATGGTAACCTGGAATTAACGTATACATAAATTTTTTTTTCGTTTTTTTGTTCAATAATATGTATACTTTAAGAATCCGAGTGATGCCACCCTGTCACCCTTGAGCATTTTCAGAAAAATCAAAATGGCGGCAAATAAATTCTGAAAAATTAAGGTTTTCTGATTAGATTCAATATGGGCGTGCGATACATCATTTCTTAGGTTTTTGATGTCAAGGAACATGAATCTGAGTGCCTAGAATGGGTTTGAATAAAAATTGTATGTTATTTTATAATGTTTTATTTATTTTAAAAAAGCAGGATTCCCATCCTTTATTCAGTATAGGAGGCTCTTACACGTCCGCTAGTTTACCCTCTTCCAGTCGTCCAATCGAGCTGAAACTTGGCACATAGACTCTCTACCACAAAAACATTTTAACAAATTAATTAATTAATTAATTTTTCAATTTAATTAATTTAATTAAATTAATTAAATTTTTATTTTATTTCTATTACTTAATTTTTTCAATAATTAATTAATCCATTTATTTTTAAAAAGTTAGTTAATTAAATTGAAAAATTAATTAATTAATTAATTTGTTAAAATGTTTTTGTGGTATAGAGTCTATGTGCCAAGTTTCAGCTCGATTGGACTACTGGAAGAGGGTAAACTAGCCGGACGTGTAAGAGCGGGCCCCAAAAGGGTGTCCATGACCGATATAGGATAGGTAGTAACCTCTTTTTAAAAAAAATGTTATATCTAAAACCATACAAAAAAGTGTTTAAAAAAGCAAACAAGGCTTCAATACAAAATTCACACTTATTCACAAAAAAAAAAAAAAAAAAATCTGCCAATTGCTGTGGCACATAGCATTCTCGCGTCCTATTTCGTATATACTTAAATGATTTTATGCATTTACAACCCATAATTGTCAAAATTATTTCATTTTCCCCGTTTTTTATATCTGACAAAATTGTTTTGATTTTTTAGATGAATTTAAGTCTCATTTTAGCAAAATTTAAAGTGCGCAGACGGTTTAAATTAATCTGGGACTATCTGCGGTCTACTTTCGACAAACCACCCAAATATCATAAAAATCATATGAGTACTTTTGAAGATATAGGTGAAATTAATTGTATGTTTGTGCGTATGTGGAAGACAAGCAAATGAGGATGAAACTTTTATAGGATCAAAAAAAGCTTATTATGACCTAACATCCAAAATTCATTAAAATTGGATAAGTATAGTTTTTATGACTTGTTGGTTCGCAAAAATTGGGGACAGACCAACAGACAGACACGGAACAAGAAATGTTTCGTATGTCTTTTTTAATTAAATAAATTATTAATTAATTTTTAAATTTAATTAATTATCTTTTTAAAGATGAATTAATTAATTTAATTTAAAAAGTAATCAAAATAAAATTAATTAATTGGCATACAATCTTTGGAGGGCTAATTAACTCAAGTCCAGTCGAGCTGAAACTTTGCACATAGACTCTGCACCAATAAAAAATAGTCTAACAAATTAATTAATACATTAATTTTTAAATGTTATTAATTATCTATTTAATTTACCCTTACAAAATAAATGGATGGATATAAAGGATTTATAATAACTTTTTTTTACCTGTTTTACTTGTTTTATGGGCTAGTATTATTTGATAAGTTGTTAGGACTAGTTAGGGTAATGTGATCCTAAGTATGCAGCTTCGAAAAACATGTGCTCGCTGGGTAGCAAAAGTAAACTGAAAAATTGTCGGGCTTCTTTCAGTTGTTGCCATATAACTCGTTTACTATGTTGTTCGATTTTAGTCGTATTTTTTAGTATATTTTTTAAATTTGCAGCAGCATAAGCCCAACGGCAACTCTGAACGTTCAATAATTTCCGAGATATGACACTTCAAAAAGTAGTAATTTTTTCCCCCAAAAAATTAAAATTTTAGGTATTGGTCTCGTTTCAGGCCGAATATCGGCATGAAACCGCTCTCTTACAAGAAAATTCATAAGAAATCAAGTTGTAGTAAATTTAATTAGCTTCCTTGACAGTACAAACGAAGGCTGTAGGTCCAATAGTTCTGGTGCAATAAAAAAAAAAAATGAATATTAGATTTGTGTGGGCGTTCTATATGAAAGACGAATCTGGAGAGAAGGGTCTGTTTTTCCCTGTATGGAGGGGACGCATCCATTGACACCCTAAACGGCCACCGGTTCCGCCTATTCGTTAAGTCAGCAGAAAACGCTTAAAAGGAAGCCAATCAAATTTGATGCAACTATATTTCTTCTTACTTTTCTCGTAGGTGAGCGGTTTTATGCCGATATTCGAGAGCGAGAGCAATACCTAAATTTTAAATTTTTTGGAAAAAACTGCCAATTTTTGAAGTGTTATATCTAAGAAACTATTAGAAGTTCAGAGTTGCGGTTGGACTTATGCTGCTGCAAATTTACTGCATTTTAAAAATGTAATAACAACTAACATCGAACTATGTATGTTTGTGCGCATGTGGAAGAGAAATAAATGGGTACAGAAGTTTAAACATATATGGGACCAAAAATGGGCTAATTATGACCTACCATCCTAATTTCAATAATATCAGATGAGTAGTTTTTAAGATATGTTGGATCGCAAAAATTGAGCGACAGACCGATAGACAGACAAGGAACCAAAAATGTTCCCTGATGTCTAAGCCGAATTTCTGTCTGGGAATTTTAGAAATCAGAGATATAAAAATTGTTCTTCAGAACGATCACATTGTATTCAATTAATATAATAAAATACATGTAGAAAAGTAAAAACGGGTTGGATATTTTATTTTTGTTTTTCGGCAAAATTCTTTTTTAAATCTTAAACATTGAGGGGGACACGCCCCCCCCTTCCCGGCGACGATGCCTGTGAGGTCCATTAACCAAATATGGTACTATGATTGAGCTGATAGTCTCCAATGACCTAAAAAAGGTAATGATGACTATAAAAATCCTAATTAAATCGCAAAAGCATATAATTTTGTACATATTGGCCGCCATCTTGAATTTCTCAAATTGCTCAAGGGTGACAGAGTGGCATCAATCGGATTTTTGAAATACACCTTAAATACAACCAAAATCAACAAAAACATTTTATGTATACCTCATTTCCCACTTTTTTTATTGGCACCCTGACTATACTGAGATACAGCATTTTGAAAAATTGCCAAATTGTAAAAAAGGTGGATTTTAGCGGAAAAAAGCGTGTTTTTGGGCTTATAAAATAGATTTATCATCATAAATTGAGTATTCAACATTTCTATGTATACCATAATAATATGTAACCCCCCCCCCCCCCCCCTCACTGCCCTCTCTCCCCCCTCCCCCCAGAAACAAATTTGATGACGAATAATACTTTTTATCTTTTAATAAAATAAAAATATCAATAGTCCAGGAAATGAAGCACTTTGGCTCGCAATTCTGACGTCATACATCGATTTACTTGAAAATTTGACAGTAGGTAGAGAATAGTTCAAGCATCAAAATCTAGATCATCTATATCATCATTGCTATTATCCTGGGGGTGGTTGCCACCCCATCTCGGGGGTTGATTTTTTTTTTTTTTTTTTATTTTAACCACAGGAATCGATGGAAAAGCTAATTATAAGTCAAAAATTATCTATACATTTTTTTTAAAAAATTAATATTTTTCGGACCTTTTCGATCGGTTTTTCGCGAATAACTCGAATAATATGCATTTTATCAAACAAACTGTATAAACAAAATTGTAGCCTATAAAAAAAAGAAAGAAAATCCTTATTTTATAAATCATGTACGACCAATACGGACCGACCTACGGCTTGTTAATTGTTGGCTTTTTTTCGTCAAATGCTAAATTTGAGGGATTTAGAGTCAAATAGCGATAAAACTGTGAATTTTACGAGGAAAACTTATAGAAGTTTTTTTAAAGTATGTAGACAAAAAGAGCTTTTATTTTTAAAAAAAATAGAAGTCGATAGCATCAAAATTAAGCAAGTTACGATGAAAATAAAGTTAGTCCCCACATTTTTCTACGAAAAATTCAGTGAAAACAACCCCCTAATTACCATCCTAATTCAAATGATCATCGCCCTTCTACGGGTTTGCGTGGATTACATGGGACACATGAGAACAGCTTAACTCCAACTTTTCGGGAATATCCAGAAGGCGGAAGTATGGGGTACGGGGTACAAAAGTCAAAATAGTATAAATCCTTTATGATGAATGTCGTTGGATAGCTCTTTAAGAGAGTAGTAATTGTTGTTATAATCAATAATCACTAGTCATATTTTCATTTAAGAAGGGGATAAAATGGAAAAACAGGAATAAATGGTTTTAGCTAAAAATTAGAAATATTATTATTTTTGATCCGATATGAATGGAAATTGGTATACGTGCTTTATTTGATGTCAGAAAAAAGAATATGAAATAATTTGCGTGCATTTAGTAATTTGGGTACAAATCGTTGTAAGGGGTGGTTTTTAAGGGTTGAAAAATTGTAAAATAATGAAATTGGTAATATTTTAGGCAACAACATTCTTAAATTAAGTCGATATGATAAATTAATCATTTATTTAAGGATAAATTTTTTTTGTACATTAAGGTCTAACAAGGGTTGAAATCCGACCATCCGACGGTCGGACAAGTTCTGGTCAGGCATCTGGTCAGATATAACCATTGAACAAGTACTGATGAGGGCCATGAAAACTTATGGCGATCTAACTCATGGTCGCGGTATGAGTGATAGTGTGCTAAGCAGATTTTTTTTACTACTAAATATTTTTTAAAAAAATATATTTAGTATTGTATTTAAACAGCTGACAACATTTAAACGTGGGGCGATAACGGGATCATTGTTAAAAAAAAAAAAATACTTTTTGAAAAATTAAAAAAAAAAACTTGAAACTTTTTGATTTTATATAATAGATTTAGGTGAAATAAGAAGGAATGGAGAACACCTGTTACCACTGGCTCACAGGGTGAATCCAGATTTTTAGTGAACAACCGAAATATGAAAAACAACAGGGCACAAATCTTACAGTCATTGTATATCGAAACTTAAATAGAAGTTTGATAATAGATGTGGTGGTGGGAGATTGAAAGTAATTCAAGTTTATGCCCCAACATCGGTAGCGGATGACAAAGAAATAGAAGAGTTCTATTACATGCTGCAAACAGCTCTAAACGAAGATAACTGTAGATACACTATGATAATAGGAGATGTTAATGCTATAGTCGGGAAAAAAGCAGGTTGTGATGGAGAAGCCACAGGTAAATACGGATATGGTGAGAGAAACGATAGAGCTAAAGATCTACTGGAATTCGCTAAAGGAAACCGATTGTTCATCATGCATAGTTTCTATCAAAAGCCATCCAACAAGAAGTGGACATGGATTAGCCAGATGGGGAAACAAAAAATTAAATAACCTTATTATATCCAACAAAAAATACATTATACACGATGTAGAAATGGACGAAATAGATATCGGAAATGACCTCAGGGCTGTCAAAGTAATGTTTAAAATTAAAAAACAAAAATACATATGGTCAAAGAAAAACATTATGTACAAGAATAGTAAACTGGCAGACGAAAATAATTATACCGATTATGAAAATATGTTAAAGAAAGATATAGAGGATAAGAAGCTATATAAGAGAATAGTGACAATTTAGAGAAATCTGGGAATACCTTGAGAAAAGCTATAAAAGATGCAACGAATAAAATATCTGGAGGAAATCAGAATATGGAATCGAACAAGAAAGTACCGAAAGAAATAAAGAGATTACTGGAAAAAAGAGATTAAAAAGAAAGAATAAAAAATAAGGTAGGAAGAATTAGAGATAAGGTAGAAAGAGCAGAGTATTAGAATAATATATATACATATATATATATGTTTTACGGCCCCTGAAGAAGGTTTTAAGTAAAAACCGAAACGTCGGGATTGTAACATAAAGACGATTTTTGTGACCGAAACCTGAGTTTTGTTTGTTTTCTGTATATATATATATATATATATATATATATATATATATATATATATATATATATATATATATATATATATATACATTATTATATTCAATGTACAGTGAGACAAAGGAATACCACACTTCTGTAATTCAAAGTGACAATAATATCTGTTAGCCTAACAATCAAATAAGACAATGAGACATTTATAGTCCAACATATTTTGGGACAAAGGAACATCACAATTCTATATTTGAAAGTGACAATATCTGTTAGCCTGACATCAAATTAGACAAAGGGGCACCTACACAAGAAGGATTATGGTACTGCCCGAATACTTTTTAGTTTGTATATCAGCGATTATCTTTGAAGAAGGAAATTTAAAAAAGACACTTTTTCAATTTTTGGAATGAAATATGTATATTTATTTTTTTATGTATGTAAATATAAAGAAAAAACTTGTGTTTTTTAATTAAAAAATATGTTTTTCTATTACATAAACCCTTATTAATCCATCCTAGTTGACCAATATAAGTCAACCCGAATGGATTAAAATCAGCTCGCCGTAGGTGAATTGGAGGTTTATACTATACCCAAGTAAACAAGTGCCGAGACTCCTAAACCTCTGATAAATCAATGCCCTGGGGCTGCTTAGTCACAGATGGCAAACCTTTGGAGAGCCAACGGTTTCGCTCAGAGAACTACATAGTACACCCATTAACAAACTGATAACATTTTGTCAGGGAATAAAAATGTTAAGGGAGTAAAAGATGAAGAGATATAAAGAGAGAAAGCATCTTCTGCGCATTTCTGGTTTGCTCAAAGGACCCACATTGTGGTCTATGTTTCTGGGACTCGTTCCCCTCGGTTTAAAAAAAAAATAAAAGAAAAAAACGAGGATGGGGGAATAGTCCTGTTCACACACTACTCGGCTCTTTACTACAATCATCCTCTTTAACTATCAACTCATCATGATTAACTATTTTCTACATACATAAATAATAAAAAAATGCTTTTCTTAATTTGGCCTTAAGTCTTAAGTCCGCTAAGTATAAATAGTTGGTTACTTTTAATTTTTTTATCTTTTCTAACTCCACCATGTATAAATAAGTAAATAGCATCGTATACTTAGTAGTGTGATTTTATAATTTATATTTAATGAAAAGCGTCTGCCTCCCGTTGTTAATAATAATTATAATTTGATTTACATGAAAAGCTTAAGGAACTTCGTTCTTACCGGTTGTCCAGCGACACAACACGTATTTTTTTATTATTATTATTGTTTAGGATCATTTCTAGACTTCCTATTAAGAAGTGATAAGTTATACTTACCTCCTTCTCCCCTTTCCTGTCCGTTAAGATTGGCAAAATTATTATATCAAATGTCCTCAGCCCTTTTAGCGAATTTTCGAAGAAAATTAAGCTATTGCAGTGGCTTCAAAATTTTTGAAATGCGACTTTTTGAAAATGCGCATTTTTCTTCATGGCAATCCGTTTTAGACCATTCTTAATCGATTCCTGAATTTTAACACTTTTTCATGTACGTATGTAGTTATATATGTATGTATAATGTATATATATATGTATGTGTCACTCCAGACGATATCTCACCCTAGGATGCACTTAAAAAATCCAATCAAATAATAAAATGTCAATAATATCAAAAGCAAGGATGAGTCCATTTAGGGGTCAAATTCTGACAATTTAGGGTCAAAAATAACATAAAAACGTGGTTTTTCCATTTTACCCCCTCTTATATGAAAAAAAAAAAATGACAAAAGTGTACATAACAACAATTACTGTACTCTGAAAATTCGACTTTTTTTAAACGAGTAACATCCTATAAAATCCTATAAAATCCTATAAAGCGAACAAAAGTTAATAAAAACTGGAGGGGTGGAAAAAATTGAAGAAGGCATTAAAAATAAAGGAAAAAAATGTTTGTTAATAAATCAGTATAACTTCGACATGATTATTGTTGACTAGGTTGCAATAAAAAAAAAAAAAAAATTGATTGGTTTTTGAATGATTGTGATTTTCTTTCCTGTTGTACCAACTGATAGTAAAATCGAGTGAGATAATTTTTTTTAAAAAAAATTATATTTCCACTGGATTCTCCCGAGCGAAAAAAGTCCTACCTGAAAATATCGGACGGGGATCGTTAATAAAGTTTGGAATTCAATTAAGGACTTTTTTCTTTTTCTTCTTCGTTTGAAGAAGGGCATGAAAGGGTATTGGTTACCCGAGAGGCTTATTCTGAGGAGGGGGAAAGCAATCAAGTAGTTAGAGAGCTGCTCCCTCTCCTTAATTTCAAGGGATATCTACCCCCTTTTACCCCCCTACCAGATATGAGAAATTGCCTGTTTGTCGTGCCTCTTCTAGATATATCAATGGTTCTCTCCCACTTTCTATTTCCAGAGGATGTTTTCCTCCCCGTTTAGAAGGGTAGTTTGAAAGGGGGGTGACAGAGTGACATGTTTTCCAAGGGAACGTGTCCCCTTTTGTCCCCCCCCCCTCCTTTTGCTTTCCCCGACATAAATTATTCGATAAAACTCGGGGGGAGGGGACTCTCGTCTGCCCTAGTGGACCTAACTCCCTCCCTTTCCTCATCCGATGCCCTCAGATAATTAAGTCCTGTCATCCTCACGCTGGTGTTGAAACTCAGGAATAATTTTCTTTCTCTGTTCTGGAGCTGTCACTTCCCTCCAACAGACAACATCGGACTGAAAATTATCGTCGATGCTATTATTATCTTTGACAAGAGATATCATTGGTCCTTTTCCAATCAACCCTACCAGTGATAAATTATCGACTACGGATTTTATCCTATAAAAACTCGAAATACAACACCGATGTGGAAATTTTAACTTTAGTAAACTACAGGAAAGTGGACCCAAAGCAACGATATTATGCAACTTCAACTTTATTTACTGAAAATTTGAGATAAAAATTATCTTCAAAAACATAAATTTCTATCTTGCCTTGTGTCATGTTTGTTTATTTCTATTTTCAAAATAATTAAAATTGACAACACTGATTATTATTTTTCGATGTTTTTGTTTATTTAGAGACAGAAGATATTTCAGTTGTACTTTGAGTTCAAAATAATTCAAATAAATTTAACTATTTTTAAATCAAAGTACAACTAAAATATCTTATGTCAAAACAAACAAAAACAACAAAAAATAATAATCAGTGTTGTCACTTTTAATTATTTTGAAAATAGAAATAATTAACGGAATTTCGTTTGATAAATTTGATGAAACTCTTAAAACTTTTGAGACTTATTTAGAGCGGTTAACAGCTTATTTAGATGTTCAAAATGTTCACGAAAGTCGTCGGGCCAAAACATTAGTATCTGTCTTAAGTCCTGATAAGTTTAAGCTATTAAAAAGTATTTCACACCCTGACTCATACAAAAATAAATTAAACTAATTTGAACTCAAAGTACAAATGAAATATCTTCTGTCAAAACAAACAAAGATATCGATGAATAATAATCAGTGTTGTCACTTCGTTATTTTGAAAAATAGACCTAAACAAACATGACAATATTTCCCCCCTAAAAAATTATGGGGAATTCTCAGCGGGGCTTTTCGCTCCCTCTTTGACATTCCCAATTCTGTATTATTTCGGGAACTCCTTTACTAGAACCTAAACTTGAAGCCTCAAAGTTGTCAGTCCGTTTTGCCGGTTCTTTTAATAAACAAGTAGCAGCTTGAAGACTTTTATTTTGCTCCAATACTGCTTTTAGAAGCTCGGTTGCGCCTGATTCAAAATGATCTGCGTATTGTTGTCTTGTTATCACCATTTTTATTATTTATACTTGTTAATACTTTAAGTTTTATGAGACTATACATAATACCTTTAATTTCTCACACGACAGAATCCTTTCCGCAGCGCCACTATTATGTTTTTACAATAATTACATAACATATAAATTAAACTATTTTGAACTCAAAGTCATAGAGACTCAAAGTACAACTGAAATATCTTTTATCAAAACATTAAAAAAATCGAAAATACTAATCAGTATCGTCACTTTTAATTACTTTGAAAATAGAAATAAACAAACATGACACCTTGCATCACATATTTTAGGTAGTGAGTGTATATAAAAGCAGACACCTTAAGAATCCCAACCACGTATATTTTAGATCAAATATTTCAATATGCTAGAAAGTAAACTCCTAAAGATCTCCAACAAGTAAATTATAGGCTTCAATGCTACTGTTTCAAGTAAACATCATAACATATAGTGAGACAAAATTGATTTGATAAAACTAGACATAGCCAGCGTCAAGTAACAAGCCAAATGATATTAAAAACTAAACAAATAATGTATTAATAATAAAAAAAAGGCTATAATTTATACCACAAAACATTACCACACACAATTAGTGATGGCTCAACTAATAAATGACACAATTACAGAAGTACCAGACCCAGGGCCGCTGAGAGGATTTCTGGGCCCCTGGGCAAGTTAGCATCTGGGCCCCTTTGAACAGATATAGGGGGGGGGGGGTGTCCAGGGGTCCTCCTCCGGATAAGTTTTTAAAATTTAAATGCAAAAAGATGAGTTTTAAGGATTTCTGAGGGAAAGTTTGACTTTACAGGAAATGATGTTTGGTGGGGACAAATTTTGAAGTTTAACTAAGATGGGCAAAAAAAAAAAATGACAAATAATTGAGTTGTTTGTAGCTGGTAAGTTTCATTAAAAAACCTTCTTTACACTTTGTATAATACATAATATAAAATAAAACATAATATAAAAATAGTATAAATTGTTTGCTAAAATAGTGAGATTATGAGTAAACAAATCGAAATAGTTATGTAACGCATTTTATTTACAAAAATTGCATAACTAGAGAAAATGTAAGAGTTATTAATTTCAGTTTGTTAATATTATTTATCTACTCGCGGCAGCAAAATTAAACATTACTTAACTGTTTTTAGGCTGGAAAGTACTATTTCCCTGATTTGTCATTAAAATATTAAAAACAGGCAGGAAAGTAGTTAAAACAGTCAGGAAAATACTTTCTCTGCCTAGGCAGGGAAATATTTCCCTGCCTAGGCAGAGAAAGTAACAGTGTTTACTGATTACCACTGCGTGTCATAACCTCTTACTTTGGCAAGAACAGTTTATACTATTATCTCTATCTTATAACATTATATATTATAGTTAAATAAGTAATATTTAATTATAAATAAACGTTTTAATAATAAAATAATTTGTCTATATTTGTTAATTCTGTTAAATAAGTTCAATGATTAGTAGATCTTTAATTAAAAAAAATAGTAGAGTCACTGATTAAACTGTAGCGTCATGTAAACATTGACCATCCACATTATTTTTATTATTGAAGTCTTTCTAGATTAGACTAGCTACTTTTCTTGATGCATCCTAGTTACTTCTTTTCTTTTAAGCAATAGAAGATATCTTTAACACTTTTATTAATTTTTTAGTAAAACTATAAATAAATATTTTATATTGCGTGCATTATTCATTCAGAAGTTATGTGTGTTATAAACGTGTGTTTTGTATTTTGTTGTTATAGATTGAGTTTGCTTTTCACTTATTGTTATTATTCCCAAGTTTCTTATTTGAACATTAATTTTAGTTAATACATATGTTATTATCTTTATTAATATGACACATAGTTATTAACTATGTTATATTAATAAAGATAACATTTTAGCAGCCTCATTTTTCTTACGCAAGTAGATAAAATATTGTATGCAACAAGGCAGCAAAGGAAACATTTCTGCCTCGTTAATTCATTGCCTGCCTCGGCTTCGCCTCGGCAGTCAAATAGGTAAATTACCTGCCTCGGCTTCGCCTCGGCAGTTAATTATCATAGCCTGTCCTCGCCTTCGGCTCGGAGGCTAATCTAATCACTCGTCAGTAAAATTCCATTTTGCTGCCTAGTTACATAAATAACTATTGTCTGACAGTTTCTCTCCTATAAATTAACATTAACTATATTGAATAAGATGAAAACATACAGAAATTCAAGTAACTAAATAAAACAAAACTTCCGTACTCATGACACATTTAGAATAATTTTAAGTTCATCTCAATCAGTGGCGTAGCTAGGGCATTGGGGACCCCTCGCCAAAATAAATTGATGAGAAAAAAAAAATTTCGTTAAGAACTGAAGGGTAACAGAACTGACAATGGTGTAGAAGTATAATTCCAAGATAGATTTTATTATGCTCTAAAGGGGCCCACATCGACATTGGTACAAAGGATAGTAGTTCCATGTGTTTTTGTATTTGGGGGCACTCTGGCACCGGGGGCCCCCCCACAATTAGGCCCATACTTACGCCACTGATTACAATACCCTTCTTGCATTTTGGATGTAATAAAACCAGGGCCGCCCTCGCAGCCCCGGACCCCCTGGAAACCCGGGCCCCTGGGTAATTGCCCCCCCTGTCCACCAAAGGACGCAATAAGGTCTTCTTGCGATAGAAAATTGAGACTATTAATCTGAATTCTCCCTGATGGTCTCCACTGACACCCCTGGTTCTGATATTTATAACTACGTTTATTTTTAGGTAATTTTTGTATACAGCTCATAAATACATTTTTAAATAATTGTATTAATTCTTAATAAGTAATTTTAACATTTATTAAGAACGTAACAGATGTCTATTTAGGTTTAAGTGGAACAACCACTTTATTTATTATACAAATAAATCATTGTAAGGACATAAAATATAATTTCATTACCATAATAACATTAAGAGATTACTTAAGATCTTTTTAGACAATAAATATTATAACTAATGAAATATCAAAATATAAAACCTAAATACAATGATAAATAATTTTTCATGCAGAGATTATATTTCTATTCATGAATTGGTAGAAGTCCGTAAACCAAACTTTGGTTTGAATTACTATCTACGAGTATTATGATTAGTAATTCCTTTTAACTTGTGTGATCGCATTATGAATCAGATAATACTTCAAAAATAAATTACTCAAGTTCAAATGTATAGAATTCTACGTCATCTTAATTTTACTTGCTACAAATACATTCAGGAAATAGGTAAAGTCCGATCTTTTAAAGATATTGAACTGTTTTATTGATAAAAATGTTTATTAATATCATTAAAAGTATAAATAATTTTAATATTTCCTATTTGCTAGAGAATTTTGTTATTTTATAGAAAAGTCTGAATTATTGAGGTTTTACTCTGATAAATTAATATTCTATAATAATCAATTGAATAACAGGACTTTAAGATACTAACTTCACATTTTTGAAAGATACGGGCTTCAGCGCAGAATCGAGGGTGTCGATAAATTAATTAAATTTTACTGTTTCAATGAAGCAATAGGTATTAAATGTGAATCAATGGTTATTTGTTTATTAAAAATTAAGTATTTATTTGTGACCATCTAATTATAAAGATAATATTAAGTTAGGTTATACATTAACTTACAAAAATTCATTAGCACTTGGTGATAGGTTTTTGAGCCTCTTCAGTCGATTCTTTCAAAGGACATGATTCATAAATTAGACTTATAGATCTCTCCGCTCTTTGAAGAGATCTATATATAATAAATAAGTTGAGATTTAACGATCAGTGATGGCGCTCTATGACTCTGATGATACCGCAGGCTACCCTAGCTCCAGCGTGTCCGGTGGTAAGGCTGTCTTCTTGTCCTCCTTTGCCCAAGTCATCAGGGTCAGCGTGGACAACTACGGCTCTATTAATAATATTGTGAGGACCGTCAAGTGCTATTATCTTGTCTAAAACGTTAACTTTAGCAACTCCATCAGAACCAGCTTCAATGTTACCCAGATCACCAACGTGTCTCTCTTCATCAGTTGGGGCTCCGTGATGTTTCTGAAATTAAATTAAACAAACTAGTGTTATATATGTACACTATTATTTGATATTACAATTTTCTTTATGTGCGATTAATATTTAAATAAATATATAATTGATTATTTGCTAGAAAACGATAACGAATGGGCAAAATGTTTGAAAATATTAGTAAGAGTAAAAAAACGTTAATTTTTTGCAAGTTGATTCCAGCCCTGTACTGTATCAGGTCAAGATAAGAATGTAATAACAAGTAATGCTGCAGTAGTGCCTGTTTTCTACTATGTAACATCCCTAATTAACAACACCCTTTTGAACAACACAACTACAAGTTAATAATAAAATTTAAACTAAACATATTATATATATATATATATATATATATATATATATATATATATATATATATATATATATATATATATATATATATATATATATATATATATATATATATATATATATATATATATATATATATATATATATATATATATATATATATATATATATATATATATATATATATATATATATATATATATATATATATATATGATTAAAGTATTTAAAATTCGTATATTTGGACTTTTGTCTTAAGAGATGTCTTTTTCTTCGATGTTTTATAGTAACTAACCATAAAAGAGTTCAAGTTAGTTCTATAACCAAAAAAGTCTTCAAATTAAATATATTGTATATAAACCAATTTAACTGGTCACACTTTTCTCATATTCACAAGTGATACTCAATTTAGTCCCATATTATTTAATTTAATTTATTTATTATTAAGCATATTTATAAAGTGTTCAACAGTTAGTTGTTTAAATTTATGTTTCGACTAAACAGGAGTTAAATTTATTTCAATTAATATCTCAAAAACTAGCTTTTTCATAGAAAAACGTATTTAAATGGACAACATTTGAGATTTATTTAATCAAAATCGTGGGAAACGTTTTTGAGAAATTATAATGTTTGAAATAGATGTTTAGGGTTTTTAGTTTTGGAGTAATTTTCATATCTCAATATCGTCTCTGGTTATGACTTTTCTGAAGATGTACATCAAATTTCACCGAAATAGGCCCAGTAGTTTAGGCTTTACACTCTACGTGTCTGCACAGACAAAAGAAAGATTTAAAAAAAAAAAAAAAAAAAACTTTTTTGGACTATAATGACCTTAAAACATGTAAATCCATCAAATTATCGACAATACTTTCTCTTTATAATATAACTACTACTGTATATGAGAATGTAAAGTAAAACTAATTGCACAATGTTAACACATATCTACAATTTATTGAGTTAGCAATCTCTTAGGGAAACATAAAATGTCATTCGTCCAAGCATATAATTATAAGTGTTCGTATATACTACGACTTTATTTTGATTGATAATATTATTTAATCACTAGATAATATAACTTAGAAATTACACAATAAGGCAGATTGCACAAAGCATAGATGTGTAAAAGCTTCATCATAAAGGATTAAAAACTTGTGCGCACTTGCAGTCGTAAAAAGCAGTAGAAGACTTCACAACTAAAAGAATATAGAATTATTCACTGTCTAAAGTATTTCGACCTTGAAGAATTAAGAAATTACAGTAGAAGCTTCTCATAAGAATATTTCAAACTTTCTTTAAACTTCTTAATTACTTACTGCAAGACTTATAACTTTATGAGAATTACTTATAACACTTCAACTAATACTAATAGATATTATTTACCTGGGTAACCTTTTTCCAAAACAGAAAATAACAATAGAAAAAGACTACTTCTAGAAGCATTTTATATTTCAAAAGAAACGAATTGTACCAATTTCAAAAAAGATAGTAGGGATTTAAATAAGCATTACATAGGAACCCTCAGGAATTTAAATTAAATAATTTTACCGCCATCCCCGTAGTCTATTTAACCATTCACGTTACACCATCTCCTTGATGGTTCCCTGTAGGTTATCCTACAAATTTTTCCTACTATGTTTCATCATCTATCTACTAATAGTTTTGTATCTACTAATAGTTATTAGCAGTTAATTGAATTATTGTAGTTGAATTGAGTATTAATAGTAGATGTTATCTTTTTGTTATGTTGTAATGTTCGTAGTGTGTAATAGAAATCTTTAGAACTGTAAATTGAAATTTCAGTAGACGAAAATATGTATATGTTTGGATATTTTTTATATTAACAGGTAATCAGATTTAAGTTGTACAATTTAATTATTTATGTACAGTCAATTCAGCATGTTTAATACTTGTCTTGTTTTAAAAAAAAATTGTTTCATTTGACATGAATATGCCTCGAAAAGGAAGCAAAATAATATGGTTCGTAAAAGGAGAATTAGAAAATATTATTTCCTCTCTTCTAATCAAATCTCGGCAAGAAATGAATATGAGGAACATAAACATCCTAAACGAAAATCTATTTACACAATTTGCTGTTGAAAATCTATTTGTTCAGAACATTACAAATCAGATAGGGCTATGAAAAACTAATAGGGATTTTATTGCATTTCGGTTTGTTATGTAGCTTATTGCTTATTATAATCAAATTATAAATTTTCGAGTTTGATCCTTTAATTTTAATCCGGTGCTCACAAAATTATATATGTAAAGACCAATACATATAAAAGATGGAAAATGTTTTGGAAGAATAAAGGGTAGCTCGTCTCTAAAAATCGAATAAAATATCAAATTATATGACTGCACTAGGATAGCAATTCTCTGCATGAACCCAATTTAATAGGTTTAAATTATTATTGATCGCTAGGTGCAAGGGAAATGGCAGAAGTAATACATCTGATTTTTTATACGGGATCTTTGTGCCATGATACAATTTCATAAAATTTTATTTTATGTAAGCAAATATAGATAATATTATTTACATTTTCAGGATTAAAATGTCCTCCAGCTCCAACACATTTGTTGCTTATATCTCCCTTCTCGTGTACATGAAATCCGTGTTTGCCAGGGGTCAGACCTTTTACATGACCAGAAACCATTGTTATTTTGCCATCATAATGGAATACGATTTTACCAACATCCTTTTGCTCACCAGCACTTAAAAGAACCACTTCGGCCATTTTCTGAAAAAATAAAAATATATTCAAATTAGTTTATAATATAATGTAAATAAAAGTCCAGTCATGCACCATGACTTAATGAGCGAATTTTCAAAGAAATCTGCGTATTATTGGCTTATGATAATGTAGGAAAATTTGGGTTTAGAATTTGGATGGGTGAAAAAAAAAAATTGGCACAGGAGTACGGGGTACAAAAGTCAAATTAGTATTTATCCTTCAAGATGGAAAGCTCTTTAAGAGTACAGTAATTGTTGTTATGTACACTTTTATCATATTTTCTTATAAGAGGGGGGTAAAATGGAAAAACCACGTTTTTATGCTATTTTTGACCCTAAATTATAAAAAATTGACTCCTAAATGAACTCCAAAAATTCTGGCCAACGAACTCATCCTTTCTTTTGATATTATTGACATTTTAAAATTTGTTTGAAATTTTTAAGTACATCCTAAGGGGAGATATCGTCTGGAGTGACACATACATACATATATACAATATACATACATACATAAAAAAGTGTTAAATTTTAGGAATCGATTCAGAATGGTCTAAAACGGATTTCGAAAAATTTTTCAAAACTTCGCATTACAAAAATGCTATTGCATTCTTCAACATCGAATTTTCTTCGAAAATTCACTAAAACATATGCGATAATTGGAATATGATTTATATTTATTATTTATTTTTCATTTTACATACATTAAATAACTACATATTTTACAAAACCTTAATTTACTAACCTCCTTTAGGATGACTATAACTGTAGAAGGTTGTAGAAGGACAGTAAATAATACCCCCCCCCCCCCCCTCTTTATACAACATGTCATATCTAACATCTAATACTAATTACACATATTTACTCCATGGATGGACTCTGGAAAGTGCCAACAGTGTCATGGCAAGTGATCTGGCATGTAACATACAACTTCAGACGAAATCAATGAAATGTATTAGTCAAAGCCCATTTAGGTCTTTGCGGCAGTCTCCTCTTTGTATATCACCTGTTAAAAGCAATTTAATGTATTCTACTATAGTTTCTACTAAAATGGGTTACTGCTAGATCGTGCGCATGGTAGGCCACATCGCTTGTATGTTATTGACAAATCACTTTCCACATTACTTTCGTGGGGCTCATAAGTGGTCAAACATTGATCTAATGTGCCACGACCAAGATTCGAACCTGGTTTATGCCGGCGACAACGCTAGGTCTCTCTCAAGAATGATCGTAGCAAGTACACAATAAGTCCATTTAAGTATAAAAAATATTCGCTAGCAATTTAGACCACTGATTCTCAACAAAGAGGTATGAGATGGTCAAAATATATTTTCAACTATTATTTCAAAAATATATGAAATGGAGGTAAACTACAACTAATGATTTTTAATGAGATGAATGGGTTAGGGCTAAACAAGCTCAGGTTAGCTGCAAGGTAGGAACAAAAATATAACCTTGAAATGACAATAAGTAGTAGTATGGCAATGCAATAAGAATTCATTAATTTATACAATAATGCGATAGTCCAGTAGTAGATAAGATTTCAAATTAGTAGCATCGATGAAACAATAAAATGACTTAGACAATCTTTACAAAACAATGATATTCTAGGCACAGTTTAGTAACTTCCCAAGCCTATTTACTCGCAATTCATAATAAAACATTAAGCTGAACTGTTTGTGTTCAAAAATATTATAATATTACATCATCACAAATTGATTTTCTCTATTACTACTTACTTATTACCGGCCACTTTACTCATCTATCTATAATTTAAAATGTATTATCTACTCTAAATTTGCAGCTTTACTGAAATGAACACAAATGAAGCGTTAAGTTTCAACAAGTAAAAACTATTTAGGCAATCTGATTGTTTATATGATAGTAAATAACGATTTTTAAATGTTTACAAATTTTTAAGTATGGTAGCTGTCCAATATATGTTACTAAATCAAAACGTGCTTGCTATTAAGTCGTACAGAACATTTTCTTATAAAAAGTGGTAATAAATTCCACTAACTGTCTATAATCAAATTATAAAACCTATTTGGACATACGGACTTGAACTGTGGGAATCAACCAAACCATCGAATTCTTACAAGATCCAATCCATGCAATCCATAATTCTACGAAAAATATGTAATGCTCCCTCCTACGTGGCCAACCGTATAATACATAACGACCTAAATGTTCCCTATATCCATATCCTAGCATCCTCTCGTTACAAGTCCTTCCAAGGACGCCAAGCTCATCCACCATCCTAATCCTCTCGTCCAGAACCTATCCTCTCCTGATATTCCTGGTAATCCGAGGCGACGCCGCCTAAAGAGAAAATGGCCCCGTGACCATCTTAGAAACTAATACTTTGTAATCAAAATTATTGGAGTACCACCACTGGGTGGGGTCTCCGAATCTGAGTTGTAACTGTGCTGTAATAACAAGCTGCTTGATATAATTAATTTTTATAGTTGTGGCTGAATAATAAACGAAAAAAAAAAAAAAAAAAAAAAAAAAAATTCCACCGAATTCATATTCGAACATTATCTTCTTTAATAATTTAATAATTTAATTTTTCTATAAAATAATGTGACTGCCGATAATTGACGTATTTGTTTTGAATACCATCATGGTTAAATTTATTTTTAATAAAAAATCCCGAAAACTGTTTTAGAATGAGTCGTGTTAAAGCCCCCAAATTATGAATGTCAAATTTTATCGAAATCAGTTAAGTAGATTAGGTCCACGCTTACACAAATAATGTGACTGGCGGAGTCGACAGATTATTTTTATTTAATTAATTAATTAATTTATTTTATTTTTATTTTATTTTGGCCACACAATACTCTATCTTTGTACACTGTTTCATGAAAAAAAAACACGAAATTAAAAATAAGTTGATTACCACTTCTGTAATTTTAAATCATATTTATAATTTTTGTGATCATAAAGTTTTCCAATGCTAATACCCAAAAACGTTATTAATCCCATCTAACCGTTTCGTTCGCAAAAGCTTAATCTTTTGTAAAATATTAGAACTTAAATTGCTTTAACCGGATGAAACAAAACTGAAAACTATTCAATGAGTCAAGAAAATTTCCTAAATAACATTTATTTGAAAAAATATATCTAATTTTAAACGCATTTAATAAAATGTTTCAATAGAAGAGTAAATTAGTTATATATTATGTTGCAAAGAGTTGAATGAGTCTTACAGGAAACGAAATAATAGTGAGTTCAACAAGTAATTCTTGAATGTATCAAAACCATGGTGAATATAATGGTTCCACTAGTCATTCGTGGATTTGACTGCCGGAACTAAATAATTCTATCTATTGTGTTTTTGAATCGATAAAGTGAATGAGATAAACAAGAGAACAAACTATAAAATCGCCAACAAAAGATATAACATCGCACTAACTCTATTTATACATTATGATCACTAAGAGGCTAAATCGAGAAACATTTAATTACGTAATTTTTGGAATTATTTTTAAGTTTAATTAATAATTAAATACTTTCACGAAAACATGAAGCTAAGAAATAGAAAACAATGGAACAAGTTAAGTATTCTTATATGAGAAAGTTAGTACGAGATGTACTAAACGGATGTTTATATAATCTTATTGATGGTTTATCATTTGTTAATTTGTTTCCCTCTTACACTTAAAATTTAATATCATTATTCAGTACAAGTGGTCTGATTATTATTATATTATAATCTTAGTTTAATTTTCGAATGAAGAAGAAAAATAGCTTTGTTAGCTCTATATATGAAAACTTTATCAAAATGATAAATTATAATAGCCATGATTCAGTTATTTTCTTATCACATAATATGATGCATTTAATCTTCAACTATAATTAAAATTATTTTATTCCTAAAATACATTTTTCATTAAAGCTTATATTCGCTAAACAGGTATAATAATACATAATTGCGTCAGACATGCTTTTTTTGACAATCTATATGTAAATAAATTTTATTTATGGCTGTATATTCCTCTTGCAATTGCCAAATATTCTGTATTTTCCCTTTCCACATATTTTTTCCTTTTTCACGGCAATTAAGTAGATCATTACATCTCACGTTCATCCGATATAGATTTATGTTTGCCTTTTTGGTGATGCATCAATTAAGAACGGCTAATCCAATTTTAATAAAATGTTGCCAAATTTATTTTTAGGTCGGTAGGACGTTATTTGGCATGCAAAATAAGTTATTTAACAGATTTAGCGAGTTTATTAATTAATTAGTTTGGTATAAAATGGAAGCTCTTGTAGCTTAGATTAAACATATATATTAAGGATTTTAAAAATTTTATCCACAAAATTATCAATACAATAAAGATGCTGATCTTTGTGAGATTAAATAAAAAATTGATTAAACATGGTAATTTATCGTAATATTAAAATAGAGGAAAGGTTGCAATTATTTAATAGACTTTGGACTGCAATTTTTAGTGTGTATTATTAGTATTAACGTAACTAATTACATACTCATATACACTTCAGACCAGTTTTATAAAGGCTTTGGTAAAATAAATTATTTAGTAAAAGAAACAATGATTTTTAATTATAACAAAAATCTTATAACAAACAATAAGAATTTCAAGATCATCATGGGCATGTATGTATGCCCCTGAAAAAGAAATTGTAAAAATAATTAGAAATAAAAAGTGGACAACACACCAAAAATGCAATATGTCAGCCGGATATTTGAGTACTGACTCTAGCATGAGCTGTAAGCGAAGCACTATAAATAGGATATATTTTATAGTTCAATACATGGATATATTGAGTAAATAGTTACAAAGAGAAGAAATGAAATAAAGGTATACATCTTAAACTTAGAAATAAGAATATAAAATTTAAAAACTAAATTAATAGTCCAGGAGATAGCGTGCAAAAAAGTGTCTGACAAACATCAAGCTAGAATTTTATGTATACAAACTAACCTATTGGTGCCTTTTAAGAATATGTGATCGGTTATAAAATTAGTTAGTAGTACCCCGAAAATTAAGTTAATGTTAGTTTGTCACTTGATAGATGACCACTTTGATTTTCGGTTAACTAACTAATTCTGTACTCAGGATCATGGAAACACATCGTCCACCATAATTGGCGGGACATGGCCGCTCTTCACCATTTCGTTTCTTTCAAATGCCTATTGCCAAGCTGACGAACACAGCCGACGACATATTCTAAAAAAGCACTAAAAGATTAACTTGTGGATAAAATTCTAGCTTGATGTTAGTCAAACACTTTTTTGCGCGCTATCTCCTGGATTATAAGATTCAACCCCAATTCCCAACCTATTACTTTTTAAAAGCTAAATGAGTATATTAGTGATCACGTTACGATGGGATAGACGAGAGTATAAATATCATAAAAGTAATCCAAGTAGAGCGTGAGAGCTAAATATAAAATAAATAAAAAATGGACGTTAATTAAAACTAACCGAAACATTATGTAGACCAACTTGTCGTTTATGAAGTAAGCTGTCATCTTGAAGGTATAAACCAAATTTATAAGCCAAAAACTGCAACATATTGTAAATTTCCAATAATCTATCATGACGCTGATATAGTCATTAAGGTTATAACCTTCACCAAAGTTTCGACAAACTACATATTATGAAAGTTATTAACTTCATAAAGTTCGTTAATTTAGATTCAATGATTAAGCGAGTGTGTGATTTACAACTCCAGTGATGGTATTAGTAATTAACTCTAGATTTAAGTCTAAATGTTAGTTTAATGAGTGTCAAGAACAATAAAACAAGACTTAAAGAAAGGCTTTGAAAAGTAATGATAAAATTAATGTTGCAACTACTTCTAAATATATCATAATTAACTTTTTGAGGTCTTGAGGATTTAATTACCAAACATGTCATTTAATTTCTTTTTGCTTCCGAGCATACCGTAAGTCACGGAAGCTATGTGATCGTTTCGAAGAACGAAAATATTTTAGGTCTCCGATTTCAACAATTCCAAGTAAGAAATCCGTTTCAGACCTCACGGAACATTTTTGGTTCCGTGTCTGTCTGTCGGGCCGTCGGTCTGTCGTTCAATTTTTGTGAACCAACATATCTGAAAAACTACACGTCTGATTTTAATGAAATTTGGATTCTCTTTAACTTTTGCAAATTTGATACTTTAATTTATGTAAAAAATCCAAACAATTGTGACAGATTAAAAAAACAGGGGAAACAAACAAAATAGACTGCCAATTGGTGTGGCACATAGCTTCCTCGCATCATATCACGTACTTTATTGATTTTACACTTTTACAAGCCATTATTGTATAATTGATCTATTAGTTTCCCCCGTTTTTTTTTTAATCTGTCAAAATTGTTTGGATTTTTTACATAAATTAAAGTATCAAATTTGCAAAAGTTAAAGAACGCAGACGTTTCAAATTAATCTAGGGCTATCTGAGGTCTACTTTCAATTAACTATAAAAGTTTCATACAAATCAGATAAGTACTTTTGAAGCTGTAGGTGTAAATAAATGTATGTTTGTGCGCATGTGGGAGAGAAACAAATGAGCGCAGAAGGTTGAAACTTATATGGGACCAACATTAAGCTAATTATGACCTACCATCCAAATTCCATTATAATCGGAAGTGTAGTTTTTAAGATATGTTGGTTCGCAAAAATTGAACGACAGACCGACGGACCGACAGACCGACAGACAGACACGGAACCAAAAATGTACCCTGATGTCTGAAACGGATTTCTGTCTTGGAATTTTTTAAATCGGAGATACAAAATATTTTCGTTCATCAGAGCGATCACATAGCTTCCGTTACCTTCGGTAAGCTCGGAAGCAAAAATTAGAGAATAATGGCTTGTACAAGTATAAATTTAATAAAGTACGTGTTAGGATGAGAGGAAGCTATGTGCCTCACCAATTGGCAGTCTATTTCTTTTGTATCCCCTCGAGGCATCTTAGGCTTTTTTAAAATAGACTGCCAATTGGTGTGGCACTTAGCTTCCTCACATCCTATTCACGTACTTTATTGATATTATACTTTTACAAGCCATTATTGTTTTAAAAAAAAAAGAAATCTAAATAAATTGATAATTTTTTTTTCAATTTTAACCCCTTAAAACTAGAAATAACACAAAATAGAGCATAACAAAAATGAATATACTATTTAAGAGTTTTTCAACTATATACATCATATTATGAAAGATTAACTTTGACATTTGTACCCCTGTACTTTGTGGTTTCAAAATTATATTTTTAAAAAACAAACAATACAAAAGGGCATTAATTAAACTAATAAATAAATATAAATAAAAAACCTAATAACCAAAAATTATGTAAACCTTTAACCTACAACAAAATTAAAAATCGGTACAAAAGTACGTGTACAAAATTTTTTAAAAAGAAACCAATAAAATAGTTTTAATGGACATATCAAGGCCTTTTAAATGATGTACCTTATGTGATGTAGCTTCCGTTACCTTCGGTAAGCTCGGAAGCAAAATGGTTCAACACAGCTAAATAAAAGTTATATAAAATCGTATTTTTTAATTAATTAAACCTTGATGATCTTAAAAAGTGAATAACTATAAATTTACAACCTGTTTTAATCATTTAATACATTTTTTTATGTACATATTATGATACTTGTGAATCGTAAGAAATATTACTGGACATAGAAAATTGTTTAAATTGATACAACGGAGAGGAAATTCAAGTGGTTTTGATCATATAATGAAGAAAGACTTTAAAAAGTAATTTAGAACTTCGTATTAATTATCTACTGAGGATTTAACAAATTGTAACAATAGTGAGTCGAATTAACTATAATTTTGATATTGTAAATTTTCTAAATTGTTAAACTCTAAGTGTTTTGAGAGCAGGTATAAGAGACATTGTGATTATTTTTAGCACGGGCGCACTTTCAGACGCAGGCGGCGCATGGCAACTGCATATATGTATATACGTAACCACACGATTTGAGACACTAAGCAGGGCAGAGCAGGACTACACTACACCTGGCCTACCCGACTTAGTGGATCTGGAGTCTTAATTCGAGTGGACTCGAATATTTCTGCTGTTGAAGAAAACTGTGCTGCCCTGCCCTGCGTCGCTTGCGTCTTAATGTGTACCCGGGCTTATCATGTTATAAAGAAAAACTCTTTTTTAAATAATTTAAACCTTTACAACCTGTTCTAATCGCTTTGAGTATGTTTTACAATTGTGACAATTGTAAATCGTAATAAATATTTATTGGATTTAATCAATTTTATAGATGATTAAAAAAGCAATATTTTGGGAGCAGGTGTCAGTGGTGTCTGACTAGTTTGATCACCGCCAACAGATCAAATGCCCTCAGCTATAATTTCAATTATTGTTGATAAAAAAGCAAACTCCAGTACCACAGTATAGATATATAGTGCATAAGTACAGTATAGCTTAACAGTCCTTCTCAGGACGAACCACAAATAAGGGTGTGCTATAAAATAAGGTAAATCTAATGCAAGGAAAAGGAACGAGTAGTGAAAAAAGCCCTTTTTAGCGAATTTCCATTGGCATGGTGGGAGTTTGAGGCGGGACTGTGGCCAAAATACGTTTCATGGGTCCCTGATCACGAAAAAATAGGTTTTACAAAACTTATATATATATATATATATATATATATATATATATATATATATATATATATATATATATATATATATATATATATATATATATATATATATATATATAGGTATATGTATTTCTAGCGGATTTCTTGTAAGCACGATAGCTCACGAACGAATTGACGTATCAAAATGAAACTTGCACCGAAAAATCAAGCTTGTTGAGATGAGGATACCCACAAAAAATTAGATCTTTATGACGTCATTAACCCCTCCTGATGAGGCACCAAAGATTTAAAATAATCCTACCGCGGGGTTCCGCAAGCCGAGCGAATTTCCATTGGAAATTTGTAGTTCAATGTTGTGCAGTTTAAACTTCTTTTAAACTTCTACGATTATGTTTAACTAAACAATATTCTAAAAACCCTAATCCAACTAAATTAATTCATTTAAATTATCTTAACTTAAAATAACACACACAATGGTAGTAGTTATGATGGAAGTTTAAATTGCACAACATTGAACTACAAATTTCCAATGGAAATTCGCTCGGCTTGCGGAACCCCGCGGTAGGATTATTTTAATTAACACTTATTATAACCCTGAAGTGAATTTTATAACTAATTTTTCTCAAAGTTTTTGTGAAAGAAAATGTGTCTTTCATCAAAGTAAATGCAGTGTTGCATGTTCGTACACAAGATTCCTTATCTCTTCAATTTTTAAAGGTAAGAATAATACTTAATTTATGATCCTATATCTAAGGATAAAATGAGAATTCTCTTCTTAACTCTTTAATAGCAAAAAGTTGTCGATCGGAAAAAACCTTGGTGTTAAGAACCTAAACCTGAGTTATCATGCAACATTAAAACTGAAATAAAACACTAAAATAACCCCCGTTTTGTATGTTAGGATATTTTAGGTGATATTAGAGAGTAAATGTTGTAGAAAAAGAAGCGGAGATAGAATTTATTGCACCTTAGGGCGCTACAAAGTTTCAAGCTTGACTTGTGTCCAATTTTATATTTTACGGTGCTAAAAGAAAAGATTTTCCATTATGTTCTAACAGAACATAATAGACCACTTAGATAATATACTTTATATACACTTACTTAATTTTCTGTACATTTTAGTGATAAACTTTTTATTATTTCAGAGGAAAAATTAATATAACATTTCTTTTAAAATAGGTTTAATAAAAATTATGAATTCATATATATAAATTTAATAAAAGAGAGAAAAAAAAGAACAACATAATATTTTGTTCAACTAAATATTTACCCCCCTTTCTTTAATAGAAAGAAAGTTCTCGCACATAGGTATTTTGTTAAATTATTTATCGTTACCAGGAATTAAAAAGAATAAATAATTTAATCTATAGCTGGCTTTTATCGTATTATACACTAGAAAAATAATAATAATCTGTACTTCTTATAATTGTTGTTTCTAAAATGTTTACAGTAAAACAAGAATCGTTATTCATAAGAAAAATAAAAATTAATAACAATTACACTTTTGCATTAATAATATTGATTGTTGTTTAACGATAAAAAAAAAAGTTTAAACTTATTATCGACAACCGCTTATATTGATTCCCTTAAAGACCTTTTACATTGAATCACGAACTAAAAGACAAATCAACTAGAAAAAGAAGCAGCTGCAGTCATACAAATAACAGCCTTCATATTACCCGCAGCAATCAAGCCGCGCATTATTAACTGCACAAAGAGAACTGTGGCAAAGAAATATCATAACGTAGTGTCGGGGAAAGCTAGGGAGAAGCTGCAGAGTGAGAGTCCATTCCTAAGTGAACTGCCATGAAACATCGGCTTGAGCCTCTTCAAATGACTGCCACCTGCAGGCTCACTTTCATCGAATCGGCCTAGCCCTATGTGACATTTTCCCCCTCTGAGGCATGCTCAAATTGATGCATCCCAATTTAAGCGCTATTATGCTCTTAAATCCATCTCGCTCCGACCAAACGATGTCAATGGACTCTACTAATAGTAAGCAAGATGGCCGAGTTACAGCAAGAAGCCACTGATAGGCTACAAGTCAAGTAAGTGTTCGTATGGATTGAAAATTAAAATGTTTGCTCACCTAAACATCAATATGTTATGATACTTAATATCTTTTAAAAACATTCACACTTTATCTGATATAGTTAAGTAAAGTAATAAACTGGGTGAAGTATTAACTGTTTACTGTGATTTTTTGACAATAAAAAGTTTAATTTTACAAGCTTTTATTTAACTGGCAATGTGTGTATGTATGTATGTATTATGTATGTTTGGGTCAAATCTTGCAACTGAATTTTGAAACAGGTAGCCTCAACCGATTGAATTGAAATTTTGCATACACGTTTAGTTTGGATGACAATGCATGGTTTACTAAGTGATGTCATTTTAAATCCAATATGGTGGACAGCCCAAGATGGCGGACAATTTTTTTTAGTACGCCCATAATATGGGTATCAAATGAAAGGGTTTGCTGAGAAGAATACGAATAAAAGCTTTTTATAATATACTTATTTAACTTTGAGTTTAATATACTTAAGGCCCTTGAACTCTGAGAAGAAACAACCTACTATACAAAAGCAATCACAAGCAGTAGGATCTATTTTCATTTTTTTATTTTAAGATTAAAATTTATTTTGTATTTCCACGTTTTTTTTTTTCTTCACATGATTCTCTAGGACAAATCTTGAAACCTAAATTTGACTCATTACCGGATTACCTAGAAAGTTGAAACTTGCACAGATTATGTAGTTGGTAATAGAATAATTAGTCATTGGTTTTACAAAATGGTCTATATTAGCATTAATCTAACACATGGTAAAACTTCTGATAGCACTCCATGCTTTTATCTTTAGTGACATACGCAACACATATACTGTGATTTTGATAATAATTCAAAATAATTTATTGTGTCTATATGTTAATAATAATTTTTAAAGTCTTTAATATTTTATTTGATTTGAGCAGATCAGATAAACTTAGTCACGTAGACACAGTATCAATGTTACATTTATTTAGTGAGATACATTAGATTAGTTATTTAGTTCAGGGATAACTGGTCATCAGTCAATCACTGCCTGCTTTATGCCAAATAGTTAAATTGATAAAATATAAATAAAAAATCGGTCCCAGATCCAAGAAACTTTTTGATTTCGATTTTCAACAAAATCAGATTATCATAAATATCTCGGAAACTAGATTTTCCCGGGAAAACCACTTATATCGTTAGATTCATATTTAAATGAACTACATTTTAGAATTTATTAATCAAAATCGTCGGAACCCTTATAATTTTAATACAAAGTGTAGTGCATATACAACGCAGTTACGTTATATTTAAGTTGAGGGCCTTTAGTAGTTCAAATAAGACTAGTTAGAGGTCCCCGTCTCTTAAAAACAATTATAATATTTAGATCATTTTTGATAAATTATATATTTTGAAATTATGATGACGCATAAAGAATTCTTAGTTCATCATTGATATTGACTGGCATTCACAATTAGTTTGTCCACTATTTCACAAATCCTGCGTGATTCTTCAACCTCACATCTTGCTATTTTTCCTTCAATCTTACAGTATAGACTACACATGTCATCAATAATCACAATACGAGTGCAAAAAACAATGTACGAAGTACAGAAATTGGTAAAGTTTAACATTACCCAAGCAAAGAATAATTGTGTAATAATTGTCTCTATCTTCTATGAAATTTACCACACAAATCTTTACTGGAAACCTCCTATACCAAAAAAGGGATTGTGCTACTGACAACTACTATTTACGTCTACATTTCTACAAGATATTAGATACACTAACACCACTGGGGAAAAATTTAAATAAGCACAAATTATATTTAGGTTCTTACATGTCCTTCCTCATGATGTTGATGACTCTGATGTGCCCAAACAACGCAAAAAGCAGCAAGAATAATAGCTTTCATCTTGTCCTTTAACGTATTCTTCCCTTTTTGATGTAATTATATATCTGCAATCAGAAGACGATAAATTTATAATTAACATTATTACTATTGTTAGAGTTGAATGGATGGTAATGCAAATACATAGTGTGCAAAACCCTTTATCAGTAACTAAATAAATGGTAATACATCAGCAATGTAATACCCTTAACAATTAGCAAGGTACTATACTTAATTAAAATATAGTTTATTGAAGCGAGCGTCAGCGAGCTTCTTACATTCAACGTAATATGCAAATTGTATGTCTGTGTGTTTGTCTGTCTGTGTGTAACGTTTACGTGTCCGACGATAACTTGAGTTAAAGTTAACAGATTTTGTTGAAATTTGGTATACATATTTCTTTTACTAATGCTCAGGCTAAGTTCGTTGGACAGCGTTATCCGTCCAAGAGTTCGCGCGCAACGATCACGTAAACGTGAGCTACAAATGTCAAATTGGAATTTCTGGACGGGAAAAGAATATATCATCACCTATACGATGAGACGAACATTTATTTCAAATACATTTTTTAGTAAAACCAACCGCAACACCGCTATGAATTAATAAAGATCAACTATTATATTAAAGATAAAACTATTAAAGCGGACATAAACGTTTAAAATAGAGAAAACAATGTTTTTACCGATATATTACGTTCTAACGTACAGATTTTAATAAAACTTTACATACATCGTCTAACGCAAAATTGAAACAGGCATGTAAAATTTCAACTTGATACATGCACAAGTTTTTGTGTAGCGAAGTGATACATTTTATAATAGTTGAAATGTAATGGCCGGGACGTATAGAAGAAGGTAAGGAATAGTAGAATAACCCTTCTTCATCAATTCATCATGATTGTGAAAGGATAAATACCAACTCATCATGATTAATATTTAATATTATTAATATTTGATCATGATTAATATTTGCCTTCTATCTAATATTGAACCTATTACTCTCACTTCAATTATAGAGCCACGCGATGCCTAGTGTAAGTTAATGTTTTAGCTATAAAAATATTTTGGTACCACGTTAGGGACAGTTTGTATTTATAAATATTTAGTTATAAGGACAGTATTGTCTATCTTTGTCACAAGAAAATAATATATTGTGCGTAGATAGAACTAAATTTTGTTTTCCTGTCAGAGAGAAAATATATTTTTATTAAAATCTAGGAATGAAGACAGCCATCATAAGACACAAAAGAACAGCTCGAACAGGTAATTCATCTAATAGTAATGATTACAATAATAAATTACTCAACTGGCATTTATACCTATATTATAGCTAAATATATTTTTGATTACATAACTCCACCACCATAACATGATCAAGGTGAATGAATGCTATGCAATTGAAAATCAGGTGATCCCTCACCTGACTTCTTTTATCTTCGTACAAATGTCATTTTAATTTTCACAAGAATTAAAGATCAGATTGGAGTCAATCAAAAACAAAATGTTTCCTGGTCTTTGCTTGATTTATTTTAACTTCGTTTTCGGCCCTAAATATGATATTTATAATTCTTTAACTTCAAACATATAAAGCAACCTGTATATTGTAAATACTATATATACTGTGTGTGCTTGTTGAAAGCTCTAATAATAAATGTGAAGATAAAACATTATATAAATAACAAAAAAAGATAAAGAAATATTCTTAAGTTAGATTCTTTATTAGAAGCAGTCTCAAAGCAAAGCAGCCTCAATTACATAACACTAAAATAACTTAGTTACCTTGCTCATAAGAATCATCAAAACACATATAATTTAGTAAAAGTGAAAGGTATTTTGTGGGTTTTAGGAGTTGGTCTTTTTGTTTGAAATACTAAAGATATGGTATTAATAATATCACTAATACAATTATTTATTTCCTTTTCTTAAACTAAAATATGTAGTATTTATAAAGGGGAATGTATTTAAATTTTTAACATTTTGTATATATTTAAAGTGTGACACCTCTTTATAGAAAAATTATGGTTTCGTAATCAAATAAATTAATTTTTAATTAAATTTCAAAATTTACAATTTTATTTTGGTGTTTGCTCAAAGAACTAATAATAAACTATAAATAAAATTTTTCCTACAGTTGCATGGAATCACTTGATAAAGAAAGAAACCTCTCAACTAAAGTAACTTTATTTTACAAAGCTGGAGTTTATTTTGTTCAAAGAACTAATAATAAACTATTAATAATATTGTTACTACAGTTGTTCTAGTGAACAATGGAGTCACTTGATTAAGAATATAGCAAGACGCCTCTCAACTAAAGTAACAATATTTTACAAAGCCGGCTTTGTAACAAATGAGTTTCAATGCCGGTAAGACGAGTGGAAATGCGCAAGAGAATGGAAAAAAATTAGTGGAGATACTTCTTATTTTATGCCTAATTGCTACTACACTTATATATATTTGAAAAATTGATTACTTCTTTTTTTCACATCCTCGACTGTGTTTTTCTCCAATGTGTGATAGCGACTCATCATGAAAGATGTGTAGTTCAAAAGCCAAACAACGTCTTCACGCAAAATAATTGTATTTTGAACAATTTGTCCGGTAGTACAAAGTACATGAAAAAATTATATAAGTGACTTGTACTTGTACATTTAAAGTCCCTTTAAAACCGATTATCTGAAGAAGGCGTCAAATTGTTCAAAAAACAATTATTTTGTGTGAAGACGTTGTTTGATTTTTTGAACTACACGTCTTTTTTTCAATATTTTATTATAAAAAGCTCTACTGATTTATGAGAAACATTATAAAAAAAAAACAGTTATGTAATGATATAAAAATTTTAAGTTAGATACATATACATATAATATTATTTTTATTTAATTAAAAGAATGTTTGGACTAATACTAGGTACAATAAATACCTAAATAAAATAGGTTTAAAAAAGTTTTTAGGATAGTGCTTTAAACAAAAGATAAATTCCAAATACAGTTATATTTACAAATAGGTTTAGAAAGTACGCATTAATTAACATATTTCAAGACCTAAGTTCAACAACCTTTTAAAATATCCTGTTCAATGTTTCAGCAAATTGAAAAAAACCTTTTAACATTTTAGCTTTTTCTGCACACATTCATTTTAACAGAATATTATTATATAATTGTAATGATCTTCCTAAATTATTAAATAAAATTATAATTATAGTGTACACAAGTTTAAAATATAAATATTAAAAATTCGAATTGTTTTATTATTATTAATACTATTTTACTATGATATTGAATTTGATATAATATAATAATATTTATTATGTAGAGAGTCCAAAAAAAGGTATACACATATATATGTACACATAAAATGTAATATATAATTTATATAGACAATATATATATATATATATATATATATATATATATATATATATATATATATATATATATATATATATATATATATATATATATATAGATAGATATAAATATAACTTTATATTTTGTTAAATAAAACATTTAGTCAGTTATTTTCTCTGAATTTACCTACTGATCAAGTTTGTCGAAGAGAAAAGTTTAACGTGAATTAACTACAACGTAAGAGCAAATTATAAAGATTTTTCCGTTTTTAGCATTTTTTTTTAAGAGAAACAAAAAGTTTAACGTAAATGAACTAAGCAATAAGATAAACTGGCTCTCCACGTAAACAGACTAATATGTTTATTTTAAATTACAAAGCAGCTTTCAGCCTTCATAAGGCCATTATCAGGGCTTAGGAACAAACAAAAGTCAATTAGAACGTAAGATCAAATGATATCGATCTGTCCGTCATTTAGCAATTGTTTAGAAGAGAAACAAAAAGTTTAACGTAAATGAACTAGAACGTAAGATGAAATTATACAGCTTATTTTATTACCATTAGATAAAAATTCTTAAAAAATTTTTTTTTTGGGAAGTCCTCTCGAAGCACTAACGATATGACGTTGGTATAGATATATAATACAGTTTTAAAAGCAGGCTTGCCTACTTAATAATTATTATGATATTATATCTACTGTTATGGTAAAAATAAAAAAATTAGTTCAAATAAAATAAGCTTATATGCAAATGAGGTATAGATTGAAGGATAATTGAGTTACATGATATGTATAGCGGGAAAGAAAGATCAAATAAAAATAAATAAAATCCATAATAATTAAGGAATAATAATTGTAGTGCATACTGGTAAGTGTTGGGTTGTAGATCCTAAGACAGACTGTTTTGATACTGGAATGCACCGTCTCAATGTTTAGATCTATCTACAAAGCAGGTTTGCCAGTTTAGCGTTTTCAAGGACAACCGCCTGGTATTACCAACATGATCAATTTTGGAACCAGTTTACCAACCTATAACCTTCCCTTGGATCTTTCTTTAGATTATCTTCAAACATACTTATTGTTATTTACAGAAAAAAAGTATAAAAAAAATTATAATTTCTTTTATTATGTAAATTAATTATTTGAACATTATTAAGATATATCAATATTTATTTAATACTTTAGTTTTTATAATGGTAATACTGGTAGATTGGAGCATTTACTTTCCGAACTAAGAGGGATCAGAGGATATTTAATCGATATAAATAAAAGAACTCAATGACAAAATTGGACAGACTTCCCATAAATCTAACAAAGATTTCTCAAATAGATTGTAAAAGGACTAAAATCACAAAATATATTTTTGATGTTTTATTATGATAATGTTTGGGATTGGAATGTGATTGTTTACATATTACATGGTCCTGTTTTGGTTTCCAACGAAATAAAAAGTATTGCTTACTTTCTTAAGTACAATTAAAATATAAAATTTAAAGACATTTTATATTTCCACCTAATATTGTCTATTATAATTACAGCCAAAAAGGTAATACAAATAAAGTTAATTAAAAACTACAGCTTAAAAGAAATATAAAACAAAAATAAGACCAATGAAGAGTAAATACAAGACAGTCTTAACAACAACAATACCAGAGAGTCTTTAACAATTTTCCGCCCCTAGGAACTTTTTTGTAGTGTATTTTGTAGTGTATTTTGCAGTCCCCCCCCCCTCCCCTCAAACAAAACACCAAGTCCCCTTGGTTATCTTCTTGCTTTTATTGCTGATAACTCGTCTATAAGGTGGTCAACAATCATCTTAGCGATAAGCCCCGCGGCCGCTGCCACCTCCTGGTGCTGGCGTCCCTAGGCTCGTGCATCCTAGTGGGAAATCCGGGACAAGACTAAAGAGAGTATTCAATTAAATTCACCTAATAATGATGCTTTTATAAGTCTGGAAACGGTCAAAATACAAAAGTAAAATAAAGTTTAAAATAAAATGAATTACATTTTAAAGTTTAAGGGTTTCAAAAAATCTATTAGATGGTAACAACTGTGTGCCCTTGGGATGACACTAAAAAATAAAAGGGGTAACCTTAAAATATAAAATAGAAACCCAACTTTTTATCACAAAACTTGTTATAAAAATATATGACACGAAGTCAAATATTTATCATACTAAAAAGAAAAAAATTGTCCTAAACTGCCCGAGCAATGGGCTTTTAAAGTTCAAATATGATTGGAAGTTGCGACACCCAAGGAAAGGGGAAGTGGTACAAAGACACCACAAGTTTCTAAAATCTGAAACAAGAACCTAAACCCAACGTTATATATATATATATATATATACATATACATATATATTGTCAAGTATATATATATATATATATATATATATATATATATATATATATATATATATATATATATATATATATATATATATATATATATATATATATATATATATATATATATATATATATATATATATATATATACAGGGTGTCCCGGGTCAGGACCGACAAACTTTGGGATGTGATAGTACAGTTAATTTGGAGTAAAAAAAGTTCTATGAACCATGGTCCTATTCTCATTTGTTTTCTAGCTATCTTATTTTTAACTTTTTTTTGTAAAACGTGACTTTGACTTAATAAATTGGCAATATCATTTGAAGTTATTAAGCTAGAATGATAAATGATATACCACCTGAAAGAGCATGAAAAATTCTTAAAGATAAACATCATTTCATCTATTAAATTTCATTTTTAGTCACACGTTAATTCGTTAGAACTTGAAAATAATAAAATTTAATTAAAAAAAGAAAATGTTAGACCTTGTATAACTACTGTATTGTATTAGATAACTATGGGTGCAAAACTCCTTATAGTTGGCGCATTTACTAAGCTTCAAAACGATACTATTAAATTTAAAATACTGCAACTTAAAGTATCCGAAATAGTGATGAAATTACAAAAAAACATGTCCTACTGTAAGCTGAGATAGGGTTGGGGGAATGGGAAGTTCCCTGAAAATGCAACGACGGGTGATTTTTTTGTTGCTCTAGTATAATAAAACGTTAAAGTCAGAGTTTAGTCATAGTACCCGTGTGGTACCAGTCATGGTACCAATGATACTACCGTCATTGTGAAGTGATAGCACCTGATGAATCTTATAAAGTCGTATAAGGGGTCTTATTATTATTAAGGGTGTAATAATTTATTTTTATTACGATAATTAATTATTTTTACAATAATGTTCTTTGTAACTAATCCAAAATTGTACTGTATTAATTGAATTATCTTATTACTTAGTTAAAAAAAAAAAAAAAAAAAAAAATCATTAAAGAATAAAATTGAAAAGTGTAATAATAAAATAAACCGGCCTTCTTTACTTACAATTAACACTTCTGTAATTACTATAATAAATATTCAAAATGGTGCCCTTCTTCATTAATATACATCCAACATTATTTAAGTACAGATTTGCTGCATTCAACATTACCCTAATAGGTGCATTGGAAGAAGAGAACCGGTTGCTTGGCCACCCAGGTCACCAGACATTACACCTTTAGATTTCTGTTTTGGGGGGATGGATGAAAGATTTGGTGTTTAGAATACCGGTTAACAGTCAAGAGGAGCTAATAAACAGGATACAAGCAGCAGCTCATCAAATAAATGACCAAAAAGCGACTCCCATAAAATGCAGCAAATCTCGACTTAAAAATTGTGGATGTGTATGAATGAAGGAGGGCACCATTTTGAACATTTATTATATTACACTTATATTTCACAATTTCACTGTCTGTTTCCCGTAGTTAATAATAATTATAATTTGATTTAAATTAAAATTTAAACTTTCTGTAGTATGAAAACTACCTAAAACTAAAAAATTTCATTAATTATAGTAATTACAGAAGTGTTAATTATAAATAAAAAAGGTCGGTTTATTTTATTATTACACTTTTCTATTTTATCTTTAATGTTTTTGTTTTTTGTGACAAAGTAATAAGATAATTCAATTAATAAAATACAATTTTGGTTATAGTACAAAGAATATTATTATAAAAATTATTAATTATCTAATAAAAATGAATTATTACACCCTTAATAATTATAAGATTCAGGTGCTATGACTTTACAATGACTGTAGTATTATTGGTACCATGACTGGTACCACACGGGTACTATGACTAAACTCTGACTTTAACGTTTTATTATACTAGAGCAACTTAAAAGAAAAAGAAAAAAATCACCCGACGTTGCATTTTCAGGGCACTTCTCATTCCCCCAAACCTATCTCAGCTTACAGTAGGACATGTTTTTTTGTAATTTCATCACTATTTCGGATACTTTAAGTTGCAGTATTTTAAATTTAATAGTATCGTTTTGAAGCTTAGTAAATGCGCCAACTTTAAGGAGTTTTGCACCCATAGTTATCTAATACAATACAGTAGTTATACAAGTCCTACATCTTCTTTTTTTAATTAAATTTTATTATTTTCAAGTTCTAACGAATTAACGTGTGACTAAAAATGAAATTTAATAGATGAAATGATGTTTATCTTTAAGAATTTTTCATGCTCTTTCAGGTGGTATATCATTTATCATTCTAGCTTAATAACTTCCAATGATATTGCCAATTTATTAAGTCAAAGTCACGTTTTACAAAAAAAAGTTAAAAATAAGATAGCTAGAAAACTAATGAGAATAGGACCATGGTTTATAGAACTTTTTTTACTCCAAATTAACTGTACTATCACATCCCAAAGTTTGTCGGTCCTGACCCGGGACACCCTGTATATATATATATATATATTATAGATAAAAAATAAGTAAAAAATAAATTAAAACAAGTTGCCTGTCATTGTCCCTTGACTCCAACTAGTTTTCATTTATTTTAATTCATTAAGATGATAGAGTTCATAAAAACATAGTATGTTGATAATTATACCCTAATTTCCTTGCCAACGAAGTAATACAGTCAGAAGTCTTTTGGTTCAAAGAGTGGAAGAATTTGGACACCAAATACGGTCTGAACCTGGCTGTAAGAAGCATAGAAGACATAACACCACAGCGGTTAAATAAATCCGTGACTTTGTTAAAAGGTGTTTTAAAATCTAAGTATTTAGAGGCCAGAGAAAATTCGACAAACCATTTTATCTATAAAAACTTAGAATTAAGAGACCACACTTACTTTATAGATAAAAACGGGTATGAATTTATCAGATGGATTTTTAAGGCTAGATGTGACATTTTAAACTTAAATTATAGATCATGGGTAGATGACTCGGAATCCATTTTGTGCAAATTGTGTGAAATGAACGAAGAAGAAACTGGTTTCCATTTCATAGCTCGGTGCAGCGCTCTTAATCAAGTTAGAGAGGATAGTTTCGGTAAGGTGCGGCTAAGCTATTCTGTGTACATAGAACACCTTAATAATCAAAATCTTTGGTTCAAGTTAGTTGGTTATCTAAAAAAAGCATGGTCTGTGAGGTTTAGCTCAATAAATAGGTTTCCTTGATTCTTACAAAGATATTTCTTGTACAAATTTTTTTTAGTCCCAAATATATTTATATCCAAATTAAATAACAGTACGCAAGTTGTAATATAGGTTTGTTATTTTATACTTTTATAGATTTAATTTATTTTATTTAAAAAGTTTTTAGTTTACAATTAATCTAGTATTTCCTCTAAACGGAATTTTATAAATTTTTTATCAGTTATTATTTTGTTATGCTTGTATTGTTTCTGTTTCTGGTTATGCATCTATTGTTCTGTTCCTCTTTTAATTTGTTATTAAGATTGTTATGTTTTCTGAATATTTATTACAATATGTATGGGTGTGTTACACTAAAAAAGATTGTTAAAATTATACCAGTACGCAAGGTATAATAATATAGGTTTTGTTACTTTATACTTTTATAGATTTAATCTATTTAATTTCAAATTTTTTTTAGCTTAAAATTATTGTAGTGGTTCCTTTAAATGGAAATCTTTATATTTATATTGATCTTTATATACTCATACTCAAAAATGTGACATTAACCCAATCTAATATTTTAATTTATAATATTATTATCTCATTAATGTCGTCGGCCTTAAGCCTCTCTCCCGTCAGTCGGCTACATGCCATGACGTTACATGCTTATATATTTATATAAGTTATATTTATGTCATTACTTACAAATAAAACATGTTTTTACTACTACTATATATATATATATATATATATATATATATATATATATATACATACGAAAAACACACGACCGCGAATAATATAATATATTCCACAAGACAGTTTGCAATTGTTGTCTATAGGAGACAAATTTTCTATGGGTTGTTGCCGTAAGGAAGATATACCTATATTTAATATTATAAGTGACCTCGAAAAGGTTTTTAGTAATGTTGAGTTGGATAATGCTGATAATGTACGGACTAGCTGTGTCAATGTTATCACTAACCACGAAAGAAGTTTGAATGCTGCTCCGAGTTGTGCCGTTTGACAAGTTCAGGAAGTTCAGCGGTGTTTCAATAGGACACGTAGGTTTTTTAAAGAACACCCAGAACTTGTAGTGGGTAAAAGTGATAAAGGGGGAAACACTGTTATAATGATGAAAAATGAATATGTTAGGAAGATGACAACATTGTTAAGTGATAGTGATACCTACTCTAGATTGGCTAGGGATCCTTCCTCAACTTATAGACTAAAGGTAAATAAATTGGTGGATGAGTTGATTACGTTGGGCTATGTGGATACTAGGGTAGCCTCAAAATTAAAATCGTATAGTGGTTTAGCTCCTAAGGTGTATGGGCTCCCTAAGTTACACAAGACAGGCATCCCGCTTCGACCTATCGTGTCGTATATCAATAGTCCCACCCACGCTTTGTCCCAATTGGTGGTTGGACATTTAAATAATCTTGTTGTTGATAATAGTTTCAATGTAAAAAACTCTGTTACGTTCAAGGAAAATTTGTCTCAACATTTTATAGATGATACTAGGACTATGATATCTTTGGACGTTCAATCGCTGTTCACTAACATTCCTCTAGATCTTGCTTTCCAATTGGTTAGCAAACAATGGTCTAAGTTTGGTAGGAGCACAGGGATGTCGAAACAGATGTTCCTGTCTGTACTTGAGTTAGTGTGTGATGCTAGGTACTTTGTCTTTGAAGGGGTAGTTTATCAACAGTGTTATGGCCTTCCTATGGGGTCTCCGGTTTCACCTGTGTTGGCGAATATTGTCATGTGTAAGCTTTTAGAGGATTGTTCTAGTCAGTTAAGTACTAGTATTAAGTTCCTTGCTCTTTATGTGGATGATTTGTTTCTTATTATTAATAAAGGAGATGAGCAGCTGGTATTGGATACTTTTAACTCTTTCCATGCAAGGCTTAATTTTACTATGGAGTTAGAAAACAACGGGTGTTTGGCATTTCTGGATATCAATGTGATAAGGGGTTCAGATAACTCCTTGTTAACAGATTGGTATATTAAGCCTACCAGTTCGAGGAGAGTACTTAATTTCCAATTCTCACACATAATGTCACAAAAAATCAATTGCGTTCAAAACTTGGTCAAGAAAGTGATTGATATCAGTAGTCCTTGTTTTCTCATAAAAAATAGGAGAAGGTTACAAACTTTTTTCAGTAACAATGGCTACCCCACTCAATTAGTGAATAGATGCTGGTATCGTCACTATAACCATAATTTGAGTACTAGGAGGAGAGAGGAAAGTCCTGCTGCTTATTTCAAGTTCCCGTTCATCGATGGCTTATCTCAGGGTATTCAGAGGATTTTACGACGTGAAATACCTCAGATTGGTTTAGCTTTTTACAGTAGTTGCAGGGTTGGCTCTCTCTATACTAGATTAAAAGATAAATGTCCAGTTCACTTACTATCTAATGTAGTGTATGCGATCAGTTGCCTGGATTGTGATAAAATATATTACGGGGAGACCTCTAGGTTTCTTAAAGAAAGAATGTACCAACATGAGTATAGTGTTAAGACACGCAAAATTACGTCCACAGCTTTAGCTCTACATTCAGTCAACCACAGTCACAAGTTTAACTTCCAGAAGGTAAAGGTGTTAGCTCAGGAACCGGATGAGCATAAGCGACGTACCCTGGAAATGCTATTTATTAAAAAGGATCCATTATCATTAAACTTTCGAAGTGATATTGATAATTTGCATGGAGTTTATTCTGGACTGATTGTACAAGAAACATAAATATGGAGGGTCGCAAATTATGAGTTTTTGTAGTTTGGACAATTTTTGAATTCAATTTGAATGTAGTTTCAGTGTGTTGCCGCTAGATGGCGCCACTGGTTTAATTTTAGATTGTTACCTTTTCTTGGTATTTTTTTTTATATTTACCTTGTTAAACATTTTTCACATATATTTATTTATTTATTCTCATTCTCTAGTCATTTTTTTAAATTGTTTGAATATTCTAGTCTTTTTTTTTTTTTAAAAAATCTCAAAACATTTTTATTCAATAGTATGTTACATTAGTTCTCACTCCAACTGTTTCTCATTGTAAGTTTCTCTAGCTTTGTGTTTTTAAGTTCAGTTTTTCTAATTGTAAACTCTTTTAATCTTAATTGCATCCTGTGTAAACTTTTTGTATTTTCTTTTGTTTTAGATCCTATGAAGAAGGTTTAAAGAATAAACCGAAACGTCGGGTTTTTGAGTATGTTGTGAGTGAATAGTGTTTTTATGACCGAGCCCTGGGTTTTCTCTGTGCTTATATATATATATATATATATATATATATATATATATATATATATATATATATATATATATATATATATATATATATATATATATATATATATATATATATATATAATGCAATATATTAATATATCTTAAATATATATAAGATAGGAGGGGTGTCTGTACATTTATTCGATTAGGCTCCAATTTTGTATTTACACTAAATGAGTAGTTCTGATAACGAATTTAAGTTTAGAAAATTTTGTGTCTGTTTGTCTGTGCACCAATCACGCCCAAACAGCTGAATAGATTTTGTGGTTTTTGGGTACAATGTTAACCTCAATTCTGCGGGTGTAATAGGCTATAAAACTATTTGCTAGCTTTATGGGGCTTCTAAATATATTTCAAAATTATAATTTTATTTTTTATAAAAAATGTATTTAACATAATTGCAGAAGAAGCTACAGACTATATTTTAAGTTCTGTGGAAATGTCTGTAGGAAGAACTGTTAAAGAAATCAGCTGTCATAAAGTATTTAGATTTATTTTTAGGTATTAAAACAATAAACAATAAGGTGTGATTACCATGCCTAAACCTTTACTAACATAATCATCACCACTTCTTGAAAATGCTAAAATATAATCTACGGCTGTATACGTAGTATAATAATTTCTAAATTATATTGATAACTGCCAATAGGGACAAAGTAAGAAAAAAGGGGGAATTGAGAAGTTAAGAAGTTAATACTTAAAAAGGGCTCCTATTTTAGATATAAGCACACATATTAATAATAGATAATTCCAATTTCATTCCAAGGATGTGAAAAGAAATGGTGGGGGGGGGGGGGGGGGGGAGGGGATACACAAGGAAAATACCGCTGCTTTTCTCGCATAGTTATCTTTTAAGAATTTTGTTTCAGTAGTCAAAATCAATTACTAATTTGGGATATGTATTTTCAAATAGAGAGGGGGTATAAAAATAAGAAGGAGGGATAGAATCTAGATATTCTCGATTAGTAAAATAATTTTAATGTTTCTTGATGGTAGTTTATAAACCCATCATCTTAAAGATAAAAAACTCTGTATATATATATATATATATATATATATATATATATATATATATATATATATATATATATATATATATATATAAATATATATATATATACATATATATATATATATATATATATATATATATATATATATATATATATATATATATATATATATATATATATATATATATACACATATATGATAAAGATTTGACCCTATTTAAGAGCATAAATTTGACTCATAGGGTTTCTTATGGCCATCCCAGGAAGCATAACCTTGTTATCATCCAATAGATATTAGATGTATTAGATATTAACATTTTTTTATAAAACGTAATTCTACTGAGCTATTAGACCGTTGCCAGACGTTTTTAACACCCTGTATACATCTTATAAAACAGACAAAGTGTTATTATACACAACGAAACGTGCTGTTCAATTTTTTTTAAATTAGGCATGGATGGTTTATTTACATTAAAAACTATGCAAATGGTTTTATTTTGGACACGAGATCTACTTTTCAAAGCACTACTAGTGTACAGTGATTCTCCAAAGAAAACCGCTCCGATTCGTATGAATCTTGACGCTGAACAAAAAAGTATTCATGAACTGTCCGGAAGCTTCACTTCGATTTATTCACAAAATGCATTTAAAATCCTTGCTTTTTGAAGTTCATACATAAACTTCTCAAAAATGCCTCTTATAAAGCACCTAAGGGTGTAGAGTATCGAGAAATGCGTTGAATGAGACCAGCTTTCTACAACAATATTCTGATTATCAGCAACATTTCAAAATTCTACGTCCCAGTTACTTAGTTACCAAGAATTTCAATGAATTCAAAGTAACTGTGTCTCCACATCAACAATTCTTTGAATTCATTAAGACCTCCGTCGCTCCAACAATGCTTTAATTTCTGAAGAATTTTAAATTTGAATTATTATAAATCAGGATTTTGATAATAGAGTAGGGATTGGCCTCATTCGAAGATTAATTGGATGCAAAAGAATATTAGCTTCAAAGTGGTAATCCCGAAGTAGTGTGGTTTCCTTAGGTCACACCCTAAACATAGATAAGAAGTTGAGGTGATGCAAAATCTTAATAAAACGAAATCATTTAAATAAAAATTACTTAATAATTATTTATAAATCCATATGTTCCATATTTCAGCTAACTCAAATAGTAAACGATAACATTTATGTTATTGTTTCTCTCTTAGTGATTTCTCCTAATAAATCTCAATATTAGAGACTACCTACAATTAAATAATACTATACAAATATTAATAAATTAACAAATGCCTTTCAGAGCTAACAGTTCTTAATTATTTTATAAAAGTTATAGATCTATAGCTATGCTTAGAAAGCTATACATTTATAATTCTATATTAGCTAGACTGGGTTATTTATGCAAAACAATACAATTATATACTATTTAAATATTGAAGACCAGAAACGATAATGAAAACATTTAGTTTTTTAGATTATTTATAACAAATATCTTGTAATTATATTAAATATTACCAACGACCTCTCCTTATTTGTGTTCTTGGAAGTTGGTAAAACCCAATTAATCTCAAGAATATTCTTGAATATAATTTATATTAAATTGGAACACTCCTTTTAAAACACATACATATATCTTACTTTATACGCATTCATATATACATATATATATATATATATATATATATATATATATATATATATATATATATATATATATATATATATATATTAGTTTGTTCCTTGCATTTTACTAAATGGTGATCTGATTATCTTATTTTTATCCTTAAAAACGGTTTGTATGGAAAAACCCAATTGAAATCTATTAGCAATCGCTGGGGATTATTACTTTCTTATTTGTAAACATAAATTCAATTTTGATACATTTACACGTTATAAGGTCCCCTGAGTCTAAAAAAGAGGTTTGTAAAAAATGTCAGACTGTCGTCTGTAGTCTGTTTTCTGACAACTGTTGAGTGTGCAGACGCTTGGAGCCTAAACTACTGGCCCGAATTCGATGAAACTTGGAATTCAAGTTCAGTCAAATCATCTATCAAGGCGATATCGAAAAATGAACTTGAGCTTAAAATTTGGGGAAACATTTCCGACGATTTTAACCACATAAGTCGTTCTCCTGGGAAAAATCTAGATTCCGAGATATTGAACCAAATATATTTAATTTCAAAGGGCGAGAGGTCGGGATCGATTTCCCGCCAGAGAGGAATTATTTTTATTGTATACTAGCCAACCCGGCGAACTTCGTACCGCCTAATAAACATTAATAACATAAGAAATGTATAGCTGCTACCTTTGAAAAACCTTATAAATAGATTATTTAGTTAGATAATGTCACCTTAGATGAAAAATGTATACTACAATTTGCAATATATACTTGTACAATATACAATATTGGCATAAGAGACATACAGATGAACAAACATTCAATATAGATAAAGATTATAGAAATACTTTTCCTTTATTTTTCATTTTACTCCCCTCCTAAATGAAAATATAACAAACATGTACATAACAATTACTGTATACTCTTAAAGAGCTTTTCAACGATATGCTTCATTAAGGATTTCATTACTTTGACATTTTTGTACACCATGCCCCTGTGAACCAAAATTTAAACATAGCTTTAATAACTCGGAAACCTTCCTGGGCATTGGCATGCGTCCAATTATTCCCCAAAGTTTCATCGCAATCGGATGAACGGTTTAGGCAGGCATATAAGAGGCAGACAGATAAACATTCATTTTTATATACGACTATATAATATGTATAAAGATTTGATAAAATGTCAGTAACAGTTAAATGTAAACGCAAAAACCCAAAACAACATAAAAATACAAAATACTGGTTAAAGTACTTATGTGTACTGTTGCAGGTGTAAGTTTAGTCGAGTCACAAGGGATAGTTTTTTTTTAAATTTTATTTATGTAATAATTTAATTTTATTTATGTCCTTTTTATTTTTTTTGTTGATTAATAAGAATCAAAGGAACTATCCATCTTGTAATTGCAGTGTGGCCCAATACGTCCTTGTCCTAATATCAAATGATTGGTCACATAACTTAAAAGAAAAGTATAATGAGATAAATTTCAAAATATAGATGTTACTAAAAACATAGAATGAGAACATAAAAATCCCATACAAACATGTTATTACCAGCGTTGTTGTTTAGGACCTCTTTTTACACAGAAGGTTGAAATTAACAAAAGAACATCTATCTGCTACTTTTGACAACCCTCCAAATTTATTTAAAATCAGGATAAAAAGTTAAAAGATTTTTTTAAAAATATTTAAAAAAAAATCGGTATTGGACCTATTTTTATCGAGAAAAAACTTTCTCTTATACTGATCCTGTATTTAAATTCCATAATATATCATATTTGATTTAAAAAGGTGTTTACATTTTGTTTTAGATTTTCAACAAAATCAGATTTATATTCATCAATATCTCGGAAACTATATATTTTTCCCGGAAAACGACTTATTTTGATAGATTCATATTTAACGGACGCCATTTAAGATTTTTCAAAACAAAATCGTTGGAACCGTTTTTTAAAAAGATTTTTGGGGTTGGCTTGCCTAAATTTGGAGCATTCAGAGGAGGAAAATTCATTTCCCGATTTCGCTTTGGATATGATTTTTTGATTTTTCTAATTATTTATGCCAAATTTCATCGAAACTTGGCCCAGTAGAGTAGTCGGTGCAGTACTGCAGACTGCAGACCAAAATTTAATACATACCAATTCAAATACATACTTTCATACTAATAAAAGTTAAAGCTACAATTTTTTTAAAACGAATTATAACTTAAAATTAAAATTTAAGACCGGCAATGCATATGTGAAAAGCATATTAGTAGCATTTAAAATTTAACAGACAAGTTTAAAATTTAATATTATTATATTATGTGCACTCGTACTCGTACATAGTTATTAATTTATACTGTAATTTCACAATTCAATGGTTTACATACAAATTGTGCATATGAATTATAAAGTAACAAAAACTTGTATGCAGCAGCCAGTAATGGGCTCGGCCCAGCCAAATGGCAATTATACGTTGAATGACACGGGGATAGCATGTCGTTCCATCATCTGTATAAACCTTGGTATTGGTTTCCGTAACAGGATGGGCTCTACTTCACTTAAGGGGCTCTACTTCACTTAAGTAGCTACCCATTTAAAGCGATACTGGATGAACACCGAATGTGGTGCTCCTTACAAGAGTCGAGAATTGAACCCGAAACATGATTTTTTTTCTTTAAAAGTTAGATTCTTAGGAAAGAATAATAGGATTAATGAAATCAAATTTGTGATTGGTTGAATAATTGTGATTCGTGAGGGCAGTGGGATTAGGATAGTAGGTCATATATCGGCCAAACTTCCTAATTCCTACGTAAGCGACTTTACCAACATGAATTCATGTTGGTAATGTCACTTATGTAGGAATTAGAAGGTTTGGCCGATATATGACGAGTCACAATCTGAACAATTAATTTTTTATCTGACATAGGATTTATCTGCAAAGGAAGCTGGGTCTTTTAACCTGGAGCAAAGCTTTTTGAGGAGTTGATGAATAAAAAAGAAATTTTAGTTGCGAGGGGTTGTAGTATTCTTTTGACATTTCATGAAATACGTTCAACATAAGTTAATGAACGAAATTTGGCAATCATACGTTCGAGAGGGTAAAATATTATGGCCACATTTTCTTTATTAACTTATATATAAAAGTATTGCAACACCAAAGCATTTTGTTTAATTAAAAACTTCAGTAATTGGCCCCCTATATAAAAAAAAGCCTAGATCCTAACAAACTTTACAAAAACGTTTGACGTTAATAAGCTTTCAAATCCTGTATTAGTCTTAAATTTACTTGAAGTGTTTAGTGCAAAATATGTTGTGTGCAAAACTATGTAAGTGGTATTGCAATAAAACTAAACTAGTCAAAAGGTGTTGCAGTACTAATAAACTTGTTATAAGGTGTTGCAATACTAATAAACTTGTCAAAAGGTGTTGCAATACTAATCAACTTGTTAAAAGGTGTTGCAATATACTACTTGACGAGGGTATAAAATTATATTATGCTTATTTAAAAATATTTATAATTTAAAAACTTGACACGTGACTCCTCCACAAACTTTCCTCATTTCTTCGTCCTATTTTAGTTTGGTCTTTCTCTGCTCCTTTTTATCTCCTGTGGGTGCCAATCAATTATTATCTAGGTCCATCTGCCGTCTTTTGTCCAGGCAATATGGCCAGTCCAACTCCACTTTCTTTCCATAACGACACTTCCAACGTCGTCTAATCCTGATTGTTGTCTGATCCAGCTATTTCTCATTTTGTCTTTCCTAGTGACTTTTATCATGCTTCTTTCCATCTACCTTTGTGCCACTCTATAAGTTTCCTAATGATGTCTTCTTCAAGAGTCCACGTCTCTGTACCGTAGGTCAGAACTGGCAGTACACACATAGACCCCCTAGCTTCTTCTTGTTGCTCATACTTACATCTGATCGGAAAAGATCCCGGTACTTATTATAAGCTCTCTAAGCGCTTGATATTCTTCTACTGATATCTTTATCCTGGCCGTCAAAATCCTTACAAATTAAGCTTCCAAAATAAATGTAATTGTCTACATTCTCAAGAATTTTACTACTTGAGAAACCTATTTGATAGTTGTTATGATGTTTCGAAGTTAAATTAAATTGGGGCGAGACAACAAAGACAAACTTTCTCATATGAGAGTTAAAAATTGCTTAGCCCAGTGTTTTCCATTTATTACCTAGTTTTCCTTGGTTCATCTAATTATTATTAAATATTTTATAAAAAATGTATCATAATAATAATAATAACAATTATATTATCAAATATTATAAAAATAACTTCTCCTCGGCAAGGAATCAAACCCGGCCTCCCTCCGTCCGCGTTGAAAGCTATTTTCTCAGGAACTCGATTCATATTTAAATGGACTATATTTTATAAATCTTTAATAAAAATCGTCAGAACCGTTTTTGATAAATACCTTTTTCACGATTTTTCAGAGTTTTTAGGGGTAGCGCCCCCAAATTTGGAGCTAAAATTCATTGCTCGATCTCACTTCGGGGTATGATTTTTTAAGCGTATACGCTTTAGGGGGCCTGGGTGGCTCAGAGGCTAGCGCGCTAAGCAGCCTCGAGCATGGTCAGTAGATGGATGGGTGAACGCTTCTGACCACAGCTCTGGGTTCGATTCCCGGACCGGGCCTCCCGCTCAATGTCAACCCAGCATTATTAAAATAAATGGGAAACTCCTCGAAAGAGTGGCGCCACCAGGTTTCAGCCTGGAAACCATGATGATGACACTCCTGGTTGTAATACAATTAGGAGGTGAGTCATGGTTACCGACCACATCTTCACAAAAATGTGAAGATTTCGGTCCCTAACCCGGGTTTGTTCAATGGGCCCACATAAGTGGCCTGAGTCTTCGGGTGTAAAAGCCCCTCGGAAAAAAAAGAAAAAAAAAAAAAAAGCGTGTACGCCAAATTTCTTCAACTAGGGGAGGGTCTATGCATCTGCACAGACGACAGGCACACGACAGATAGACGACTGACCGACATTTTTTAAAAACCAATTTGTTGGACTCAGGGGACCTCAAAACGTGTAAATCTATCAAAATCTCGACACCGAATTTTCGCGCTGTCATAATACTTTATCTTTATTTGAGAAAGTAAAAAGTCCAGTCATGCACCATGACTTAATGAGCGAGTTTTCAAAGAAATCTCCGTACTATTGGCTTATGATAATATAGGAAAATTTTGGTTTAGAATTTGCATGGGTACACGGGGGTACGGGGTACAAAAGTCAAAATAGTATTTACCCTTCAAGATGCATGTCGTTGGAAAGCTCTTTAAGAGTACAGTAATTATTGTTATGTAAACTTTTATCATATTTTTATATAGAAGGAGGTCAAAATATAAAAAACACGTTTTTATGCTATTTTTGACCCTAAATTGAAAAAAGTGTCGGCGTAGCCGGTTATATTTTTGTTTTTATTGATTTTTGTTCCGTCATTTTTTTTTGTCAGAAATTGTTAAAAGAAATAAATATTCTTACGGTGTTGTAAAAAGAGTTAGAGTTTTATAGTAGATTACACACTAGTAAAGGAATCAAATTAGAGAATCTCGCTGCCATTAGGACCGGCAGCGATACCCTAAATGAACTTCACTAATTCTGGCCAACGATCTCATCCTTTCTTTTGATATTATTGACATTTTAAAATTTGTTAAATAAAACTATTTATAATAAAATATTAATATTTATTTATTATTAAACAAATATGTTACATAAAACCAATAAATTAATATGTAATAGCATAGTGATATGATGATAGGACGCGCGAGGAAGCTATGTGCCACACTAATTGGGAGGCTATTTCTTATAGGAAAGCTAATGATTGATCTATTCTCTATTGACTTATTGCTGTTTAACAGAAATAAAGAGAAAAAGAATAAAGACAAATTGTATTTCATAAATAAACTATACCAACTTAATGATTTATCGAAAAATATTTCTTTTCGTTAGAAAAAGAGTATAATAACAACAAATATACCACTTTACCTACATGGTCACTATAAGCCGTGTTCAATCAATAATGGGTATAATAAATAGAAGTCGTCACCTCAACGAGGAGAGGGGATTTCTACAAGTGGGTTACATTGACAGATTAAGCTATATAATTTTTTTTTTTTTTATCTTTTTTAACACGAGAGATTTATAATTTTTACTTTTCCTTATCTTTAAAAGGAAAAGGATTATTTAAGAGTATGTTAACAAAGGGAGACAAACAGATTTTTCTCTTTCTTTCTCACTTTGATAATATAATTATAATTTTATTTAAATTAAAATTTTAACTTTCCGTAGTATGAATACTAGATAAAACTTAAAAATTAAAAAAATAAAATAAAAAATAAATTATGTTATGTTTTAATCGTACAATTTTCAATGTGAAATTATTTATTGTCTCCACCTAGTTCAAATGGTCAGATTTTCTTCTTTATTTCTTCCTTTTTACAGTTTAAGAACTTTCAAGAGTCCAATCTTTTTTTTTATAAATTCAATACATTTCTTTTTTAATAGCTATATTAATATCCACTTACATGAACAACTTTTACATAAAGTAATGGGTTTGCAAGGGGAAATACTTACGTACATATCTATATATATATATATATATATATATATATATATATATATATATATATATATATATATATATATATATATATATATATATATATAGTATATATAACGATATAACATTAGGTTGGTATAGTTTATTTATGAAATAGTATTTGATTATATTCTTCTTCTCTTTATTTCTGTAAAACCACAATAATTCATTAGAGAATAGATCAATCATTCATTAGCTTTCCTTTAAAAAATAGTCTCCTAATTAATGTGGCACATAGCTATATCTATATTTATATATACATACAAATATGATAAGAAGATATACTTAAAAATCGGAAGCGTAAAAGTTCATAAATTGTTCTTAAAGTCCTTAAGTTGTTAAATTCTTACAGTTAAAAGAATAAAGAAAATTGGACCATTTATAATAAGTAGAAGCAATAATTCAAATGTACCTGCATGTTTCAGAATTGTAATGAGTCTGAGAAAGAAGTTTAGTCTTAAACTTCTTAAACTTAGTTTAGGCTTAAGGCTTAAGATTTTCCAGTTACACAAATAAACTATAAGTTTAAATTTTAATTGTCAACTCCTAGACAATGTAATATGTTAGCACTAGGATTTCTAGCATGAAGGTTAGAATATATATATGTATAATTTAATTTGATGCGATACAAAATACAGAATGATATATTAAAGTGTTATAGATGATATATGTAGATGAGTGCTATAGATTTATATTTTTTAAGGAGATGCTTTTTAATTTACAAAATTATGTATTCTATTAATGAGTTGATGAATCCCAGACTAAGTGGAATAATGTATACAAACCTAACAGGAAAAAAGGTTTTTCTCTCGTATTTGCAAGTGTAATTGTTTGTAATGCTTTTGAATAATTTACTTAACATCAAATTAAAAGCCTCTAGAAAAAGAATTAGCGAGATTTTTAACTTTAATGTGTATATGTAATTCTATGCAATGAATACACCTGCATATGATGAATAGACAACCTACTCAAACTTTTCCTTTTAAACCATGTATACATATTACTAAATTAAACTAAAAAAAAAAAAAAAAAAAAAAAAAAAAAAAAAAAAAAAAATATGTGTAGTGAAAGTAAAAGTATAGGAATGAATAATAACAGCCCATAAAAACCAAGTTTTTATTATAAATCCTTTATATTTTTGCATTTTAGTTGTGAGGGGAAATATTGGTATTTAATAAATATTGAAATAATAATTGGTATTAATAAATATTGAAGTTTAATTAATTAATTAATTTTTTAGAATGTTTTTGTATTGGTAGAGAGTCGATATGCCAGGTTTCTGCTCGATTGGATGACTGGAAAAGGGTAACTCGCCCTCCAAAGATTTCGTATACCCACAAATTAATTTATTAAATGATTATTTTATTTTATTTTATTACTTAATTCTTTTAATATTTAATTAAAACATTCATTTTTAAAAAGATAATTAATTAAATTGAAAAATTAATTTATTAATTAATTTATTAAATTTAATTAATTAATTTGTTAAAATGTTTTTGTATTGGTAGAGAGTCTATGTGCCAAGTTTCAGCTCGATTGGAAGACTAGAAGAAGGTTAACTAACCCTCCAAAGATTTTGTATGCCCACAAATTAATTTATAAAATTATTATTTTATTTTTATTACTTTTTAAAATTTCAATATTCCATTCATCTTCAACAAGAAATTAATTAAATTTAAAAATTAATTAATTAATTTGTTAAGATGTATTTGTATTGGTAGAAAGTCTATGTGCCAAGATTCATCTCGATTGGATGACTGGAAGAGGGTTAACTCGCCCTCCAAAGATTTTATATACCTACAAATTAATTAATTAATTAAGTTTTTATTTAATTCTTATTTCTTATTTTTTAAAAATTTAATTAATCCATTCATTTTTAAAAAGATAATTAATTTAATTGAAATATTAATTTATTAATTAATTAATTTGTTAAAAAGTTTTTGTCTTGGTAGAGAAAGAGTTTTAGCTCGATTGGATAAGTAGAAGAGGGATAACTAGCCTTCCAAAGATTTTGACGTCAGACACCCAGGTTCAAAAGTGAAGTTAATATAAAGGATTTAAAAATGCTTAGAATTAATAATTTAAGAATTAAAATTCCTTTTATTTGTATGAAGGTAATAAAAAATAAAATTTAAATTATAATAATATGTTGAAGTTTTACAGGATATAGATAAAAAATAACCCAAAAGGGGTTAAATTATTTAGATATGTTTGATGTTATGGCAGAAATTATCAATAGTTAGTTTGAATAGGTATGTCTGGTAGCTCATGGCATAATAATATTATGTAAGTAATGATGAATGATGATTTGTGTCCACAACACAATAACCTATTTCTTAATAAGTTAACCTGTTATCTTGACTAACAGGTTAAATTAGTGTAAGTTAGGATGATAAGTTAAGATTTAATGTTTACAAAAGATTAAGATGAAACGTTGAATTAGTGGCATTGGTTTAAAAGGGTTAGAGATGATCCCCCGGTCATGATCAGTTAAACAATGAACGTGATGAAATATGTGAGATCTAGTATATGGATCCAGTAATTAGGTGTAATGAGAAAGAGTGAGTGATACAAAAGATAGCTAAATCAAAATATGTAAATATATAAAGAAGTAATAATTTTAAGATTGACCTTTGGTCAGATTTGGATTTTACAACAACTAATATTAAATAAAGTAAACGTCAAACCCAAAATAATTATCTATTTTAATAAAGCAAAGTTATTTTAGAGATAAATAAGCAACAATAAGTACGATAAAAAAAGATCACAGGGAAGTACGTGCATCCAAGTACTTTTTAGGGTTTTCGTAGGTTATTAGGGATCTATGTTATTATATGCTGAAATAACATTTTATTACTTCCCTATACCGCCCAATATGAAAGTAAAAAAATAGAAACAAATTTAAATGGATGACCAAAAAAAACAACCAAAAAACAGTGTAGAATAAAGAGAGTAGAGTAGGGTCCCTGATTCCATACCCCGGGACCCCCCGGGGTATGGAATCAGGGTCACAATGTTTTTTATATAGGAAATAAAAAAAAGTTAAATTAACTTTTTCGGGCAATTTTCATTGCCACACCATAGGGTATTAGCATGAATTATTTCATAATTTTAGGACTAGCCGTTACAGGGTGGTTGGGGGGGGGGGGGGGAGCATTTTTTTGGGGTTAAATTTTGGCGCTAAAAACGCAATAAAAATCACAGTACTCATAAAATGTTACAAATATTTCTAATCAATTCTTCACTAGCTTTCATAGAATACCTTACTCGAAATTTAAAAAATAGTATATTATGTTACTAGGATGTGAAGTGAGTTTTTTTTCCGGACGGACGAACAGGCACAACACCCACGGTATAAGGATTTCGAGGATGATCTACGAAACCCAAATAAACTAAGCTACGACGATCCTCTATTACTATATTTATTTTACGAAATTTATATTAATTAACTCATCAAGGAAGGCTAATAAACCACTTGTAAGTAAAGCCACAGGTCAAAGTAATACGCTTTATAACTGATGAATAATGATGAACTGATGTAAAGGATTATAATTTTGTAATACATAATTTTTATTATCTAAGAATTTATAGCATAAGCAATAATCCCTACGAATTATATTTAACTAAGTGCTTATTACTCGCGTTAATTATATTTACTATGTAAATGTTGTCACTATCAAGATTATGAATTAATTTGCTTAAAGCCATGAATTAAAAAACCAATTTTAAACCAAATCATATTTATTTAGACATTATTATTACACTTAACCGTTTAGAAAAATAAGTCTGGCGTCATAAGATTAGACCAAAACACCAGTGTCATGTGTTAAAGCCATGATTTGCAGCATGTCCTTGACAATTAATCATTATTAAGTTACCACGCCTTTTTTTTCTTGAGTAATACTCAAGGTCCTTTAATGAAATTCTAATTTAATGGACATAACTAAGAGGAAAATATAGATACACTTAGAATAAAAATGTCTACAGTGTTTAGTCCTTATTTATATAATGACCCTGCTTTAATCTGGCAACACTTTTCCACTTATAAAACTTGCTCGCTCAATTAAAAAAAAATATTACATTCTATAAACTTAGTCATTTTTAAGGGGACAGTCATGCATCGTATTGGTAACATATGCATAAAGGAGCATGTGTTATTGAAGATATACTATAAAATAAATTTCATAAGTTATGTCTAATAAAAAAAAGTACAAGTTTGAGGGGTTTGAAGCGTGTTTTGTTATCCTTTTTCATGAGAGTAAACATTTTTTTATAGCAATAACGCAGCACACCGATTAAACAGATTAATTTATATTTTCCCTATGGTTCATATTAAGATCTTTTTTTAAATAACAATTTAAGCAGGGTCGTATACAACTTTGTATGCTTTGTGTGCAACTGCGTAATTGCCAAGTCAGAAATTTTTTTAAAATAAAAATGTGTAGAATAATTTGGGAAAGTAAATGTTTGAATATGTGAGGGACAGAGAATAGAGAGAGGGGAAAAAAGACAAACAACATCATTTACTTGTAATGGAAACTTACTTTGGTATTTTATGGGTTTATTTTTTTCCATTTTTGTCTTTGAATGGCCATAGTTTATAAAATTGTTGACCGATTGTATTTCTGATTGAGGCGCTTGAATCTCACACTAATGCTCTTTAATTGAATATATTTTATTTCATTAGTTTATCCTATTTGCTGAGAACATGAGAGTAAACTTTACCCGTGTGCCGTGTCACGTGACCATTTTTTTTTGGTTTTTAATATTGTGTCTTATATCATTTGAAAGGCTTTGATTACATTAAAGCTATTTTATTTGTTTATTTTTTACAAATTTTGTACACGTAATTTTGTACCAATTTATAATATTGTTGTAGTTTAAAGGGTTTAAATAATATTTTTTTGTTATTAGGTTTCTTATTTATATTTATTTCTTAGTTAAATTAATGCCCTTTAGTATTGTTTGTTTTTTTAATAATATAATTTTGTTAATTCAAAGTACACAAATGTCAAAGTTAATCTTTTATAATATGATGTATATCATTGAAAAGCTCTTGAAGAGTAGATTAATCTTTGTTAAGATCTATTTTGTGTTATTTATAGTTTTGAGGGGGGTTAAATTGAAAAAAAAGCTGTTTATATAACGGTTTCTACGATTTGGTTGCTGTGTTATTTGTTTATTAAATTTATGATATGTGCGCTAACATTTGGCGCATGTTGGAGGCTTTGTTTCTACGAAAAATGTTCAAATTAAAGACTAATTTATCAAGGTATTTTTATTTCTTAAACTGATCTTTTCTTTGCGTACTAGAGCGAGGAAGCTATGTGCCACACTAATTGGCAGAGTATTTAATCTTTCAAACTTGTTTGGAATTTTACATAAATTAAAGTATCAATTCAGCAAAAGTTAAAGAGCAAAGCCGGTTCCAATTAATCTGAGGGCTATCTGCAGGCTACATTCAACAAACTGTAAAAGTTTTATACAAATCAGTTAAAACCTTTTGAAGCTATAGGTGTAAATAAATGTATGTTTGTGCGTTTGTGGAAGAGAAACAAATGAGCGCAGAAGGTTGAAACTTGTATGGTACCAACAATGAGCTAAATATGACCTACCAACCAAATTTAACTAAAATCGGACATGTAGTTTTTAAGATATTATGGTTCGCCAAAATTAAACGACAGACCGACAAACAGACACGGAGCCAAAAATGTTTCCTGATGTCTGAAACGGATTTCTGTCTTGGAATTTATGAAATCGGAGGCCTAAAAATATTTCGTTCCCCAGAACGATCACATAGCTTCCGTTACCTTCGGTAAGCTCGGAAGCAATAATTACTTTCATATTATAAATGTAACTTTTGTTTTTATTTTAAATTTATGTGCTACTTTTAGTGGATATAATATTTTGAGGTAGAATATATTCCGAGTTGTGTTTACAATTTAATAAATAAATACATACATACAAACATGTTAGAGAGAGAGAGAGATAAATAAAAAAGCTAACGTTCTAGATTCAATGATGAAAGTCTTTACTTTAAAAGTTACACTGAATGCTTGCGCCTTCTTATGCTAATTGTATGAGTGAACGACTTGGCTTTCTTAAAGATAAAGCCAGGCGACTTATTTAGACTCAATTCTCGGTTCATAATGCTTCTTACTGAATAGTGGAGAAAGTGCAATGACAGACAAGGCCAGAATTAGCACAGTCCATATAATTTCATCATATCACAGACCGTATGAATTTGAAAATATCAAACTAAGATATTTGAATCATCAGATCACGTGTTAAATAATCATTTGTCGTTTGCTTTTAATAATAGATGAATGAAATACATGAAGTGGAATTACATTCTTAAATTAATTAATAATACATATTTCTTTTGAAATCACGATATGAAATTACATGGAATAACCGTGATAGTGAAATTCACAATTTTACGTAATAATGTGATACATAAATTTAGTTGAGTTTGTTTTTTAACTTTCTTGTTTGCGTATAAATATTTTAAACAGGGAGGTCGTATCCAGTGCGGAGGACCAAAATAATCTGTTATCTGTAGCGAGTGCAGGTATATGAAGCAATAAAACTACTAGGCCAATTTCCGTAAAACTACTGGGCCACCTCCGTGAAAAAAAAAAAAAAAAAATCTCGAAAACGGTTCTAACTATTTCGATTAAAAGGTTCTAAAATTTAATTCCTTTTAAATTTGAAACAACGATATAACTTTTTTCCCGGGAAACATCTAGTTACTGATATAATAATGAAAGAAATAGGTCCGATAAATCGAACAAAACATTCTCATATACATATTAATACTGCAATTAAATAGTCTTTAATATAATATATAGTGTTTAAAATGTGGTAGTTTACTTTTTGTTTTTGATTGTCAATAAAACTAAATTTATTTTTATCATCATCGGGAACAACATTTTTCCGGAAAATGATTTATACGGTTAGTTTTGAACTTAAATAGACTACATTTTACATATTTTTGATGAAAATTGTCGGAACTCCCATATTTACAGTTAAAATTCATTTCTTGATTTCGCCTCAGTGTTTTTTAGAACAGCTAAACCAAATTTAATCACAATCATCCCAGATGTAGAAGTAGTAGTAATCTAGTACTTCGTACTAGAACGGGTAGAACGAACCCGTAGTGGAGAGTTCCAGCTACTTCACATATCATACATTTGTACATTGTACCACCGAAGCGAGTATGGTGTGGTCATTAGTAAGCTATATAAGCGTGCGCAAAGCGTGGGCGAAGAGTGCCCCATAGGGGGTCCCTCGCCCGGCTTCGTCCTCGAACCATAGATACAAATCACATCATCGTGACACGGTTCGTACCCACATCAATCGGGCCAGATCAAAGATTAGGGGAAGAGTACCCCATAGGAGTGTCCCTCGCCCGTCTCCGTCCGCGATCCATAGATGCAATTCAGACTATCATGGCACGGGATCGAACCCACGACCTCGATTCACCTCGACTTATTGATAGCTGGCTCCCTCGGCTGATTCGCCTCGGCCATGCTGGCTCCCCCAGTAGTATGGGCTCCACACGTCTACAGAATACAAACTGCAGACGATAGACAACATGCATATACATCGAAATTTGTTAAAAACCATCTTTTTGGACTTAAGGGTGTACCTCCTCCTGTAAAGTCTCAAAATGTGTAAATCCGTCGACAAAATCTTAAAATTGTATTTTCGTGCCATCACAATCTATCTTCATATCTACTAAGTGTATGAAAAAGTAGAAAAACATCTTATATCTTTAAAAATAAACAGGTAAAAAAATCACTTGGTTGAACTTTTTAAATATGTTAAAAATAAATTGCTTAAACTAAGATAATATTGGATTTAAATTCATGATCACTGAGCATATGAAAAAGTTGTGTTCGAGTTATTTGTACCATTTTTTATTTAGTTATTAATGATGTAACGCATGTTAACTCAGCAATTATTATAAAAATATATTTTGAATTAAAAAAAAAAAAAATACACTGCCAATTAGTGTGGCACATAGCTTCCTCGCATCCTATCATGTACTTTATTGTTATATTAACATTATAGTTTTATTACTTTATTGTTTATTGTGTAAGAACAATTAACATTTTTTAGCGATCTTTAACACTTTATAGGGGTGTCGCTGTAGGTTTTAATAAAAAACTGTATTTGGAAAAAATGTCCGTCTCATTGAAAAGATAAGGTTTGATTTTTTTACCGACCGAAAATTCCAATTTTAAATTTGAAGTTCACGTTTACGGGAGCGTTGCGCGTGAACGCTTGAACGGATAACGTTGTCCAACGAACTCGACCTGAGCATTGGTAAAATAAACATGTCTACCAAATTTCATCAAAATCGGACAACATTTACTCAAGTTATCGTCGCACGTTTCACGATTCGCGGACACACAGACCGACAGACAAACAGACAGACAGACAGACAGACAGACAGACACGGAACCAAAAATGTTCCCTGATGTCTGAAACGGATATCTGTCTAGGAATTTTTAAAATCGGAGGCATAAAACTTTTTTTTCTCAAAAGTGAACACAATGCTTCCGTTACCTTCGGTAAGCTCGGAAGCAAAATTAAATATAATTTTGAATTATTAAATTTTAATAATAATAATTAATAATGATAGCATTTCGGGCACTTATTTCGAAGCAAAAGCCTTCCTTTATTATGGGTAAATTGTTCCTTTGTCGAAAGTCATTCTAATAGTACTTCTAAAAAGTCACTCTAATAGCAATAGCACTTCTTATTCTCCATTCTAAGCTAAATTGTCAGTTAGCCAATCTGCATTAAATAACTTTCTTTCAGATTTCTCTTTCCATGGCGGTCCTAATATGCCATAGTCACAATCACCCCTGTCTTTCCACAAATTCGACGCTCTTTCTTCTTGCTGGGCTTCCTCCTATTTTCTTCTAGTCCCATACAGTGTTCACTCTGTGGTCAGTTTAGTCCATATTTTAGGTGTCATTCAGCATACCTGTCCTGCCCATTTCCACTTTAACACGTAACCTTTCTTCATCAGACTATCCGTCCACTTTCCATTACTATTAATTGTGTTTTTCTAATTTTTATCTTCTTACAGATAACATGCACTGATCTTAGCTTCTGGGACTGTGTTGAGACTAATCAATCTTTGTCCATCTTCTGGGTAAGTACCAGCCATATAAAATCGTGGGGAAAACGCAGTCCTGTAGTGTTTTGTCTTTGACACTAGAATATACAGGGTGATTAAAAAAGAATGACCCATTTCCAAAATAATTTATAAAAATCTTTGAAATGAACTTAACATGTTTAGAGAAATTAAGCTATAGGTACACTATAGCTTAACTGCCCGCTACGCTGCTCTGCTGCTTAACTTGCTGCTTATAACTTAATTGCTTTAATCATGTCAAGTACACTTTAACGATTTTTATAAATTAGTTTTGAAAATGGGTCATTCGTTTTGAAGCACCCTGTATATTGCCATTTAAAAGTTTCTTTTATAGAGTCCAGTATTTCTTCCAAATATAATCTTATCCTTTCTGTTTACCTCATAATTCTGTGGTCCGTGAAACGATATAAGTTGGATCTTTTTTAATTGAATGAGATAATATTTTCCAAACCACTAAAGATCAATGTTTTATAAAACAAAAGTTTACAAATATCTGGATTCACAGGAATGTGAGAAATGTTTTACTCGTATAAGTTGTTTATCCTTCAGACCAGTAATGATGTAATATGTGAATAAAGAAAAATTGTTTTATACGATAAGTACCTATAAATTTAATTAAATCATTATTAATAAATATATAACTTAAACCTTAAACCATAACACGCAAATATAACCTTATTAACAAACAACCAACAATTATGTCTAATATAATTCAATGAAATCATAAAACACCAAAATTAGCGTTGACCTATGTTGGGTCTGTTTAAAGTATATACAGCGCCGGTGCTACACTTTTGGCCGCCACAGGCAAGATGGTTTTTGGCCGCCCCTTTGAAGTAGGAATTTTTTTGACCGGGGGAGGGGGGGGGGGGGGTGAATGAAGGATAATTTTTTTCCTACATTTATGTTTTTGGGTTATTTTACTTATTACACAAAAGATAACTGGAAAATTTTAAATTTTTGTGTTGGGTTCTTTCGGGATTAAAGAACCTTTAACGACCTCTATAGGCAAAGTCAGACAAACGCAAGAAATTATAATTGTTCTCGGTTTGATTTCACCTACGGACCCTAAAAATAGGGATATGGAAAAAAATCAACAAAAGTTGGCCTACAAGTTGGTAAGCTTTAATATTTTACTATTTAATATAAAATATTCCTATTTAAAGTTGGTAAAAATAGCATTGATATAATAAAAAATAGGGCTAAACTGTTACTGAGACATGGCTATGTAACTGAATTTTGTGATGTCTAAAATTTTATAAAATTAATATCATCTGAGGAAAAAATTATAATATTTAAATATAATCATACATAAATTATTTTTTTCTGGGGCCCTGAAATTTTCTATGACCATATTTAATATTATCCTTAGTGGACATTATATTGTGAATTATAATGAATCACGACTCCTCCGATACTTTATTTTAGATTAGATTAAAAAGTAAATTTTTACTAAGAAGCCAACTTTTGTTAACTTTGGACAGTCTCGTTTTTTTTGTTCTTGAGGTATAACAACTTTTAAAATAAAATAATTGTTCCTCTTTCAATCGCCCGTACAATGACAGAGGGCTGAACAAAGCCTATTTAATATAACCTGACTGCTTTTTAAAATAGTGCATGTCAATATTATTTAGCTATGAGGTCCCCTGAGTCCAAAAAAAGGTTTTTAAAAAATGTCTGTCTGTCGCATGAGCAGACGCCTGAAGCCTAAACTACTGGCCTAATTTTGACAAAATTTGGCATACATGCTCAGAAAAATCATACCCTGAAATGAATTTTAGCTCCAAATTTGGAGCCGCTACCCTCCAAAAACTCTAAAAAAAAAAAACGTGAAAAAAATGATGTCTCGAAAACGGTTCCGACGATTTTAATAAGCCGTTTTCCTGGAAAAATCTAGTCCCGAGAAAATAGCTTTAACCGCGGACGGAGAGAGGCCAGGATCAATTCCCCGCCGAGGAGAAGTTATTTTTAAATTTTGAGGAAAATGTTGAATAATAAATTAATATACCTACTAAAACTAATAAATGGAAAACACTGGTGGCTAAGTAATTAGTAATTATGAACTCGTATATGAAAAACTTTGTCTGATTTGTCTCGGACCGATTTTTATTTTATTAGGATTAGGAGAGATACATATAAAAATTAACAAATTAAAGGAAGGGTAGAAAATATTACAGCTATAAAAGGGTAGGAAAAGAGTTAAGTGAATAAATAAAAATAGATATGAGGTGTAATGTCAGCCGATAGTTTTTTTTTAGAAAGAAAAAGAAATAACACCGGTGTAACCAAGAATAACCCCGAAATGCGATTAGCTCCTCTACTTAACTAAAACAGCACCTGATAAGGTATTGTCTAGGAGTGTTATTACTAGGGCTCCATCTCTAACTACCTACTCAGTACGGGGGTTACGCACATTATTATAATTTTGCTACTATAGATTTTGTTTTTCAATTTATAAAATAGAACAAACTAAGGGCGTCATCGGCCGCCCCCTGTGTTTGGCCGCCACAGGCGGCCGCCTGCCCCGCCTGTGCGTAGCGCCGGCGCTGAGTATATAATGGCGGTTAGTAGTTCCCCGCTGTTCGCAGTTGGGTCAAATGTAAGGTATAAATTAAGATTTACAACATTAAAAGTTACATGTATTACTTATTTGTCTTTAATTTGGCTTTGTTTTAATTTAATATACAGATTTTAGGAACAAGTTTAATCCAATGCATAATGGTCTAAGGATCCCCAAAGCAATGTCAACAGGATTTCCTAAAAGGTGTTTATTCCACACTCAAGGAAGAAACCTTTTGCCAAAAAAGACCACTTTCGAGTGCCCTTTGACCTCTTAAGAGACAAACCCACCGAGGGTCAATATTGACCTAAAAGTGGAAACTCTGGTGGAATAACAACGGCTTTTTCCTTACTCCAAACTCCATTTACTCCGTATTTTTTTTTTCCTTTTGGTACTTAGCCTTTTTTTGGGGAAATAAGTCTGAAATTTCTATTTGAATTCTTTCTCAGTGAAGAATTGGATAGTGATAGAAAGGGTTCAGGAATTTGGATTCACTCTATCTCCCAAAAAAATAAACAATACTCTCACAACTTATATATATATAAATTTTCATTTTACGGTCGATCAAACCCGTAACATCCCGGTTCGATAAAACTTTGCTAAAGAAATGCAGAGAGGAAGGATTGATGCCACGTGCCATGTCAGTGTTCTTACAACAAGACTTCTTAGCTGAGAAAATTGCCAACGCAGGCGATAATTATCTTGTTACTTTGTATGGATTGAATGAACACATGAATACACACAATTTTGATCACCCCTGGTACGTGAATTTCATCAAGGCTGCTACAAGTACCAAGAAATGAAGTCAAACGCGACTGTTAACGACACAAAACGCTGCCAGATACCATTGCTTCAAGACATACCACACATTCTAGAAGTAGTTCTGGTTCGAAAGACAACCTTTAGACTAGGGTTAGATAGATCATTCATGCTAGGAAGGATCCTGCACCTGAATCCTTACTTGATTTTATATCATGTTGATACAAGAAACAGTGCCGTGGGACTTACACCTGTCAAAATTCTGGAAATCACTTTTAGACAAGGCAGTAGAAAAAGCTACGATTACCTTATGGCAACTCAGACGAGCAATGGGGAAGACATGGGGACTGTCCCCAAAGCCATTATCAAATGGCTCTACACAGCAGTTATTAGGCTCAGAATTCACTAAATATTCGTTATTTGGAGCCCTGGAACTGAGGTGGCCAGCATGACTAAGAGGATCATTTAACACCAGGACCCTCAAAACGAGCTAAATAGTTATGAAAACTTTCCTTTTCTAACAGGTAATACATTATTACATTACTATGTAATAAATTCAATATTTAATTGAATTTTTACCTACTCTTGAATCGTGTGTTTACTTGGAAAATTTATTAATATATAATTTATAATACATTTATTTTATTTAGTCATTAATATACAATAATATTCTGCATCACTATTTGTGCAATAGGAGCGTGTTTTGTAATTTTGTAAAAATGATTACACTTTCACTGCGCTGTAGTTCAATAAATATGGGATTGTAGCAAATTCTGTAACTAAAGGTCGACCAACAAGTCATGGAGTGCGCTAATGTCGTTGTTTTGGTGTTATGTATAGTCAGTTTTTAATAAAATAGGCCACTGTCAAAAACACAGTGTTGTTCTTTTGTTATTAATAATTTTATTTTTGATAACTTCTATATTTTTTAAAAATATTTTTTGCAACACGCAACACTGTACCTGATAAGAAATCACTAATAATATTATATTCTTATTTATTGATTAATCATAATAATATTCTATAATGACAAATCCATATTAGGTTTGTTCCAACCCTGTTATTTGTAGAGTCCTTTGCATTTGCATCATCCCGTGTATTTGTGGATCGTTCAAAAATTGTTTAGGACAGTTGTGACTATAATTCGTGCAGTATAAAAACAAACAAAACAGGAAACCTAACAGATTGGAAACCTTCCTGTTGTTATTCGTGAGATTTGACATAACTGCGCATGTTATACAAACTAGAAATGGGTATTGTCTTAGCACCCGACTGTACTGATTTAGGCAATACTCAGAAGTTCTGACTTTAAACGAAGCTAAGCTTTCCGTTTCTCCCGTGTTCATGACTTCTTGGTCGACCTTTAACTATAACTACTTTTGAGAAAATCGAAAAAGACCGATTATTTAAACGTCTTTTCAATATACATAACTCTAATTGGGCAGGACTTTCATTCTGCTGGTTTTTTACTAGTAGCATTGGTCCCTACAACATATCAAACATTTGTAGATACCCAATCTTTTGCAAGAAAATTTGAACGAATTGATCGGACTTACAACACGATACCAAAACTAAAACTATTTCTGATGACTGAAACTGAATAATTTGGAGAAGTACAAAGAATCAAGAAGAAATGGAGAAGATATAAGAAGAATAAGAAGAAAAAATAAAAGAATAATAATAAATTTGGAAAAAATATAATAATCAGAACGATCACAATGATTTCATTACCCTTTGGGTAAGCTCGGAAACAAAAACTATATTTAAAATATATAATCTTTAGAGATACTGTTTTTGGCTTGAACTCATATGCTCTCATGAATATTAACATAGTCTTTTTTAAGAAAAGACAAGAAATATTAATTAATTAATCTACTCCAACATCATAATATTCATCATTATTATTATTATTTTTATATTTTTTTAAATTCTGAGAATTAATTTCTTTAGTATCTGCATTCTGATATTTTATTTACTTTAAACATTATACGAGTCATACAACTAACACTGTTACAAAAATATATTTTCTTGATATCATGTCTACCTCGGTATATATGTATATATTTATATGAATGTTCGACACTCAGAGGGAAAAAATACATACTCTAAAAGCTATAATATTATCAGGGGTGGAAAAAGGAAAATTTACAAAACATAAAAGAAAGGGAAAAAAATAAGAAAAATCAACTCTTGACTCTTTTCAAAGTCTTTTCCAATCTCTTTAATATCTTTTCCTTTTTGGCTTTACAGTTTACTTTTATTTTTCAACTTCCTAGGCTTTATTTCAAATGCCAGAGGATGAGAGATAAAAGGATTTTTACCGACTTTTTCCAGCCCTATACATTATTTCATAAAAATAAAATATATCATATACATTTGTATACAAGTATGTATGGATGTATGTATCTTTGAACTCATAAATATGTATTTTTTTAGTATGTTTCGAGTCATGTAATATTTATATACATAATTCATACATATATAAACGTACATGAGTAAAGGTATATACGAGCGTATTATATTATGCTGGTTACTCGTATTCCCTCGACCGCCTTATGGATTAGAATAAAATCAAATAAATGTATCTTTCATTAAAGGTAAACAATTAGAGTATATTAAATTAAATGTTATAAATGAAACAGATTTCAGCTATAATTTTTTTTGTAAAAATTATATAGAATAAGGTAAAAAATAGTCAACCAATTACTGTGGCACATAGCTTCCTCGCGTCCTATTCCGTATACTTTAATGAATTTATGCTATATTACAACCTATTCTTGTCAAATGTATTTCATTTGCTCCCCGTTTCTTAAATCTGTTAAAATTGCTTTAATTAATTACTTGAATTAAAGTATCAATTTAGCAAAATGTAAAGAGCGTAGACGGTTGAAATTAATCTGGGGCTATCTACGGGCTACTTTCGATACACCATCCAAATTTCATAAAATCAGATGAGTACTTTTGAGTAATAAAGTATGTTTGTGCGGACGTGGAAGAGAAACAAATGGGTACAGAAGGTTCAAACTTATATGGGACCAGCAGTGGGCTATTTTTATTACCTAACATGCAAATTTCATTAAAATCGGAAGAGTAGTTTCTAATATAAGTAGGTTCGCCAAAAAGTGAGATCTACCGACAGACTTGCAGACTGACACGACAAAAATGTTCCCTGAGTGTTTAAAATGGATTTCTGTCTTGGAATTTCTTAAATCAGACACATAAAAAATGTTCGTTCTCCAGAACTATCACATAGCTTTCGCAACCTTCGGCAAACTCGGAAGCAATTATTCTACATCATCAATGATTCATCCAGTCTTCAACAAAAATCGTTTAAATAAAGTAAGGCGCGCTTCACCTAAGTACGTGGGGCGATAATCGCCGGTTTCTGTACATTAAAGTTAAAATTATTAAGTGTAATATAATTACACTAATTTTAATAGTAATATTCTTTTTCTACTCTTCAAGACCTTTAAATTGATGTATAACATGTTGTGGTAACTAAAACAATGTTTTGTCCCCAGCCATATTGGCCGCCATCTTGAAAATTTTAATAATTGCATATTCTTTTTCTACATTTCAAGACCTTTAAATTGATATATAACATGTCATGGTGACTAATAACTTTTTTTTTTGTTGCCCGCCATATTGGCCGCCATCTTGAAATTATTAAGTGTGAAAAATCCAAAATGTGTCCAGCTGTCTAAAATGCCGAGATACACCTGTGTGCCGAATTTCATGTTCCTAGCGATACTAGTTTATGAATTGAAACAAGCAACGGACAGACAGACAGACAGACAGACAGACAGAGCCGTTATATTAGGTTTCTTTTTTTAATTTGAACAGAAACCTAATAATCTACAATTCTTGACTACGTATTAATTCATTAACAAGTTTTTTCTCAATTCATAACCCTATTTATGCTTGTTTTTGAACAAGCATACATTTTTATAAAGAGTAACTTTTTTTGAACAATGAATTTTTTGGAATTTACACGTATAACAGACAACCCAAACTGGGGACAGTAGGGAGGGGGTAATTTCTGACATAAATGTTTTCACTTTTTTATGACGTGAATTACCTTAGGATATTAAATAAACAATTTTTTTAAAGAGTAACATTTTTTCGAAAAATCAAAAATAACCCCACTTTACTCTTGATACTATTTTTTAAAATTGTAATTTTTGGGTGCAGTTTACATTGTACAAAATTTTTAATATGATAATTCTATATTTCAAAACAAGCAAAAATTATTACAAAGAGTAACCTTTTCTCGAAAAATGAAATTTTTTGTCATTTACAATTTACACCTATAGGCAACTCAAACTGGGGACATACTGTATATGTATATGCATATAGATGTATTTGTGTGAATGCATTTATGTATAGAAAATGATTTATTTTATATTTTGAAACCGTTGAATGAAGAATATATAATCATCGGTCTTGTATCTAGTTGTTCATCTGTCGACATGAAGTTAAGTTAATAATAAATTTATTTTATCGGGTGTTATTATGGAAGTTTGAAATATGAAAAATTATAAATATCATAGATAGTATGATATGAGGTGCCACGGCGAAATGCCGATTTGAAGATACTGTAATTCTTTAATAAATGGCTATTATTATTATTATTATTATATGATATGGATTTGAACTCTGGTAGATAATAATGTGACTTTGCAAGGGAGTGTAGTGACTAATAATTGTTATTTAATCTATAATATAACTGTCATTTTATTGCTCAGTATTTATAGATAATATTAATGAAACATGATTGCCTTGAGGCTTGTTCCATCAAGAATAATAATTTGCATGAGTATGTGTAAACAATTGAGCGAATGGTGCATTCGATCTTTCACGACTACATTAGCGCACGTAAGTAGCAAAAAAATCGTGCCTCCAGGCGTGGACAACAGTCACGCGAACACGTTTGTAATATAATGCAAAGCTAGGCTTATAATATAAAGTTTAATAGAAAGTGAGAATAAGTATGTAACAGGTATTGATGAAACAGATGATTTTGTAGCTGTGGTCCAGTCTTTAAAAAATAACACTAGGGTAACTCAGATTTATAGCTAATTAACTATAGCACCATAGCCCGCCCTAAGCGATTGCAGTCTAAGCGAATTTTGCCGGCCTCCTTGCCGCTAACCGCTCCCCCCGCCACTCTTGGCGCCAGTTATACTATAAATTACAGCACATCCCCAATGTGAACTAATTAGTACGATGTAATGTTTGCATTTTATGTAGTATATTCACCCCTGAATTTCGCCGCCCCATGCGGGTAGCACAATTAAAATAGCCAATTTCAGATATGATTTTAAGTCAAATTAGTAATCCGCAATTTTTTTAAAGATACTTTATTTTATAATAAAATTAAACTTATTACATTAAATACATGGAATGTTAGTATAGTTTTTTGTTAGTTAATTTAATTGTTTATCAAATTATCAATAACTAATGTTTATCAAATAACTAAGAACTAACTGGATTCCCGTGCTTCGCTGGGGAGTTTATTGTTTATTGTTTCTTAATGTTAAAGGTTTTGATTAACTACCGTTAATAAACATTTATTTTATTTTGCGACGCGAAAATATATCTGCATACCACAAAGAGTTGCCTTAATCCCTCTCATATGATTATACCTGTAATGAAAAGTAATTTGTAATGACAATATTATTGCATGCAAATGGACACTATAATGATTCAAAATGGCGGTTCGAAACAAAATTGCATAGAGAGCATATTGGAGTTAAAAGGAACACATCTACAATATTTCATGGTCAGGTTCCAGAAATATCATGATGTCATTCAATCAGTTGATTATATATACATTAAAAGCATACATATAGCATTACTCAGATCGCCCATATATACAGTGTGTCCCCGGATCGCAAAATTTGACCATGGAAAATTAAACACTTTCCACAAGTGTTATATATTTTTGTAACCTACTCTTCAATACCTTTTATTTGATACCACTCAAAATTTTAAAATGTTTATTATTTGAAATAAATATTTTTAATTTATTTTTTTCGCGTGACATGAATTATTTGCCATTTTGGATTTGTCAATTTCGACAATTCAAGAAAAAAAGGAGGGTATCCTTTTTTCTTGAATTGTCGATATTTGGTCCGGTTTCCTCTTGTATAATGTTATAAAATTGTACTTTTTGGATACAGGTCACATTTTGAATGAAAAGTAATATATCTCAATCTCTCTAATATATATATATCAATATATCTTCATTTAAGAACACATGCTGGAGATATTATGAAGAGAGGGCTGTCCTTCGAAAAACACATTTTTTTAGTCATTACACCTATTGGCAACCCGATCCGGGGACATCCAGTATATATATATATATATATATATATATATATATATATATATATATATATATGAATATTCACTATATACATACGTATATAAATATATATTAAATTATATATATTTAACTGCTTACATATTAAAGTGGTTTAACGGTATTTTGAAATACCAAATAAAATTGAATTTTTGTTTTCTTTTGAACTTCTTGGCATACACTGTAATTTGATAATTTAATTAGAATTACCGATGTTAAAATTTGTATATCTCTAAAATACTAGTTAAACCGAACAAACCATATAATTTACCTTGTACTAAGACCATAATTTGTCTGAATGAAACAGTTTTTAAGATATACATGTACTTATACAAATAATTGCTTCTTGGTAACAGAAAATATGTTGTCCAATAACTGATACGATACCACACCAATCAATAAATTCTAAAGGTGTAAATGCATACTTTTATTTCACATAAACATAAGTATATTAAATGAAATTGGGGACCATAATATACATATTTAGGAAGGGGATCTTGGGCTCGTGATCTCGCTTACTGTCAGAAGGCTGACAGTAAGGAAACTGTTTCGTTTAGAGGACCATTTCTGCTTTTTCAGTTAATTATAAGAACATAGAATACATTTTTCAGTCGGGTATCAGATGTAAGATGTATGTTTTATCTTTGTGAAATATTTAATTACAATATTTTTCACCTTGAGAACAGAACATTAGGTATACGGTATACAGAATGCACATTAGACTACAAGACAGGGAATGGACCACTTTACACATCTACTCGTCGTCTTCAGTAATCATCGTCATCTGTCATCAGTCATCGTTTTAATCGAACAATCACCAAAGATACACGCCGCGCTGGTGAGAGATTAGCGGCTAAACTAATCCCCAAAAATTATAATTAAAAATGATCATAATTCATTTGATTCATTCAGTAAAGAAGATTGGAAACCATTATACGACTTATGTTGTTGCCTAATAGAGGTAAGCTTTATAATAAGTCCTCTCAAGGAACTATAACAATAAAGCTAAAACATTGAACTAATAGTTAATTAATCGATGGATTTAGGATTAGGAATTGGTCGTAGAAAGTCGGATAGAATCGTTAGAGTCTATTTTATAAAGGAATTTATTGATGAAATTAAATTGTCTGCTAAGTTTGGATGTGCCTTGAGGAGATATAATGGAATACACAAAGTCTAATCTAGTTTAGCCCAAAATCCTTGAGACAATTATCATAAGGTCTAAGCCTTTAAGGTTTTCGTGTTAGGAGTCTCTATGTTATACCTTGTAAACGCTAATAGTATTAGGAGAAACAAGATTCCCTTCTGCAGATCAAAGCATGTGTACTATCTAAGGACGAAGTAAGACCATTCCTTACAAAGTAATACAGCTGCATTGTTTTTGTAATCAATATTGCTTACACATCTACAAATATATTTATTTTAAATGAACCAAAAAAATTAAATAAAGGATTATTGTTAGTGATTCAAATTAAAATCTCAGTATGAAATATAAGCCTCTAAAATGTAAGTTTAATTATAACTTCTGGTTTAACAACGCACATAACACATCTGAACACATAAATATTTGGGCTTGATGCAAAGGACACCTAGAGAATGATCTTTTACAATTATTCTCTTCCTTAATTAATTTTATTTTGAAGGAATTAGTCTTTATGTCTATATCAGGGTGGGCTTTTAACTTGAGAAGGAAGTAACTTCCAAAAGGTATTTCACATGACATTGGATTACTGTAAAGTTTTAATTCTAATCATAAATATTAATAAGTTTTATTAACTGCCTATTAAGTGACCTTCAGCCTGTCTCGGTCTGCGTTTGCTCAGTCATGCGTCGGTTTAGGTTTTGTTTCTTAACTTAACCTAATTTAATTTTTAACTGTATAAAAATGCTATGTATTTTAACCTTTGAATCAGGGTGTAATTTGGGCTAATTCTCTTGGGTATCATTATAATTTTATTTTAGGGGTTTAGAGAAATCCCAATTACTATTTTGATCTTTCTCCAGCCTATTATAATTAAAGTCGGACAGTGTTTTTTTATGCCAGTGAAGGTACGCCACTCTGGTTTTGTCCCAGGCAGAGGGCCTGGGAGAGCCCGGTGATGTGGCAGCGGCTTTGGCAGTGAGGCCGAACCTCTAGTCCGACACATTTTACGAATTAAGTTATAGGACATTTTCTTTTTATATTTAAAGTTTGAGAAACCATTAGTGGTACCCCTCAAGTTGATTCATCATTTTTTCCATCAAATGGAGAACCTCTCCAGATCCCTTCAAGTGAATTAAGGTAAGCTTCTTCAACTTTTGGGTCGCGTTTAATCTTTATAGTTTCCTTATTCCTTATTAATGAATTTTCCCTAATAGTAGGTGATATTCTCCTTTTTTTAGGGTGGTTAGTTCAGTGCCGAATCTGCTAAAAATATTAAAACCACCGGATTCATCATTGTCAACTTCATCTAAGAATCAGCTTTTCTTTCATTTATGTTCAGTAATATTTACTGCAAATTTATAAGTTCAAGTAATATCATTTTTTGAGGTTGGTTCTTCTCCCTCGTTAATAAAAGAAGCTGGGAGGGCTAGGGTGAATCTCATGCAGCTACCTCCACGAGGTAAGTTCTGGTAATTATTTTTGATTTCTTTTTTTAAACAAATTGTCAAAAAAAAGCTGAGAAGGAACTTGGCTTTGTTACAAAAAAATTATAAATCAGATATAATGTGTCTAATTATAGCTAACAGATTAATCAAAATTTGTTTACTTAAAGTAGTTTTCTATTATTCTTCAGTATCAGGGATTATTTTTATTTATTTGTTTTTCACAAATAATTTAATAGTTATGCGTTATTAGCAGACATATATAATAATCCTTCCGCGGTTTTCCGCAAGCCGAGCGAATTTCCATTGGAAATTTGTAGTTCAATGTTGTGCAGTTTAAACCTCTTTAAAACTACTACTATTATGTTTAGATAACCATTATTATAAAAACCCTAATTTAACTAAAATATTTCTTTTAAATTGTAGTAGTTATGAAGGAAGTTTAAACTGCACAACATTGAACTACAAATTTCCAATGGAAATTCGCTCGGCTTGCGGAAACCCGCGGTAGGATTATTTATAATAATGGTTATTTAAACATAATAGTAGTAGTTTCAAAGAGGTTTAAACTGCACAACATTGAACTACAAATTTCCAATGGAAATTCGCTCGGCTTGCGGAAACCCGCGGGTGGATTATTTATAATAATGGTTATCTAAACATAATAGTAGTAGTTTCAAAGAGGTTTAAACTGCACTACAAATTGAACTACAAATTTCCAATGGAAATTCGCTCGGCTTGCGGAAACCAGAAGGATTATTTTGAAATCAGGCCCCCAAAAAACAAAAGAAGCGATACCTCACTTGATGTTTTGTACAAAAATGTATTTTTTTTTATCTTTGCTGACTCATCAGGAGGGATTAATGACGTCATAAAGACCCCATTTTTCGTGGGGATCCTCATCTCAACGAGCTTGATTTTTCGGTGCAAGTTTTATTTTGATACGTCAATTCGTTCGAGAGCTATCGTGCTCACAAGAAATTGTTGTTATTACTATTATTATTATTATTAAATTATTATTTGAATCGCTATGGTACCTCATTTTTTGGATTCAGGATCTTAAAAAAACATAAGAAGCGATACCTCACTTGATTTTTTGTATTTTTTTTTACTTTTTCTGACTCATTAGGAGGGGTAAATGACGTCATAAAGATCCCATTCTTCGTGGGGATCCTCATCTCAACGAGCTTGATTTTTCGGTGCACGTTTTATTTCGATACGTCAATTCGTTCGAAAGCTATCGTGCTTACAAGAAATCCACAAGAAATTGTTGTTATTACTATTATTATTATTATTATAAAATTATTATTTGAATCGCTATGGTACCTCATTTTTTGGATTCAGGATCTTAAAAAAATCACAGGGAAGTACTTGCGTCCAAGTACTTTTTAGGGTTTTGTAGAAGATTAAGCATGCCCGTTATGTAATTAAGATTTTATTCTTCGATCTCAAGGGTCCGGGTTCGATCCCCCGGGGGGTCACAATGTTTTTCATCGGTAATAACGACTAGAAAAATTCATTTTTTCAGACCATTACCATCGCTTCACCATAAGGTATAACCATGAATTATTTCGAAATTTTAGGACCACCCAATTTTCGCGCCCAAAATTGGCAATTTTTTAAAATTTAGGATGAACTCCCGGAATTTTCATCGCCCCACAATAAGGCATTAGCATGAATTATTTCGAAATTTTAGGACCAGCCGAAGTATAGTGGTTGGGGGGGGGGAAATTTTTTTTGGGTATATTTTGATTTTTTTACCCAATAAGGAATGCAACATTTTCAAAAGCTTATATATATTTGCGTCCTACTCTTCAGCAGCTTTCATTTGATACCCAACTCAAAATTTAAAAAAAATAAAATTTTTGGCGCACTTCAAATTTTCGCGCCCAAAATTGGCAATTTTTTAAAATTTAGGATGAACTCCCGGAATTTTCATCGCCCCACAATAAGGCATTAGCATGAATTATTTCGAAATTTTAGGACCAGCCGAAGTATAGTGGTTGGGGGGGGGAAAATTTTTTTTGGGTATATTTTGATTTTTTCCCCCAATAAGGAATGCAAAATTTGAAAATGTATATATATCTTTGCGTCCTACTCTTCAGCAGCTTTCATTTGATACCCAACTCAAAATTTAAAAAAAATAAAATTTTTGGCGCACTTCAAATTTTCGCGCCCAAAATTGGCAATTTTTTAAAATTTAGGATGAACTCCCGGAATTTTCATCGCCCCACAATAAGGCATTAGCATGAATTATTTCGAAATTTTAGGACCAGCCGAAGTATAGTGGTTGGGGGGGGGAAAATTTTTTTGGGGTATATTTTGATTTTTTCCCCCAATAAGGAATGCAAAATTTGAAAATGTATATATATCTTTGCGTCCTACTCTTCAGCAGCTTTCATTTGATACCCAACTCAAAATTTAAAAAAAATAAAATTTTTGGCGCACTTCAAATTTTCGCGCCCAAAATTGGCAATTTTTTAAAATTTAGGATGAACTCCCGGAATTTTCATCGCCCCACAATAAGGCATTAGCATGAATTATTTCGAAATTTTAGGACCAGCCGAAGTATAGTGGTTGGGGGGGGGGAAATTTTTTTTTGGGTATATTTTGATTTTTTTACCCAATAAGGAATGCAACATTTTCAAAAGCTTATATATATTTGCGTCCTACTCTTCAGCAGCTTTCATTTGATACCCAACTCAAAATTTTAAAAAAATAAAATTTTTGGCGCACTTCAAATTTTCGCGCCCAAAATTGGCAATTTTTTAAAATTTAGGATGAACTCCCGGAATTTTCATCGCCCCACAATAAGGCATTAGCATGAATTATTTCGAAATTTTAGGACCAGCCGAAGTATAGTGGTTGGGGGGGGGAAAATTTTTTTTGGGTATATTTTGATTTTTTCCCCCAATAAGGAATGCAAAATTTGAAAATGTATATATATCTTTGCGTCCTACTCTTCAGCAGCTTTCATTTGATACCCAACTCAAAATTTAAAAAAAATAAAATTTTTGGCGCACTTCAAATTTTCGCGCCCAAAATTGGCAATTTTTTAAAATTTAGGATGAACTCCCGGAATTTTCATCGCCCCACAATAAGGCATTAGCATGAATTATTTCGAAATTTTAGGACCAGCCGAAGTATAGTGGTTGGGGGGGGGAAAATTTTTTTTGGGTATATTTTGATTTTTTTACCCAATAAGGAATGCAACATTTTCAAAAGCTTATATATATTTGCGTCCTACTCTTCAGCAGCTTTCATTTGATACCCAACTCGAAAATTAAAAAAAATATAAATTTTTGAGTTTACAACATTTTTGCGAATTGCGTATGCGCGTATTTAATTTTGAACTTCTGTATATTTTTCCTGTGGTTGGGTCAAAAAGTTACACCAGTATTTCAAATTTCAGCTCTTTAGCTTAAACGGTTCGGGCCCTAGGAACCAAAGAGCGACGGACAGACGGACACATCACCCTCGGCATAAGGGTTTTGAGAAGAATCTACAAAACCCTAAAAACAAAAGAAGCGATACCTCACTTGATTTTTTGTATTTTTTTTTTACTTTTTCTGACTCATTAGGAGGGGTAAATGACGTCATAAAGATCCCATTCTTCGTGGGGATCCTCATCTCAACGAGCTTGATTTTTCGGTCCAAGTTTTATTTCGATACGTTAATTCGTTCGAGAGCTATCGTGCTTACAAGAAATCCGCTAGAAATACATATACCTATATATATATATATATATATATATATATATATATATATATATATATATATATATATATATATATATATATATATATATATATATATATATATATATATATATATATATATATATATATATATATATATATATATATATATATATATATATATATATATATATATGCCACAATCCCGACTCAAACTCCCGCCATGCCAGTGACTCTATTAGCGAATTTTTTCCAATGGAAATTCGCTAAAAATTAATGAAATTAGATATTTTCAAAGAATCGGCCCCGCGCCCGATCTAAATGGGGTACGATCGGGCCCCAATTTTTGGGTCATGTTTTCCTCCCATTCCAGTTTTATCACATTGACTTCTTGGATTTTCCAAACTTTGTTTCCTCGACCCATACCCTATGACCCTATTAAATATACAAAAGTTTTTTACTGTTTTTTTTTTTTTAAATTACAAACTATTCCTAATTGCAAAATGAGTTGGGATCTCCCGAAGCCTGACCTTGCCCTGCCATGTCGAGCAAAATCAAAATTTTATGAGAGCCACTCAAAGTACTTTTGACCTACTCCCCCCCCCCCCCCCCCCCCCCTATTATTTTGAAACCAGAAACATGTAACTTATTTTTATCTAGATTATTTTTTAAACGGGACTATATTCCCAAGTTTCACATTTCTATATTTTTTGCTAAAGATTAGGTTATTTTTAAATCTTATTTAAGAGTATTTAGAGGCACTCACATACTAACTGATCATCAATAATCGTAGAGAACTTCTGGCAGCCTAGAAACTTGAAATTTGGCATAAGGTTAAAACTGTTAACTGTTGTTTAGGATACAAAAATGGAAAAAATAAAAATCTGAAAAGTCCCCTTCACTAAGAATTGTATATTCCAAAAGCGGGTTTAGCAACCCCCTTTTAGGTTTGCTATACCTTAGTTGGAAAAATATAGTTTTCGAGAATTTAAATGAAAATCAACCAGCTGGAAATTAAAAACAGCTCACATTAACAGGGTCTCATTATTTTTAATCTAAACGTTTATAAACAATTGAGTATAATAAATTAATTAAATCGTATATTTTGTAATTAAAATTTAGTGGCGAACTTGTACATGAGAAAAATTTGTTTCCCTACTCTTTTATTATGAAGATATCTACATTCATTTCATATTTATATTCTTAAAAATTTACTTTTTTAAATAAAATAATTAATAAAATTAAATGTTGAAACAATAATTCATTGTTAAATTTAAATCACTTACTTATAAAATTTATTCATTGAGATCTTAATCTTAAGTTTCATTCATTGAACATAACAAATGTCATTTTTATGCGTTTAGAATTATTTAAGAGCATTAAAGTAAATTGTTTACCAATTTCTATCATGCAGCTTTAGTAAGTACATTTAACACTATTATTTTTAGGTAATCTATTAAACTCTTATCTTGAAATGACAAAGAGTTGGATATATGCCATTAAAGAGTTCAAATTTCTTTACGAAACGTTTCGTCCTATTTTATTTGATATCCTTTCTTATCATTTGTAAAAAAAAAAAATAAAAAAATAAACTAAAATCCTTGGTTCTATTACATTTAACCTTATGCGTACGATCCTTGCACGTATCTTGTGCTTGTACCTTATCATTTTGCTTCTTAATAAAACATTTTTATTATAAAAAAAAATCCCTGGATATATTTCAAGGAGATGACCCCTCCTTAAGAATCCTTTAAACACCTACCTTTAAAAAAACTACCTTAATGATTACATAACTGATCAAGAGGTGGTTTGGGCACAACGTTCTAGCCTTGAGCTCTCCCGCTATATTATACTGTATTATTTCCCATTCACTACAAAGTCCCCCTCCCCATAAAAGTTAGGCTACTTCTCCCGTCATTGTTCTGTTAGCACTCGCCTCAATCGCTTGCAAAACCAGTCCAGCCAGTTCACGAGTTTAGTTACGACCGACTTCGTTTGTCGTTTACTTTATCTAAAGTTATAAAAGTAATATTAATTATATAATTTATACCTAAATAATTGATTACTCATAAGTTCAAATTTTATTTATTACGAGATTACTCATAATAATTAAAATCATCCATGGTAATTTGTTGATTGAGAAAAAACGCAATTGTAATTTCTTCCATTAAAAAAGTAATTTAACTCTCCTTCGAGTTAATTGATATTTTAATAAATTTTATATTCTACAAATTATAGAAGTAGGCGAATGTTTCAGTGCTTTATTATGAGTGTGTAATTTATAGAAAATAAATTTATAAGTCCCACAAATTCATATAATTTATTCCTAATACAAAAAAAATATTAATCTTTCATCTTACTGCATTATTTTTTATGAATTAGTAATTTTTTTATAGAGGTTAAATTAAAAAAATATACTTTTCAAATAATAAATTACAAAAAATTATTAGTAATTAAAAAAAATACAAAATAATTGAATACAAATTGTTACAGCAGAATTAAATAAAACATTAAGTACATCAAAACAAAATGTATACATATATATTATTTTTTCATTTATTAAGCTATATATAGTAGTAAGATTAACTAGTTAATATATTATAGTTTTATTGTACTAAATACAACACCTAATTTAAATTGATTATGCTTAAACACCAAACGCTGATAATATACAAACAAACAATTGCATACCCCTACCTGTAATATTACTGTAAAGAAATTGTTTAAGCTCTTTCAATTATATGGACTTAAGTAGATAGTAGCAATGTATAAATAAATGCACTCCACTAAGTAAATAAACTATGCCAATTTTAATCAGTGAGCAAGTAGCGTTATTAAAGTATTTTTGTTGAGTAGGTTTCCGTGGACATAGCCTAATAAATCTAGATCTTCCGGAAGAGACAGGGTCAACAAAGATTTTGTTAATCCCGACATTTTGAACTGACAGTTGCAAATTAATCCCTCCAGGAGCAACTTTCTTCAGAATGACCCTTGCACAGAGTTCAAATGTCGGGATTCACGAAATCTTATAGGCATGGTCTCAAAGAAAGATTAAGATTTATTTGTTATCAGAGAATAAATATTTGTTTTGTTTACCAAGAACACGTGAATATTCTTCCTATAAGAATTTCTACTTAGAAATTGTCAATGATAATTTTGTATTATCAGTAATATATCTTCTTCAAGATCAAAACTGATGTTTTAAACAATTATTCTTATTAGTATTTTACTTATTTTATTGTTAATGCAAAGAATGGTTGTAAATTTGTTTTTATTCAGAATTAAGCTGTTTAGAATCAGAATGAAGTTTGTACTACTTCTGTTGTGTCAAGTAGCCTACATCTGGGCCAGTGGTATCTTCTATGATTATCAAGAACCTGTCATCTCTTATCTGCAACCTTCATATGGATACACACATCCTCGTTATGCGGTGAGTTAGTCTTAATACCTATTATTTGTCCTCTTAACCTTATTATTAATTTTTCATCAGTTTTTATCAGAAACTTAAAAGGAAAATATATTTATCAGTTCATATAAAATTTAAATAAAGTGCATTTTGAAGCATGCATCATGGAGAGATATTAGCAAAGTATAATTTGTTACATTTTTAGGTATCCTTAAATAATAGTCCTACTTGTGAAGCATAGTCTCAACTATTAGCATCATGAGTACAAAAAGAAAAATGACGATGAAATAGATTTAAAAATATAAGTATTACTGAAATATTAGATCGATGAGCGAGAAGAAACAAGTGTTCAGAAATTAATGTAGGGCCATAAGTGGGCTAACTTTGGCATATTATGTAAATATCAAAATCAGACAAGTAGTTTTATGGCTAGTAGAACTTAAGGTGACATTCACAAAAATTTTAACAGGCAAACACGATACTAAATAATGCCAATTTTTATCAATTCCTCGCGTCCTATTATTGCGAGAATGGTTACATGAAATTTGGATCTGTTTCGAGTGCCAGTGGTATCACAATTATTTTTAAGCAATATAAAATTTACGCAAGCGGTTGGAATTAACTAATGCCAATATGGGTCCTACTTGCAACAAACCATTTATTTTTTTTTTAAATTGGACGAGTGGTTTTTAAGATTTGGGGGTTCACAATAAGTTGAACGACAGACCGACAGACCTATAGACGAGACCAAAAATGTTCTAATGCTTCCGTTGCTTTCGATAAGCTCGGAGCCAAAAGGTTACCAAATGACTCAAATGCATTTCTCCTCGCCATTTCCAAATATTATAGCTAGTTTCCTGGAAACTATATTTATCTGGGTATATCGACTTATAGGAGTAATTAAATGAACTACAGTTTATAAAATCGTCGGGAGCGCCTTTGAGAAATAAATTTGATTAATTTCAGTGTTGTGAAGCAGCACCCACAAATTCAGAACTCAAATATGTTTATTGATCACCCCCAGCGGGTATAATTTTTTTCTGAAAATGTCTTATAATATGTTCAAGTTAAGGAGGAAAACATATTACGTTATACTCTTCGCATGCCAGAAAGACAATTCTAAAAACCACTTTTTTGGACTTTCCCAAGAGTATGATTTTTCTGAACCTATGCAACCAAATTTCATTGAAATTGTTCCAGTAGACAAAAAATGTCCGTCAAGTACTTGCCAGTAAGTAACTAAAAGGGTTTCTTCGGTCATAAGAATTCATAAATACATTATTATTATTTTGTTTTTTTAAACTAAAATATTTATAAAAAGTTTCTCCTTTAAGAAGCAAGGTGTGCATATATTATCCTTTAGTATCTTCGGTATACCCTTATTTGGTTCATTTATGGGTAAAATGGCCGCCATTTTGGAAACACGATATATAGAGTTACCCCTAAAATTTCTAAAATTTAACTTTTTATTTCAACTCCCGGAAATATCATTGGACCACATATTTTTTATTTTGGTATGTTTGCCTTATTTTTAGGACCTATCCTTATGGGGTAGTGCAAGGGGGTCGGGGGTAAATTTTGCGTTTTGTTTTAATTTTTTTCGGGGGTAAAATGGCCGCCATTTTGGAAATGCGATATATATTTGTGATCTACATTTCAATACCTTTGAAATGACACCCAACTTACAAATTACAAAAAATATAAAATATTGCGACCAATTCGCAACTGATCGCTGATCACAGAAACTGCTGATCACAGAGTGTTTAAGCTTGCAATAATTTTTATAATATTGGGCAAAAAAGTTTAACTTGTATACAAAATTTCAAATCTCTAGCTACGGTAGGTCGGGAGATATACTCTAATAAGATGCGACGGACGGACGGACGAACCACCAAAAGCATAAGGGTTTCTAGGATGACCTCGAAACCCTAAAAACGACAGGTGACCGACATTTCTATCAACAACTCTATTAGATGCGTATGACCTAAAACTAATAAATTTAAAAAAATTTTAATCTCAAAATAAAATATAAACCCAATCTCTGTTCATTCTCTTTAAATACACTGCCTTACGTAGTCGTATATTAGGAAAGAAAAATATTCTTTCTACGTCAGAACTTTTTTTTTGTTTGTTTTATATTTATTAAAAGAAAAACACTAGATATTGCTCTGAATCCACCAATTAGATTACTTAATTGTGACACTGGACTTAATAAGAGTGAATTTCTGTAAATTAAACTTTTTCTTTTTTTTTGTATCATTTCAGAGACCTAACGATCTCTTATCTCTTATCATAAAACCATAAAATTTAAATTAAAAAGATAAAAGACGCGATGACAAATTCACTATAAGTTAGTTTACTCGTGAATAGAGAATTAATTTGACATGTGGTTAATGTAGTAAGTGCGTACATTGTAAATTATCGTCGGAATACATGCAGTAAGCGATGCATGGAAAAGCAATCAGGGATTTCCTGCTTTATCTCTGCCTACTGACCGGTAACTTCTGTCCTAAGGTCATCGCCTAAGTAATTAGTTATTAAAAGCTATTAACTCTTTTGTTTTATTATAATGAATAACTTTTTTCTTAGATAAACTAACTCATTAACATATTATGTGGATTTGTTGTTTTAATTTCCCTTATCTATTAGGATGTATTAATAATAATTACATGGGAGTTCCACTAAAAACTAAATTAGATCGTAAGTAGAACAATAATAATATATACATATAATATGTATAGTATATAACATGTATATAATATGTATAGTATGTATGTGTATAGTATATACATGTATAGTATAGTAGGAATATTTTACGCTTTTCAAATAATAAAAATTAGGAATTAGTATTTTTATCCGATGTAAAGTCAACTGAAATATGTCGATGTATAATTTCAATAACAGAGTATTGAAAACAACAAATTGCTTTTGTATGAAAGAATTTTTATACCTTAATGCGAAAATTAGTATAAAGTCATATACCATTAATTAAATGTACTATGCACAAAAAGAACGCTTTTCTTTGAAAATAATAAAATCAAATTGTATTTTTTTTTTTTTTTAAATATCAAATCTTATGTATAAAATAAAATTCCACACTCTCAGATTCCTGTTTAGTTACAACTATTTTGATTGATTAGTCATCAGTTCATTCTTACTAACTGACTGATTTGATTGGTTATCAATAAAATATTGGATGACCACATACCAATACTTCCTAACCTCGCAAATCTAAAAACAGTAATTTTATAAAGACCATTTGACATGACAACTACATAAAATATAAGCCTTTTTTAGTTTGAATGTTATTTAAAATGCTCTTCAGTCAATTTGTCATCTAAACATAGCATCTCCTCCGACTCTTGGAAAAATATCTCCTCCGAATGTTGGAAAAATTGGAAGGGATTTTAGATGTACGCTAACGACATATGAATTAAAGTGTTGTTATCACAGTTTTTCAATAAAGGGATCAAGTTAAATCTTCAATGTATATCCAGTATAATCTCATACAAATTAAGCAAGAATGTCAGTCAGCAGTCAGTTCAAGATGAAGGACGACAACTTTGCAAATCGGAACGATCACTCAGAGTCCCACCTCTAAGAGGAAATAGAAACTATACCAATTGGTATTTATAATTAGACCTTCAAACTAAATAACAGTTTCGTGAATTATTATATCGCAGCAACACCGTAATCGCTTTGAATCATTAAGATTACAATGAATTATTATTGTGTATAAATTTTAAGTTTAATTATTTCGGAAGTGCTTTTAAGTTAATAAAAAAATCCATGGGGAAACCCAAGAGAAGAAGCAATCATAGTTGTTTCACCAAATAAAAAAAACTATTCCATTTGGAAGATAAAGTAAACATTGAAGTTAAAACTACCTAAGAAAAACTAAGTTACATTCTTTAATATTTTAAACCCGGTCTGGTCTCTTTTATTAGTTACAAAGTTAAGTTTTTTCTCCGATACTTCTTACCTAAAAATTCTTTTGCCCTGGATAATCAATTCTTCATTTGAACAAATAAAAATTAATGATAGCTACAAAATTCTAGCAATTAACTACAGCTTTAAACGAGGTTAATTCTCATCAGACGCCTTTCTATATAGCAAAATTATTTAGCTCTCAGAATATATTAAACATGGAATAAGATGTCCTTAAACTCAATATACTTTTTAAATCAGTAGTTAAATCATTCGTCCTCAATAACTACTGGTAACTAATGAAGCTGAGTCACTGATCGTGAAGACCGTAACTCACATTTATTAAATTTACGAGTTTACTCGTACTTCAATTTCAATTTTTCAAGAGCTTAAAGAAATAGGAATGTCATCTATTTCGACAATTTCAAAGAACGAGTAAATTCATGAAACCCACCTCCAAGAAAAATCCCACCTCAAAATGGTTTTTAAATTAAACTAAAGAAATCTTCGAAGACAGAAGCCTGTGGTTCAATTATTCTCAACACATAAAAAGTTTTAAAATAAATCAACAAATTAGAATAACTAAATAAACTCATCATATTTTAACTCCAATAAACGATTTTCAAGTTGATAAAATTTAATGTATGATTTAATCTATTTTTATTAGTGTACTGTTAAAAATTATAGACCAGTGACTCTCAGTAGATATTTCCGTCAAAGTTTATTGTCAAACCCATCTGTGAACACTTTAACAATTGGTAATGTACAATATGATTAAATATAGTAAATATGTTTTACTTAGTGTCGTATTCAACAAATTTTTAATTGTTAATACAACTAAATTGGATGAAAAGATTAGCTTTGTGTCTTCAATTTATTGAATGGTGATTATTGTTTAGGAGTTTACCAAAGGTAACGAAAATATTGTGTTCATTCGATAAAAAAAAAAATCCTCAAAATAATCTTTGAACTGAGAAAAAAAAGCAAACAAGTACCAAAACACCATAAGAAGAATTAGACATTTATTAGGACAACAACTATGGTGGCAAAAGCAAAAAAGAAAATTTTATCGCGGTTATTCAATTTATTAGTTATCAGCGGAAAAATTCAAAATCTATTGTAAGCCAACACGAGTAGTGACGGGTAAGAGAGGTTATTTCCGTTTAAATAATTTAATTTTAAGCGACAAAGATTTCGTTGTAGAGTAGAGCAAGCTCGATTGGAACCCGCTGTCGGCCGCATATTGCGCCTCAATCACCGACTGCCGCCCGCGAGACTTAGTATTTACGCTACGTATTATCTCTGCTAGCGACCTACGATTTAATCTTTAGTGACAAACACGTATACTGTGATCGTTCGAAGTAATATGGCTGTTAAAAAAATATATATTCTCCTTTTTAGTGCAAGGTTTATAAAAGTATATTTAATTTTTTTTTTTTTTTTTTTTAAAGTATTATTAGGTATTCTTCTTTTTCGTGGGGCTTCTAACTAATTTTTATTAACACTCATATTTTAAAAAATACATTTTATTTTATTATACTTTATATTAAACTCATTTGACTATTCGTCTAGCATTTGGATACAACGGTAAATATTAGAAAGAGATTAAATGCTTTTCTCAGGACTTGACTCCGCATTTTATTAAGAATTATATTGATTGTAACTGATTGACATATTGGTTGTTTAGAAGCGTGCCGAAGTACAGGTGCTGAGTGCTGATGATATGAGCGTAGTTGGAAGGATTACTCTAGTGGATACTGGAGCTGGAACCAGTATTACAGGTGAAGTTTGGGGTCTTTCTCCCGGTTACCATGGTTTCCATGTTCACGAGAAGGGAGATCTTGGCGACATGTGCAAGGAAGCCGGAGCACATTTCAATCCTGAAGAGGTAACTAATCTCTAAAATTCTTATTATAATTTAATTTTATATATGCGAATAGGCCTTAAGTAATTCCATCTAAGAGGTATATATATAACCTAAAACATTACTAGCTACCATTATTACCTTGGTACCTTTCAGAATATAGTATAAAATGTTAAGTAAAAATATATATACTAATCTCATAATAGTAACTCGTTAACAATGGAACGTTGGTTTCTAACGATTACTCCAAATTGCGATTTGTTTTTGTTTATATACTATAGATCTTAATATCCGGATAGTTCAGTTCAAGGCCTCAAGATGCCTAGGTATGGGCGAAATATAGCTTGTGAATGAATTAAAAGAAATATAACTATCCCTTTTTTTATCCCTAAAGATCTACTAAAAGAATAGGAATATAATAAAAATGTTTCCTTGCTATTAATAATTTTAAAAATAAAAAAATATCAGCAAAAGCCATTTACCATGTGCACCGCAAAACTATGATGATATTTGTGTTGCTATTATTATTATTATTAGGTGGCTATACAAGTTTTGGACAGATAAGCCGGATTGCTATCATAACTGTACAGTTGTGTCATAATTTAATAGCACACACGCCCCGGTTTTGTGACAGGTAAGTTACAACTTATATGGTCGATGGTCGCCTTTAAGGAACAATTAACTAAGAGTTTAAAGGTGAGTCGACACTAACAAAAAATTTGCGTGATGCATTGAATTTACTGCGTGGTGAAAATATTTACGACAAAAAAATCCAGACAAACAATCAATCAATTTTCTTTCAGAGCATCTACACGCGTACGCTCACCACATTCAACACACATAGCCCACACAACGCAAATTTTATTGGTCCCAACTTAAAACGTATAGAGAACACACATCTTACAATGTTTTCATTTTATAAAAGGATCTAACTGTACATATTATCAAAACTAAAGAATATGAAAAATTGATAAAGTAGTACAAGCGTCTGCAAATTATCAAAAAAATAATCTGTCTTAATTAAACAAACTAAATTTTCATAAAAACATAATTACTTCGTCCCGAGTTTTCCCTTTGTTAGTTCTTTCGGGTTTTTCTCAAAACTAGTGAGTAGATCCAATATTAAGCTAAATTATTTCCTAACGATTTTTCTATTGCGCAAAAATTATTTAGTTGAAGGAGATTTATCTAACCGCACGGGAAATTCTTGATTCGAAAATTTATCTTTGACTTATTAACTTCACAAAGAAGCAAGTAAAGAGAAAGTTCGGGAGAAAAATCAGCCTATTTTTTTATATTATAGATAAACAATAATAATTACCTACTTAAACAAAGTTTAAATAAAATGAAGTGAGACTGTTTTGGTTCAATTTTGGGCTTATTACCTTTATACATAATTAATTGTTATAAATGGACATTGTCATACATATTCAATGTAATTTGCACAATTATCTAAATTTGAAATAGAACTATACATATAATTCATATAAATATAATGATAATGTAACAACGAACATTAATATATTCTCATTTGAATTCTGAAGATCTCTAGAATATTATTATGTAAAATATGAAATATGCTACTATTCTACACCAAGCATGAAATGTAACCTAATTATTTTGCTATTTTCATTCAAGAATTCATTATAATTTAAGTTTTCTACAAAAAAAAAAAAATCTTTTGAAACTAACAGTAAAAAAAATCATTACTTCCCACTGCGAAATAATGTGCAGCCGACTTACTTCAAAAATTCTTTTCATCTTACCACGTTGAATTATTTAAAAAAAAAAAAAAAAAAAAAGTTGTTGACTACATAATCAATAAGAATAAAGGAAGGAGGATATTATATTTTAATCTTATTTTTGGGATAATAAGCATTTTTAAGAAGTGGGTGTTATAAAGTTATCAACTTTTTCTATAGAAAAGCATCTTTTCCTCAAGGATAATTAATAAAGTTTTAGGCTCTTTGTAAAGTGGAAGCCAAGGGGCCAAGGGTCAGGATAAGGTAGCTAATTAATGTTTGGAAAATGAAATGTTCTACTGATATCTACGGGTTAATTTTTACAGAAAATAACATATTCATCTAAAAGTAAAATGGAATTAATTTTAATTACTTTTTTCATCTTCAACTGAATTTTTCCGTAACTGAACTTTTTTTTATTAATAAATGTATGATGTTTTCCTTATTAAGAAAAAGAAAATAAGTCGGACTTATCATGATGTATTTTAGAATTTACATATTTTTGGGCCATCACAATATATTGTATCTATATACAAGAAAATATGAGTTATTACTAGATTTTTATTAAGTTTTCAAGTAATTTCAAAAATTACAAGTTTATTACAAAAATGAAATTAGTGTTAGGTGGAAAGAAATAATAACCCAAACAAAAACTTAATCCTGCAAAAAAGGACCAAGTTCTAGAGCCCAACCCAAAAAGTCTACATTGTGGCCAAGTCTGCTCTTTATTCAGTCCATAACCTCACTTCAGGCCTACTTTACTTCTTGAATTTGTATTGCTTATCACTTTACCAGTTTCTGATTCAGGCATAAAACAGACTTGGCTCCAAGGTAACTCAAAATACGCTATTCAATCGATAATTTTCAGAATGAATATGTCAACACAACAATCTACCTTCTATTTCTGTTTATTTACTAAGTCGAATACGTTTAAACTGAATTGGTTTGAAACCTAGTTTCTCTACCCCTTCTATTACATTATAACCGATTTTGTTATTTACTAAGTTTATTGACATAATGTTGATTAGTTCATGTTTCCTTTAAACATAACCTGAAGGGGAGAAAGGATGCCTAAAATAGACGTCGGAATGAGTTAAAATGGTTTAATGAAGTGTGAAACATGTCATGTTGCTTAAGAACAAATATAACTAGATGTACAAAGTTAATAACTTACTATTTTAGTGTAAACAGAAACAAGTTAGTGTAAATAGAAACAACATTAATATCCAGGCCTGTAATATCTTAAGATACTAATTTTGTCTCATGTTCTTTTCGTAACCAATATCACAAACTCATATTTCAATTTTAATGATAATTTCTGTACCATTCCACTCATTTCTATGTTCACCATTTAATTTTGACAGGTGAGACATGTTTTATTTACTGACATATTCAATGATAATCACATAGAGTAGATGTGTAATCGTGTCAGTCCATCGTCCTGAAATATCCTAATGTTGATTTGATAGGGATGTGAAAAAAGTACAATAAAATAATTTGTTTCTCTATTATTTTTATTTTATTACACTTTTATTCTCGTCCCGATCAACAAAAAAAAAAAGTATGTTATTTCAACTTGGAGGAATTGCCAAGTTACACACATACTTATATATATGAAGTGGTTATCAGTAAATATTGCCGTAAATTAAACATGTTTCATCTCATTTTATACTTTTTTCTGCTTATTTTATTACATTTAAGCTTACTAAAAAAAAAATAATTGTGCTAAAAAGTGTCTTAATTTTAAATACGAAACCACTTTAAAAAAATATATACTAAATAAATAACAGTATGTACTTAATAACTTGACTCAGAGAATCTTTTCCGGGGGAAGAAAAGTAAAGATATTATGTACACAGTATAGAACCAAGGCCTCTTTATTTATTCAATTCAACCCAGGTGTAAACCAAAATGAGCAAACCCCATAATACCTTAAATTTGTATTCGTCAAATTATACGGGATATTTTGGTGAGCTGGAATAAGCAGGAAGGGCGTCGGCTTGAAATAAATTAATAATAAGGAAATCTTATATTTGAGAGGAATATTTTAGACATACTTCTATACATATATATAAATAGTGTATTTTATAGGACTTTTTACCAAAATTATATATTGAATATAACTAAAATAACGCAGTAGTGGATACCACTTTTTTGGAAATTTATGTTTTATTGATTTTAGGATTAAAATTGTAACTACGATAGCTTATACCTTTAAATAATAAATACCGGCTTAAACTACTATTAGACATCATTAGTTAATTACATAATCCCTGATCACCGTCAAGTTCGGAGTTATATTTGCTTATACATATTAGATATCAGATACTTCACGCTGATGTTCTCAATGAGTCGTGTCTTACGCTGATTCTCTTTATTCATTCCTCTTTTTACCATCCCGGACGTAGAATCGGAAAAATGTTTAGTACCATGTCCAGTACTTCGTTAATTGTTGGATCACCGACAAAATTAAAACGAAAGTTGTTTGAATTATTCATTCTTTTACCGTTTCTACTTCCGTAAACGAATTAAGTACATCAGAGTAATACCGGACTTATTGGCCACTTATTCACCGACTAGATGTGGTCATCAGCATGATGTATCTAATATCACCAAATATTCCCAACTTGACGGTGTTAGGACTTTAGTTTCAAGGCGAGTCGAGAGTACGCTAATCCTTCCGTTGTGTATTAAAATTATAATTACAATAATACGCATGAGAATCAGGTTCGAAGCCACAAAAGTAATAAAACGCGACAATACAAATGCAGTAAGCCTATCATTTTATTGCATGCATGTTTTCTTATAGTATGCATTTTATTAGGTATCATATATCTTCACTATTCAGAGGTCGATTCGCTTTAATAGCTGTATATCTACGGCCTTTAAAAACGTCATGAGAAAAATCTATATTTGTTTATAGAAATAACGTGTAAAAAAGTATAGGAATATGTAAATATGTAGAAAAAATGTAAATTATATATGTTGGGATCATCTTGTGCTGAATTGCGAGGTTAAATAATTGATATAACCCTCAGCACTTACTAGGAACGATTGGACTAGAATTAATAATTCAACATTAGATATTAATAAATCTTATAACAACCTCTATTTACACTAACTCACGCTAGCAAAATGAGAAGAAAACAGTCAAATAAACAGCAATTATTTTAATTATATCATTATTGTATTTGGTTTTTTCATATATATATATATATATATATATATATATATATATATATATATATATATATATATATATATATATATATATATATATATATATATATATATATATATATTTGAGATATCGCCATTGTTTATAAAAAAAAGCTTCTACTTGTGATTAAACCAATATAAATTATGTTTCTTTGTTATTTTGTTATCAAGAGTACGCTAGCGTTATCGAAAAATAGAAAATATTTAGAAGCAATAGATTATAATAGATATGGGAGTTATAATAGTCCATGGAGGTGATCTTAAAGGGAAAACAAAACTGACAAACATAAAGAACAAAAAAAGAATTTAATTGTTACGTAAGTTTTTGCTTAGTTCGAAATTTCTTGTTTGTTCTTAGGCACTGATGATGGCCTTTTGAAGGCTGAATGTGTCTTTGATATTAAAGTCATTTTAATTTACGCGGAGAGACAGCTGGTGTTATTCCCTTAATAAATTTAAGTTAATTTTACAAAAACAAACAATGAGCTAACTCCAACAATTTATGAATCGGTACTTAGTAAATTGCATCTATCTATCAAAGTGAAAGTAGAATTAAATTATATAGTTTCTTATTATTTTTGTAATTTGTTTTACTAACTTGATAACCTCGATCATTTTAATCACTTATTGCCCTGTCCACCTCACCTTCATTTACATTTTTATAAAAGCCCTTTAACAGAATATTTTAATGAATTCCAAATTCAAACAATGTTCAAAATCAAAAGTTAACAAATAAATAAAAAAACAATTTATTTAGATCAACGGTAATGGGAAGGGAGGGGGTAATAAAAGTAAATAGATATTTAATTAGAAGGAATTATGACCATAAGGGTTATGGCGTTGTCCTTAAAACTAAAATTATGTTTGTATCTCAGGTTCCAGAAGAGATTTCGGATTCCTTTGAATGTCACAAATCGAGTCTAAATTCCATTATTATTTCATTTAAGCAGATAAACCAAGAAATGGAGAAATATAAAGATTTATTTGTCCTTTAATGATTTCTGTGCTCATAACGAGTAAATAAATACAATAAGAACTTAAACATTAAGTAATAACTTTGCAATTAGTATAATAGAGCCCATCAAGCAACAAGAAATTTATAACAAAGAATGAAAACCACTTAAATGGAAATTGAGTTTTAATTAACAGTGTATGTATTATGAATAAATAGTTAAGTGACATGAACATTTTAAACTTAATCTATATATTTTTACAAAGTTTCATTATATTTTATAATTAAATATTTAACTTTATTGAACATTTTAAATACATTCTATCTGCAAAAATGTTAAGTATATTCTTTGTTTTTATATTTTATGACTAAAGACTAAAGATGAATAATGCATTAGTTTTGACCTTCTTACGTTAGGTTTGTGTATAATTTTAAATTATTTTTCGATAAATAGATCATCCAATGAGGTAGTAGGAATGTAAAGATTATCTTTTTATAGAAAACGACTTATCTTGCAGAGAAAACTATGCAAGAGAGTATGTTATGATTTTGTCAATACCACACAAATATTAATAACTAAACTAATACGCATGTACAAATAAGCAAAAAGAGCAATAAAGATGAAAAAATGGTACGTAACAGTAACCTTGATCGCCTGAGACACTGCCACAAAATGTCGCCAAGTTGGACAGAAATATAAATAGAGAGTAAAAGTTAACGCCATTCGTTATAACGTTTACAACTTGAAAGAAGAATATGTGAGGAATTCAAAAAAGGCTCTATGATTGCAGCAGTACGAATTCGGAAGGTGTGCTTAATAAAGTATATATTTGAGCAAATTAAAGGTGCGTATTCTCTGAGGCGTGACTTTCCTACGGTCGACGCTAGACGTAACTTTTATTTGGCGACTGTCAGCACGCACGGCTATTAGAGGTGGGGGTGTCACTTCTGTTGCGGCTGCGGTTCCATCGTCCACCGTCAGTTCTAATTCATCTTTGGCATGGAATTGGCTATTATGAGTTTGCTACTCGAGAAGGAGGATGCTGACGATAAGATATTAAACAAATATTCATCCGACTAATCCGTTTTATAAAGACAATGGAATTGAATTGAGTAGATATGACTAGTTAGTTTGGAACAGACTTCCTTCCTTATCTAGTAATGCTAACAGATTAGATAAGATAACGTTTAATTGTAATATAATCTTTGATCGTTTTAGATTTGAGATTATTATTTCTACACAAATAAAAAGTCAAATATAAAAGTACGAATGTACTAGCATAAATAGAAATGAATTAGTTAATGCATGTATTAAAAAAATTAAAATAATTTGTGCTGGTATTTTGGTCATGTCCCTGACCAAGTCTGTGAATGAGTTTTTTCGAACCATTACAATACTTTCTATATTTACTATTTATATGAGAAAGTATAAAAGTAATCGGAGGGTATGACGTTTGCACCGTGACAACGACGGGCGGTTGGAACGCACCAGAAGAAGACATCTACTGTCATGTAACTCATGTTTTGACTGGCCAGCATCAGGTTTGATTCAGGGCATGTGAATGAAGTCACGTCGAGCGTCGACCGGAGGAAAGTCACGCGCCAAAGAAAGCGTTCCTTAATAGTACATTATTGTAGTAAACACTTAAATTTTCTTAATATATATAATCTAATAATACAAGTATTCTAATTTAGTCCAGTCAATAAAGGATCAAATGAAGGGTGTAGAGTGCATGAAATAGGCCTCATTAATTCTAGAATTAATAACAATATAAAAATTTAAACAATCTAGATTTAAGTTTAACTTGAGTATACCTACTTTCTTTTCTCACTTTCTCTGTTGTAGAAGAACCACGGAGCACCTACTGATCAAGATCGTCATGTTGGTGATCTCGGTAACATCGATGCCGGTCATGATGGTGTAGCTAGAGTTAGGATATTCGATCACATGGTCAGGTTGAACGGTGGTAAATACGACGTCACCAATTTGGCTATTGTTATCCACGCCGATCCTGATGACCTGGGACGTGGAGGATTCGAAGACAGCAAGTCAACTGGCCATGCCGGAGCTAGAGTAGCCTGTGGAATAATAAGACCAATAAAATCATAGAACATCATAGATTCAATAAAATAAAATAAAAATATCCTAAATATGTTTTACATTTTTTCTAGAAGACACGTAAAAATTAGAACCCATTTAAAGAATTTAATAATGTCTAATAAAATAACTATTATAAGCAAGGCTAGACAAAAGGATTTTTATTTAAATCACAACAGTAAAATAAAAAAAAAAATTCTATTATTATTCCAATAAAAAGAAATAATAAAGTAATGAAATGACTTAATAATTAAATAAAACTATTTTTTTACAAGAGATGTAAACTATTTTTTTATTTTTCATCCATTTTTCTATATTACAATTATTTATCTTTTTTATTTTCCTTTATTTTAAATTAACCTGCATTATAATAACTGGCCTTCTCCACGCCTGTATACCAAGATTAATAATACCTCCAGTCAGAATAATACTATAGAAGCCAAGAGTTAAACGAGGCATACAATTTTACTAATATATAATTAACAACAACAATATAATTAAACATGCAAATAAGCTTTGATGAATATGGTAACGCCAGTCAAATAGTACCTTTTCAAAATTGTATCCGTAATTTTAACATTCCTTAAAAAAAATATATATTTAAGAAAGACATAAAATTTAATTCAAGAATATTTCGAGGTTACACTTGAATATAAGATGCAATTTAACTAAATAAATTTTTGTTCAATCTACAAAAAAACTCTTATCTATCTCATTATAGTTCAAACATTATAATATTAAATAGTGACGTTCAATATTATAAATTAATAGTGACGTTCAATATATTATTTTTAACATCAAAAGTTCAATTCAAACGTGGAATTATTTTAATCAAATAAAAAAGGAGAATTAAATTGTTTTAAATAATGATATTATTAATAAATATAGTGATCGAAAAAGCCTTTAAACATTTCCTTATATCTAACCTTGCTTTTAATTTAATTTGGTTCTCAACTTAATTAATCTAAATACTTTATGTATACTTCTTGTGGTATCGAACTTTTGAATTTTCTTATCTTCATACCTATTATTATTTATGCAAAAATTATAAACCATAAACGATAAACGTAACATAGAAACATTTTAATTAAAAATATGGATTCCTAAGTTAAGATCCAACTTCAACCAATTTTTATATAAATTCTAAAATAAACAAAAAAAATAGTTGCATTGTGATTGAAATTCGAGAGAAAAAATGTCAATGCTCAGTCGTATTATTTTATTATTATTATACCTTTTTTTTAATTATATTTGTTTTATTACGTCAACATACTCGTACTTGCATGGGAAGTAAAAATTGGCTCCCACGAATTACCAAACAAACAACGAAAAAAATTCAATCAATATATGGGTAAAACCAGAGTCAATATTTTCTAAATTAACATAACCTACGTGAATAATTATGTATTTTTTTAAGATTTTGATAAAATATTATAATGTCTCTAAATAGTATCTTTTTGCGTTAATCAAATAAGAATGAAACATATCCTCTCGAATATATGTATTTTTTTTATCATTATAATATTAATTATTTATAAATGTGGCTTTTTCTTCTTCCTTCCTTTTCTTACGTAAGCTATACATGCTAATGTGTATATTTACTTATTGATGAATCTACCCATATTATTACAAATAAGATGGGGCAATAATATCCAAAAATTAATAATATGTACAAAAGTTCTGTATCTAACTAATTATGTGAGAAAACAATGCTAAACATTATTGCACAGTAAAATATCGTTGCGACAAAAAAAAAAAAAAAAAAAAAAAACTTTTTCATGTACCTAAGGATACCTACTGCATATAAATCCTACAATATTAATAATTTTTATAATAATTAATAAAATTATTTCCTACAATTTGTATTAATTTATTATTACAAACACTAAGGATGTATTCTACAGATCGTTAAACAATTATTTCATCTTCTTTAGAATTGTATTTTGCGTGTGGAAAGCTTAAACGATGAGAATACTCTTTTTCTTCCTTGAGCACTGTTAGCAACTCTACCAGTATAAATGCGTCATTACATGCATGATTGCATGTACCATTCACACACAGTAAAGTCTAATTTTTAATTGTTCAAACTGCCACCACTTTACGGTTAATTTGAAACCTGTCTTGTTGGTCTACATTTAGCAAAACCGACTTTATGACAGAACAAGAAAATAAGAAAGAAACTGCAGAAGAAAGATAATTGTAGTAAGTATACTGCTCCTCTTCAGGGGCGACCAAAAATCAAATAGCATCTTACACCATAATATTTATTTAATACAAAATCGGTCGAATAAATTGAACAAAACTTACTCGAATAAATAATGTATTCAAATACTGTATCTAAATCTATAATAATATCTGGAGGCGCGGCAGTGCCCCGGCCAAGTCGAGCACAACCGTACCATGCTTTACTGGAACCAACTCAAGGCACTTTGAAACCAATTATCTTATAAAAGACACTAAGATACATAAAATTAATTTTAAATTAGACTTCATCACAAACTGAACCAGAAATATAAATTTCACACCTCTAAATATATTGGTTCATAAGATATAAGAGCCTAAAGTTTTGTAATTTTGTCACTGATATTGTGGATCTACTGACTGACATAATAATTCTAAGCCACTTAAAAAAATCCTAGAAACTTGAAATTTTGTATATAAGTTAATGTACAAATAAAGGAATCATTAAAATCTCACAAATATCCAGTTCTTTGCCCATCTTAAAGCTAATATAAAAACCTAGTCAAAATATTTTTAAAAAAATTATAACTTGCGCTACTAGTTCTAGTAGAGGAATTTGAATCTAAAGTACGTGTTTACTATCATTATTGGGATTTTATAATAAAAATTAATTTATTATTGGTTGTTCTAGTTATTAAACTGACTAAAGATGACCGTCTAGGGTCGAAAAGTTTAACAATAACGTGTCATAAAAGTCCCTCCCTACAGTACTCATAATTTTGTATTGGAATAAGTGTGATTGATCTTTATTGTGTACTAAGCTCGAAGATTGTATACATAATGTATTTTATTATATGTATTATGTATTATATTATATGCACATTATTATGTGTTCAAAAAGAAGAAGAGGCTAAGAAACGAAGAATTACTTACAAAAAATAGTGAAATACCAAGAAAAACACTTGTGTAAAAGAATAAGCTGTCTCTTAGCCAAGTTTCCTTCTGTCTAATTAGTTCTACTAGGTCTAATTTAAACAGTATAATTAAGTGATGTTGTTTGTCTGTCCTCCTCTCTATCCATTGTCCCTCATAAACTCAAACACTTTCCGTCCCAAGTCACACTAATCAATTAAATTTAAAAATATTTACTGACAGAATTACGCAGAACGAGATACAAAGTTGTTTTCGACACTGCATAACATTATTCTTATTTAAAAAAATCGGTCCTAGACAACTCAGACAAACTTTCTCATATACGAGTTCATAATTACTTAGCCAATGTTTTTCATTTATTAGTTTTCGTAAGTGCGTTTAATTATTATTGAAAATTATATCAAAATTTACCATAAAAATAACTTCTCCAGGGCGGGGAATAGAACCCGGGCTCTCTTCCGCGTTTTAAGCTATTTTCTTCGGAACTAGATTAATAGGCTTATATCGTTAGATTCGAATTTAAATGGACTACATTTTAGAATTTTTTTTAATCAAAATCGTCGGAACCGTTTTCGAGAATTTTTTTTTTTTTCTTGTTTTTTCAGAGTTTTCGGGGGTTTAACGCCCCCAAATATGGGGCTAAAATTCATTTCTCGATTTCGCCTCGAGGTATGATTTTTCTGAACGTGTATACCAAATTTCGTCAAAATCAGCCCAGTAGTATAGCCTCCAGGCGTTTGCACAGACAGACAGACATTTTTTAAAAACCACTTTTTTGGACTCAGGGGACCTTAAAACGTGTGAATCCAACAAAATTTGAAAATCAAATTTTCGTGCCATCACAATACTTTCTCTTTATATGAGAAAGTAAAAAAGAGCTTAATATAAACCATAGGGAAAATATAAATTAAATAACAACAAACAGTTAAACCTTTGATTTTCAGAAAAATATTTTAAATTTAAACGTGTAGAGTGATATGTTTGAGTTTGCGAGGGGCAGAGAATAGAGAGGAGGGGCAGACAAACAACATCACTTACCTACAGTGGATAAATTAGATCTAGTAGAACTTACTCAGGCAGGAGGAGACTTGAGAAAACATATGATCTCACAACTATTTTGGCTTGACTTGGCTTAATTTTTTTACTCAAGCGTTTTTGTTTGAATCTCATTTAATTGATTTTAGGACATTTTTCTTGAAAGTAGTTTTTTTTCTGAGATATGGTAAGTGAGTAAATTAAGTTGTAAAAAATCAAGAGCTTTATAAACGTCCGAAACTAATTCTAAACTGAGACTAAGATATTTCTCTATACTGTGGCAAAGACGATCCAAATTCTACTTGAACTAATAGAGGTAGAATACGCAAAATTATTAGAGTGCTAGAGCTAGAAGAAACGGTTAAAAATGGATCTAAAAAAAAAATATAGGAATGCAAAAACATTAACACCAAAGGTATTAATTTAAAAAATTTTTCGGTCGGATCTTCTTCTATTTTTTTCTATTTTCTATGAATTTTGCTCATTGTAGAGAAAATCATTCTCATTCCATAGAAACACTTTTATGTAGAGAATTCGAAGGACATCACTATATAGAGATTTTCGTTGTATAGGAGTTCGTCATAAGGAGGTTCAACTGTAAATGACTCTGTAGAATAAAGTAAAAAGTCATCGGGATCAAATTAAAGGAGAATAATTTCAAGATAAAAATAATTTTTTATATACTACGTTTTTAAATTTTCTATTGAATCGTATGTAATGTTGATAATATAATTGTTATTGTTATATAATATATAATGTTAGTGAAAAAAAAACGTACCGAATTTATTTACTCATAAATCATTTCACATAAATTACAACCATCTAGAGAGCTAATCTTAAGATCAGCTCTCTATAGCATTAGGTTTAAACATATAAAAGAACAAATCTTTGTACTGCGGATCTCCCCAACACCAAATCTAAACCGTGCGATTGATATATTTGAAATAATATAATCGATATATTTCCTGTTTTGCTGTCATTCAATGTTTATCTCTTAATTATAAAAATCACAAATTTAAAACCCGTCAAAATGAAGATTGAAAATATGGGACATGGCAAAACAAAAAAAATAACTTGCGGATTTTTTCCGAACTTACTTTCCATACAGCAAAATTTGCTGCAAACCAATTAAATTCTGCTGAAAGATGGCTAAAAGTATTAAAATAATGCATTGTCATCGTGTTCTGAGCTATGCTAAAAGTTTCAAATGTCTAGCTATTCGGGAAGTTAGTTAGAAATCGATTGCCAGATTTGTACCGGACAAACAAACAAACAAACATATAAACAAACAAACAAACAAACAAGAAAGCAAGCTAATAAAAACGTAGTAAAAATACTTTGAAGTAAACAGAAAAGTTATGGAATAGCCCAATTAATTCAAGCCCAATTTCTTCTATTAAATAGAAGTTTATGCGTTACCTCATCTTCTCTTCTTTAAATTATGTATAATTGCTGTTGTAAAACGATGGAATCACATTACTATCGAATATGATAATTAGTTAGCTATTATTGCTGGAGAATTGATTTAGTTCGACCTGAGATGGTACTTTGATCAAAAGAGTGAAACTTGTTTCGACTAATCTCATCAGTTTTGTAACAAGGTCTTGTGTAGGTAGTAGCTTCAGGGCACGGACCTTACAATAATAGTCTCAAGGCTCTAGGGCTAAACTGGATTAGACTTTGTGTATGCCATTAGATCTTCTCAAGACACGTCCAAACTTAGCAGACAATTGAATTCCATCAATAAATTCCCTTATAGAGACACTAACGACTCTACTAGACTTTCAACTACCAATTTCCAATTGTAAACCTTTAACAGAAAGGATCCAGCCGGTATCAATTTACCCAGGTATATGTTGATTTGTAATAATTGATAAATATTAAGTCACGAAAATATTAAATTTTAATTATTAATATTTAAATTACAATTAAATAATTACTTATTAAATAATTACTATTAAATAATTATTTTCATTATTAAATATCATTTTAAAAGACTGATTTTTATCACATGAGTAACAAAATGAACGATACAAAGAGATGTATAATAATATTTTATATGTTTCAAACCCTATCATTAGTCCTATCATCAAGAAATTTAATAAAGTTATGTAAATATGCCAAATAATGATTACTTTATTATACAAGATATATATGTGAATATATTCTTATAACGTTAATAATCAAAGAGGACGGGTAAAACACTCAATTTAATTTTAACTAGGAGAAAGACCTTTAATCCACACAGTGACCATGCGCAACAATCTTTGGTACTGCGCACGGCTAAGTTCCAGTGAGCATACTATATTGCATAGTATACTAGCATACTATATTGCATACTATACTAGCATACTATATTGCATACTAAACTAGCATACTATACTAGCATACTATATTGCATACTATACTAGCATACTATATTGCATACTATACTAGCATACTATATTGCATACTATACTAGCATACTATATTGCATACTATACTAGCATACTATATTGCATACTATACTAGCATAGCATACTATACAGTGTGTATATTTACTAGATTAACTGTACGATAATTAGCTTTAAAACATTTTTTTTTTGACAACTTGCAAAAATTAATTCGTCTATTAATTATCAAATCGTATACAATCGACGTACTCGGAAGTTAGCTACCGAGAATATATATTTAATTAAAATACCACTGACTTACTTATTCCTCATGATTTCTCTTAAAGTACAAATATTTCACTCATTTCTTACGATTTACGAGTATCTTGATATTCCTCTGACTCACAGATTCCTTACGATTTCTCCTTAAATACTACTGTTTCACTGATTCCTCACTTTTTCTGGAACTACATGACTTTCAATGTTAAAATTTTGTCCATCCATTTAACTCGAATCAAAATTAAACTTCCCATTTTAATTTTAAGTCTGATTAAAATGTGGTATTTAATTATTGCCACTTAAGCTATTTTCTTAATTTTAATTCTCTTTACTATTCTTGAACTGAACAATGCCTTGAAAAAAATAGTAAAAGCTTTAAAAAGCTGTTCTTACGTGATAACGGAAACCTGTATTTTGTATAAGTTATCCGCAAGAAGAAAAACATAGTTAAGGAATACAAATAAAAGCAGGATCGGAAAGATTTCTTAAGTTTCTAGAGCAGTAGGATTAGTTAAAGCCTTCGCACTAGAACAATGCACTAGAAACATTAGTATGTGGGAAGGACTTAAAAAATAAATAAATTACTATTATTGTTCTTTTGTATAATAGTTTTTGATTCGTTGTGCTTTAAGAATTAAGAAATGCAGTGTTGTTTCGTTAACCACTCTCTCAGCTCTAATTCCCTTAGATCAAGCTAATAAATAGGGTATATGCATATTTCAAATGGATATCCATCTTCAAACCATCTAAAACAAATCCGATTACACAATTGTCATGGACTCAAGTCACTCAACCGATTTTCACGGTTGACGGCGTTTTTGTAGATTTCGCATCTAGTTAATCCTTTGTATAAAGTTGATTTTTTTATTACTTATTCATCACAACTGTATTCATTTCATCTGGATTCATTGTAGAGGAATAATGACAGTGGCAAAGTATTATCTTCAGGCTTGCAACTTGTTTAGTTGTTTTATATCTTTAAATAGTTTTAATGAACACTTTTTCTTTTTCTTATTAATTCTAATAACCCCCATATTTCATTATTTCATATTCAACATAATAGACCAGTGGCCGCGAAAGGTCTTTATGGGGTCAGATTCACAGATGGTACAGCTGCAATGACAGGTCATCATCGTGGTTTTGTTTCCAGAATGAAACAAATATCAAATCCTAATTTGATGGCTACTCTTTGTTTCATACATCGGGAGCGACTAGCATGTAGAGAAATGTGTCCAGAATTACATGAAGTAATGATAATTACAGTAAAAATTGTAAATTTTATTCGACCGAATGCCCTTAACTCAAGACTATTATCGACTCTATGTAAAGAGGTTGCCGTAAAGAATACATCACTTTTACGACACACGGAAGTTAGATGGCTATCCCAAGGAAGAATGTTACTTCGTTTATTATAGTTGAAAACAGAAACAATTCTTTGTAAATGACAAAAATCTAATTTAGCTGTTCAGTTTGAAGACAAACATTGGATTGCTAAACTTTCTTACTTGGCAAGTATTTTCTCCATTCTGAATCAACTTATATTATCTATGCAAGGAAAATAGTCTTACATTTATTCAATGAAATATCAAAGAGAGGCAATGAAAATAAAACTTCATAAAAGTTTAGAACAATTTTGGATTTACAATCGTATGGAATATCCTCATCTGTTTATTGTAGCCATAGTACATTCTTATTGCCTTTTGCTTCATCTTACTACCTTTTTACAATGGAAACAACGTAATCGACTTCGAATTGACTCTTGCAGGCAAATTTCATTAAATAATACAATTAATGTAAGACTGGATAAATTATTAGAGTGTGTTCAGCGACAGAAGTCCCATTGATTTGTTACATTACATTATTATTTTTGTAAAAAAAAAAAAAGAAAAGAAAGTTTCTTTTATATTTTACATCATTTATACCTATTTCAATTTGAGATTTTTTTACATAGATAAAGTTGGTTTTAAAATTAATATTACATAATAATTGTTGTTCCTTAAAATTGGGGGGGGGGGGGGCTTCACAATTTCATGAAATTTTAAGGGGGCACAATTACAAAAAGGTTAAGAGCCACTGCACCTACGCTAGACCACGTAGGTGGGTCCATTGAGCAACCCCCTGGGGGGAGGGGTGGGGGGGGGGGGGGGTAGTATCGGCCACTTTACACAACCACTTGATATAATCATAATATGTATTATCGAGTGTGAAACATGTCTTATCTCCCTGGGATTCGAACCATCACCAGGGATATTAATATTGACCTTGCCTTCAGGCTACGCCGGTTCTCCAACAATAGTTGCTATATCAGAAGTTACAAATTAGTCCGACGAACTAAGAACAACAACAAAACTTTTATATTTACGTCGTAGAACTGAATTTAAATCCCATAATATCTAATGCAATTAATTTATTATTGAACATGCCTATAAAGTGTTCAACAGGTGGTTGTTTAGATATTTTTTCGATTTTTGCGGGATCAAATTAAATTTATCAATATCTTGGAAATTAGAATTTTCCAGAAAAACGACTCACAAGATTAATTTTGTATTTAAATAGATTATCGGAACCATTCTCGAGAATATTTCGTTTTTTGCGGGGTCCCAAATTTATATTTAAACAAATTTATTGATTTCTCCTCGGGTTATGATTTTTCTGAACATAAATGAAATCAGCCAAGTTGTGCAGGCACAGACAGACATTTTTATAAAACACTTATTTGGATTCCAAAACGTATATAGGTACTCATCAAAATCTCAAAATCAAAATTATTCGTTATAATAATACTTTCCATATTTATATATTACGCATATGATAAAGTAAAAAATAAGTTGAGCTAATTAAAAATCAAATTCATAGATGAGCAATGAAAATTGATTGTTGATGTTAAAAAATGCTGATAAGGTCACAAATAATCACCAAATAAACTGATCACAAGATCCGTATATACTATGATATTAAAAAAATAAGATTTAATACATAGGTCAACGGACACAACAGTAATATGTGCTAAAAATACACGATTCTATAAATATTTCATTGTGAAATAATACTGACTAGGTCTCCTTGGTTTATAATAATTAATTTAGTATCAATGATAAAAACAAAATTAATATTTTAATGAAGAGAATAAAAACTGGCATTAAAAAGAAGACTTTAATTAGTAACTACTTCATATGGAAGAATGGTTCTTCTCATGTATGTATTAAGGTGTTTTCGTGACTCCTACACTTTAGTTGTAATAAGAACGGTAACGAAGGCCAAGGATGAGTGCGAACCATTCATTGCTTCAATAGTTCTCTTACCTTGAACTCAGTTATAACTATATATAATCATAGTCTACATAACATCTTTACGTAAATATCATACAATGCTATATATATATATAGCATGTATACATTACTCTAAAGATTAATTAATCATCTAGTATTTAGATCCTCTTTCTAAAGGTTACTCTTAATATTATAGTTTTTATTAACGCTTCCTTAAACAAACTTGCCTTTTTTAAAGGATAAAAAACTAACCTTTATTTCTAATAACTATTTCATAAAAAATAATTGCATACTTCTAAACATTGAATAATATTCTATTCATATCTATTGCATAATGATCTTAGTTTAATAATTAAATGTATTGAGGTCAAACATATATATCCATGTATTCATCATAAATAATATAACTACACAAAATTACAAAAATCACAAATTCAGAGACAGATCCAAGATATATCATTATAATAATAAAGAGTGTAGCTTTTATGCAGCTATGAAGGGGTGCGGGGGTTTACAGGGACTTAACTCCCCTAGAAAAAAATAGGTCTAACAAAATCATCTTTATATTCATTGTAATAAAAAATTTAAATCCAAAAATATCTTAGTTAATTAATTTATCCATTGATATTTTTAATTACGACAGAAGGTTATTTAAATGGCTCTATTTGAATTTATAGCAGGATCACATTCATTTTTTATTTAATTTCTCAAAACCAGATTTTTCCTACAGGGTAGGATTTTATATATGTAAGAATATACCAAATCGATAAATATATTGGTATTTTAATGGATTAAAATTTAAAATTTATAAATATCGACGATAATAGTTCCTTCAAGTTTTAATTTCTCACTATTTTTTAGGACTACACCCCAAAATTTAAATCTAAAGCATCTCAATTTCACTTCGATATTTCAATTATCTGCCTCATTATTCTGTTTTAATTAATTTTCTCATTTTTATTTTCCCTCGCATTTATTTTTAAATTAAGTTATAATTATAATATATATATATATATATATATATATATATATATATATATATATATATATATATATATATATATATATATATATATATATATATATTGTGGAACAGTTCAGATGCGCCAGCCCTCGTAAAATAGTTAAAAATGGTAGTACAAAGATAAAACCAGTCTGTACCCCCACTAAATCAGCTATTCCCGACTCAATGGTAATTGTGATTTTTTGGTGATCCATCACCAACATAGACATTTTCACCACCAATACTAGTTTTTTGGTATTAAGTTAAGAAATTCAAATTGGACCCTATAATGAAAATAACATAGACCTAATGTGCACTATATTCCTGACAATTTGATACTAATATCACTATTCTCCGGTAAATACTTGCAGAGTTATCGGGACCCAAACTAAGCTAGTTTTACAGAAAAAAATTGGAACAGCTAAATAAACCACTTCTCGTAAAATGGTTAAAAATGGTAGTACAAAGATAAAACCAGTCTGTACCCCCCCCCCCCCCCCCCCCTAAATCGACCATTCCCGACTCAATGGTAATAGTGATTTTTTGGTGATTCATCACCAACATAGAAATTTTCACCACCAATACCAGTTTATCAGTGTTAAGTTTTGAAATTCAAATTGGACCCTATAATGAAAATAACATAGCCTTAATGTGCGCTACTAATATCACCCTTCTCCGGTAAATACTTAAAGAGATATCGGGGTTTAAACTAAGCTAGTTTTGAAAACAAAATAAATAAATAAATAAAATGGAACAAATCAATGCGCCCTTTCAAAAATTGTATTTTTTAGAAAGTTTAATTATTTTATTTAATTAGTCTCATACCTTTTTTAATAGTAATTTTAGTAGTAGTTTTATTAGTAATTTTTAAATATGATAAGTGAATTTCGATATATTTGTTACAATCCTGTATCTTATTTACTCTTTTTTAAAAGTATTTTAGGTCATTAATGCATTTCACTTTAGAAATCCGGATGTTTGATGTAAACGAAATTGATGTTAGGAACAAAAACCAGTTGTTATATTTTATTATGTGGTGGCGCTGTTCGGAAAATCATATGATGCGTTATTAATACGTTGTTTTAATACTATATTGACGACACGTTATATTTATCTTCTATTGTTGCTTCATCAGGGAAAATGTTTGATCTTGTGTCTGTCGGTCTGTGTGTCCGCGAATCATGAAACGTTTTACGATAACCTATATAAATGTCGACCGATTTTGATTAAATTTGGTAGACCTGTTCATTTCACCAATGCCCAGGACGAGTTCAAAGCAATAAGCCGCCATCTTGGATTCCCAGTTAATCAGATCGAATTGCTATTCGTATTTTTTCTATAGCCCAGCAGAACGCACATTTTGTATATTTTTTCATATTATTAGAAACAGTGGAAATATAGTTTTAGGGGGAGGAGAAACGCAAAATTTTGATGTTTTTTGATAAAATGGCGTGGAAAATTAATGCTTTCCACAAGTGTTATATATTTTTGAAATCTACTCTTCAATACCTTTCATTTAATAACCCACTCAAATATTTTTTTTTGGCGTGACGTGAATTCTCCGCCATTTTGAATTTGAACAGGTGATAACTTTGAGTTCGCTATCTGTGTGCGCGTCAAAACGTTCTTTAATACTGTAAAGTTTCATGTTTTTATCTCTTTTGATTGAAACGTTATTGGAACCGAGAAAGTTATTGGTACAGAGTGACAGACGGACGGACAGACAGACACACGTACGAAACTATAAGGGTTTCTTTTTTTGGTTTTACCAACTAAACCCTAAAAAGATGTGAGACAAATGAAATAAAATAATTAAACTTTCTAAAAAAGCTAATTTTTGAAACCGATAACTCTGCCAGTATTTAGCGGAGGAAAGTGATATTATTAACAAAATTTTAGAAATAAGTGCACATTTAGTCTATGATATTGTCATTATAGGGTCCAGTTTGAATTTCTAAACTTAATAAACAAAAACTAGTATTGGTGATAGGAATTTCTACGTTGGTGATGCATCGATCTGATTAACTGGGAATCCAAGATGGCGGCTTATTGCTTTGAACTCGTCCTGGGCATTGGTGAAATGAACAGGTCTACCAAATTTAATCAAAATCGGTCGACATTTATATAGGTTATCGTAAAACGTTTCATGATTCGCGGACACACAGACCGACAGACACAAGATCAAACATTTTCCCTGATGAAGCAACAATAGAAGATAAATATAACGTGTCGTCAATATAGTATTAAAACAACGTATTAATAACGCATCATATGATTTTCCGAACAGCGCCACCACATAATAAAATATAACAACTGGTTTTTGTTCCTAACATCAATTTCGTTTACATCAAACATCCGGATTTCTAAAGTGAAATGCATTAATGACCTAAAATACTTTTAAAAAAGAGTAAATAAGATACAGGATTGTAACAAATATATCGAAATTCACTTATCATATTTAAAAATTACTAATAAAACTACTACTAAAATTACTATTAAAAAAGGTATGAGACTAATTAAATAAAATAATTAAACTTTCTAAAAAATACAATTTTTGAAAGGGCGCATTGATTTGTTCCATTTTATTTATTTATTTATTTTGTTTTCAAAACTAGCTTAGTTTAAACCCCGATATCTCTTTAAGTATTTACCGGAGAAGGGTGATATTAGTAGCGCACATTAAGGCTATGTTATTTTCATTATAGGGTCCAATTCAAATTTGAAAACTTCATACTACAAAACTGGTATTGGTGATGGAACTTTCTATATTGGTGATAGATCCAAATAAAATTAAATTTACCATTAAGTCGGGAATATTCGATTCATAAGGGGTAGAGACTGGTTTTATTTTTGCACCACCATTTTTAACCATTTTAGGAGGGGTGGTTTATAAGGCTGTTCCAAATTATTTAAATAAAACAAGCTGTGTTTGGACCCCAATAACACTCTAAGTATTTACCGGAGGATTGCGATATTAGTATCAAAATGTCAGGAATATAGTGCACATTAAGGCTATGTTATTTTCATTATAGGGTCCAATTTGAATTTCAAAACTTAACTCTGAAAAACTGGTATTGGTGGTGAAAATGTCTATGTTGGTGATGGATCACCAAATAATCTTTATTACCATTAAGTCGGGAATGGCCGATTTAGTGGGGGTAAAGACTAGTTTTATCTTTGTACTACCATTTTTAACCATTTTACGAGGAGTGGTTTATTTAGCTGTTCCAAATGTTTTTCTGTAAAACTAGCTTAGTTTGTGTCCCGATAACTCTGCAACTATTTACCGGAGGATTGTGATATTAGTACCAAAATGTCAGGAATATAGTGCACATTAAGGCTCTGTTATTTTCATTATAGGGTCCAATTTGAATTTAAAAACTTAACTCTGATAAACTAGTATTGATGGTGAAAATTTCTATGTTGGTGATGGATCACCAAAAAATCACTATTACCATTGAGTCGGGAATGGCCGATTTAGTAGGGGTAGAGACTGGTTTTATTTGTGTTCCACCATTTTTAACTATTTTACGAGGGCTGGCGCATCTGAACTGTTCCACCCTGTATAATGAGGCAGAGAATTCCATACAAATGTTGGTAGACTACAACATTAATATTTAAAGACAACTTACCAATTAATTTATAAGAAATATTATTAAGTAATAAGTAAAACCACTCAACTCAAATGCATCTTACTATAATACCCAATTATAAGTCATTTAATTTAATTTCTTTTTATAATTGAGAAATGAGCTATGAAAGAATCATTATCGATCGTGTGCTTAATGCGAAATAATACTCACGAATAACTGGCTGACTTATACTCATAAATTGATTTTTGTTCAACCTTCGTTATTTATCTTCTTCAAACTGTGTTATTAGCAATAATAACTAAATATTCAAGATGTTTAAATTACATTGAGTGATACGTCATGTAGTTAACACGGCTATTTTCTAATATGAGATTAAATCAGATTTGATTTTAGTTTTTATTTGTTCAATAAAACATAAGTTAACTATCATACCATATTTTTATTATTATTTATTTATTTTTTTTCTTTACTCATAACAAGTTTTACAATTTGTTCAATTTTTAAAAAGGATATTAAAATCACGTAGAAAATAAACATATTTTAAAATAAAAAAAAAACTGCGCAAATAATAATTGTGTAAATAACATAAGATGTTAAATTGTATAGATAGACGTATCTGGGCTTCGCCATAAACTATAAGGTTGAAGAACTACTTATAGAAACTACTTGAAACACTAATGTGGTTTTATGTTTAAAACAAAATGTGCGGACATCTCTGATATTTGAAAATAGTGATTTTTATTTATTTGTTTTTTGAAGGTTGTTGGACTACTTGGTCATATACACCCAGAATGGGGATTTTTTCAGGTTTAAAAGAACTCAAAAGGTAATTTCATCAACATAAATATCAACATCATTTTATCAAGATTGAAAAGAATTTAACTACTAAATTGAATTTTTTAGTTATTTTTAAAGTTTTAAAGTTGAAATATACCAAATAAAAAAAATTGTCCCCCCAGCCAATCTATAGGGGCTAGTCCTAAAATTAAGGAAAATATATGGTATTATCATTTTATAGGCCGATAAAATTTTCCGTAAAAAATGCCCCACATTTTATAAATTGCAAATTTTGTGTGCTCACATGCCCATGCCCAGTGCCCCAAATATTTTATTTTTATGAATTTTTTTTAGAGGGATGTCAAATTAATACATACAATACATACAATAGTTTTACGTACAATACATAAAACCAAATCGTCGGTAAATCCGAAACTTTGATTATTACTATTGACATTGACTGATCCTTAATCATCTATGTTTATATCTGAATAAAGTTATAAAATAAAAAGTTACGTAGCTGACTCGATTTGATTCATTTATCAAATCAAGAGAACAGGACTGGTACCATAATTTTGGTCTTATTTAATTTAATCCTTCACCACTTACTTTTAGCATGGGCGAGAAAAAGAAAAATAAGTCCCAGACAACTCCTATAATATGATCTCGGTCCCAGTCCCAGTCCCAGACAGTCCCAGATCTCTGAAAATATGAATGTATTTTTATCTATGATGACGGAAACGCTTGTCGATCCGCTAGCTGTGACTGTGAACCACCTTTACCCTTCTTTAGAACCTTCCAAATTAAGTGAGAGTCCCATCCGGCACTACCGCCTACTCCAATCATCCTTTTAAACTATAAACTATCATGATTAATTATTCATTTGCTTAATATTAAATATTTATTGTATTAAGCTCGCTTCAATGATCAACGCCACACGATTCCTTGTTAATATGTTATTAAAAATGTGTTCAACACGTGGTTCTTTACTTTTTGTTTTTAACAAAATCTGTTTTATTTTTATCAACATCTCGGACTCTGTATTTTTCCCGGGAAACAGCTTATATCGTAAGATTTTTATTTAAATGGACTACATTTTAAAATTTTTAATCAAAATCGTCGGAACCGTTTACAAGTTTTTTTTTCACGTTTCCCAGAGTTTTTTGGAGGTACCACCCCCAAATTCGGAGCTAAAATATTTTTCTCGATTTCACTTCGCGGTATGATTTTTCTGAACATGAATGTCAAATTTCGTCAAAATCAGCCTAGCAGTTTAGGCTCCGAGCGTCTGCACAGACGACGGACAGATAGGCATTTTTAAAAACTACTATTTTGGACTCAGGGTATTCAAAACGTGTTAATCCATCAAAATCTTAAAATATAAGAGAAAGTAAAAATCTTTGGTAAATATTATGAGAATTACAAAATTCAATTTGATTTTTCGTCGAAATAAGTGGAGTTTAAAATAATATGCATCAAGAACCTGTTTTTTTTTGTTTATTTTTCATTAATTCAATTTTCGATTCAAATGAATAAAACATTAACAAAGAGAAACCTTTTTGACTAGAAGAGGGAACGTTACCAACGGAAAACTTATAAATCCCAAACTTTCTCAAGTGATGCTCTCTAGTCTCTAGTTAGGACTGAGAACAATTACAGCCTCATTACAGACTTCTAACTACAATCCCCTCTCCCCCCCTCCCATAACAAATTGAGCTAAATTCAGATCTACAACTTGAGTTAACAAGTTGAATTCAAACCAACTTCTCTCCTCAGAACTTGAATCCACTCTTTGACCCTCTTTATGGTTTCAACAATTAGAAATTGATAATAACCATCATTTCTTGTAATAACACTTGAGAATTGAATTCATTCAGAATCACTTAATAATAACTGTAAATTCAAAATATTTATTTATATTTAGATAACAGTTAATTAAAATTGGTGAAAAAACAAATAGTTTAGTTTTATTTTTTTATAAAAATTAGGGAACTAGACGGACGGGATATATATATATATATATTTGAGAGAAGGGAGAGAGAAGACAAGTAGGGAATAGAGTGAAAAACAATATAACCTGAGTTAAATCTATATATATAAAAGTCAACGTATGTGTGTGTGTGTGTGTGTGTTTGTTCTTTATACAAATCTACAGTTTTAGTCCAATCTCGATGAAAATTTGCACACTTGACCTTCAAAGCAAGGAAACAATCAAGGTCTACATGAATTTTCGAAATTTCAATTTTGGTACACAGGGGTACGGGGTACAAGTAATAAATACGGGGTCAAAGTAATGAATACCCTTCATGATGCATATCGTTGAAAAGCTCTTTAAGGGTACAGTAATTGTTGTTATGTACACTTTTGTCATATTTTCATTTAGGAGGGGGGTAAAATAGAAAAATATAGCTATATCTTATTTGTTTTTTATACAAATCTACAGTTTTAGTCCGATCTCGATGAAAATTTGCACACTTGATCTTCAAAGCAGGAGGGAAAACACTGGCTACATGAATTTTCTAAATTTACATTTTGGTACACACGGGTACGGGGTACAAGTAATGAATACGGGGTCAAAGTAATGAATACCCTTCATGATGTATATCGTTGAAAAGCTCTGTAAAAGTACAGTAATTGTTGTTATATACAGTTCATATTTTAGGAGGGGGGTAAAATGGAAAAATATAGATATATCTTATTAAAAAGAAGTGTCTGTATAACAGGGTATGTCTTTTATACAAATTTACGGTTTTATCCCATTTTGATGAATATTTACACACTTTTAATTCAAAACAAGGTGAAAGTAATTGCCTTCATGAGATTACGAAATTTAAATTTTGTTACACAGGGAACGGGGTACAAGTAATGAATACGGGGTCAAAGAAAATGAATACCGTGATACATATCGTTAAAAAGCTCTTTAAGATTACATTAATTGTTGTTATATACAGTTTTGTCATATTTTCATTTAGGAGGGGGTAAAATGGAAAAATATAGCTATATCTTATATAAAAAGAAAAGTGTCTGTATTAGAGTGTCTTTTATACAAATATGCAGTTTTATCCCAATTCGATGAATATTTACACACTTTTACTTCAAAGCAAGGAGGAGGTCACTGTCTACATGAATTTTCGAAATTTAAATTTTGGTACAAAGGGGTACGGGGTAAATGTCAAAGTAATGGATACCCTTCATAATGCATATCGTTGAAATGCACTTTAAGATAAAAGTAATTCTTATGTAAATTTTTAAATGGAAATTTATAGCGATATATATAAAAATCAACGTATATGTTCCTTATACAAAATTTGCACACTTGACCTTCAAAGGAAGGGGGAAATTACTGCCTGCACGAACTTTCGAGATTTAAATTTGGTACACAGGGGTACGGTACAAGTAATGAATCCTGGGTCAATGTAATGAATACCCTTCATGATGCAAAAGCTCTTTAAGAGTACAGTAATTGTTCTTATGTATAGTTTTGTCATAATTTAATTTGGGGGGGGGGGGGATTTAGGATATTTGAAAATTAGCTTATCAAAGAGGAGGGGGTATAGAAATAAGTGGGAGGGATAGAATCTAGATATCAATTATAATAAGATATATTATAATAAGATATCAAATTATAATAACACTCCGTGGCGAAGCACGGGTACCCAGCTAGTATTGTTATAAAAATAGAGTTGAAAGGTTATTGATAAATTGTTATTTCAAAAGTTAATTTTCATTTATGGTCGACCAATGTACAATTTACACCTCTGCTAGGATATATATAGTCTGTATACTCCGAAGTTGGTTAATCTTTTATAAGCTGGTTACATAAAGAAATTTCATCGATAATGTATAGAGAGTTGAGGTGGACGCAGAGGGAAGTGAGCTAAAATATTGACTCTTGCACCTTTCCACCAGATCAATATAAACCCAATACTTTCACATAGGAAACAAAAACAATAAGCCAATACTGTATTTCCCTAGTCAGAGGAAAGAAACCAGATATAAAATTCTATTTACAAATTTATTTTTCCTTCAAATGCCAATCCTAGTTATATATTTATTAGCTAGAGGTTTTTATAAATATTATAGCCTGACGGATATTTTTATTTTCTTCATTTTGAATATTTCTTTATTATTATCTAATATTTCTTCAATTCATAATGTAGCCGAAAAAATTAGAAATATACTATATACAATATATAAAATAAATTGTCGTTCCTGCTAACTGTTCTCATTTATTGACTTTTTTGCCTCTAAATTTAAAATTTTCTGAACAGAGATCTATTTCAGACATCAGGGACCACTTTTAGTCTTGTGTCTAGTCATACCATTTGTCTGAAACGGATTTCTGTCTAAGAATTCGGAGACATAAATAAAAATCATTCACCAGAATGACCACAATACTTCCGCTACCTTCGGTAAGCTCAGATGGCTTTAATTATTTTATTTTTATTTATAAATGATATAAATTTTACTTGTGTTTTAATACTGCTTCAAGACCCATACTGTTTAATTGGATTTTACGAACTTGCGTTCTAAAATTAATAAAAAGTTACAAAAGTACTTATAAAACATAAGTTAATACATTATTTTTATTTTCCTATTTATGTCCGCAAAATTAATTACTATTATTCACAAAATAATAATTAGCTCTTATGCTTTACAAATCCTTTATTATCCTTAATATATATGTATTATAAATATAATCCTGCCGGATGGTAATTATAAAGAAACGGTTGTGGATAGGAAGCCCTAGAGATTAGTAAAGCAGCGTAGCGGTCCGGCAAGAGAAAGGGATAAAAGGATTTCAACTTTAACCCTTTGCACTACTCCTATATAGAAAATATTTACCTCATATTTTTCATGCTAATAATATATCATGTGTCTGTGTAGAGCGAGAGTAAGTATATTATTAATATTAATTATAAGTAATTATTGTGAGCTCTTAAGTCCTATTTTAACAAAAATAATTTAGAATAAAATGATTTATTACAAGAAAATTAAATTATTAAAAAGTAGCATTTAAATTAAAAATATATATTTCATAATAAACAAAGAATAGTACATTACGCGTCTAGCGCAGAAAGTAGCATTATGCATGCGAGTGTGGAGTTTGCAAAGCAAAATGCAGTTTTCGCACGAGTTCAGTACCGTACTTTATCTAAGATTGTTAGATTTTAATAATAAATACAGAAAAAAATAGTTACTTTAATTAAACAAACAGAAAAATAGTTTTGTTAAATGTAAACAAACACGCTAATCGTGCTATAAGGTGAAGAATTCTTCTTTATAAAGAAGAATTATGAAAAGCGATGAATACAAGAACGAAAATAATCACTTTATACGCATCTAAGCAAAGATAAAATATATATATTTCGTATCAATCATAGATAAAAGTATTTTTTTTATAATATGTTATAAAATATAGTATTTTCGTTGAAGTATAGTTGATTTGTAAACATTTGTTAATTTGGGTAAATTTAAATAAATTATATAAAGAGAAGGTTGATGATGATGATAGTAAACAAAAAATACTGGGTAATATAGTTTAAAACTACTGGCGAGAGCATATAAAATAGTACATTATGCGTCGAGTGCGGAAAGTAGCATTTTGCATGGGAGTGTAGAGTTTGCACCCGAGCGACAGCGAGAGTAGTAAAACCACACGAGCAACGAGCAATGCAAAATGCCGTTTTCGCACGAATGGCGTACCGTACTTTATCCCCTTTAATTCCGTACTTTATTGTTAGATTTAAATAATAAATACAGAAAAAAATAAACTTTCTGGATGCAAGTTCGTATTTCTCTTTCGATAAAGATGACATTAATTCATTAGTTGTATTGATTGTTCCGAATTAATTATTTCGGGAGGCGTATTACTCTCCTCATATTCGTCATAATCATTTAAATCACTCATTGATTTTCACAATAAATTCGATATAAACAGTTACTTTTATTAAACAAACAGCAAATTAGTTTTGTTAAATGTAAACAAACTCGCTAATCGCGCGTAAAGGTGAAGAATTCTTCCTTTTTACCACCCTAGGGCGGTAAAATAGAGGAATGCTTCAAAATTATGAGACGCGCATGCGTAATGAATACAAGTACGCAAATAATCACTTTCTACGCATCTAAACAGAGATACAATGTTTATATTTCGTAACAATCGTAGATAAAAGAGTTTATTAAGTCTTGCAAATTTAATAAATTAAATTTTATCTTTACTCCCACCTTAAAAATAAAGATATTATTAAAAGGGTTAAGACACTCTGCTCCTGGCAGAATTATTAAAATGAGCGAAAACGTAATCGTTAAAATCGGAATTAAAGGGAATAAAGTACGGTACGCAATTCGTGCGAAAACGGCATTTTGCATTGCTCGTTGCTCGTGTGGTTTTACTACTCTTGCTGTCGCTCGGGTGCAAACTCTACACTCCCATGCAAAATGCTACTTTCCGCACTCGACGCATAATGTACTATTTTATATGCTCTCGCCAGTAGTTTTAAACTATATTACCCAGTATTTTTTGTTTACTATCATCATCATCAACCTTCTCTTTATATAATTTATTTAAATTTACCCAAATTAACAAATGTTTACAAATCAACTATATTTCAACGAAAATACTATATTTTATAACATATTATAAAAAAAATACTTTTATCTATGATTGATACGAAATATATATATTTTATCTTTGCTTAGATGCGTAGAAAGAGATTAGAAAATATAGTAAAAAACATAATTATGACATGTTTACGGACATGTACATGTATATAAGATAGAATACATATAGGAAGGTTGCAATATGGATACCCCCCCCTCAGTTACCACGATTTTTGTTAGAGTTAGTCCCCTTTTGTTATCAAGTTTTATTAATTGTTAATGTTTTAAATTTGTCTTACTGAATAAATAGTTTAATTGTTAATTTTATGAGGTATCAGCGGAGTAGAAAGATGACAAAATTTAGACGAAATATAAAAAACAACGATACCATAAAACGGCGGAAAATATTTTTTTCATAATTTGACCGTAGACAAGGTATGGTAATTCGTTTTAAGTGTAAATAAGTATACTGTATGCATTGTAAAAAGTAATAATGTATAACATAATTTTATTTTAAAACAAATATGTAACATGCAACTTCCTTACACCTAGTAATAATAATGTGGAATATACATAACATATAACGGTAATATAATATAACATAAAACGGTCAAAACGGATCTGCATTAAACATTAGTTATTGAAAATGTTTGACTGGTTCACTCATACTTTGCTCATTGAGTTCTATTTGCTACATTATAAAGTTGTACAAAACTCAATAGAAACACCTATGTAATTTAAACTTTGGAAAACGGGTAAGAATAAGAGCTATTATGCATAAAGAAGTTTTCTTTTTTCAAAATATAAAATAAAACACAACCATATTATATTAATAATGAGATCTCTATGCTATGGCTTAAATATCGCCAATAATAGATTTAAAACATAAATCTGAACTATGACTTGACTCATACTATGTATGTATGGTGAACTAAAAAATGGAATATTGATCATAAATTTTTAAAACCTAATTTAAAAATAAAGCTGATTATATGCTCTTTCATTCTCGAATAAATATTTATATCCAGCTTCTTCCCTATTAGTCAATTTTAACCTTTAACTAAACCTATTATTTAATTTTTAGTAAAGTTATTACTTCAGTACCAATAAAAATAAAAATGATCCAAAATCATTAAATCAATTTTTTAAAATCTCTCAATACTATAATTAAAGGTTTATTTTTCTTTTCTTTATTACTCATCTTGAGGGTTAAGAACCACCATAAATATTCCGAGATTTATTAATGTTAAAATTTATTTAAATGCCAATCTTTAAATTAAAGTTCAAATATTAAAAAATAATAAACAGGTCAAGTGTGTGCTCAGCACACAGCGAGGGTCCATACGCAACCCTGTATAGTTTAAGTAGTACCCTATTGATGGTGTTTTTTAAAATGTAAAAAGCATACTTTGAACTATCCTATGGGTCTGATATTCTCAAAACACATAAACAAACTTCTGATAAAGTATGTTCTTGCCACTGAACCGGACTACAACCATATAAATGATATAAATACATAGAAAAGACCATAATTATAAAAAAAACTTATTGTGTCAATAACAATTTTTTTTTTTTTTCGAAATACCCAAAAAGTGGTATCTTTACTTTTGGTCGAAGAATATTCAGGAATTATTTCAGATTTTTTGCACTTCACATAAGCGAGATAGAGGAGGGGGGGGGACACGTTTCACAGCCGCTTCAAACTCGCCTATACGCTCGCCCTATCAAAGTTATAACCAAAGAATTATATATTACTACGTTTTTATTAGCTTGCTTTCTTGTTTGTTTGTTTGTCCAGTACAAATCTTGCAATCGATTTTTCCCCCCCGAGTAGCTAAACATTTAAAACTTTTAGAGTAGCTCAGGACACGATGACAATGCATTATTTTAATACTTTTAGCCATCTTTCAGCAGAATTTAATTTGTTTTCAGCAAATTTTGCTGTATGGAAAGTTAGTTCGGAAAAAATCCGCAAGTTATTTTATTTTTTCGAAATTTCCAAAAAGTGGTATCTTTACTTTTGGTCGAAGAATGTTCAGGAATTATTTCAGATTTTTTGCACTTCAAATAAGCGAGATAGAGGGAGGGGGACAAGTTTCACAGCCGCTTCAAACTCGCCTACGCTCGCCCTATCAAAGTTATAACCAAAGAATTACATATTTTTGTAATCAGCTCGACGTACCCTCTCATATGATACCCCTCACGGTGTCGAAAAAAAAAAAATTAACCCTTGAGTTTTTTTAACCTAATTTTTTTGAAAAATATTTTTTTGTCGCTATATTTTTAAAATATGTGGGTAGGTACAAGACACATACATGCCAAATTTCAAAGTGATCGGACGAAAGGTGTAGCCGTGAGAGCAGGCGACAGGACGGACGGACCGACACACGCAGGAAAATATAAGGGTCCTTGGTTTTGCCTACGGACCCTAAAAAATGAATAATGGAAGCTGGAACTAGTTAATTTTACAAAATTTCTTAAGAGTTTATTTTGTGTTACAACAAATTAACTCTAGTGACATTTATTGTTCGAAACAACACCTCGAAAGAAAGTAAAGGCAAAAGAGAAATAAAATCTTTTACTTTAAGTGAAGTAAAAAAAAGAAGAAAAATGTTCACTTTATCAAATGCCATTATCGGGCAGTAGCAAAAGAAAAAATGGATAATAGAAGTGGAAAAAGTCCTCCATAGACTTTTCCGAAAGTCTGCCGTGAGAAAGTTATTTGGAAAAGCTAGGAGTGGAAGGTTATCTCGGAGGCGTGGCGTTGAAATCTCAATTCAAGTTTTGGAAGGCGCTAAAGATGTCTGAAACTTTGTTATCAATTGATCTAGTACGCGCCCTTTTCAGCAACTTTTCCTTTCGAAGAAAACACTGAAACTTTTTCCTCGGACGAAAGTCAAAATATCATCCATCTGGTGAGAGAAGTTACAAAACCCGTTTCTTTTTTCTGCAAGCTGTCATGATGTTACTATAGCTATTTAAGTTCTCGAACAAAAACTTAGGTTTAAAATACTGAACACCTTTCTAAGAAGGCCTGTCAACCGTCAAAAAGTCAGATTTTACTTCTGCCAAAATTTCTTCCCCTTCAGAAACAAACTTCTCTTGAAATTTTTAAAAGACATAACTAAAACAATCAACAACTTTTAAAATTACCACTTTAATTCTCTGTACAATTTAAAAATACATTAAAACATTTCTTTAAATGTTAGTAACTAAAGAGCAATAGATTTATTCAAATAAATAACAAAATTTGTGTAGAAGTTTCGGCATCTATTAATTTATTTTATGGCCATTCATATTTTTATTATCTATTATCCTTTGTACATAAACTTCAATTATTGTAATATGATACGGGTAGACAATTATAGAGAAATTCTTTTCATATACTTAAAGTGAAACAATGATCACAATCTTACTTTGATTGAACACACAATCTAAACTGCAGTTCATTCTTGAAGTGTTATCCTTTCTTTTAGAACTTACTTTACTGGTTCATTTGTGAATAAAAGTGTCAAGTGTCAAGGTTTCTTTTTATAAGAGCGCACAACTAACTTCTATACTGGGCTTGTTCTTTGTTTCCCTCCGAGGAATTTCCCTTGATTACAGAGACTTTTCAAATTTGTTCCCATTTCATTCACAGCTTTTCCCTCGGTCATCTATCAGTGGATCTTACTTCCCATAGCTTTTTACAATATCGGACATCAGACATTCTACTATTCCACTTAGATGGCCAAACCACCTTTCTAGATTTCTTAAGGCTCTACCGCCCTTTGAGGTTAGGAAAAATAGTAAAATTAAAATTATACTGGTTCTAAGCAAGATATCAAAAATCTAATCACAGGCTTCATTCCTAATTTTAATTCTGCACAATTTGAGCCCTATTTCAACTTCCTATGATAAATAGTATAGGCGCCATTTCAATACAACGATAAAACTAGTTGTATTAATATTAATATTAATAATTGATATCTTGCTTAGAACCAATACAATTTGCAATTTAATGATTTTTCTAACTTCAAAGAGCGGTACAGCCTTAAACTACCTCTTGCATCTAGTAGCAATTTCAAAAACAAATTTCAATTTACGCGGAAGTTCATGTAATTCCTTTAAGATGATATCCATAGACGCTCCAATATCTAATACACCTCTATTTGTGGTTTGATACTAAAAAATGCTGTTAAGTATTTCAAATTGTTTAATCTGACATAAAATTGAAAACATATTTTGATACAATTTTATATCAAAACATGATACAATCCGTCAAAATATTATATTTTTCCAACCTATAGATAGGTTTTTATGTTCAATAAAGTAATGTTTTTCTCTTTAGGTAATATTATTTATGTAATTGATACCAATCTAACATAATAATAATCAAATTAATTTACACCACGATTTAATCGATGGGTAGAGTTTTTCAGGAGTAGCGCCCCCAAATTTGGAACTAAAATTCGTTTCTTGATTTCGCCTAGTATGATTTTTATGAACATGTATGCCAAATTTCGTCAAAATCGGCCAAGTAGGTAAAAAAATCGGCCAAGTATTAGGCTCCAGACGACAGACAGACAGACGACAGACAGACATTTTTTTAAAAACCACTTTTTTGGACTCAGGGGACCTCAAAACGTGTAAATCCATCAAAATCTCAAAAACGAATTTTCGCGCCATCATAATACTTTCTCTTTATATGAGAAAGTAAAAATGACACTAATATGCGTGAAGCCATTCCTGCAACTCAGAGACTTTTAAAATTCATGTGAGAACTAAACTGACTAAGGGAAAGATTGATCAAAACCCTCCTAGACGGTCAAGCACCTTCTTCAATCAAACTTCAAACTTCTTTCTGCGTAAATCAAACTGTCCATCAATCACCGTCAATGATTGGTTCAAGAGTCAAGCGGGTGGGTTCCTAGATGGTCAATCATGCTTGAATCAATCGATTGCCGCAACCTTTTGATCAAAATGACTGACCACCTAGGGCCTACTTAAAAGGGTGAACAACTTTATAATAACACAATTATTCTGTATGCACCAAGACAATTCAAAAAAAATTATTATAATACGCTAAAGTAGGACATATATCTTTATATTTTATCTGAGTGATAGATTAATCGAACTCTTTCACAAGTAGACCAATGAGCTAACATTAAACGGGAATTCTCAAGAAGATGTTTCGTAATTCTATGGAAAAAATGCCCACTTCATCACTTTCAAGATAACAAGAAGGAAGTTTAAAGTAGAGTTCATAAAATAATAGTAATAAGGCAAGAATATCTTGTAATAATGAATAAGTATCTTAATAATAATTATTTTTTTAATGTCTTGTAAATATTTCACAGTCATTGATAATCAACTATGAAGTAAGTCTATAAGGATATACTTTACAACAATACAACAATCTACGATTTTACGATAATGTATTTTACTCAACAATCAATACTAGAGATAGAAGACTGAAAAAATATACATACAATTATTTTTTCAAAAAACTATCACACATTCTTTCAAACATTCTCAGTAAGAAAGTATACCTTAGTTGGACAATCTCTATTAATAATAAATTGTATTAGAGTTTTAAAGATTATTTAAGTTATAATAAAACATAAAGTAATTGTGAACACATTTAATATCATATCCATTTAAATTCAATTAGTTTTCCTTACCAGGAGGAAAATACCTCTCCTGTTTCCGGAAGGTTATCTTTTAAAACTTTTTCTCGGACTCAATTTTCTAATTGACTCAATCTACTAATAAGGGATCTTTCAAATTATATTATTTAAAAAGAGGGGGTTTAGCAATAAGGGGGGAGGGATATAGTAAACTGAGGCATCTAGATATTCTCGCCAAGTAAAATAATTGCAATGTTTCTTGACGGTAGTTTGTAAACCATCAAATAAAATAAAAATAACACACTCTCTAGCATGGGCAAGCAGTAATATTATACGTATTTATAATTTATTTATATTCCTTTAAAAAAAATAAATAAATAAAAAATAAAAAAACAATTTCTGGGAGATTCAATTTAACATTCATATTCTAAATATAATGATTTATAACAGTCAATATATCGTAACAGGTGTGCTAAAGAAAAGAAGAATAGAAGTCAACATTGGACATACGAGTATATCCGTCCTTTTCTGAATATTTAAATAAAAATGGCAATAAATAAAACCAGTATAAGCTTGAATTAGAAAAAGACAATGATTCAGTTATTCTATTAAAGTATAAGTTTAAAAATAATAAAATATGTAGATTTATACAGCATCTACTATTCTTTCAAATCATGGTTTTATATATTTTTGAAAGGTTTAGCCATAAATTTAATAAATAATGAATTATATTTTATAATATAATGCTTTTATATAACGTTAAATTCATTCGTCAGACCTCTTTTACTTTATTTTAAAAGCAGTTGCATATAATTTTATATTCTACGTAAAACAAAACATTATGTGAGGCTATAAGAGTTCAAACAAAAATAAAAAATAAGGTTATAAATAAAATTGATTGGATTAAAAAGGTTTATTTTCATAGGTTTTAAATAAGTTAGGCTAAGTGTATTTTCATCTATTTCAATTTATCGGTGTGGGGTATATATATATATATATATATATATATATATATATATATATATATATATATATATATATATATATATAAATATATATATATATATATATATATATATATACTTTACATTTTTACTGTAAAATGATAAAGTTTGTTAATAAATTCTGATGGCAACCTAAATAACAACTAAAAAGCTACAAATTTATATTTTGCATTTAAAAATTTAAACTAAACACAACTACAAGAGCAACATTGTTTAGCAGCAGAGCTACAACTAACTGAATAAAAATATAAAAAATATATCTTTGTGGCAGGAAATAATAAATTCACAATAGAATGTTCTTTTCTATAGAAGAGAATGAATAATTCCTTTCTAATGCAATTTTTACGGTGAATTAAACATGCATAACATAAATATATTCCATCAATATTTTTCTTTTGTAAGTTCGCCTTAAAGAATAGATAAATAAATTTCATTCAAGTCCTAAATTGATACCATTTTTTATGGAATAATTCAATGAGTATTAGAGACGTTTATCTAATAAAATATTAAATCATTTATAAATATATATATATATCTATACTAGCTGGATACCCGTGCTTCGCTACGGAGTGATATTTTAATTTGATAAGTTATAAACTACCGTCGAGAAACATTTCAATTATTTGACTATGCGAGAATATCTAAATTCTATCCTTCCCACTTATTTCCCCCTCCTCTTTGATAAGATAATTTGCAAATATCCAAAATTTACCCCCCTCCTAAATGAAAATATGACAAAGCTATAAATAACAACATTTACAGCACTCTTAAAGAACTTTTCAACAAAATGCATCATGAAGGGTATTCATTACTTTGACCCCGTATTCATTACTTGTACCCCGCATCCCTGTATACCAAAATTTAAATTTCAAAAATTCTTGTAGACAGTGATTTTCCCCTTCCTTTGATGGCCAAGTGCGTAAATTTTCATCGAGAGCAGACTAAAACTGTGGATTCACAGTTCAATTTTTTTTCAATTCTTTTCTTTCTGTGGATCTTGAATCAAGAAGGCGGATTTTAAAAATATTTCTTAGCGAGCGCCTAGGAGGTAAGAAGAGCACACCTATAAATTTGCATGGTCATAGGTCCAGTGGTTTCAGAGATATCGTGATGTCAGTGAGTCAGTTAGTGAATGGTATTTGGATTTATATATATATATATATATATATATATATATATATATATATATATATATATATATATATATATATATATATATATATATATATATATATGGGTGGTTCTCAGACTACAGGCAATTTTCATGTCCACACTCTTCAAATTGCACATAGTGCTATAATTTTATTTTATTTTTTAGATAAATTATTTCTACCATAAATGCAAGTTAAAATTAAATGTAAATATGCTTTAACAACGTTTTTAATAATATTCGGCTATAAAAATATGTTAAGAACTGGTAAAACTGTAATTACCATGGAAGTCCAGAAATAGGATTTTAACATTTTTTTGTTAATATATTTACCTTAAATAAGTGTATGGATAAAAGTTATAAATACATGCATTCAATACTAGTGAATAGTTAATAAAACGCAATATTTAATTTAAAAAAATTATTGTATTAATTTTCAGAGCATTTTGACTTGTGTCCTTTTGTTATTTGTCATTACCATGCTCGAAATAAAAACAAATCGTAGAGAATTTTTTTTTTTTTTTTTATGCTTCTACCATCAAAAGAAATCACGTGTTCTGGTATGTACCTTTTTAATTGAAATTACCATGGTTGTTTATAGCACAGGTTATAATTGTTTGTGAACGATTTTGTTCCTGTGATTTATTAGCATAATACTGCCTGTTTACATTATGTCAACAATATATTTTATAAAGATATATTAAAGTTAATAATTTACTTACAATTTTGAAATGAAATTACCATGTCTTTAAATAGTTGTAATTACAGTGGGTCTTATTCATTTTTAAAAACCACGGTAGTTACAGTTTTAACAAAACTGTTTTAACGAAACTGGCATCCGAGATAGGCGGAGGTCAGGAAAACTTATACACCCTATCCAACGCATACAACATTACACTGACACGTTTACAGAAACAAAGTCCAAGGACAGTAGAGGCATGCTACTGGGGGGAGTAGCGACCCCCGGACATTCTAGCTCACAACCATGCCCATCACAAACATACATACTACAAGGGTCAATATTGTCGAGGAGAGCACTGAGAGGACCCGAGGGGACCGGTCCTGGGTGGAACAGGACGGGTGTGGTAGCGCATTAAAAACGGTCTTAGACACGCCGGCCACCTCATAGTCAGGGTCCCACCCTTGCTGTTTTATTACGTAGCCTAGTGTAGGGGGCTGACCCATCAGGAGGTGAAAATCCTAGAGAGCGATAGTAGTGCCAGGTAGGCGCCTGGGTAGGGCCCTGCTGTCGCTCTCGGGGGGCTCTTGCGCGGCTACCGTCCTGGGGAAGCACAGGAATTAAACTGGACCTCTGGGAAGACTTAGTTGCTCTATTAGACAGTACACCCACCCAACATAACAAACACTATAACACTTATACACAATTTTCACAAATATGGAGCCAGCAGACGACACCCCCGTTATAGTGTCTAACGTTTTACAGGAGGAATCAGGGTCCCCAACCCTACTTAAAAAGGACAGGACAGAGAGCGAGATTGAGGACAGTCTACTGGAGGAGAGGGAGGACCGACCGGGAACTTCCCAACCCCCAGTGATGGAGGCAGGTTCCACATCCCCGACCAGTCTGGAGGCAGACCCCACCAGGTCAGACTCGACTGGGTGGGAGGTGGAACACAACCGAAGGAGAAGGAAATCTTCAAAGAAAAGGAGGCAAAGAGAGAGGCAGAAAAGCAAGGCAAGGGAGGATAGGGAGAGGAAGGGGGAGGTAGGGACCTCGCAAGGGGGCTCAGCTTCCCACACCTCGACCCATATCCAGAGGCCCTCTAGGAGACCCATCGGGAAGACCTCAGCTAAGGAGGAATTCCCAACCCTGGAGGCGGCCAGCAAGGTGGAGAGGATGAGAGCACCGCACGCCCCCCCGAGGAAGATGACGAGGGGTCCAGGAGCGAGGGATGCTGCTAGGAGGACGTGGAAAGAGGCGAGAAGGACTTTCGACCTCCCCACAGCCCCCAAATCGGTCAGGGAAAGCGAGGGACCTACCACCACACCCTCAGCCGAGAGCAATAAGAGACCGAGGGGAGCTATGGGGACACCTTCTTCAGGAGATCTCACCCCCAAAAGGGTGAAAGAATCAGGAATATCCCCCCTTAAAAGGGAAGATAGTGACAAGGCGGACACCATGGCTGCTCCGATCCCCGAAGCAGAAGGACAAAAGATAGAGTCCTACAGGGATATTGCTAGGGGTAAGGACATGCAGTTTGTGGTACTCTCAAGTAGAGAGGGAGGTATAGTTACGCAAAAAGAAGGAGAAATGCTGCGCAAAAACCTGACGAGGTTTTCCCTGGAGAGCATGGGCAGCAGGGAGAGGACTACAGGCATTGTACTAAGGTTCTGGCAATCAGGAATTGTGGATCCTGGTTGGTTCCTGGTCACTGCGGTTGATGCCGAATCTAGAGATTGGACGATTCGGAACTGGGAGCCAACCCCCATCGAGGAGATCACTTTTAAGGTCTTCTCACAGAAGGATGCTCCCTGGCCAACGAAGATCGGCATCAACATCAGAGAGGAGGAGAAGCCTGATCCTGAAGAGATCAGGCTAGAGATGCATCTTCGCAATAGGATTCCGGGGGCCCTAGACTGGAAACTGGACCACATTGCTGGTGAGCCGGGGAACTGGCATGTCCTCATGTGGATCCCCAGATCTTCGGTTAGGGCCCTCGATGAGGTTAAGTGGCGCGTCTTCCTGGGCCTGATCTCCATGGTGGTGCATCGGGTCCGAGGAGGACCAGCTCCACCCCCCTACCAGCAACCAGGAGGACTGAGGTTCGAAGGAGAGTGGAGGAGGATGAAAGGAGGACGGATGACCGTAGCCGAAGGGAACTCCCGTCCAACAGGAGGGCAGAGAGCCACCGGAGACCCAGGGACGGCTTTAAGTCAGATCGCCGGCCCCGTGCGGCACCGCCCCCCTCCTCTAGGAGGACGGAGAGTCACCCTAGATCTGACGAGGACAGGGAGAGGAGGAGGCAAAGTGCTAGCGGTAGACCACCACACTGTGAGGGTGGTAGCCGCAGGCAGAGCCAATAGAGGATGATTGAGGTAAAACACATTAATTTACAACACAGTCAAGACGCTGTAGGAGAACTACAGAGAGCCTTGACTGGAAAAGGGTCATTAATAGTGTTAATTCAGGAACCTTATGTTTATAGAGGTGAGGTGAGAGGGATGAGGAGGTCTGGTCAGAGGCTCGTGGTAGGAGGAAGCGAAGGACCAGACGAGGCGAACCCCAGAACATGCATAGTGGCGTCAGAGGACCTTAAGGTAACACCCATACCTCAATTAGGAACCCGAGACGCTACAGCAATCATCCTGGAGTATAAGGTTAAAGGTTTAATTAATAAGGTAATCATGGCTAGTCTATACTTGCCATACGATAGGCAGGACCTTCCCCCAACAAGGGAACTGACCAACATTGTCAGATTCTCAGAGGAGAAGGCCATTCCATTAATTATTGGTTGCGACGCTAACGCGCACCACCATGCCTGGGGCAGCACTGACTGTAACAGCAGAGGTGATGCGTTGTTGGAATTCTTAGCATCCACAGATTTAGAGGTAATGAATAGGGGAACGGAACCAACTTTTATAAACAGAATCCGTTCACAGGTAATAGATGTCACAATGGCATCTAGGAGGATGTCTGGAAACATAGAGGGCTGGCACGTATCATCAGATATTCTGCTGTCTGATCATCGCATGGTCAGCTTCTGTATCCAGATAGATGAAGTAGAGGTAACACCGCAGAGGCACCCAAGGAGGACGGACTGGGACACCTTTGACAGGGAACTCGGAAACCTCCAAGGAGTGACCAAAGAGGCATTAACTGACCACGAAGCTCTGGAAAGGAAGGCAGCGGAACTGAGCTCGTATATAAGGGAAGCCTACCAAGAAGCTTGTCCCCCCAAAACTAGTGTCCAAAAGGTAGCCACTTGGTGGAACAAAGGACTAGATAAGCTCCGTAGTAAAGCAAGAAAAGCCTTTAACAAGGCCTTCAAGAATAAAGAACCAGGAGAGGAGCTATGGGACAGCTTCAGGGGGGCTAGGAGGGAATTCAAAAAAGAAATAAGGAATCGCAAGAGAGCTGGCTGGAGAGACTTCTGTAAGGGAATTGAGTCCCTACCAGAGGCAACCAGACTGGCGAGAATCTTAAGTGGTGAGGGTAATGGTAGAACTTTAGGCTCAATTAAAAGGCTAGACGGTACCTGGACTCTCAGTGTAGAAGAAACATTAGAGTACCTCCTACTCACCCACTTCCCAGGAGAAGGAAATGAGGTCGGAGATTCACTAGGAGAGACTCCAGGCGTAGAAATGAACTGGGACCTGGCGACCCGCCTAGTAACCAGAGAGTCCATAAAATGGGCCGTCGACAAATTTCATCCATTTAAGGCACCTGGACAAGACGAAATATTCCCAGCACTACTACAAAGGGGTATGGATCGTCTATTATCCAGCATAGAGGCAACTTTCAGGGGCAGTATAGCTATGGGCGTAGTACCGGAAGTGTGGAAAGCGGCTAGGGTAGTTTTTATCCCTAAGCCCGGCAAGAAGGACTACACACAGGCTAAATCCTTCCGACCTATAAGCCTTACGTCCTTCATGCTAAAGACCCTTGAAAGGATAGTAGATAAATACATAATAGAGGAAATTCTACCCAGAAAGCCGCTGCATGCCAATCAGCATGCATACTCAAAGGGGAAATCGACAGAAACAGCTCTCCACGCGGCCACTTCTAGGATAGAAAAGGCAATGCACAAAGGAGACTACACTTTAGCCCTCTTCTTTGATGTAGAAGGAGCCTTCGATAAGGCAAAATCTAGTAATATAAAGGAGGAACTGACGCAGAGGAATACTCCCCAGGTCATCATCAATTGGATAATATCCTCCCTAAAAGGGAGGAAAGTTAGTTCATCAATGACCGGCACTAAAGCATCTAGAATGGTGTCAGGAGGGTGCCCCCAGGGCAGCTGCCTCTCGCCACATCTGTGGTGCCTGGCGATGGATGGACTAATGAGGAAAATGACCGAGGAGGATATTTATTTGCAGGCATATGCAGATGATGGACTAGTCCTGATCAGAGGCAAGTTCCTAAGTACCTGCTGTGAAAGGATGCAACGAGCTTGTAGGATAATTGAAGGATGGTGTAGAGAGGTAGGACTCTCAGTCAATCCATCAAAGACTGAGATGATAATCTTCACTAGGAAAAGGAAACTTGTGGATTTCAAAGCTCCCAAACTCTTGGGGCATGAGCTTACTTTGGCCAACGAGGTAAAATACCTAGGTATTACCTTAGACCAAAAACTAACTTGGAAATCACACTTGGATAAGGTAGTAGAAAAGGCTACGATAACCTTCTGGCAACTTAGACGAGCAGTAGGGAAGGCATGGGGACTGTCCCCGAAAATCCTCAAGTGGCTGTACACCGCAGTTATTAGACCTAGGATTCATTACGGATCCCTAGTGTGGTGGCCTAGGACTGAGGTTGCCAGCTCGGCTAAGGGGCTTAGCAAGGTCCAGAGGTTAGCCTGCCGTAGTATAACAGGGGCCATGAGGACTACACCTACGGCAGCCTTGGAAGCCTTAGTAGGAGTCCCCCCTCTCCAGCTATGGATCAGAGGAGAAGCCATCGCCTCGTATGTCAGACTAAGGGACAATGGACAATGGCTAGGTGAAAGGTCCGTTATAGGACACTTGGATATAGGAAGGTTCGCTGAACTTAAGGTCCCACTTACGGGGATCAGAACTAAAGGAGTGGACCAGCAGCTTAAGCTGAAAAGGAGATATGAGGTAGAAATCCCACCTAGAGCCGATTGGGAATCAGGAGAAATTAAATTTGATACAGAGACTCTGGTGGCATACACGGACGGCTCAAAGAGTGAGAATGGTATGTCAGGTGCGGGACTTTACTTAGAAAGGTCCGGCACCCAAGAGAGTTTCCCACTAGGAATATTTACCACAGTCTTCCAGGCTGAAGTCTACGCCATCCTAGAGGTGGCAAGAAGGCAAGAGGTGGTAGAGGCGAGAACTAAAAAAGTAGTAGTATGCTCGGATAGTCAAGCAGCACTTAAGGCACTCTGCGCTCCCAGTGCAGACTCAGCACTGGTCAAAGAATGCCAAGAGGCCTTAGAGAAGCTTGCAGAGTTAAAGAAGGTCACTCTGCTTTGGGTTCCTGGACACACAGGGGTTCCGGGAAATGAAAAAGCAGATGAAATAGCAAAAAGGGGTGCCTCCATGCCATTCTGCGGACCGGAGCCCGCTATTGACTGGTCCCGAGGGCAAACTAAATCGGCCATCAAAAAGTGGATCTGGGAGGAAGCAGGGAAGGCGTGGACAAGAACTGAAGGATGCAGGCAGACCAAGATGATGCTGCCTAAGCTAGATAAAGGGAAAACCAGATGGCTCATGGGACTGAGTAGACCCAACCTAAGAAAAATGGTGGGGGTCTTAACAGGTCATTGTCAACTAAATAGACATCTGGCACTATTAAAGATTGAAGAGGATCCCACATGTCCAGTGTGTGGCGAAGAAGAGGAAACAGCCTACCACCTGGTGGGAGCTTGTGAAGGACATGGGAGACTACGCTTTCACACCTTAGGATCAGGGATAATCAGAGAGGAGGAACTTGTCACACTTAAGTGGCAGGATATCCTCTCCTTTATCACCCAAACTAGGAGACTTGAGGGTAAGACTGAGGTGGTTCGATGGGCGTGAAAAACCAGGGGTTGGCAAAAAGGACCCGAGTGCGGTCTAGTTGCCAGGCTTGGCCTCCCCGCCCCCTTACTACTACTACTACTACAGTTTTAACACATTTTAACCAGTTCTTAACATATTTTTATAGCCGAATATTATTAAAAACGTTGTTAAAGCATATTTACATTTTATTTTAACTTGCATATTTATGGTAGAAATAATTTATCTAAAAAATAAAATAAAATTATAGCACTATGTGCAATTTGAAGAGTGTGGACATGAAAATTGCCTGAAGTCTGAGAACCACCCATATATGTACAGTATGTCCCAGGATCGACTTGACGATACGTGAAGTGACCTAAAAATTTCATTTTTCGACAAAAAGTCATTCCTGATCATCCCTCCTGCATGTCTTCAAATGAAGATTTATAGCATTAAAAATTTTGTTCCATGTAACCTGTTCCTAAAAATTACAATTTCTTAAAATCGCACAAGAGGGAACTGGTCTAAATTTTAATTTTATGAAAAATTGTCATTCGTTATAAAAAATTATATTTTTCAAAATAAGAAAGAATATACAAAAGATAATAATTGAAATTTCACCCCCCCCACCTCCCCCTACCCGCTTACCTCACTATTGATAATAAAAATGTTAATTCTTAAAATGTCTATTCAACAGTCATTGTTGTACTCAAAACGATTCCTAATTTTTTTTTTTTTAATTTAAATTTTTCTTTTTATTTAATGTGGTATAAGCGGGGGGGGGGGGGAGGTGAAATACCATGATTATTTTTTTGTATATTCTTTCTTATTTTGAAAAATATAATTTTTTATAACGAATGACATTTTTTCATAAAATTAAAATTTAGACCAGTTCCCTATTGTACGATTTTAAGAAATCGTAATTTTTAGGAACAGGTTACATGGAACAAAATTTTTAATGCGATAAATCTTCATGTGAAGACATGCAGGAGGGATGATCAAGAATGACTTTCTGTCGAAAAATGAAATTTTTAGGTCACTTCACGTATCGTCAAGTCGATCCTGGGACATACTGTATATATATATATATATATATATATATATATATATATATATATATATATATATATATATATATATATATATATATATATATTATGCAGTACCAAAGCGGGATCTATGTAACTATCGTAGCAATAATTATATAACAAATTACATACAAGCAGGGATTTTTATATTTACCGAAATTTCATAGAAATAACATTTTATTTATCACCTAATAAATAAATGAAACTAAATTATTAAACAAAATACCATACGAGTCTAATTAAATAAGTTTTAATCTTGCCCAAATTTTATCGATTTAAAATTTTCGATATACAGTTCCATTCTTAATTAAAACTTTTGTCTTTATTACATCAATCAAGAGATGGGTTTTTTTGTCCCTAATGTGGTTTGATGTGGTATGAGGAAATAAATATCTTAATAGCAACTAAATATTAGTCTGTAATATATAACTAATATCAGTCTGTTCAGGGTCAACCCCGTAACAATGAGTCTCGTAACCACTTCAAGGGGCAGTTTGGCTCGAATCGTCTCGGAAGTTAGCCATCGTAGGTCTCTTTGTTTAGCTTTTTTTTCACCCGTATAATTCTAATGAAAAATAGCAATTAACAAAAACGCAAAAGATACAGGGTGCAGAAGCTGTAAAGTGCTACCAATGAGCCATAGAAAATGGTATTAAATTTGACAAATTTAAATGGATGACACCCAGTGATTTGTAGACCTTGAGTCATGGTGCGGACTAGGCTATAGATTATAAGTATAATAAATAAGCTACACTTCTTCTAAATTAAACGTATTGTAAAGTAAAATAAGGAATTTTATTAAAAACTGGAATAAGAGTGTATAAAAGCCATTTAATATTTTTATTAGTATCCCACAATATTCGTTGAAAGCAAATTGAAGCAACTGTTTTTTTTTTTTTTAACAAAAATATTTGTAAGGACAAATAAGTTTCAATAGGGTGAAATTATCCCTCTATAACTGGTTTTGAAGGCAGCTTATAGAGCGGAAACATTAGCGCAGGTTTTTAATAGCCCTTTGCATTTTAAACAGGCAAGGTTTTAATGATGGTTTGAAAAGAGAAGTAAAATACTACAGCCAGACATTAATCGAGTTTTATTACACATTTTCCAGTCTTCTGTTTAAGTTTTATAACTCTACTTTCTTTAATGGATTTAACTTATTATTTCTTGTAACTTTTATACAAACCCTTTTGGGTTTCTTACCTAAAGAGAAAGTTAGAATATATATATATATATAGTATTTAATGTACAAACAAGGAAAATAAAAATGGTAAATAAATAATTTTAAAAATTCATAAACTGACAATATAAAACAGGAAGAATTTCATTAGGCATCATATTGAACTAATAGAAAAATAATAATGTAAAAATATATTTCTACAAGTCCATAAAAAAATGTAAACATTTTAAACTAGGTTCTAATTTGGCTATATGATATATGCATTTGACAAACCTATCAGAGTTAAACTTCAAAGTACTTCTGCATTATCAGACCATACAACTCACAGGTTTTTGCGTTAAAGATATTTAAATATTGTTTTTACTTTCTCTTTTACGTAATACAAGGAAAGAATTTTACTAAAGCAAAAATGCGATTTTGATATTTCAATGGATTTAAACATTTAATGTCCCCGAGTCCAAAAAAAATGTCCGGTTATTAAAAAATTCCGTCAGTTATCTGTGCAGACGAATGGAGCCTAAACTACAGATGAGATTTGGATACAATTTAACTAACGTGTTCAGAAAAATCACAGCCCAAGGCGATGTGAGGTGGAAACTTATATGGGACCAATAATGGGCTAATCAAAATCTACCATCCAAATTTCATTAAAATTGGACGTGTAGTTTTTAAGATACGTTGGTACGCAAAAATTGAACGACAGACACAGAACCAAAAATGATCCCTGATGTCTGAAACGGATTTCTGTCATAGATTTTTTGAAATCGGAGACCTAAACATTTTTCGTTTTTCAGAACGATCACATAGCTTCCGCTACCTTTGGTAAGCTCGAAAAAAACCGGTGGAGAGCGGCCATGTCCCGCCCTTTTTGGTGGACAATGTGATTTTTAAGATCCAGAGTACGAACTTAGTTAGTAGACCAATAATCAAGTTGATGGTAGTTTGTCACTTAATAGGTTAGTTAGGCAAATGTTAATCCAAATCAAAGAGGTCACCTATTAAGAAGTGACAAACTACCATCAACTTGATTTTTGGTGCACAAAATTTTATACACAATATTTTTATACACAAAATTCTAGCTTGATGTTAGTCAGAATCTTTTTTGCACTCTATCTCCTGGACTATTATGTTAAAGTTTGTTGCAGGACTGTTTTAGTAGATTCCCTTTGTTTTAAATGTGTGGACGAAAAATTGTATCATTAATAGATTAATAGAACGTCGTCCAAAATATAATTTTATATATTCTGGGCATAACACCCTTATCAAACAATAAAAATTTGATCTCTTACTTTTTTTTCGATATTGTTAATGGCTACCCAAAATCTTACAAATCCAATAAATAGATAAGAAAACGGACAATATAAAACAAGAAAGAAAATCTAATTGAATAAAATATACTTTTACCGTGCATTCACAAACAATTAAAACGTTTAAATTGTCTATTATAAATACTTTATTATCAATTGACACCATATTGTATTTTATTTTATAGAAATACATATTGCTGGAAATGGAAACAATAAGAAATTATCCTAGTTTAAGTGGTGTTTATGACGTACATTAAGGGCCCTAGAAATAAACCTCAATCAATCAATTCTTATGACGTTTACGCTTTAAATCAATCTCATTTTTTTTTTTTTTTTTTTTAAATGTTTTTCTCAAAAAAATTGTCGGGTTCGTTTCGGAAATGAGCATTTTATTTTCAATTCTTTTTAATGTTTTGAAAATTCCCTTACTTTTATTTTTTGAACAAATGCAAAATGAAGAGAGACTCTGGAAAAACAGAGATTGGAGGAAGGAGAACACTCTAGTGTTGGTACGATTAGTCGGGAGGAAATCTCTGATCCGTGAACATCCTTATTTTCTTTTGGACTAAAAGGAAATTTGGAGGGGTCGCCTCGAACATTTGCAAACAGCTTTATATAATGGAAAATTTGTTTAAAAATACTCCGGGGAAATTCTACAACTGATTGTTTCCAAGGGAAAGCCTTTTGGAAACAATCAGTCCTCTCTTCCTTTAAAACTTAGCACAATAATCCTGTGTTAAATAAACATGGTGTTTTAAAATAAGTAAAATCAACAGTGGAATAATGGAATATATCGGTCCGACAAACTCAAACACAACTTTCTCATGTGCTGTAAAACTTAATTGGAATTCCATAATATCTAATTTAACATTAAAAAATCACAGGGAAGTACTTGCATCCAAGTACTTTTTCTCCAAGTCTTTTTAGGGTTATATAGATGATTAAGCATACCCGTTATGTAATTATAATTTTTTTCAACAATCTCAAGGGTCCCGGGTTCGATCCCCCGGGGGGTCACAATGTTTTTTATCGGTAATAACAACAAGATAAATAACATTTTCAGAAAATTTTCATCGCCCCACCATATGGTATAACTATGAAATATTTCGAAGTTTTAGGACCAGCCGTTATATAGTGGTTGGGGGGGGGATGTTTTTTGGGTATATTTTGACTTACAAAACCAATAAAAAATGCAAAATTTAAAAAAGCATATAAATATATATTTTTGTCCTACACTTCAGCAGCTTTCATTTAATACCCCACTCAAAATTTAAAAAAAATAAAATTTTGGGCTCACTTCACATTTTCACACACAAAATTGGCAATTTTTGAAAATTGGGATGCACTCCCGGAATTTTCATCACCCCACAATAAGGTATAACTATGAATTATTTCGAAATTTTATGCCCAGCCATTATATAGTGGTTTGGGGGGGGGGGGCTTTTTTGGGGAGGTATATTTTGACTTATTTAACCAATAAGGAAAAAAAAAAGCATGTATATATTTGTAACCTACTATTCAGCAGCTTTCATTTGATACCCCACTCAAAACACACGGACGGACACATCACCCTCGGCATAAGGGTTTTGAGAAGTATCTACAAAACCCTAAAAATCGGACGCAGGCCGTCTCTCCTAACATAAACCTTTTTTTTCCTTTTCCTTACCAAACATAAACCTATAAATGTCAAAAAGGTTTTTTATAATGTGAATTATACAATTTACTTTTATCTTATCAGTAATCTTGCAAAATGTAAACTATTAATTTCCCAGGAAAACGAGGTATACAGTTAAATTTGAGATTGAATTGATTTCTTTCAGGAACCTTTTAATCAAAATAGTTAGAACTTTAGTTTTTTAAGTAGTTCTTTGCTTCTAAGCTTACCGATCATTAAATTTTGCTAATATGATTCTTTTATTCATGTAAAAAATCAAACATAGATTTAATAATTACAAGATAAAAAGAACTTTTTATATACTACGTTTTTAAATTTTCTATTGACTAAATAAAAAATCAATATGAAACTTGTCAAAAGGAAGATTGTAAATATGGGACCTGTCAAAACAAATAAAAAAAAACTTGCGAACTAACTTTCCATACAACAAAATTTAAAAGTATTAAAATAATGCATTGTCATCGTGTTCTGAGCTATTATGAAAGTTTCAAATGTCTAGCTACTCGGGATGTTAGTTAAAATTCGATTACAAGATTTGTACTGGACAAACAAACAAGAAAGCAAGCTAATAAAAACGTAGTATAATTTCAAGATAAAAAGAACTTTTTATATAATACGTTTTTAATTTTTCTGTTGAATCGTATGTAATGTTGATAATATAATTGTTATTCTTATATAATGTTAGTGAAAAAAAAAAAATAGTTCCGAATTTATTTACTTCACATAAATGACAACCATAGAGAGCTGATCTTAAACCTATAAAAGGACAAATCTTTGTACAACGGATCTCCCCAACACCAAATCTAAATATTTATATCTATTTGAAATAATATAATCGATTAATAATATAATCGATATTTCCTGTTTTGCAGTCATTCAATGTTTATCTATCACAAATTTAAGACCCGTCAAAATGAAGATTGCGTAAATTTGGGATATGGCAAAACAAATAAAATAACTTGCGGATTTTTTCCGAACTAACTTTCTGTACAGCAAAATTTGCTGAAAACCAATTAAATTCTGCTGAAAGATGGCTAAAAGTATTAAAATAATGCATTGTCATCGGGTTCTGAGCTATGCTAAAAGTTTCAAATGTCTAGCTATTCGGGAAGTTAGTTAGAAATCGATTGCTAGATTTGTACCGGACAAACAAACAAGAATGCAAGCTAATAAAAACGATAGTAAAAAAGGGGGAAACATTAAATACTTTTGACAATAGTGGGTTGTAAAGGAAAAATTCATTACAGTATAGGTCGCGAGGAAGCTATATGTGCCACACTGCACATAGCTTCCTCGCGCCCTATTGCGTATTCTTTAATCATGCTTTTACAGCCTATTATTGTCAAATTTATCCAATTTTCTCCCGTTTATCAAATTTGTAAAAATTGATTTGATATTTGACATGAATAAAAGAATCAATTTAACACAATATAATAAGCGGGGACTTAATAAGTGTGGGACTGTGAAATTAATCTGGGGCTATCAGCGGACTACTTTGAACAAACTTTTCTTCAAAATCAGATGAGTGCATTTGAAGATATAATTAAAAATAAATGTGTATTTTTGCGCAGAAAGTTGAAACTTATATGGGACCAAGAATGGGCGCTTATAATGAATTTTGTTCGAAAAAAATTTAACGACAGCCACACGGGACCTAAAATGTTCGCTGGTGTCTGAAACGGATGACTGTCTTATATTTTATTTTCTTTAAAAGGGTGGGCAAAAAAAACAACAAAAAAAACTTTTTTGAACACTCATAACTCAGCATCTGTAATAGATAGAGATATGGGATTTGCGGGGTCTGAAAACTACATTCTTCTACTTTAAATTTCATATCTATAACTTAACAAACAATTGGGTTAAAGCTATGCATGCAATGACGGTTTGAATTAGGGTAAAAAAAAGTCGTTGTCCGGGTATGTTTGTTAAATGTTGAATGAATGTTAAAATGTTGTGTGTATTTTGTTGTTAAATAAAATAAATGTATTTAAATAATGAATGTAACAAAATTTCAAAAAATACCCTATTTCAAACCGTCATTACTTTCACCCAATAGTTTGTTAAGTTATAGATATGAAATTTAAAGTAGAAGAATGTAGTTTTCAGACCCCGCAAACCATATATCTTTATCTATTACAGAAGCTGAGCTATGAGTGTTCAAAAAAGTGAGGTTCGTTTTGCCCACCGTGTATATTTTATTTATTTTATATTATAGAAGGATCGGTAGAGGTTATCTTTGATTTGTTTTGTTTTTTTAAGCTAGCTATTTATTTCAGAGATTGTTATTATTGTTTGTATATTTTTACTTGATTAATTTGATTGTATGTTATACATCACTATATTTAATCATAACAATATAAATTAGCCAAAGATCTTTTGTAGCATAGACATATTAAGAGTTAAGATGACCAACTCCAACGCCGATGCTAAAAACAGTGGGGGGTTTACACAAGCATTCTGTATTATGATAAAATTAATGTAATCTGTTTAGTAATGTAATACTGCTTTTTCTTCTATTATACATGGATAATTTTATTGAAATTATTATTTTAAATCAATCTCAAAAAGGAAAATTTATGTTAAAAGATTTATCGAAAAGATTCAAAGTATTAGCGATGGATTTCGATAAAACATTATCAATACTATAATTTATAATAAAAATGCCAGAGGGTAGAAAAATACATAAGATAGAGCTTCTCTGGGGTTGATGTCAGATGTCAACATGAAATATTAGAGGACATCAGATGGGTAAATGGATAAATTCCAATCTGTATCTAGAAAGAGAGAAACTGGCTAGGGCTTGCATTTACCCCATACATCAAACCTTCGGACCCAAGGCCCTTCCTCTTCCCTACCGACCCAATCACGTCATCGCATTATTTAACTGGACCTTTTCCTTAAAAAAAAAAGCGAATTTATGGAGGATCGAAATTTTATCCCATTTCAAAAAAGGAACATGGATTTTTTTTTCAAAATCCTACATTTCATCAATGAATACTTAAATAATTAAATAGAGGGTGTGCATAACCGAAATTGGTTTGGTATATTTTTATCAAGTTTGAGCTTCAAAGGTTGTAAAGAGCAATGGGTAACATCTACAAATGGAAAAACTATGATTAAAGTAATTTTTCAAGATTAAAAAAAATAGTCTGCCAATTTGTGTCGCACTTAGCTTCCACGAAAAAGGAGGTTAGAACGGTTAGAAAAAAATAGGTTATTAAAGCATAAAATCACTATAGTGTAGCGAATAAGGGCGCGAGGAAGCTATGTGCCACACTAATTGGAAGAGTATTTATTACACATTTTTATTACATAAGAGACTATCTTTACATAAAATACTTTCGGTTGCTACATAAATTCTTTTGAGAACTTCTATTAAATCCACAAATTATTTAGATTTAAAGACTAAAATAACGATTTGTTTAATATTTAGTGGCATTGCGTGATTTGGTCACAAGATATTTTAATAAAACACGGCGACCAAACACGCTAATACTTCAGTTTTTTTTATCGCAGTGGAGGAGGAGAAGGGAGATTTTCTGTCTATCCCTCTTGACACTATATAATTTAAAATGCAACACTCTTGTCATTTATGCAACACTGTTGTCATTTATAAGATATACATTCAAATTCCAACTACTTAATTATTAATTAAACAAGAAGTCAGCTATTGCAAAGCCAAAACACATAAATAATGTATTGTGACGTGAATCTAATCACACATAATTATTAATCAATGTCAGAAGAGAAGTAAAAAATATATCATTGGCAAATATGGATCCGAAACAGAAGTTTGAATGTATTCTCTCCAAATTTCACGTGAAAAGATTTAACAAAAAATTTCCAAATATTAATTTATTTAGAAGTACGAAAAAAAGAAAAAAGTTTAGTTTTCGTTATAAGTTTTAAAATTAGTTACTTTATTACCGTGATTGTTCAATTATAAATATAATTTCTTGTCACTTATGTTAATTATCCTCTATTTAGTTGGGTTGTTTAAGGAGTTTTAAATTAAATAATTAAACAAATAGTATATCATTTATGGCTATGTGATCGTTTAAACTATTCATGTATTGTTTTGGGTTGACCTTTCAGGAAAAAATAATGTAGGAGATGATTATACTTTGACTTTGTAACAGTTGTTTAGTGCTTCTTTTGGTTGTTACTGCTATTTTTTCATTTAGATAGTGCATAACATCATTTTCAACAGAGTTATAGAGCGTGAATTGTGCTTCAAATTATTATTGCTCTAAGAAAATGTGACACAATTTAAAATGTATAGCCTTTTGGTTTTTAACCAGAGTTAACTGAATAGCTAAATAAATTAGGTTATTGTAAAATTTCTATTATTTAGAGTATCAAGCAGTATTTTGATTAAAATTATAAGACACACAACGGTATTGAAGAGCGGAAATTGCACTGAAGAACTTAAAAGTGCATCTTCAAGAAAGTAAGTAACTTATTGTAATAGTAAATCATTAGTTTTAGTTACAGAGTGACCTTGTACTTTGAAATTAGGCTTTGTGAAATATTACGGTCCAAATATTAAGACAAAAATCGAATAATAACTAATGCACCTCCTCCTTTAAAAAAAATCTTGAATTTATTGATAGCTTCAAGTGTGATTTTACGCACACATTTTACTCTGTTCTCATATCTAGACTAGATTTGAGGGTAAATCTCCCGTAACCGGGCCAACTTTGTATGCCATCTTCGATCGTATTTTTTTAAATGTTCCAACCACTATTTTTAAATAAGTCCTTGGCAAAGGAACTTTGACGATTTTTAAAAATGTACTTGGCAAAGGAACACCAGTCTTAAATAGATAGAAGTAACAATAATCCTTTGTCTTAACAGATAACTAAACTTAAGAATATTATCACTTCTCAATATATTAAATACAATAAAGTCAGGTGCGAATAAGTAGCTATTTAAAAAAAAATAGACTGCCAATTGGCAGTGGCGTAACTATGTCCCTGCGCGGGCGGGCCCCCGGTGATAGGGGTCCCCAAATCCAAAAATTCTAGTGTCCATATGCCGATGGGGGTCCCTTTCTAACTCTTGGAACCACACTTCTATACTATTGTGAGGGACCTTTTGTTTTGCTTATCAATTTTCTTTGGCGAGGGGCCTCCAACAAAAACTTCTTGCGGGGAGGCCCCAATACCCTAGCTACGCCACTGCCAATTGGTGTGGCACATAGCTTTCTCGTATCCTATCACGTACTTTATCGATATTATGCTTTTTTTAAGTTTTTGGTAGTTTTCATACTACGGAAAGTTAAATTTTAATTTAAATCAAATTATAATTATTATTAACTACGGGAAACAGACAGTGAAAAATACACTCCTGTGCCGGGATTTGAACCACGGGCCTCTATATTTCCAGTATAGCGCTCTTCCATCTAAGCTACGCAGGAGAATGATTTTTCACTACCGTAATCGATAACTAGTCCCGAATCCAAGCTTTCAATATTCATATACATTTAGACAGTCAATATTTATGACATTAGAACTAAATCAAGAATTAACGCTTATAATTATAAAGTACTCAATTAGTACCTGTACCTTGTACAATCAATTCGAAATTCAATTTTTAAGTTTTTGGTAGTTTTCATACTACGGAAAGTTAAATTTTAATTTAAATCAAATTATAATTATTATTAACTACGGGAAACAGACAGTGAAAAATACACTCCTGTGCCGGGATTTGAACCACGGGCCTCTATATTTCCAGTATAGCGCTCTTCCATCTAAGCTACGCAGGAGAATGATTTTTCACTACCGTAATCGATAACTAGTCCCGAATCCAAGCTTTCAATATTCATATACATTTAGACAGTCAATATTTATGACATTAGAACTAAATCAAGAATTAACGCTTATATATAGAGGCCCGTGGTTCAAATCCCGGCACAGGAGTGTATTTTTCACTGTCTGTTTCCCGTAGTTAATAATAATTATAATTTGATTTAAATTAAAATTTAACTTTCCGTAGTATGAAAACTACCAAAAACTTAAAAATTGAATTTCGAATTGATTGTACAAGGTACAGGTACTAATTGAGTACTTTATAATTATAAGCGTTAATTCTTGATTTAGTTCTAATGTCATAAATATTGACTGTCTAAATGTATATGAATATTGAAAGCTTGGATTCGGGACTAGTTATCGATTACGGTAGTGAAAAATCATTCTCCTGCGTAGCTTAGATGGAAGAGCGCTATACTGGAAATATAGAGGCCCGTGGTTCAAATCCCGGCACAGGAGTGTATTTTTCACTGTCTGTTTCCCGTAGTTAATAATAATTATAATTTGATTTAAAATAGATATTATGCTTTTACAAGTCATTATTGTCTAATTTGTATAATTGTTCCCCCCGTTATTTTAATTTGTCACAATGGAGTGTCTTTTGAAAACTTTATTTTGAAAACATATATGGCCGAAACGAGGGCGTTGAAAGAAAAGTTTAGTCTTTTATGGCATGTTATGTATATCCTTTTAAAGCTCTTTCAGGTAAATTAGAAATATTCAAGTTGTTATCAGATTTGTTTTTTCTGGTAGCCATACAGAAAACATATAAGGCGGCTTTCACACTGAGCGCTAGACCGAGTGAGACCAAGCGAGGCCGATTCCGCTTGAGAAACAAACAATGTATCAGCATGGGGCTATTCACATTAAAAGCCGAGCGAGACCGGGCTGAGCGAGACCGAGCCGACCCGAGCGATTTGTTTCGAGCGATTTGTTAGCTAAATGTTTTCGGCCGCCGAACGCTTTGTAAACTGTTGTACACGGACTGGTAGATAATCGGCCGATCGGCGTCGATCTCGCGTGCAGTGTGAATACGAAAACCTTCGGCTCAGCCTCGCTCGGTCTCGCGCGCAGTGTGAAAGCCGCCTAATGTGACCGATACGAGAGCGAAATGGAAATGTTCAATTACATGGCAAGTTATAAGTTGTTTTAAATGTATTGGAAAGTAGATCCAAGATAAAATACGACACTCAAGCATACTAAGCTCTTAACCCTGTAATGCTAAATGGTAATTAGATGGCTGGTATTACCATACCTTCGTCGATTAGACTAACATACTAACATACGTAGAAACAAATTGGGTTGAAACTACACTTTTATAAAAAGAAAACTATTAAAAACTCATTGTTAATTTTTTTAAATGAGATATACTAACATTTGATGAAAAATAAGTTAGTAGGAACATCAGATCACATACCCCTGGCCACAAGCCCTAGGCCCTATGATAAATGCTGCAGGCTCCAAGTTACCGGTCACTGGCCTCTGGCCCATACCCTAGACCCGATGCCCCTTACCCTGGGCCCATTGCCCCATTGGCCCATTCAACGACCAATTAATTACCTACGTTTATTACTAAACGTTACGGTCACTTGGTTTACGTTTATTACAAAATTCTTGCAGGCTCGCTACGCTCGCCCGTCTGAATGTGAAAATAAAGCGATGATGACGGGAATTTACCAGAAAACGTGTGTATGCTCAAAAGGACTTCTACTGCTACCACTTGCAGGTGTGTTACCAACCAGTGCAAGCACTGCAAAAGGATGGGGTACCCATCACCATCACATACGAAAGTGAAAGGTTAAGGGTCAAACTGTGCTTGTCGATTCGACTATTTTCTTTTTCTTTTTTTTTTCTTTTCTTTTTTTTCGTTTGGGTTTTAGTCCCGATCAACTGCCACGGTTATTACAGGACGGGGTTATCCGGCCACTTTACTCTACTCGATGAGATTATCAGTGTGAAACATGTCTCACCTCTTTGGGATTCGAACTCAGAGCCAGGGTTTAGACCTTATTATTCGACTATTATTAGCATCCCTGGGTTAAGATCAGGCGAGCGTTGCGAACATGCATGGTTACTCATATCTTACAAATATCTAGCATTTGATGATCATCGCTTTTTTTTTACATTCAGACGAGCGAGCGTAGCAAGCCTGCAAGAATTTTGTAATCTGTATGCTCGTATAGATTACAAAGAAAGTACTTTAAGGAACCACTGTAGGATTATGTAAGTTTTTCCCCGAAATATGTTTCCTGGTAGCCATATTGAAAACAAATATGCACACAATCCTACGCGAGTTATTTATGCGCCTCATCACTAGTTAGGTTGAAATAAAATATAAAAAATATTAATAAATATAATTTTCTATATTTTTTTTTTCAGGATTTGAAAAAATAAAATAGAAAAAATGGCAGGAGCTATGAGCGAACACCATTGGTCCATTAGAAGATATATCAATATAAAGTTAACATAAACTTTTTATTAAATATTACCCTTTAACTATAATCATTTTAAGAACATAGATCAATGTTTTCCGCAGTGCATAGATTTTTGGATTGGTTAACTGAGTTCGACGATGATCAAAGTTTAAAACTGTTATGGAATGATTCAGGACGCTATTTAGGATTAATATGTCCTTTCTCTTGGGATCTAAGAAGACCGGCAAGGAAAAGAACTCTTATAGTTATGATCTTCGTTGTAACTCAGCTAATGTCAATGGAGTTCATGCTCATAATGAAAATAATCAAATCGTTGGATATCGGTGTTGATGTTTTCTGCGAGACGATCGGCATTTTAGTATTTAACATTATAGCTTTTGTTCCCTATCCGATTAACATTATCGTTAGAAGGAAACTGTGTCCAATGGTCCGTATGATAAATGATTGCTTAAGATACGATGATTTCCCCGATGATACAGAAAAGCGAATACGAAGTAGAATAGATCAAGTTAACAAATTCAATCGATTACTTTGCTTACCCCTTTATTTTGTTGGAGTCTTTATGCCTGTTTTCATCAGTGTTGACAATAATTATAGAGAAATCGACGCTTTTCCAGATTGGTTTGATAAACGATTGCCAATACCTATGTGGCTTCCTTTCTCAACGGAGAATTCTGTAGTCTTTGTATTAGCTGTCGGATACATGGTATTAAATGATATATTAGTGTGTCAAGCATTGTACGGATTGTGTAATTTGAACTTCAATTTTTGCATGCGTGTCGTTATAGAACTTGAACTACTTATAGAAGCTTTAAATAAACAAGAGGAAAGATCTTTTCATATACATTCCTCGATGATATCTAAAAGCAACAATCTCGACAAAGCACAGAATCAGACGTCAGACATAAGTGATAAAGATAAATCTAGTCATATAAATAATAAAGAAAGCTGTACAGCATCAGACCCTCTTAAAACTGATATTATCAATAACAAGACTGTCATTGTCAACAATAATATAATAAAAAATAGAAATATTGCATTATCAACACAACTTGAAATAACTAATAACATTTTACCTAAAGAATCCCAAATTGAAAAAATAAATAACAAATCAGCCAAAAAACCTAAGAAGGCAAAAATCAACAATATTGGTTCAGTCCCTGAACAAAATATAACGAGAACTTACAGTAAAAGAAAACTTAGTCACAGTATTACACAAGTTTTACAGGATCCTTCACTAGTAAGACGATACGAACTATACAGAAATCTTAATTATCGTCAGTGTTATCACACTTGCTTAAAAAAAACCATTAAACATCATAAACTTATGATCGAGTAAGTATAAACTTTCATATTGTTTATTTTATTTTACCTTTATACAATCTCCATATTACCAATAACCAATTAACATCGTATTATAATGTATCAATTGTGTGTTAAAAGCCATTAATTGGTTGATAAAAGCAAGCAGCAGTATACAAAATATTCTCAATTAAATTACATAAATAGTATAACAAAATTGTAGCTAAATCACACATATTGTAATCCTTGTCATTTTAAATTATAAACCGTTCTTTTCTTTAGCTGCAAGCTCAACTTTAAGAAATAATTATAATTATAATTTAATTTATTTAACGATACAAATTATATTGCCATCCTAGAAACCCATACTTTTGGTACTTCGTGCGTCGCATCTTGAAGTATATCTCCCGACCAATTGTAGCAAGAGATTTCAAATTTAATATGCAAGTAAAATTTTTTTTTCCCAGAAACAGGAAAAATATTGCGAACTTGAACACTTAAAATTTCTTTTTCCAGCGAGCAATTGCGAATTGATCGCAATATTTTAGTAATATTTGAGTGGGTAGTAATATTACAAGTATATATAGCTTTTCCTAAATGGCGGCCATTTTACATTCTTAAATTATTAAAACAAAACGGGAAAAAATTAGGAAAAAAAGAGTTAGTATAAAAAAGTTAAATTTTAGGAATATTAAATGGCCGAACTATGGTGACCCAAAATTTTTTGAAATTTTTAAGTGGGGTATCTATTTAAAATTATGAAAATGTAGATCACAAATATATTATATCGTGTTTTCAAAATGGCAGCCAAATAAGTGCTAAAGAATATTATATGCTAATACTCCTTGCATCTCCAAAGTGCAACATTTTATACATATTTTAGTTTTTAAAAAAAAAAAAAAAAAATATATATATATATATATATATATATATATATATATATATATATATATATATATATATATATATATATATATATAATATATATATATATATATATATATATATATATATATATATATATATATATATATATATATATATATATATATATACTATATATATATATATATATATATATATATATATATATATATATATATATATATATATATATATATATATATATATATACTATATATATACTTGTAGTTTTTGTAATATAACTATTACTTGTATCATATTGTATTTATTTTATAGTCAATATGTCATCATTATATCCTATCAAAAAGAAAAAATAATGTCTAAAATCTACAATTGGCAAAGATTTTCTTGGCACGTCATTTTCTTAAGTTATTAGGTTTCAAAATCTCACTTCAATAATTTTTCTTTTTTGTATTTCTTTTAGGATCAATAAAAGATATTTTGAAATAGCAGGTCTGATTTACTTTTTCGTATTGTACATCAGTGGTTTTTTGATGGCTTCAACTATCTACAGCGCTTTTGATGTAAGTATTAAAAAAAACAAGCCCATAAAAACAAATTTGTATTAGAAATACTTTATATTTATGCATTTTGGAAGTTTTAGGGTAAATATTGGTATTAATTAATTTTATTTATTTACTTATATTTTATTATTATTATTACTTTTCCTCACCTTCTTTGAAGCTATATAGGAAAAGTATTGTTTTCACCCAAAACATCCGAAACCGAGATTTTAACGGAATTATCCGTTTTGGGTGTTTTTAAGATGATTTGAGTGGTTTTTAGCTGGATGTCAATCTGTCTGTCTGTGAGTCTGTGCGTCTGTCTGTCTGTGTCATGTATAACCCCCACAAGAAGAGAGTTAAGCTAGAGAGTTGAAACTTCAGTCCCACGTAGTTGTGCTGCCCGGAAAATCAACATTTTCCGCCATCTTTAACCCAGTTTGTTATAAAAGTGGTCCAATCGAGTTGAAATTTGGCACGAATGTACCTCTCTTTATGACAAATCCACCAAATTTCATTTTGTTATTGGCCCCATTTTGAAGTTATCGGTTTTTGAATTTTTAAACTTTGACGGTTAATAATACCAAAAGTATTAATACGTTTTTAACAAATAGCATATCGTTGGAACCGGTAAAAAATAAGGAACAAATATAGAAAACCCGATGAAATTTCATTTATTAGTTTAAAAGTTATAAACGAACATAATTATTAATTAGTGGGATACTTAAGTTTGTTTATATCTGTCAAAATACCAGCAAAATTCAAGAAATTAAATAAATATGATGAATATTGTGATGATGGATATTTTAGGTGTAAGAAAAAAAACGGCGATTTAAATCATGTTGCTTGGATGAAACGTTTCAATTTAACAGATCTTTATTATTACATATTAAAAAAAAATGCTAATAGAAATAGTGTTTGGACTTTGAAAGGTAACAAACAAATACAAATCAGGTTTGTTCCAACCCCGTTATTTGTAGCGTTCTTTCCTTTACCGTGGATTTGTGGATCGTACATAAATCGTTTAGGCCAGTTGTGACTATAATTCGTACTGCATAAAAACAAACAAAACTGGAAACCTAACAGATTGGAAACCCTCCTGTTGTTATTCGTGAGATTTGACATAACTGCGCATGTCATACAAACTAGAAATGGATATTATCTTAGCACCCGACTGTACTGACTTCGGCAATACTCGGAAGTTCCGACTTTAAACAAGCTAAGCTTTCAGTTTCTCCCGTGTTCATGATTCCTTGGTCGACCTTTAGGCATGCGTATAAAGTGTTCAGAAGGTGGTTGTTTACATTTTCCATTTCTATTAATATCTGATAAAAAAAAAAAATGCTGACTCATATAGTTTCATTTACTAATTAGCACCATTAGACACTGATTATTGATAATGTTGTCCTGAAATGCTTCACTATTTTACAGTAACATCAGATTAAAATTTCATGATAACACACGTTCTTTAATAAACTTAATGATCGGTGATTATAATGAGACACATTTCCTTATAAGTTTATTTGTAAAAGAAATACAAATATATCTAATAACCTGTTCATCCACTTACAACTATTTTAGTTGTGATGTCTTTAGAACATGAAATCCTCACTCTCATAAATAAAACTTGTAGTGAGTAATCATATGTGGTGATTTCAAAGTAATCACGCTAAAAAGAGACAACAAATTAAAAATTGAGTTATGGCAACATAGATAAATGGATCAGGTTAAAATCTTGCAAGTCGGTCTTCCAATAAAGGTTAACATTTTAATCAGAACCAGTTCTCTTTTCACCTTTTAATTTCTTAATTTATTGTTACATAAAACATTTACTAACTTCTTCCATTTCTTGATTAATTTACTATTATTTATCTTTTCAGGATAGAAGAACAATAATATTCCGGTTGTTTTCAGTAGCTTTAACTGTTAATGTATTCGTATTTACTTCATCATTGTGTATAGTTGGAGAGAAGATAAAATCATCAGTAAGTCAATTTATAAAAACATATTTATCCAGTTAATACATATAATATGGTTAAATAGCTAGATACCAGGTGGTTATGGTTATATATATATATATATATATATATATATATATATATATATATATATATATATATATATATATATATATATATATACAGAGAGAGAGAGAGAGAGAAACGTATTGTGTAATAGCGGAAACAAATTCAAGAACCCAATATAGGTAGTAAGATTTCCAATTCTTGCAAGTAGCCATGTGGTGGTTTATCAACTGTGAATTAAATAAAAAAATAAGGATAGCGAAAATTGATAGCTTACCTTCATTTCAGAAAAATGTGTTTCATTCTTCAGATGATGGTCATCATCATACTTGCTATCCTCAATCTTTATCCAATAAGTATAATTGCAACGATTTTAACATTACTTTTTAGTTTTCTGACATTAGATTTGCCATATATTCAACCCAGTGGACAGATGCAGACGAAAGCATTAAAAGAACAATTAGAATATTTCTCATGAGGAGTCAAAATCCGGAGGAACTGAAATGTGGTATCATTAAAACAAGTCTCAACCATAGGTTCATCTTTTCGGTAAATATTTATTTACTAAACCACTGAAACGATTCTTAGTTAATTACCAATACCATTTACTAATTAAAAAACGAATAATATTCCAACAGTAGTTATTTTGATTTCATTTTTTAAATTTAATACTAAAAGTTTAGAATAGAATTTTAATACGATTGTTTTATCCAGAGGCATAAAGTTCTTTACGTTCAACAATATCCAAAAATCAACATTATCATCTACAATTAATAGTTACACTCCCAAAAATACCGCGGATCTTTAGTTCACCCTCATTACCTTCTCCTTGCTGATGATGACTGATTAGTTTTAAAACCGGATTCGTCTTGTTAAAGCTGTCTTGAAGAGTCAGTTTTGACACCAACAAAGCTTGATGCCTTTGGCTAAGAAGGATCATATGGTAAAATACAGCCTTCCGATAACATCGATTTAACTCAATCTGTAGTTTCCTCGTAAGACGCATCTCATCAAATTGGGTTAAAAAACGCATCGTATAAACGGGGACTACAATTAGAATATTATTCCATCACAGGTATGACTTTTTGCACACTAATAATATTGTTAGATTTAAATGTCGCTACATTGTACATACTTGTAACGATTGCTACTATTTAAGTATTTAATTGCACCTTTCTAATTCATTTTATTTTCATAAATGCAATTCATTACAATATTATAATATCATAGTAATAAAATTATGCTAAATATAACTATACTTTATGAAATAGCTGCTAAGCAATGCCTATTTAGAGTATGTAAATTGTAACTTCACAATTTAAAATTTGGATTTATCAACCGACGTTTCAGGAAATATTATTATTTCTTTCTAAAGGACAAGAATAGACTTAAACGGCAAAACAACGGAAAGACTGCAACCGGCGCAACAAACTATGTATTACACAGACTCCTACACCATTCATCTAAACTCAACAAACATACCAAATTACTCATTCATAGCACCTTAATTAAACCCTCTAGGTCATATGATATTGAAATCTAGGGTTGCACCAAGCGTTCCAACTCCTCCAAATCCAATCCGTTCAATCCAAAAGCAAGCCTTAATAGGGTTTCGGCATGCTGGGCTGCTTTGGAAACTTAAGGGCATCGAATAGCACCCAAAGCCACTTTCTCCTTCTAGAACATTGGTTAAGGAAATGGAGAATACGGATTAACGAACAGAAAATTGTTCAAGTCACTTTTACTCTTTGTCACAGAACCTGTCGTCCAGTCATTCTAAACGAAGTTATTATTCCTCAATCCGAAACAGCCCGTTGTCTTGGCCTTAACCTCTATAAACGACTCTCTTGGCAACATCATATTAAACGTAAGGATATTTCAAAAAGATACAAGTTGCTGCTTTGTCTTCTAGATGCTAGGTCCAGTCTTACTTTTAATAACAAACTTCGTATATGTACAAAGCAGTCTTAAAACCAGCTTTTGGACCTATAGTCTAGAAATTTGAGGAAGCCTCAAGACTTCCAACACCCGTCGAATCCAAACTCTCTAATCCAAGATCCTCAGAAAATCACAGATGCTCTATCGAAGTCTCTAACCACACTCTCCACAACGATCTCAAAATTCCCTTCGTCGAAGACCTGTCGAAATCTGTGTCCCGGTATCACACATCCACGAATCATTATCGAATCGCCCCAATGCTCTAGTAGAACTTCTTGCAACCCAAATTATTCCAGATAACCTACCTCGACGTCTAATGAAGAAGTAGCCGAGAGACTTACTCATTAAATAATGTTTATCTTTAATTACCTATTGCTATTTTATTCAAATAGTTATTACTTAATTTCTTTATGTAATTTTTATAAGTATAATTAATCCTTTGAAAGCTATCCCAGCCAAAAGGAATAATCACTAGACTATTCCCTTTTTCATGTAAATGACTGTCAACAAAACCTTCAACATATACCTTTAATAATACGTAAAATTGTGCAGTTGTGTTTATCAGTAAAGAAAATAAATTCAAAAAAAGGATAAGAATGGTCACCATTTATATCGCCAATCCAGAATTCAATATTTAATTTTGAATCATCCTTGCAATCCTTATTTTGTATTTAAAATATTTTTGCTTATAACAGAACGAATTGTTTGTTCCAGATGCTGCGGATGTGCTATTCATTCGTTAATTTAATACGGCTGTTGAAAAAAAATGGCATAATAGAGTGACTGTATCATTAAAAATATATTATCAATTTTGGCAATACTATAAGAGCAAAGTAAAAAAAGGAATTTCAAATCCAAATGTGTCAAGGAGGGCAATCAATATAAAAAGATCGTGTGTATATAGGCTCCGGTCAAACTACTTTGTTTTCTCTATAATTTGATTGCTCTCTGCCCATATGCTATGTTTGTTGTATTCCTTACACATTTTCTATTGAGGAATAATATTCTCTAAAAATTATCTTATATGCTCTAGCGAGAATTGTCAAATAAAAGAAACTCTTGTTTAATTTCACCACGTAATCAATCTATTATTATTAAGTGTCGACTAGGATAATTCTTTACTTACAATATTTTCTTAACACGAATCTACTGCAATGCGGTTTTATTTTTACATTAATTCTCCCTGAAATAACTCTTCAACGTGACAAAGACGAATCATTATTAGATAAAACTTTATCAGAAAACTATTTATGATCGATAAGTCAAACCTAAAACAATAAATTTATTTAAAAGAGAGACAACTTTTTCTTGCGGTGTTAATGCTGAATTATTTTCAACATGTTGTTATTTATAAATTTATTCATTCATTATATAATATGTAAATAATATCTATTTTATTATTCATGCATATTTACTAAAAATTAAATAATACCTTAATTATAATTAAAAACGTGTTAATGATTTATTTACTTTTATTTTACCGCACTTGTTATTCTTTTATTTTTTCATACACAAAGACTATATAAAAGAAAGAAATATGATCACTATTTTGAGATTTTTATGGATATAATACAAGTCTTAAGATCCCCTTAGTATAAGAACAATAATATGGTTTTTAAGGTGTCTAAATTGGGTTTTTAAGATGTCTAAATTTTTAAGGGGTTAGTGCAGACACTAAATCACTAAGTTCAAAAAGGACAGAGAGATCGGTATTTATCATTGTGGTAAAATGCAAAATAATCCTCCTTCCTCTGAGGTCCAGATATATTGGTAGTCAAACATTAAGTTTTAGTAATAGGGGCGTGTTCATGTTTCTCTCTAAAATCATGAGCCGATTCTCTATTAAGTCCATTACATTTATTGGTTGGGAAGATATGCGTCATTCTGCTGTGACAACTCTATATATCATTGTAAAGCTGTGATCAATAAGGTATTAGAGCTTGAAAATCAATATGACATGAATCGGAATTCGTTGAGGCCTAACAAACCTAGACACATGAAACCGAAATTGAAATAAAATAAATTAATAAAACAAACAAAAAATAATAAGAGAAAAGAAAATCAATTTTGAGTATTTTTTATATGGTTTTATTTTTAATCAGCAAACATTTTACAATTAATATTTTTCATAAAATATTGAACTATGCAGACTACGACTTATTTACGGTGATTTATAATTTATTTTTTGGAACCATAGTTTCATGAAAATTAAATGTACCAACGTGCTTTGGAAATTATATAAGTAAAGAATCATAAATATAATTATATAGATATTTCAATTATTATTAAATTCAATTTATTGTTTAGACACGTGATTTTATTTGTCTACATACATTATTTTGATTCATATTTTGATCGGCAATACTCGAAGGGTTATCAATATCTCATTTAGTTAAAAAAAAAAGGTAGGGTCGAGGTTCAAGTTGAAACTAAAGCTATGGTTTTCACGGTGGGCGGTAAAGGGCATTTCCGATTTGTTTTTAGCCCTTCTATACTAACGGACCCGTTACTTCGGTTGGTTTCCCCCTTCCCTCAATAGGTTATTCATGGGAGGTTACCCTGACTCCCTACAACAGTCTCCAATTTCAAATTCTAGACACGTCTCGCTTTCTCGACCGGGGTAAAAGTTTTTAGGGACGCGGTGGCCCCCTTTCGCTCTCTCTAGCGATTTCTAATTGAACTAATAATTTAAGCCGAGTACTGTTAGCGCGAGTTTTATGGAGGGTCCGGCCTCAAACATCTAGGATGTTTATATTGGTAACTCCGTTAGTTTAATATTCATACGGTTATTAAACGCCAATAAAAACAAGGGTATATTTACCCTAACTCCTCCAATAACTTTAAAACTTTATTTTATTAAGGAAAACATGTACAATATCAAAATATGTTATGTCCAACAGCTGTAAAATTAGTAAAATAGACCAACTCTAGAGAATATACAGGGTCAATATTCCGAGGAGAGTTTGAGTTGTAGCTTTATTTATGAATTAGATTTTATTTTATTTCTATGGTCTTTCACTCTAGATTCGTAGTAACAAGGAATATACTTATACATACAGGGTGGTCCAAAAGTCCCCCCCCCCCTTGAACGTTTTGAGATAAATTAATGAAACTTGGGGGATCCCTACCAGGTAATGGGAAGTTTGTTTTCATGCAATCGCACACTAGGGACAACCACCCTCTTTGCCCCCAGGCCACCCAATTTCAAGATTTCAAATTGATGTGTATATTTTTTATATTAGATTTGGATTCTACGGTGAAAAATAAGAATGTTTTACTTGAAACTTTCTTTTCTATCTCCAATATTTTGCCCCTATGTGGGGGCAAAGATAGCAAAATAACCCTTCCGATAAAATAGTAAAAAATAACACTTATATTGTTATAAAATGTAAACGGTTTGAAATAAAGTAATGGAATTTGGGGGAATTCACCCACTCGCATACTAGGGGGCAACCTCCCATTTTGCCCCCAGGCGCTGAAATCTACAACTTTTATACTTTTGCCCCTCAAGGGGGCAAAATATTGGAGATAGAAAAAAGTTTGAAGTAAATATTCATATTTTTCACCGAAAAATTCAAATATGCTATCAATAATATACACTCCAATTTGAATTTTTGAAGTTGGGGGCCTGGAGGCAAAATAGGTTCCCTTAGCATGGTAGGGATCCCCCAAGTTTCAATAATTTATCTTAAACTTTCAAAAGTTAAGAGGAGGGAGACTTTTGGACCACCATGTATATTATATGCACGCTACTATGAGAATAGACTTTTATTTATTCACATACATTTATTTATGATTTCTTTTTACTTACTCATATACGTAGTATCTATAAAGAGAAAGTATTGTGATAGCGCAAAAATTCAATTTAGAGACTTTGATGGATTTACACATTTTGAGGATCTCCTCAAAACGTGAAGTCAAAAGGAAATCCAAAAATGTGGCTTTAAAAAAATGCCTGTTTGTAGTCTGCTCTGTTTCGGTTGTGCAGACGAGTGGAGCCAACCTATTTTTATCGATTTTGATTAAATTTGGCAAGTTTAGGAAAATTATACCCGCGAGGATTTATCTCCAACGAGGAATTTTTCATACAATTTAGGGGCACTACCCCTGAAAGACTGAAATAACTTAATAAAAAATATGCCTCGAAAACGGTACCGACAATTTAGATTAAACCATTTAGTCGTTTTTCCGAGAAAAATCTAGTTCCTGAGATATTGATGAAAATAAATCTGATATTATTGATAATCGAGAACAAAAAGTACACAACCATTTAATAACTAAACAAACACTTTCTAAATATGTATGTTTAAAAATAAATATCATGGAATTCAAATGCAGTATCAAATAAAAAATGCATGTTATACCCAGTACCCACTCGTTACCACATATGTAATAGTACATTACGCGTCGAGTGCGGAAAGTAGCATTTTACATGCGAGTGTGGAGTTTGCACCCGAGCGACAGCGAGGGTAGTAAAACCACACGAGCAATGCAAAATGCCGTTTTCGCACGAGTTGCGTACCGTACTTTATCTACGATGGATAGATTTAAATAATAAATACAGAAAAAAATAAACTTGCTGTATGTAAGTTCGTATCTCTTCTCTTGATAAAGATGGCATTAATCTTGAGTTGTATTTTTTGCCGAATTAATTATTTCTGGAGGAGTATTATTCTCTACATTTTCGTCAAAGCCACTTGATTCATTCATTGTTTTTCACTAAAAACTCGATATAAACCGTTACTTTAAAATTAATAATATCAAATTAGTTTTGTTAAATGTAAACAAACTCACTAATCGTGCGTAAAGCTGAAGAATTCCTCTTCTTTACCGCGTTAGCGTGGTAAAGAAAAGGAATTGTTCAGAACTATGAGACGCGCATGCGCAATGAATACAAGTACGTAAATAATCACTTTCTACGCATCTAAACAGAGATATAACGTTTATATTTCGTATCAATCGTAGATAAATATGTATACTTGTTTATGTATGTAAATTGCAATATTTTTCACAAAAAAAAGTTTAATTCAGAATAGAAGTTTAAAATTAAATATACATATCATCCTCGAGTCCGATCGTCCTATTTTACTGTTGCAGTCCATGGTTGACTAATTTAGTTATATTTTCCCCCCTTTTTTAAAATTTGTCAACATTTTTGACAGATATTTGATATTTTACATGAGTATAAGTACCTATTTAGCACAATTTAATAAGCGGAAACGGCTGAAATATAATCTGGGGATACCTCCGGGTTACTTTTGATAAAACATCCAAATTCTTAAAATTCAGATGAGTACTTGGAAGCAAATAACCCAGTGACATAGGGAACACATCCATGGGAACCAGCAGGAGGGCCCATGGGAAAGAATAAAGTGAATTTTGCTGAAGAGGGGGGACTATTTTATAACAATGGATGCGCATTCAGCAAATGGGTTGATATAATTAGTACAAATAACAAGACAGCAGCTTGGTTCATAAAGTAACTATTAACCGTACTTGGATTTCCGAAGGATCTAGTTTCGGATAATGAGGCGCAATTCATAGCGGAAAAATTTCAAAACCTTTTTAGAAGGATGCGGATGCAGCATAACTCATGAAAGGACAGCACTCTCATCCAGCAACGAATGGTCAAGATGAAAGGGAGAAACAGCAAAATGTTAATTAAGTAATAATAAATTAATTTGAATTTACATTTAGAAAACTTTATTCAAGACATACAGGGTTGCTTAGCAGTTGTCAGATTAAGCTAAAAATGTTCACAGTTCGTGTTTATGTTGATTGGAACAGAATTAGAAGAGAGAAGAAGCCAATTGGTAACTTTCGACGAATTAAACTTTTTGAAATTTACTATTAGGAAACTTGATTCCATACAAATGTAAACAATTTGGAATCGATTTGAAAATGCAGGAACGAGAAAATATTTTATTATTTCTTTATAAACTTTTTGGACTTAATACTGAATAGTCTAGCAAAAGAAAAAAGTTTTAATATTTAACAAAAAGAAGCAATGGGATTAAGAACAAAATAAAAACTGTATAATTATATTATACATATTTTCTATTATATAATTGAGTTTAGGAAGAAACAGGAAATTGTTTCTGATAAATAATAAAAAGCTAGCTGCTTTATATAGCAGAAGGATTTCGAGGATGCTTTTATGACTAAAAGTTTAAAATCGTAAGACAAATTTGATGTCTTTAGTAAATGGTAAAAAGAGAATAACAAAGTTTATTTCCTTATAATATAGTTTTTACAGAGCACAAAATAAAAACTGGACTTTTATTTTACGAATAAGTAACTATTTAGATAATCACGAATTTGTCCGTTAGTAAAGCGCATCAGGGAGGAAAAAGATAAATTACTTAGAATTAGCTAAACAAGAAAAACAATTAGTAAAGATAATGCTTAGAAGCAATTGATGGAAAGGGCTTACAGTATAGACGATAATTTGAAAGAGCACAAAGCATGGATATTCCTAGTAAACTTGGGAATAATATTTCCTGTTGAGAGAAAACCAGACCAAAAATCCCTTCTAACGATATTATGTATTTGCTTTTGGATATCGGAAATAGAGTTTTAACCCCGTTCTTGAAAAATGTTCATGAATTTATCGAGTTTAATAACGACTGGGGCTTACCACCGTGTCTTCTGTCTGGACGGGGTCTCATCGGTTATTCCGGACATGCTATCGGTTTTGGGACGGCGGGGGGGGGGGGGGAGAAAAAGAGGGGATTTTGTAGCATTAAATAGTGATTGTTGGATTTATTGGTCCAATGAATGTCGTTGTTTTTCATCGAAGGGATTTCTTTTGGAAGTGTTGGGGATGAAATATTAACTACTGCAAGTCCTTCCACATTATAAAGAAATGAGGTTTTGCTCTTTGGAGATTTGTGATGAATGATGGCTATGAAACGTTTCGTTCATTTATAATCCTACGGATCGTAAACTATCTTCTTAATTTTTATAAATGTGAAGGACGTATACTTTTAATTCAAACACAGACAGATGATGGGAGCGCAAGTAAAAATAATTTCCGTCTACAACCTCTACGAGCAAACCTGGGGGAGGGAAGAATCGGCCACTTCCACACCCATTTGATATTATCATCAGTGTGAAACATGTCTTACCGTCTTAACTCCCTGGGTTTCGAAGCATCTCCAAGGATATTGATAATAGCCTTGTTTCAGGCAAAAGCCTTACCACTCGTCTGCGACGGTCTGAAGAATGTAAGATTAGAATACATTAAAATTTACACATGTATTGTATAGTTTAAAATAGGCTTTATACGTTTTAAAACGTATTATAATGAATTTTTAAAGAAAGTAAAACACTAATTTTATGTAAGAGACGCATGGTCCAGACTTTATTGTTGTGTTTATGTTTGAAGGTTTAATAACAGTGAGATTGGGTCTGGGGACGTATAAGGCTATGTTAGTATAAGATTAAGCTCAAGTTAGGGATGAATCTTCTCAGAGATTTCCCCTTAAGATATATCTTAAGTCTTAAACCCTCCTTACTCTTTCCAACACAATAATATTATGCTTTCTATTCCGTGCTTGGGTACAGTGAGTTCGAACCTTTTCTTCCATGTAGAGAATAGTAGAAGTGAGGGCTTTAAAAGCCCTTTAGCAGCCGAGAGTATAAGAGCAGAAAAACACACAGTTAAACTCGCCACGTATAAACTTAACACGAGCGCGCCACCCAGTGTTAAACTTAGTAAAACCTCAAAGTTTAATACTGTTGCCTTTCCCTCTCCTCTCGATCCCACACAACTTTAATAGGGTTAAGTTAAGAGGAAGGGGGCGTATTTTCCCACCTCCTGCAGGTTGGAAAGGGCAAAGTCGATTGTGAGAATCGTGGATTATTCGACGCCCTTTATCTCAACGTGGGTACTGCACCTTTTTCCTACACTTAAAAACAACCATTGTTTTTACTTTAACGACCAATATTAGCTGTTTTTATACTTGTACCTTTTTATAATATGCGGATTTTTGTCTTCTCTAAAAAAAGAAGTTAGGTATATTTATATTTTATCTTATAAAATAGGTCTTTCAAATATAGAATGTAATCTGTCAGTATGAATAATAAATCTATTTACAAACATAAAATGGTAATCAAGAAAATTATTATTATAGAAAGGTACCTATTGCCAAGTCCTCAATGAATAGCAGAATACTAGATGAGAGGACATAATGTGTTATAATTAAGAGGTGTTAATTTATTTGCTTTATAATACTCGTAACTAAAATAAACAAGATATACCAATTACCAGTAATAAGATAAACAAGATATACCAATTACCAAGACAAGATATTCTCAACAAGATACTTTGAGTTAACATTACGATGCACCACACCTTTGAAGATGCTTTCAGTGGGGACTCAGTCGGACTTCAAACCCTTCTTGACGGCTTTCATCGGAACGTTATTAGTTATTAATTATTAACTATAACTAATAAAAGGAATTCATACGCTGCGCCGAATATTATTTCGGGACAAAAAAGTTTTTCCCCCATAATCTTAAAAATGTATTATCTTAGAAACAGATTGGCCTAAACACTTCCGACTAGCTTCAATGCTTTTGGTCAATAAAAATGCATAAAAGGCATTTGTTTCTCTATTATTAAATGAAAAGTTATAGCAAAACAAATTTTTAAATCTTAATACGGCTGGGTGATTATTCTGGATAATGAATTCGTCCTATTTGTTAAATTACCTAAGGACTTTTTGTGTTTGGTGAAGGCACATAGTTGGCCAATTTATTTTATATTTCCTTAACCTCTTTCCAGAAAATAAAAGAATAATTTTAAGGAAAGTGTTGTATATTTACTTAAAAGAACTAATTAACATTAGAAAACATATTTAGATTCGGTTTTGGCAAAATCCGTTGTACAGTGATTTGTCCTGAAGATAAAACATTTATATTGACAAAAAATCAGCTTATTCCCACAACAAATACAATTTTTAGAACTTCAAATAGGTATTAATAAGTCTCATTTATTTATTTATGTTTTTTAATTCTTCCAAAATGGACATTTTAAATTGAATTTAGTCTGTTAGTGATTTTTTTTTTAAAAAATATTTTCTCTAAAAAAGGCGAAATTAAAAGACGAACGAGCGGAACAATGGTGGACAAAGACTCACTCTAGATCAAAAATTAATGCGAGCTTCATGGGCCGGAGCTCTTTCCAGTTAAAATCTGCTTAAAAACTTCAACCGCTTCATTCTCAAAAAAGGAAAATGGAGATGAAAATAACATCCTAAGATGAAACAATGTAGATTAAACCAAGAAGTCAAGATGAACTTGCTCTCTTTAGTGATTACTTCCATCGTTTCATTCTCGCCTTCGACAAAGCCTTAGATCATTATGTAGAAGTAAAGTTTCTCTAATTAACCAATGCATTTATACAGGCCTTTTAATCTCAACTTAAGTTAACGAAAAAGGAGATTTCAAAAGAGCGATGACAAAGGCGAAATAATAAGGTTAACTAAGGAAAACTCGATTGTTTGTTTTTATAGTTTTAGCGAAGTGCAGAGAAAAGATACTACTAAGTATTTTGTCAATAAAACAAAAGTATTTTGTCAATAAAACAAAAAAAAAAAAAAATCCGAAATTTCTAAAAAGTGGTATTTTTACTTCTGGTTGAAGAATGTTCAGGAATTTTTTCAGAACTTTTGCTCTATACATAAGCGAGGTAAAAGGGGAGGAGACACTTTTCACTTCAACTTCAAACTCGCCTGCGGTCGCCCTATCAAAGTTATAACCAAAAATGATATATTTTTGTAATCAGCTCGACGTACCCTTTCATATGATACCCCAAACGGTCTCCAGAAAAAAACAATTATTTTTTAATCCTTAAGTTTTTTACCCTTTTATAAGTCGCTATATTTTTAAAATGAGTGGGTAGGTACTATACACATATATAACAAATTTCAAAGTGATCGGACGAAAGGTGTCACGGACAGACAGACACACGCAGGAAAATATAAGGGTCCTTGGTTTTGTCTACGGACCCTAACAAAAGTTTTTTGTCAAGTGTAATAAGGTTTCATGGTAACTAAAGATATTTTTTATTTAAAATGAATCTGTCACTTTATAGAATACTTTCAATGCATAGTATAGATTAATGAAACAAATTAATATGGCCTGATCAAAAGGCTTAAGACAGACATAAATTAAAAAAAAAAATATTAATTGAATTTACAAACAATTTCCTAATTTTATTTCATTTAACATCTAAATTTATATTTTTATGTGGGCGTATACAATGCATAAAGCCTATATATAAAATTAAACATTTTTTATTTTTAAACACTTAATGTTTCATTATTAGCTCTACAGGGTTTAATGAAATCCAAATATATCACTACTGATAAGAAATAGACTGGCTGAGGGAGATAAGACTAATTTAACAGTAATTGGGAGTCTTGCTAAAATACTTCTACATAGTACCAGGTTTTTCTGATACAGTGTTTCAGCATGAGTAAATTTAGCTTGGATTGATTGTTTTAAAGTAATGTACTCGTATGTAAGTTTCAATATAATATTTACCTTAAAATGTATTAAATGTTTATATGGGATTTATTCTGATCTTAATATGAAATGCGTTCCAAATTAAATAATTACATTATAAAACGAAACTATAACTCTATATTTGCTTCCTACTGACTTATTTTGATAAATACTTTTATATATATACAGGGTATTTTTTATGGAAATAATAGTGATTGTTGACATTATTAAATTCTGCAGAGCCAATCAATATTGATTCCTAATGAAATTTGAATTTTTTCTTTTATCCTACTTTCTCTCTGCGTTTTTCTTATTATTATAAAGAATACTAATATTATTACACCATTTATTTTTCGCTGAACACAAAGGGTATATTTATTCGTATTTTTGAGTGTTATGAGTTCAATTTCATTAATGCTAAAGAGGGAAAAAATGAATAATTTTTCATACTTATAATAAGAGCGGGAGTAGAAAAAAAATCGTGGGACCTTTTATGAAATGTGACCTTACAGAAAGTAAATGTATCTTCATAATTTATCTGTATTCTCTTGTTCTTTAAACAGGGAGAACAAGGAGAGTAGGTTCAAAGTAATATGACCTTTAAAATATGAAAACATTTAACAAGGAACAAAGGGCCGCGATGGGAGGCAAAGAGATAGGATGTCATATTGGCTTTACGAAAAGATCAAAAGACCTCGAAACATCATTAATATTAAAAACAATAATAATTAATTTTTGCAAATATTATGCATTTAATTGAACGGCTCTAGAGATATATTTAATTAAACTTCTCTCTAAAATAATTCAAAAATAATTTATTGATATTTTTAAAAATCTGATTATATGAAATAAATGCTATGGGTATAAATATAATTATTAATAACTCAGTTATTTATTTATACAATCATGCCATCCGGAATATGCTGTGAAAAGTATTTATTAATAATGTCTATCGTTATACTATATACAGACAATTTCTTTTTTAGAGTTAAGAGACCATACAACACTAATAATATATGAGAAAGTAAAAATATAAAATAATATATGTATTTTTTTTCTCATTTGTTGTTTAATTCATTCTTTTTTTATAGATGTGATACATAAAAGGACAAAATTAACCAAAATGAGCATTGCATTATACTTTATTGTAGGATGTTTTAGTGTTATTTTCTTATACTACTACTTATGGGCTCGCAATCTGTATGGCTTCTGGAAGAGAAAAGGAGTGAAAAGTCCCCCGCCTAGATACATTTTAGGCAATACTTCGCCTCAAAAAATAGCCCCCAGCGAACTCTATCTCAATCTTTACCAAAAATATCCAAATGAAAAGTATATCGGTCTTTATGAATTCAGCAGTCCAAGATTAATGATAATGGACCCAACTTTGATACAGAATGTTCTTATAAAAGATTTTTCATATTTTACCGATAGAGGTTCGTCATTCGTACCAGGAAATCCAAGTAAAAATAACGACAGTGGTATTTTCTTTATGAGTGGTCCTAAATGGAGAGCTGTAAGGAATAAACTATCACCTACGTTTACCAGCGGTAAGCTAAAAGTTATGTTTGACCGGATGGTCGAATGTTGTAACAATATGGATGAACTAATTGAAAGTAAAGGAGGTGAAATAGAAGCTCGTGAACTAATGTTTTCTTATACGATTGATATAATTGCTAGTTGTGCTTTTGGATTGGATATTCATAAAGATAAAGAGACGGCTGAACAATTCAGAAAAATGGGTTTAAAAGCGTTAGCCATGAATCTACCTAAACTCCTTTCCATTATATTATTGACGAACTTTCCCATATTATCTAAATTAATTAAAGTTCCGTTTTTGAATACGGAAACAATAGTTTATTTTGGTAAGATCCTTTCTGATGCTCTAAAGTTTAGAAGAGAAACAGGATACACTAGAAACGATTTCCTACAGCTCTTAATCCAGCTTAAGGAGAAGGGTAATGTCGAACACCACGCAATCGAACCTGAAGATGAATATCTTAACATTACCAAAACACCAACAACCGAAAAATATGGTGAGTAAATACTTTTGAATCTATAAAAATGTATTTTTAATACTCTATGACTGGAATAAAAATTAGTTTTGCCTTTCCTTAATATTACGTAATTTAAATGTATGTCACGTTATATTTAAATACTTTAAGACCCCTTCAGGTCATTAAATAGACATTTTCAAAGACACTTCCTAGATTTTCTTAGCTGAGAAAGTTTAAAGGTAATCTAAATTCAAATGCATTTATACTTCTGAAAAGAAAGTACTATACAATCTGAAAAGTAAGGAAATCCTTATCTTATAACCAGTCCAGTTTAATTGATTGATTTTCTTTTTCAGAATTCTCGGAAAATATGGTAATGGGCCAGGCGTTTACATTTATCACTGCTGGGATGGAACCATCTGGTAATACTTTGACGTTAGTCTTATGTGAATTAGCTTGGCGACAAGACATCCAGGATAAAATAAGGAAAGAAGTTGAAGAGGTGCTTCAGAAACACGATAATCAATTTACTTACAACGCACTAAGAGATATGGAATATTTAGAAAATTCCATTTTGGGTAATTAGAAAATATGAATTCTACAAGTTTTAAATGTTATACTAGTGATTATAACAATGTCTAAGGCAAGGATGAATTTTAACAAAAGTAAATTATAAATAAATATGTACTTCATCTGGCTACGGCAAAAAATAAATTATGTACTTATGTTGGTATCAGAACGAAGTATTTTTGACACTTGGAAAATCAACGCGTAAGTATAGTATCAAAACAGTCTTTTATAATAAATCAATGTAATTTTTTTATGCACCGCAATATTTTCAGTTTCTCGTTTAGGCAAATGCCTTTAAATGTTAAAAAAAGGCAGGCTTAAGATAATCTCTATATATATTTTCCCTATTATAGTCCCCATTCTGCAGTAGCCTTTCTTATAAAAATGGAAAAAAACATGAACCCACATCTTTTTGCACCATTACTTAAGAATCCCATTTTCCCCAGCAAAACTTCTTTGTTTTCATGGTGGACATGAACAACAGCATAGACTGCCTTTCATTTTTATCAACCGTTTAAACCATTCAAAATGGTAGGGTTGAATTGCACCTATTGAATAACCAATTTCGATTAATTGAACTATTTCAAAATTATAAATTTATTTAATTTCAGAAACGTTAAGGTTGTATCCAGTGGCCAAACAGATCAGACGTGTCTGTACAAAAAAATATCGATTAGACGATAGCGTTACATTAGACGTGGATAATAGCATCGTAGTACCAGCAAAGGCTATGCATTTGGATCCAAAATACTTCCCAGATCCATTAGTTTTTAATCCCGACAGATTTAAGAATTCAAGCCATCTACCATGTACCTTCTTCCCGTTCGGCGAAGGACCAAGAATATGTATAGGTAAGAATTACAATAATAACAATATATTTCGATTAATTCCTAAGGTCGAAAATTGAAGGGAAAGCCCAGCAACTTAATTGCGCTAATAAACACCTTATTTCTATTAGCCTTCAGAGTTTGGATACTGAAAAAGTGATAATCCTTAGCTTCCCTACCACATCAATAATATCAGTAAAAAATATTCAAATCAAAATACTTTATTTACTTGCTTCCAATAAAATTAAAGAAGTAAAAGAAATCGGTCTGACAAACTCTAAAAACTCTCTTAAATACATAATACTCCTAAATTAATTTATTGAAGCGAGCGCAAGCGAGCTTCTTACATTCAACGAAATATGCATCTTGTCTGTCTGTCAGTCTGTCTGTGTGTAACGTTTACGTGTCCGACGATAACATGAGTAAAAGTTGACCGACTTAGTTGAAATTTGGAATACATCTTCCTTTTACTAATACTCAGGCTAAGTTCGTTGGACAGCGTGATCCGTCCAAGAGTTCGCGCGCAATGCTCGCGTAAACGTGAGCTTCAAATTTAAAATATGAATTTCAGGACGGGAAAAAATTCTATCATCACCTATTCGATGAGACGAACATTTTTTAGTAAAACCAAAAAAGACACTGCTAAGAATTATTAAAGATCGCTAAAACTATTAAAGCGGACCTAAACGTTTAAAATAGAGAAAACAACCTTTTTACCAATATCTTACGTTCTAACCTAACGATTTTAATAAAACTTCATGCACATCGTCTAAAGTCTAAAGTACAATTGAAACAAGTATGTAAAATTTCAACGTGATACAAGCAGTAGTATTTGAGTAATGAAGTGATACATTTATAATAATAATATAAAAGCTATTACGGGTGGTTAAGATTCTTATAGTGTATAGGTTTGTTTAGGAAGTAAAGCTTTGTACCGAGTACCCTCACTCTACCTCACACTACCCTCTTCCACTTATCTTCAACTATGACATTCATCATGATTAATAAATTTCAATATTCAGTATTTTATTGCAATACGCTCGCTTCAATGATAGAGCCACGCGATGCCTAGTTATTAACATGTATAAGTGGTCAACAGTGCGTACATTTCAGTTTCGATTTCAGCGGGAACAAATTTATTATTATAAATTAATTGGAAACTAGATTTTGCCAGAAAAACTAATTATAAGATTAAATCTCTATTTCAATTATTATTTATGATGATTCAATGGATTTTTTTTTTAAATTTTTAAGTTCAATGCTAAAGACAGTATGCATAACAAGCTCAAAGAAGAGGAAATCAAATAAAACCAAACAATCATCTAAAGTAAATAAAATTTGATTCAGTAGTTCCTACCCCGCAAACGATAAACAATGTACAAATTATTTTTAAAAATAAGTTTTTTACAAAAAATACAAATTTTGCTTCAAACCACACACTTTCTTTTACATGAAGTATGTTGACGTAACATTGTAACCTTTAAATCATAAGGTAACAAAACGATATTTATGAAAATAAAATATTTAATAAACAATAGACGACATTTTCTTTATTCTTATTTGCTCCACATACGTTAGTATACTTATAAAATACACAAACTAATGTACTAATATTAATTACTTTATTAAATTACAATTAAAGTATAAAATAACCTAAGCAGTGTTAAATCACTTACTTTAAGTCGAAAAGAGTGTAGTTATTTTGATAAAATTCATCCATTCAGTTTATAATTATTATATTGTGCTCTTTACTAGATATATATTCTATAGAAATATTTTAAACTAAAAGAAAACCTGAAAAAAAAAATTAATTTATAAAAAATATACACAAATTTTATGAAAAATTGTAAATTTTTTAACCCAAAAAAGATAGTTAAATAAGAATTAATTCATTTAATGAAACTGCAAACCTAAAGAATTGAAACAAAATGCACTTACGTCCATATGGTGGAAATGGATGGAAGAGGGAGAGTTTGGGTATCTAAACTTTTAATAGAAATTAAATAAATCAATATAGATAAGCACTATAAGCCTTCAATTGCACAAAATATAAAAATAAAATATAAAGTAGTAAACAAATAAGTATATTCACGTTGCTTAATAGCACATTTTTTTTGTTATAAAGGACTAACATAAATGTATTCCTTTATGGCTTCCAATATCAAATATATTATTGTAAGTTTGAAGTAAAATGACAATCTTTAAGATACATTTACTGGAAATATATAAACATAAAAGTTTAACAAGTATTAACAAAATAGAAGATTTTAACATTTATCTGAATTACATATTGAACTGAATAAAACTAATTAAATAATAAAAAATAACAAATGGCCTAAAAAATAATGTAAATACTTTATTTGTTTACTATACAAGGGAATAAAACGAAATCTCGAAGTATGAAAAAAGTACACAAAGAGAAATATCGAGGTATATGGTGATTAAACTAAACACGCAAAGACACGACAAGACTCGACAAAAACACGACCCGACACGATAAGACACGACACGACTTTTTTTAAAGATTGGGCTATCTTTAAAATAAAAAATTATTATCGAGTACCTGTTTAAAAAATCACAAATAAATTTAAAAAAAAAAAAAACAATATATTTAAAATAAATCAGTTAGTTAAAAATTAAATAAAATATTGGAATTATCAAATATATACCACGTTTAGGAATTGTAAAATTTTGTTTTTTAATTATTGGTAAATAATAAAAATAAAATTTACAAATAAATAATAAGTAGTACTCTTGAACAAAGATTAAACGACAATTAACAGGAGATTGAGAAGGTGGGGCGTTGTCCGAGAAGGGAGAACAGACATTAGCTGGACCCCTAATGGCAACGCTGGTGCTAATTGCTTCTCTGTTAAAATTGATTTATTATAATAATTATTTAATACGGTTTCATCAGTAATAATAATAATTTATTTATAATAAAACAAAAAAAAAATATATTTATAATTAAAAACCTAAGATTTTTCTTTATTTACATAAAAAAGTGATGGAAATATCGATATATCATTGGTCTTAAAGAATGTACAGCAATAACAGTATTTATGTTTTTCACTATTGCAGGCCCACGATAGGCATTTTGTTAGTTTTTTTCTTCAATGGACGGGCATTATCAATTTTAACATAAAAACAAGGAGCACGCTACGCGAACCGCTGACGCTATTATTCAGTCTAATATATATCTCATAGTGCCACTAAAATGCCTAAACCGGAAGCACTGTAAACTAAATATCAGCCAACTCTACCTTTATTGATTTCCTTTAACTCGAATCCTAATATATCCTGACAAAAACTTACTGTATAACAACGGAACCTTCTAAGGAAAAAAAATAACCTCCCGTTAAAAGTATTTTTTGATAATTCCATCAAAATAAAATGACATAAAAAGTGTACTTAAAGCAAATGTGTGTGCAAACTGAAATGTCCATAATAAAAATATATATTTTAAAATTTCTTCCTACTGCCTTAGCCCACAAGACAGTAGGATTAAATTCTAAATAAGAGCGAAGAATAACTCTGATATAACTGCCAACCTAAACCTGCAATGAGAGAAATGCCCTAATGTTGACTTTAACTGAATTTTAGGAGGAAACGGCAAGAATAAAGCTAATAATATGTAACAAAAAATCAATATAGTTACTTTCTAGTGATTTTAGAGCTCAAATCAAAATTATTGAAACATCACTAAAAAGTTAAAAGTTTAGATTAAAATAGCTTATTAATAGCCAATAATCTTGCAGAATCCCTCTAAATTGGTGTGTAAAAGTAAATAAAATGTGAAAAATTATTTATAATTAATGGAAGGCGAGATGAAATTAATTATTTTAAATCAAATTGAAAGTGTAAAAAAATACATTAAAACACCAATATTTTAGGCTTTTTTATTTTTTAGGCTTTCGATCAATCTATTTACCCTCTAATTACTAAATTATGATTTTTCTTTATATTGAATCCTGTGATTGTGATGACTGTACTCCCGTCCTGATAGCATTAGTCCACAATTATATTGTTCTAAATGTCCTGAGAGGTTTCATTTAATTTCGCACCTTTTTCTGGCATTCCATCTATTCAATCAAAACAACTACGACTTCCTTATCGACCACTACACTGTGGGCTCTCCTTTTTCCTCTGAAGCTTTACAAGTTTATAGCTTTAGGTTAAAAGTTTTTCTCCGTGAATCCACCAATTTCTAGCCCTTTTCTTTAAAGTTAGATCTTCTGTGCTTACTTCACCCCTCCTTTACTGTTGCCTTAAATGCTTCTATCTTCGTCTGCTTTACTATCTACGCCTGCTAGTTCTACTGACCTCAAATATTCCTCCACTTAATATGAATTGTTTTCTTTTATATATATATATATATATATATATATATATATATATATATATATATATATATATATATATATATATATATATATATATATATAGCAACTTCATCTGCTTTAATTCCTTTTTCACTAAAACTGTTTTCATTTTATCGTTCAATCCCATTTCATCTACTTTCTTTGATATACTCTTATGAGTCTATTTTTTTCTCTTATTATTCAATACTTTTTGATAATTGTCTACTCATTTGTTGGCTGAATCCTTTCTTTGGGCTTTTATTGCATGGAAATCTATACTCAATCTTAAGAAATTCCCGAATGGTTCCCTAACTACCTATGGTTCCTCTTAACTTGAGCAAAGCCTTCCTTCCTTCACTAAATTTTTTACACTCTTCCTCATCTCTAAGCAAGCTAGTATAAATGACAAGGTTCTTAGATTGAAGATGCATTTTCCAGCTTTATTAATTTTCAATACACCCATCAATATAATTACATATGTTTTTCTTTTGTGCAATTTAATCATTAAGGGGAACATAGTTTTCAATAGTTCCCTTAAAACTTCCTTCCTCAGATTCTTTGACATTTTTATTTCCAAAAATACAAAAACATCTTAATTACTTTAAAACATTTTTACAGTAACATTTAAATCGCCTTAAATTATAAATAATTTTTCAAAAAGTGAAAAGACAAATAAAAAAAATTAAAGTTATTTAAAATTTTAAATGATTTTTTTGAAAATTTTGAACTAACAGTCCATCTTCGACTATAGCCATGTAAAACTACATGCCCTTCCTAAGATCAGAGACGTTATAATAGAACGAGGACCTGAGATAGGTAGTATAGGAAGTCAAACTGGAAGTAAAGGAAAAGCGACAGAAGTGGAAACAGTACCTTGCAACTGAAGGATAGACGCAAAATATCAGAAAAGTTGCATATGAACAATATGTTTAGCAGAGAAAGAAGGTTAAACTAGCAGTAAGAGAGGCAAAGAGAACAACATGGGAAGAATTTGACAACTTTATGGAAAATAGCGCAGGGGAAAATCAGAAACTCTTCTATAAGGTGATTAAAAACATGAGGAAAGAAACCAAAGAAGATTATCCACTAAATTTATCAAAGACAAGGAAGGAAAACTATTGACCAAGGAGAAAGACATAATGAACCGTTAGCTGAAGTATTTTGAAGAACTACTGAACGAAGGCGGAGAAATACCAACACAGAAAGAGGACATAGGCATAGTAACTTTACAGGTAACGAAACTAGTTAGAGTAGGTAGAAATAGTAGAGTAGGTAGTTAGTAGTAGGTAGAAACAGAAAATGAGATCACAGTAGAGGAAATTGGCAAGGTGAAGATGGGAAAGGCTGCAGGGTACGATGGAATTGCTCCAGAAACGATCAAGTACAAGGGCAGGAAAGGGGAAGACATGTTCCTAAGAGTAATGACTCCAGCCTGGAATTCATGAACAATCCCGAAAGTGCCTATATTAAAAAAAAAAGGACAACAGAATCTCCTTAATTAAGTGTTCCGGGATAGGTGTACAACAGATTCCTCGAGACACGACTGAGACCATAATATGTGGAACCACAGTTTCACGAAGCACAAGAAGGGTTTAGACCAGCTAGGGGCATATAGGACCTGATTTTCACTCTTAGGCAGATTAGCGAGAAGATGTTAGAGTATGACCGAGAGCAACATGCCTGTTTCGTTGACCTAGAAAAGGCTTTTGACCGGGTACCCCGGGAAGAACTGTGGAAGTCCCTTAGGGACAGAAATGAGGACCAAAGGCTCATAGATAGAGTAAAGAGCTTATATAAGAACTGCAGAAACTGCGTTCGAACTGGACACTGCACTTCTCCAGAATTCAAAACAATCGTAGGATTAAGGCAAGGAAATATTATAAGCTCCCTCTTGTTTATGTTTAATACATTGATCATACATGAGATGATCTGAAAAGTTTTCACCAGGCCACTGGAGGATGAAATTAGTAAACATCAACTCATTGCCACTGTTTTTAGTGTTGCTGACCGATTCTAATGAAAAGCTACAGTTTAACTTCGATTGATAAATAAGACACCTTCAAGAATATGAAAGTCAGTAGCTCCAAGACCAAGACAATGGTGGTGTCAAGAAACAATACCCCCATAGGATTTTCTTTGAAGGTGAACCTCTGGAGCAAGTGAAGGCTTTCAAATATCTAGGGGATAAGCATAGCAAAAATGGGAAAATAAACACCAAGTGTCTATTTACAACAGCAGCAGCAGAATGTTCCACTCAGTAAATAATAATTTCCTTAGTAGAGTAAATAAAAGAACAAAACACATTTTGGACTTCAATACGTGTAAACCTATTAAAATCTCAAAATTGAATTTTCACAATCCTTCCTCTAAATGATGATATATACCATCTATAAGAGCAACATACCAAATAGTCGTACATAACGTTTTCTTTTAATCTTAAAATTCGTCTAATTAAAAAATTAGTAATTTATGCCTCAAATTTTAAAATCACACCTTTCGAGACTAATCGCGGAGTCTTTTGCCAAAAACACTGTATTGCCACTCGCCAGATAAGTTGGAAAACTAAAACAAATTTAGTGTTTAATCCTTAACTTGTGGATGATAAAGTTACAGAGGTTACCCATAGTGTATCTACTAAAATACTTCACAAGCTGTGTGCGAGAGAAACCCCTTTCTTCTTCTTTAATAATTTCTGAAGAATGATCAAAAGAATAAGATCAGATTTTTCAATTCAATAATATGTGACTTTTTTCAAGCCAAGGACATCGATCGATGTTTTAATATTTCAAAACAGAAATTTAATCAGCTCATCGTTCTCACCTTCCATAGAAAGAAATTAATTCTTGATCCGACGTCAGACACGCTAATCACGTAAGCAATCGGAATCCATGTGGTAACCTGCTTGTAATACCGATGTTAGATCCACGTTTTAGACTTTTCTCGCTTCCCTTTAGACCATTTGTTTTTTCCTTAAGAGAATTTACCTTGACCAAAATTCGTTACAATATGCAGTAAAGAAACTTCATACGGTGTACATACGGCAATCCGGGCTTTTCAATCTTTAATTAAAGCTCGATAGTTTATTATTGCTGCTGACAGCAAGAGTGAATGTGCACATTCACTCATGTTGCTATGCAAGCTGTCATTTGAGAAAATTCGCAGAGTGTAATCGATATTGTACACATCAAAGAAAAGCCAAAAAGAAAAATCGAATTCATTTATATAATTGAGAACTATCCTGACGACACACCTCGAAATGGTTAGTTATTGCTAAGCTAAGGCAACCAAATTCATTCAAATAAAAATAAATGTTTGTTTTGATTTGTTGGTCCTTTAATAAATAAATAATAACATCTATTTTTTTTTAAATATAAATTTAAGCCCGTTGCCACGGGCTTAACGGCTCGTATTACAAAAGAAAACAATGATGTGAAAATAAATAAGCTCAGAAGTACTATCCAAGAACAATAAGCAATTTTTAGAACAATAACACATCACAGCAAGTGTTAATTACTTAGAGCTTCTACTCGGATTTTACACTGAAAATCTACCTCTCATGTTTGAAACTCAATAAGCAATAAATCATAACACCAGAATTGCTTAAGATTGAAGAAGTTATAACCGGTACAGGTACCTCAGATCAAATATAAAAATTGATTTGAATGAGTGACAAAGAAGAAGAATACAAAGTAGTAATGATTGAAAAAGTCAAAAAATATATTTACATAGATTACCTAACATCGATAAAGAGAGCAAAATGCTAGATAAGTAGAAGAATTAAGTAGAAAAAGTTATAACCGATTCGTAAAACCAGATTTTATGATAATAACAGATAATATGATATTAATTTCATTATAGATGCATATACACATTATCGTTAACACTAATATTCCTTTTAGCAGTGGCTCTGATATTATTTTATCAAACATAACTTAAATTTTATAAGATATCCATAAAACAATAAGATGGTTTATTCATTTGGAGTCATTTCAGAAACAGTAAAAGCCTTTATAAAGTTCCAAATAAAAAAGAGAGAGGCCAAATGAAAAGAAAAACGAATTCGCACTGATCATTATTTCAATGATAACAAGTTATTCAACAACAGGATTAGAAATATGTAAATCATCAAATTACAATTTTTAATAAATGGTTTAAATTAAACAAAAATTCGGAAAATTCTTAATATAATGTAAGGTTTTAAATATTTAAAATAAGATTAATGTATAATATTGAAGATATTATAATTCTATAATGATATCTTGTCTTTTCACTTTTAAAGCAGATCCACTTTGTGTGGAAAAATATTTAATTAAAGGTACTTACTCAAGCCACACTTTGTGGTGAGCCACTAACCTTATCTTCCTCACGACGGATGGCTTCAAAGGCATACCTGAAATTGAAAATAAATTATGAATATAGATAAAAGAATTTTTCAAATATTCAACAAATAAAGAAGAACTGTATAATCAGCATGTAGTAATATACTGAGTATAGCAATGTAATCAGAGATAGGGAAGTTTGACCCTGATAGGATCATTTTAACTTTTTTCATACTTGATTAAGGAGTAAATCTGATGTCAAATTTTAATATATAATTTAGTTGTAAAACTTAATCGGTAATAAGAACAAAACATAAAGATAATAAAAAACAGTTTTGTAAGAGTGTGTAGTGTGTAGTGACCTGATCCACACTGGGTCTTTTTCAATTTGAATTTTGAATGACATGACCAGTATGGACCATGTCACTACTAGTGCACAGCATTATGAACACTGCACCAACATTTTTCATAGTGTGCTTGTAACTTGATAAAAAATGTATCGAAAATTTGTCATTGACAGAATAGCATATAAGATTATTCAAATCTACCAGTATTATAAAATCTTAGGGCTATCAAATTTAAAAATCAATATCATTAAAATTAAGACAGCAGGAAATTACTATTTTAAATTTAATTATTGCAGGCCATATAACTTAATCAGTTTGCTTTATTTTGTTTAAAATATGGACCAGTGTCGGTATCAATTAATTTCTAACGAACACAAAGGGGTTTTAATTAAATGAAAATAAATAAACTCTTAAAAGTTCAAAAACACTACTCTCCCTTGTATTGGAAACACGATGACTAACATTAGCGACATTCATTTTAGTTTCTTTTAGAACTAAACTGCAAGCATGGATATCTGATGAGCTATTGAGGAGTAATTCCTGATCATGAGATGGTTCATGATCTCAAAAAAGCATGCACAAAATAGTTATTCTTGATAAGTGAGAATAACAAGTGCTCCTCTCATTGTCAAGACTGCATACTACTTAAGATGTTTCCATAAAACATAAATATCTTAAAATTAAGAAAGATTGAAAATTAAGAAATATAATGGCAATCCATGCCTAAATAATCAAGTAATTTGAAACTAAATGGTTTTGTGCCTATAAAGGGCATGACACAAGACATTTTATATTATTCAAGCATATGGTACCAACTTTTCTTAAATGTATTATATTTCTCATTGTTACCAGGTATGAGGTTCGCCATGGTTGAAATGAAGGTGGTTTTATGCAAGTTAATTCAGAACTACAGATTAAGTCCAGGGAAACATTTCACCTACCCTATTCCACTTAACAGATGGAGTTTCTTCTCTCTACCAAGTAAACCAGTCAACATTAAACTACAGAAGATCAACAAAACTGACTAATTTATTTAAAACTACTGCTCGTAAATTATTTGTTAAAATTTTAAGAACCGAAAATATCAACTTTATTTTAAATAAAAAAAAGGTATTCTTTATTTTATACCTAAAATGTAATTAAAAATAATATAAATTAATATTACAGAATTCCTTTAAATATTTATTCACAAGTTTGTACCTTTCTACCAAAGAATAGAATACGTATAGTTAAGGATTTCATTACCATAGTATACTATAAAAAATCCGGCCAGACAAAGTCGATCAAAAACGGTCTCTTATGTGTGGAGATACTGTATTTAGTCAATAATTTATTAATACTAGTTCAGTGAACTACTGTTCACAGAACTCCTGCGAGGTCCACCGACCTTTCTTTTAAAGTAAAAAACCTTATACATACATCTATTAATTTAATAACCTAAAGGAGCATCCATGTCAAATTTCAAGAAAAATAAAATAATATAGACGACAGAATGACGTTTTTTTTTATATTTTTCCTATGTGTGGGTCAAAAAGTTAAAGTTAAAAACGCCTCTAGCGTGAACGGTTCGGAAGATATGAACCAATGTACGACTTGACGGACAGACACATCACCCTCGGCATAAGGAGTTCGAGGATGATCTATTAAACCTAATAAAGTGATTGCATCATACGGCAATCGGGAAAAGGTTTACCCTCCTGTTAAGACGAATTTATAAAATAATAAATAATCGGTTTAAATAGCATTAGTGTGATATTTGGGCCAACCAATCAGAAATAAAATCGGTGAATAAAATGTGGGCGTTATGAGAGCTCAAAGCAAAAATTAAAAATTAATCAAATCCATCTAACCAAAAAATATAACTTTTGGGGGGGGGGATGAATAAAAAAATTAAGCGTTAAGAAAATATGTTTGAAGTAGTGCACACTGAAGGTTTAAAAGAGCAAATTATTAATAATCAGCTGTGAGAGAAAAATTTAGTTAACGAGATTGTGATTTGAAAATCAAGACATCTAGTACATGAAATACCAACGTCGGGGGTAAACGAAAGGAGAAAGGAGAAAAGAGTTAAGTTACCCTAAATGTATCATTTAATAATTTTTGGATCCGTCGCAAGTTATATTGTAATAAAGAACGGAGATGAACTGAAAGGAATAAAACTCTTTATAGAGAGCAATTATAATTTTATAAAATGCTTATAAAACCAGAGCTTGCATTCTAAATAGGTTTTAAAGGTCCTAATAACTTAAATTGGTCTGAACGACAGTTGAATTTATGAATTCTTGATTATATCAAGGCATATAGGTTTCATACATACATAAATATTATATGCATATATATATATATATATATATATATATATATATATATATATATATATATATATATATATATATATATATATATAATATTTAATATATATATTTTAACTATATCTTTGATCAGATCCAATATTTTGTATTATTAATAGATTTTATTTAATACTATTTCAAGCAAAATCTCTTCAGGTTATAAAACAAGAAAGCAAAACAAGATAACAGCATAGATATGACATTATCTAATCTAAATATACCTCTTTCTGTTATTAACTGCAGTCCAAAACGTTGTATAATAATTTCAGAATAAAGAAAAAGATATGATTGTTCAAGAAAACAGTTGTCTTTCAGACTAGTCTGTCTTGTATGTAAGCGTATACATATACAAATTTAAACCAATTATTTCGCATTTAAGTCAATTATAAAAATAAAATTATGAAAGACATATTACACGCAACTGCAATATATAATTTATAAGGGCAAATATTTAAATTTTAACTTTTTTTATTATAGTTTATTTATCTTCAAATATTAACAGCTTACTAGCAATAATCAATATTAACTTAATTTAACTGCAAGTTCTAAAAACATCTTTCGTAAGTAATTATTCATTTTTTTATTATTATTTTAAGTTGAAATTGTTTTAAAAAAACTACGTCTCGATTTTATCTCCAGCATTTCGTACCCACTACTGAAAGCATCTTTGCGATGTTCTTAATGTTTACTTACAGCAATAAAAAACTGACTGTACGAAGATTAGGTTTTGACAGTTAAGTTTAACATCATCTATGATAATTTCAGCAGTACAAGACAAATTTTGATCCTCGCATTCTTCAATAACGTAGATTCTAAAGTATTCCAAAAAATCTATTTTTTGAGCTACTAAAGCAATAATACGAAGATTAATAATTACAAGATAAAAATAACTTTTCATATACTACGTTTTTAAATTTTCTGTTGAATCATTACGTAATGTTGATAATTTAATTGTCATTGTTATATGTTGGTAAAAAAAAATAGTTCCGAATTTATTTACATCAGATAAATGACAACCATCTGGAGAGCTGATCTTAAACCTATAATAAAAGGACAAATCTATGTATAATGGATCTCGCCAACACCGGATCTAAACCGTGCCATTGATATGCCCCAGTGTAGGGACAGTAAGAGAAGAAAAAGAAAAATGTGTACAAGTAAAGAAGTACAGATGCAGACAAATTAAACCAATACCTAGGACACAAGTGTAAACAAACCTGATTGCCAAACGTCAATTAATTTATTTCTTTGTTTACTTTTCCTTTTACGCTGTCATTCAATGTTAATCTCTTAATAAAAAATCACAAATTTGAAACCCGTCAAAATGAAGATTGTAAATATGAGACATATCAAAACAATTAAAATAACTTGCGGATTTTTTCCGAACTAACTTTCCATACAGCATCATTTGCTAAAAACAAATTAAATTCTTCTAAAAGATGGCTAAAAGTATTAAAATATTGCATTGTCATCATGTTCTGAGCTATTCTAAAAGTTTCAAATGTCTAGCTACTCGGGAGGTTAGTTAAAAATCGATTGCAAGATTTGTACTGGGCAAACAAACAAACAAGATAGCAAGTTAATAAAAACGTAGTAAATAATTTCAAGATAAAAATAACTTTTTATATACTACGTTTTTAAATTTCCTGTTGAATCGTATGTAATGTTGATAATATAATTTTTATTGTTATATAACATATAATGTTAGTGAAAAAAAAAAAAAAATAGTTCCGAATTTATTTACTTCACATAAATGACAACCATCTAGAATCTAGAGAGCTGATCTTAAATCTATAAAAGGACAAATCTTTGTACAACGGATCTCCCCAACACCAAATCTAAACCGTGCCATCGATATATTTGAAATAATATAAATAATATAATCGATATATTTCCTGTTTTGCTGTCATTCAATGTTTATCTCTTATTTATTTATAAAAATCACAAATTTGAAACCCGTCAAAATGAAGATTGCGTAAATATGGGCCATGGCAAAACAAATAAAATAACTTGCGGATTTTTTCCGAACTAACTTTCCATACAGCAAAATTTGCTGAAAACCAATTAAATTCTGCTGAAAGATGGCTAAAAGTATTAAAATAATGCATTGTCATCGTGTCCTGAGCTATGCTAAAAGTTTCAAATGTCTAGCTATTCGGGAAGTTAGTTAGAAATCGAATTCCAGATTTGTACCGGACAAACAAACAAACAAACAAGAAAGCAAGCTAATAAAAACGTAGTAAAAATACATGACTATTTCAGCCATAATAATAGGGATTCATTTAGAAAATATTATTAATATTTATGTGTTTTTAATTGTGTGGGTATGTAATATTTAGTTGAATATGTTTTTCAGGTTGTTTTGGATACTTAATCGTTTTTTAGCACAAATCGATAAAAATGGGCGTTGTTCTTTACTTAATTATCGGTAGTTTCACAACAATTTTCTTCTACTTAATTTTATGGGCCAATAACTATTACGGATATTGGAAAAGAAAAGGGGTTAAGCATCCGAAGCCCATTTACTTCATCGGAAATTCCGTCCCTTTAATAAAAGCATCGACCGAACTGTACACGCAACTCTACAATAGCTACTCAAATGATAAATTCATAGGACTTTACGAAGTGACAAAAGTTCGCCTTTTGATCATTGATCCTTCATTAGTTCAGGATATTTTAATCAAGAATTTCTCTTATTTTAGTGATAGAGTTGTAATCGATCCTGATAATTTGGCTAAGGCTGATAACTTATTGTTTTTAATGCGTGGATCTCTATGGCGCGCTGTACGACATAAATTATCGCCAACATTTACAAGTGCTAAACTTAAAATTATGTTCGACAACATGATCAACTGTTATCTGAGTGCTGAAAAGGAAATTGATAATAAATTAAAGACTAAAAATGAGATTGAAGCCAGAGAATTAATGTTTGCCTATACGAGTAACATAATTGCTAGTTGTGCCTTCGGAATCGATGTACACAAAGATGGAAAATCCAGTATAGAGTTCCGGCAAATGGGTATGAAAGCATTTAAAATGGACTTGAAAAAAGTAGCCTCTCTGATGATCATGTCTAATTTCCCAAAATTAATGAGGTATTTGAAAATGAAAATATCCTTCTTTAATGAGGAAGCGGCCGAATACTTTGGCAGAGTGTTGGAAAACGCTTTAAAATTTAGAAGAGAGACTGGACATCGCCGAAACGATTTTTTACAGCTTCTCATCCAAATCAAAGATAAAGGTAGTTTGGACCATTATACTGCAGAACCTGAAGATGACTACCTCAACATAAACAATACTTCTAATAAAGAATCTTTTGGTAAGACGTAAGTCTTAGTATATTTTTAATTTTAAATTGATTTTTAATATTAAATTAAATAATTGAACTGTCTTTCTCAGTAACGGAGAAGGTTCAGATGGTCGAAATAATTAATATTATAAGATTTGAGCAGCCCAGAAATATGGCCTGATAATGTGAGTAAAATTTCAAAACATGCATAATAATAGTTATTTATGTAACTAGGCAGCAAAATGTAATTTTACTGACGAGTGATTAGATTAGCCTCCGAGCCGAAGGCGAGGACAGGCTATGATAATTAACTGCCGAGGCGAAGCCGAGGCAGGTAATTTACCTATTTGACTGCCGAGGCGAAGCCGAGGCAGGCAATGAATAAACGAGGCAGAAATGTTTCCTTTGCTGCCTTGTTGCATACAATATTTTATCTACTTGCGGAAGAAAAATGAAGCTGCTAAAATGATATCTTTATTAATATAACATAGTTAATAACTATGTGTCATATTATTAAAGATAATAACATATGTATTAACTAAAATTTAATGTTTAAATAAGAAACTTGGGAATAATAACAATAAGTGAAAATCAAACTCAATCTATAACAACAAAATACAAAACACACTTTTATAACACACATAACTTATGAATGAATAATGCACGCAATATAAAATATTTATTTATATTTTTACTAAAAAATTAATAAAAGTGTTAAAGATATCTTCTATTGCTTAAAAGAAAAGCAGTAACTAGAATACATCAAGAAAAGTAGCTAGTCTAATCTAGAAAGACTTCAATAATAAAAATAATATGGATGTTCAATGTTTACATGACGCTACAGTATAGTCAGTGATTCTACTATTTTTTTTTAATTAAAGATCTACTAATCATTGAACTTATTTAACAGAATTAACAAATTATTTCATTATTAAAACGTTTATTTATTATTAAATATTACCTTATTTAACTATAATATATAATGTTATAAGATAGAGATAATAGTATTAACTGTTCTTGCCAAAATAAGAGGTTATGACACGCAGTGGTAAACACTGTTACTTTCTCTGCCTAGGCAGGGAAATATTTCCCTGCCTAGGCAGAGAAAGTATTTTCCTGACTGTTTTAACTACTTTCCTGCCTGTTTTTAATATTTTAATGACAAATCAGGGAAATAGTACTTTCCAGCCTAAAAACAGTTAAGTAATGTTTAATTTTGCTGCCGCGAGTAGATAAAATATAATACCAAGTAATATTGTTTCTTCAGTTATAAAGTAATCTTTAAGTGATTGTGATTATTGTTTCGAAAGTTATTAAGTGATTCCTTTATTTTTTTCTTAACTAGACTTAACTTTTTACTAAACAACGAAGAACAAAATTTAAGAATCCTGGTAGAAGATCTTCCCCTGTGCCTAATATAATAAAAAAGAATAAAATTTCATTTTAATTTATTTTATTTTTAGTCTTGCTAGGGCAAGATTTTTAGTCCTCGACAGCAATTAAGCCACAAGTGGGCAATTCAAGTAGAAGAATTTAATTACAAATTTTAACAAGTTACCTTTATATTCATTGTTTAGGGGAACATTTCAGTCTCTTCATATGGGATAAAATGGACCAAGGAGTTCCGATTTATTTGGGATTGGAGTCATTTATATGTACATATAAATGTAGCAATGTATTTTATGAATGGAATATAAGACATTTTTGTATAACTTATAATGAAAGAAATAAGATAATTGATAGGAAAAGTGTAGAATTTTGTTTAGAATATTTTTAAATTTTATTATTTAAACGAACCCTTTTTGGAGATCAAATACTAAAGTTGAATGAAGTCATCTGAAATTAACTAGGAAGGGAAAATGAATTTAGATTGACCCGAGTGATCTATTATTTTGGACTCATTATGTAACAATAAAAAACAATATATTTCTAACACTTCCTTCCTATTTAATTACAGAGTTCAGTGAAGAATTGCTAATGGCTCAAGCTTTTACATTCATCACAGCTGGAATGGAACCTTCTGCAAACACTTTGACCTTTGCATGCGCCGAACTAGCGAGAAATCAAGATATTCAGGATAGACTAAGGAGAGAAATAGAAGAAACGTTAAAGAATCATTCTAATCAGTTTACTTATCAAACTCTTAAAGACATAAAGTATCTAGAACACTGTATCCATGGTAAATATATAGTTTTATAAATAAAAAATATCTTGGTTCCATAAATTAAAATCTATTAACAATCTTCTGTTTACAGAAACTCTTAGGCTATATCCAGTAGCTAAACAGATAGTGAGAATTTCAACTAAAAAATACGAAGTTGACGGAGTAACTCTAGACGTGGGTACAAATATCACCATACCAGTGAAATCCTTACACACAGATCCAAGATACTTTAAAAATCCCTTAGAGTTTAATCCAGACCGTTTTGATGAGCCTACTCATCCTTTGGGCAGCTTCCTTCCATTCGGTGATGGACCCAGAATTTGTATAGGTAATATTCGTTTTATTGTTGATCTAATTTAATTGTGCAGCAATATTCTACCTTCTATAAATCTGGCATAGTGGAATAGACTTAGGCTATTCCTCCTGAACAGGAGTGTAAAGCGGTAACTATTTATCGCCGGAAATAAACTACAAATTAGGCTTTTTTTTAATCAAAATCAGAACCCGTTTTGAGAAATAATTTTTATTTAAGGGGTCAGGCCCTCTTAATTATCGGTTAAACAAAATCCAGGTGCATACGGAACTTTACCTTTCAAATTAACAAAATCCTATTGATTCTTTTCTCTTCGTTTCATTATTAATTTCTCTATCGTTCATTTCTAGAACCCTTTTCAAATCATTCTTACACTCGAGTGCAAATCTTCTCCTCAATATCAGTTTCTCGAAATCTACTTTCTACCTTCGTCTAAGAGGGAGATTCTAGTGGCCAAGAAAGTTACTAAAACTATAACTTAAATCAAATTATAATTATTATTAACAACGGGAGACATACAGAGAAAAATAGACCCCAGCGCCGGGATTCGAACCACGGGGCTCCTGTATACAGGATACAGGATTTTTCTCTGTTTGTCTCCCGTTATTAATAATAATTATAATTTGATTTAAATTAAAATTTAAACTTTCCGTAGAATGAATACTACCAAAAACTTAAAAATTTAATTTCTAATTGATTGTACTAGGTACAGGTACTAATTGGGTACTTTATCATTATAAGCGTTATTTCGCGGTCTAGTTCTATTATTGCAAATGTCGATTCCTAAGACTTGAGGAAAAATTGAAAGCTTAATTCGGGACTAGGTATCGTTAACAACAGAGGAAAATATTCTCCAGTGTAGCTTAATTGGTTAGAGCATCTGTACTGGAAATACAGGAGGCCCGTGGTTCGAATCCCGGCGCTGAGTAGGCTTCCACGAGTTGACTTGTAAAAAACAGCTTGGTTTTTCGGAGAAGTCCGCGTCACAAAGGGTTTTAAGTCCAACGTTTCACTTCCCCTACTGGAAGCATTTTCAGGGGTGTGATGCATCGTGATGTTAACTCAAAGCAACAAAAGGATATACTGACGACTAGAGTAGCAGCAGTATAAATACGCCGTTCTTCTCTCCAGTCGTCAGAATATCTTGCTGTTGCTTCGAGTTAACATGACGAAACAACACACCCGATGCTTCCAGTATTGGAATCGAAACGTCGGACTTCAAATCCTTTGTGACGTGGATTTCACCGGAAAACTAAGTTGTTAATTAATAATTAACTATTTATTTACTAATTACCTAACCTGTTTTATTTTGATTGAAAGGCATGAGGTTTGCGATGGTTGAAATGAAAGTAATATTATCGAAGATAATTTATAACTACAGAGTGAGCCCAGGTGAGAATTTCACCTACCCATTTCCACTTAACAAATGGAGTTTCTTCTCTGTTCCGAGTAAACCTATAAATCTCAAGCTGGAAAATATAAAGAGACAGTGATCATCAGACAACATAATCTGAGAAGGCTTCCATATTTATCTCTTAATCATAAAATTATATTAGCTTTTAATTTAGATCTGTTAATCAGTCAAAATGCAGTAAAAATAAATTATTATTATTATATATTTGTAATATTCTGTCATTATAAATGTACTTTTAATAAACGAATTAATTCATTAAAAAATTAAGAATATAAAGTAACAATTATATTTATAATAATAAGGAGCAAAAATAATAAATTAATTAACTTTTACAATTATACTAGCAAGAGTAAATTTTGATTTGTATTTTCTTCTTTTTTTACAGCAAATAAGAGTTTATCATAGAACTGGCAATAAAGCTTATCCTCAAAAAAACTCCTGAGCCTTTTTTTTACATTGACTACGTATGTGAGCAAATATTGTGATAGTCCGAGAATACTGAGGATTTTCCATGTTCTAAGGTTCCCTGAGACTAAAAAGTAATTTTTTACTTTCTCATATAAAGGAAAAGTAGTGTGATGGCGCCAAAATTCGATTTTGAGATTTTTATGGTTTAACACGTTTTGAGTCCAAAAAAGTGGTTTTTAAAAAATGTCTGTCTGTGCAGACGCCTGGACCCTAAACTACTGGGCCGATTTTGGCGAAATTTAGCATACATGTTTAGAAAAACCAAACCCCAAAGTGAAATCGAGACATGAATTTTAGCTCCAATTTTGGGGGTAGCGCCTTCAAATTTGGAGCTAAAATTTATTTTTCAATTTCACCTGTAGCGTTTTTGGGTAGCGCCCCCAAAAACTCTGGAAAAACCTGAAAAAAATTATCTCTCGAAAACGGATCCAGCGATTTATTTTGATCAAAAAATTCTAAAATGTAGTCCATTTAAATATGAATCTGATGATATAAGCCGTTTCCCGGGAAAAATCTAGTTCCTGAGAAAATATCTTAAAACACGGACGGAGAGAGGCCGGGTTCGATTCCCGGCCGTGGAGAAGATATTTTTTATGATAAATGTTTAAGAATAAATACATTTACCTTCGAAAACTAATAACTTGAAAACACTGAGCTAAGTAATTCTGAACTCATATATGAGAAAGTTTGCCTGAGTTGTCTCGGACCGATTTTTTAATAAATGAACATATATACGCGTGGAGATTGAAAAAATTAGACTGTTTTTGATAACGTTTGAAAATAATGAATATCCTAAGGCGAAATAGAGAAATTAATTTTAGCTTTAAATTCGGGGACGGACGCCAACTAATGAACTAAACCAACTATGAAAACAAACGAAAAAATCGGGTACGGGGTACCTCGGGGTAACTTTTCCTCAGTTTAGAGCCCTCCGAAGTGGCCTCGAAGTGTACTTCGAAGCAAGAGTAAGCAGCATTGGGCGTGGTCAGTACTTGGATGAGTGACCGTTATGAACTGATTATTTTTTTTTATATAATTTTTCAAAAAAAAAATGTTATCCATAATTTTTATTTATTTTAATTCGTTTATTTAATTATTTGAATTCTGACGGTATTTTGACAGATTTAAACTAACTTTGACGATTAACAAAAGTATCGCACTAATTAATAATTATGTACGCTTATAACTTTTTCCTACAGTTGACCGATAAAGTGGTTATTATCGCGAGAAACCTTTCCGTCCTTGCCTTCGGCTCGGGCGTAAATATTTCTCTCGAGTGCAGCAAAGTGCCACTTTCCGCACTAGTTGCACAAATAACTATTAAACTAATTAAAGGAATTTTACCCTTTTTACTTTTCCTCACCTTCTCCGAAGGTATATAGGAATATATATATATATATATATATATATATATATATATATATATATATATATATATATATATATATATATATATATATATATAGGAAAAGTATTGTTTTCACCCAAATAATCCGAAACCAAGATTTCTACAGAATTATCCGTTTTGGGTGTTTTTAAGACGATTTGAGTGGTCTTTAGCTGGATGTCAGTCTGTCTGTCTGTGTCAAGCATAACTGCCACAGTTTTCAAGCTAGAGATTTGAAACTTGGTACAAAAATCAGTCCTTGCACGCAGTTGTGCTGCACGGAAAATCAACATTTTCTGGCATCTTAAACCCAGTTTGTTGAGTCAGCAAAACTTGGTTCGAAGTTGGTCAAAAAGTGGTCCGTTCGAGTTGAAATTTTGATGGAATGTAACCTCTCTTTATCACAAACAAATCCACAAAATTTAATTTTGATATTGGCCGCCATTTTAAATTATTGATTTTTTAATTTAGAAACTTTGACGTTTAATAATACCAAAAGTATATAGCATGTCGTTGGAACCGGTAAAAAAATAAGGAACAAATATAAAAAAAAAAAAAAACGATGAAATTCCATTAATTAGTTTAAAAGTTAAAGCGAATATAGTTATTACATAATTAGTGCGATACTTTTGTTAAACGTCAAAGTTTGTTTACATCAGTAAAAATACCGCCAAAATTCAAATAATTAAATACTAGTGAATATGAAATAAAGTAAATAAAAATAATGTATATTTTTTTAAAAAAAAAAATACAATAAAAAAAATGAACACAACGGAACACAAACGGAGGCCACTTTAGTGTTTTTTTACGATTTTTAAAATGTTTGCTCACTTAGCAAACTCGGTTCAAGATGGCGGAAAATGTTGATTTTCCTGCGGCACAACTAGAAGGAAGGACTGATTAATTCTGCCTAGTTTCACATCTCTAGGTTAAATACCCTCCTGGGCGCTACGATGATAACACACATACATAATACATAATGCATATATAGGTACCTAATACATATTATATATACATAATACATACTATAAATACATAATACATATATATACATAATACGTATATACATAATACATATATCCATCCAGTGGCGGATCTAGATCTTGCGGAACCCTGGGCGAGACAAAATGGCGGGGCCCCCTAGGATAGACGGGGATTGCTGATAAAAAACAATAAAGTAACTTAATAATAAACCACTTATAACTTGATCCTATTTTACGGCTAATTCCCTTCACTTAGGGCCAGTCAAACATTTTTGCTCTCAAAATAATTCAAAACTTTTAAAATAAGTACAATTCTGCTCATGATTTTAATCTAACATATTATTTGAACATAAACCCCTCAAATTACTTATATAGTTTTCAACTAATCATCATTTTCTTTGCAAACGTAATCGAAAAGAAACATTTTTATTATAATAATTAAGCTCCGTTATACTTGACTATTTATTCTTCTTCATGATATTTTGGGTTTTATGGTTAAATTATCATTGTAAATAAAAAGTTAAGCTGTGTTATTTGTAGTCAGTCCTGTAATTTGAAATCTATACTCGATCGCTTTAAATTTACTCCCAGAATTCATATTCTCAGCTTATAACTTTTCATTTTAGTGCCGAGTTTTTAGTTTAATTTTTAAAGACACATTTTGAGGGGGGTCCGGGAAAATTTTGTAAATATGACCTCTCAAAACAGCGTTTTTATGCATCTCTGAGGTGGAGTTTCTCTTTGACATCAATTGGTAAAACTGCACTAATTGGCCCAATTATTTCGTACAGTCCGATACCTATACTTAGTTTTTTTTAATATTCCTTTTTACAGGATTTGTCTTTTTTACATACCTCTGTACATTGTCAAACGATTAAGGTTTTGTAGTATATCGGTAAATTCAGTGTATTATTTATTTGTTTTAAAAAAGAATACACAAAATGTCACGTTTTATAGGGTAATGATAGAAGGTTATTGTTAGGTCAGGTCAAAAAGTACTAAACTCAACCTAAACTTACCATAACCTTCCATACTTTTCCCTAAAATTAAAAAAAAATTGAATATATCGAGATGCTACAACCGAAATCGTTTTTGTAATGTAAAAAGGAACAGTTTGAAAAAACCCGAATTAAATTGGACGTTTAGATATAGATGTCATAATTTTGAAAAGGGGGAGGGTGAGAAAACACTAGGACGTTAACTCACTTAATTTTATATGGAGCGGGGCCCCGCGGGCTATCTTAAACATAAAAAAAAATGATAATAATCTATATTTTATAACTTATTTATTTAACTTTTTTATAGCGAGGAGCCCCGCGAAAAGGTAGTTAGGTATTTGACTCTACCATGTAAACTAAATTCGACTGAATTTTATAATTTTAACATTTCATGTTTTGTACATGGCACGGGGCCCCGCGGACAGTCTTCACTATGAACTATAAATTTGCCAGTAAAGTATAAGTATTTTATTTTAATTTTCTATGGCGCGGGGCCCTCCAAGGCGCGGGGCCCTGGGCGGTCGCCCCCCTCCCCCCCCCCCCCCCCCCCCTGGATCCGCCCCTGTATCCATCATACATATATACATAATAGGTATAACACATACAGACGTCATGCAGAAAACCACTCTGGAGGTCTCAAAAACACTTTTCCTACCATAGGTATGGAAAAGTAAAAATATATTTTTCTAAAACGGTTCCGACGAATTTGATCACAAAATTTTAAATATGGTCGAAATTTGAATTCGAATTTAACCAATAAGTTATTTCTCGGGAAACATCTAGTTTTGATATATTGATGAAAATATAACTGGTTTAGCTAAAAAGCGAAAATAAATCTAGACGATCACCTGTTAACACATTTTTATTTTAAATTGCATTTTAAAACAAATAAATAAAATGAGATATTATATAGATGTATGGGATATGACCTATTCATTTCTTCTTCATTTCAGAGGCTTAGGCTTAGAAAAGTTTGTGTGGTTGTTTCATTGTTTGTTTGTCTAACGATAACTGGCGTAAAAATTTATTTATTTCAACGAAATTAGGCACACAGGTGCATCTCATAATTTGTTATTAATAAATATTTCAAGCTGGCAGCTAGTATGGTCGGAAAACTAAACAAAAAGTTCTTAGTCAGCATGATATGTTATACATCGTTTTAAAGGTATTTAAGTATAAAATGAGTACCTAAATATCTACTAAAATTTCAAATTTAATATTTCAAAATTTCGCCCAATTAATCAGCATTTCATATTGTACATTGTTAAAAAGAAGGAATTTAAGAATAAGAAAAGAATTCGTAAGTATTCAAATATTTAACTCAATATTTCCAAGATGGTGGCCTATATGATGGAGGACTAAAAAGAAAAAGCTTCAGTCAGCATAAAGTTTTAGAGCCCACCGAGGACGAAAGAAGCGGAGGAGGAAGTTATTTTTATGATATATTTTGATAAAATGTTCAATGATAAAATTGACAACAGAAGCAGAACAATAGATTAAACAAAAATGGGAATGATAAAAATCTATGTTTTTTTTTTCACTGATGTGTAAATAATTGAAAAGAGAACAATAGATTAAACAAATAGGGGATTAATAAAAATCAATAATTGTCCTTAAAGGTGTTAAAGTAATTGACAAGAGAAAAATATAATTAAGAAATAGGAAAATATTAAAAATCAATTATTGTCTTTAGAGATGCCAAAATGATTGACAAGAGAACAATAGATTAAATAAATAGGGACTTAATACAAATCAATAATTTTCTTCAGAGTTGTCAAAATTATTGACAAGATTAAACTAATAGGAATGAAATAATTTTCTTTACAGGTAATAAGCTGATTTTAACATTGGTAGGGAATATGGATATTAAGCTCATAAACCATATCCATTTCTGCCAAAAATAAAAGTTAAGTTAGTTATATTAGACTCGTACTGATCTAATCTTTTTTAATGTTTGGAATGGCATTTCAGTGAGAACTTTTAACTTGGCATTGATTAGATGTATTTGTTGATGTCTTTTCTGGCGCAGCGGTCCGAATGAAAACGTCTCACAGGCCGAACCCAGCCCGCGGGGCTTAGTTTGGAGACCACTGGTATAAACTGTGAATACGGGGTAGGCCCCTATATTGAGTAGCGCCACTGGCCCACATCACTGTCCGCCACTGAACAAATGCTATATTAAATGTTTGGTAAAAAGATGGGGGTCTATAAATTTGTTAGTTCGTTGTTGAGCGAGCGTAGTGAGTTCTTCATTTCAGAAACTTGGAATTTGAAAAGTTTGTTAATTTGTCTAACGATAACTGGAGGGCGTAAAAATTAACCAATCTGTAAAAAATTCGGTTTATAGGTACATCTCAGTATTTGTGACTACCGTATAGTTTTTGGAATTTTCACACTAAATGTCTTGAAGAGCAAGAGCAGAGTATGTAACTATTATTACAAAACTTACTTTTTTTGCCAACATTTTCACAATATGGTATGAAAAAAGTTTATGCTAATATAGCATGTTACATATAATTTTAAAGCTCTTTTCAGGCAGATTAAGAATATGTAACCTTTTCCAGAAATTTTTTCTGGTAGCCGTGTGGAAAACAAATATGGTATGTATGAAAGCACAACCCACATTTTCGAGTTCCTTATGCACCGCATCCCTAGTCAGTATATGAAAAAGTTTTGATAGATTTTCTCGAACCATTTTTTTAATTTGATTAAAAATAAAATGATTATTTAACAAAGGAAAGTTATACACACCTGATTACTAGTCTTGAAGTAGCAGTCGACTTAGTCAACGCGACGAACATCCAGGCACCCACGCACAAGACACAACACAATTTAAAAACACCCTTATAAATATTTTCCGTTACTATTTTAAAAGAAAATAAATATTCCACTACGACGCAAAAGGTATAAAATAATCAATTTAGAATTAAAAAAAAAAAATAGAATAAAAAAGTGAAAATTATATAAAAATCAGTACATATTACATATAGCGCAGTAAAAATTGATAAAAAAAAGCCGAACCTCGAAAAAATTAGTTCAAGCAAGAAACTTGGTGGAGATGTTGTGTTCAGCTTCCTGTTGAATATACTTTAGTATATTCAACAGGAAGATTTTAGGGAGCTTTTAAGCCCCCTAAAATCGAAGCTGTCCTACGGCCGCCATATTGAAAAAAGTTGGCTAATTTTAGGTTCTTTTGCTTGTAATTCCTTAAATATTGCAGATAGAAAAAAAAGTTCCTAATAACAAATGTAAAGGGCTATAAAATATACAAATTTTGTTTTTTATAACTTTCTCTAAACCTAATAGGTCTTAAGTTATTAACAATTTAGTCTTATTAGTCCATGCAAAAGAGACCATTCCTTACCAGGGAGAATTCATGGTAGTTCTGGAAATGGGCTAATTTATAGTTTTTAAACTATAAAAACTATAGTCGCTAAATTCGAATTTTTAACTACCATCCTAAAATTCCGCCACCCCCTTCGTCCTACGCAAGAATGACCAAGAATAATTTTTGTAGCAAATTTTGTCTTCTTTTCGAATATATATTAATTCTCCCCAAAACACAAACATCTTTTTTTAAAGACCCATATGGTCTCTTTTGCATGGACTAATAAGACTAAATCGTTAATATAACTCAAAACCTATTAGGTTTAGAAAAAGTTATAAAAAACAAAATTTGTTTATGTTGTAGTCCTCTACATTTGTTATTGAAAATTTTTTCTATCTGCAATATTTAAGGAATTACAAGCAAAAAAACCTAAAATGTGCCACCATTTTTCAATATGGTGGCCGTAGGATAGCTTCGATTTTGGGGGACTTTTAGTATATTCAACAGGAAGCTGAACCCAACATCTCCACCAGGTTTCTTACTTGTACTAATTTTTTCTAGGTAAAAACCTATTTTTACTGCACTAATATATATATAAACCACAGTATAAATAAATTTTATAGTAGGAAAAATTAAAAACATCACTCGCGTAAATTTAAAGTCTAACGAATTAAAGAAAAAATTACGCACTCGCATTTTACTACTCTCTCGCAGCTAGGCCTTCCTCAAACCTGAAAAAAAGAATTAAGATTGTAATTACTGTTGAATGAATTATAGTAATTATACTATTTGAGTTGGGGCCAGTTGAGTGGACTCTTAAACATCTATCATTCTGCAGGTTAGGTTGAAATTAAATGTAGGTATGCACCTAAATATTCGAACATTTAAATCTCACCGACAAAGGCCTTAAATATATAAACTAACGTTATAATTAAACCCAAAAGACCTAGAAATAGGGTAATTTATATTTTTACCATTATTACATTTTTTAACATTTTATTTAATTACTGCAACTACAATACAATATTGTTATAAGCCATACAGATATATGCGAATATTTCACTTGAGACGACATGATGCAATCAACTATCCAGTGATAGCACTTACTAAATTGAATCAGAAATGATTTTATCTGTAATATATATTATGAAATAATAAATAAATTTCATTCATGGAATTAAAAAAAAATATATTTAGTTGTTTAAGAGGTCACGTGGCCACTGCCTTTCTGGCGTCTATGATGATTTTCAGGAATGGATCAGGAAAACATACTGTGGACTAGTGAATTGGAATGATCAGAAAGGGATTCGTGGAAGGATTTGTATCGGGAAATGGCTAGCTCACGGATAAAGGGTATTTTGAGGTCGTTATGAAGGACGATATTTGAAACATAGAAGGGGCGTCAGCTATTTTTCTTAGGATCATGGATTCGATGGGAATTGGAAGGTTTGGTGCAACCCTAGAGTTTTTATGCTATATGTCCATGTATGATTAATAATTATGGTGTTGTACATGAGTACTTTGGTTTGTATGTTGTGTTTAGATGTGTTGTGTAAGGGTCTGTGTATAAGTTTATAACGTGTAATACATGTTTGATGTTTATGTTTAATGTGATGTGCCCATGTTAAACGACGATCTAAGTGTAGCCCCAGGTAGCGGACCGAACTAGAATGAGGAATAGGGATTTGATAAAGGGTTACTGGTTACTCGGTTACTGTAATTATATACAAAATATAAACATTTCTAATATATCCAAGATTTAAATAATTTCACATTTTAAACATCACGTTCTTCGCTACGGAGTGTTTTTGAAAGTATTTTTATTAATTGATTCCACTAGAAACAAAAAACACCCATGGAACGAATGATTCCGATTAAGGGAGAAGTATTTTCAAATTTTCACTCTCCGTGAAAAGGAGACGTTTGGTCCATAAGAATCTTGATTCAAGATGCCGGATCATATCCGAAATATTTCCAAGCGGGCACCTAAGGGCTAAGAAGATTCTATGAACGAAATTTTATGATCATAGGGCCAGGGGTTCCATAAATATCGTGATACGTCAGTCAGTCAGTGGAATTTGGATTTTCTATAATACTATGCGTGCTCCGCAACAAGTGTTTTACAGGGGAGATTAATTACATTTCATGTTATTAAAAATAAATACATGGCACGTTCTGGAGCCCGGGAGTGAATCCGAAAAAAACGACAGTCACAAAACCAAACGTCACGAAATCTACCGATGACGATAACTTGAGTAAAAGATGACCGAGTTAGTTAAAATTTGGTACACATGTTCATTTCACCAATGCCCAGGCTGAGTTCGTTGGACAACGTTATCCGCCCTAGCGTTCACCCGCAACTTTAAGCTTCAAATTTAAAATTGGAATTTTAGGACGGGAAAAAATTCTAACTTCATCAAATTAATGAGACAAACAACTTTTTAAAATATTTTTCTTTTAGTAAAACAAACACCGACACTGCTGTCGTCTAAATTTATTAAAGCGGACCAAATCGTTTAAAATAAAGAAAACAACGTTTTTACCGATAGCTTACGTTCTAACGTAACGATTTTAATAAACTTCGTACACGTCGTCTAAAGTACAATTGAAACAGGCATGTAAAATTTCAACCTGATACAAGCAGACGTTTTTGAGTAGGGAAGAGATATATTTTATAATATTTTACATTAGTAGGCCGGGTAGGTAGAAAACAGTCTTATTTCCTACCAACTACAAACATACTCTTTAACTATAAACTCATCATGATTAATTTTTTTCTCAATATTCAATACATATTTATTCAAATTTTTAAGTATTTTAGGTAGTATTCATACTACGGAAAGATTAAATTTTAATTTAAATCAAATTATAATTATCATTAACTATGGGAGACATACAGAGAAAAATAGACCCCAGCACCGGGACCTGAACCACGGGCCTCCTATACATCCGTTACAGGCGCTCTTACCAACTGAGCTATACTGGAGAATGATTTTTCTCTGTCGTTACCGATACAAATTCCCCGAATCCAAGCTTTCAATCTTTTCTACAAGTCTAGCAAGCCAAAATTCACGGCAATAGAACTAGACCGAGAATTAACGCTTATAATTATAAAGTACTCAATTAGTACCTGTACCTAGTACAATCAATTAGAAATTCAAATTTTTAAGTTTTTTAGGTAGAATTCATACTACGGAAAGATTAAATTTAAATTTAAATAAAATTATAGTATTTAAAAAAAAAAAAAAAATATATATATATATATATATATATATATATATATATATATATATATATATTATATACAGAAAACAAACAAAACTCAGGTTTCGGTCACAAAAATCGTCTTTATGTTACAATCCCGACGTTTCGGTTTTACTTAAAACCTTCTTCAGGGGCCTAAAAAACAAACGAAATACAAAAACCCATGAAACAAACACTCATGACTATCAAAACGGAAAAAACTAAGCAGCTGCTACACAATAAATATTAACCCAAGACCTAAACTCACCGTAAAACATCAAACAACGACTCATCGGTGACTCGGTTTTGTTTGTTTTCTGTTTATATTTACGGTCGAGAATTTATTCATATATATATATTATATATATATATATATATATATATATATATATATATATATATATATATATATATATATATATATATATATATATATTAATTATAATATATTCATTATTAATTAATTTTAATCAATAATCTAGTTCTATTGCCGTGAATATTGGCTTGCTAGACTTGTAGAAAAGATTGAAAGCTTGGATTCGGGACTTGGGTATCGGTAACGACAGAGACAAATCATTCTCCAGTAGAGCTCAGTTGGTAAGAGCGCCTGTAACGGATATATAGGAGGCCTGTGGTTCATGTCCCGGAGCTAGGGTCTATTTTACTACGTTTTATTAGCTTGCTTTCTTGTTTGTCCAGTACATATTTTGCAATCGAATTTTAACTAACTTCCCGAGTAGCTACACATTTTAAACTTTTAGAATAGCTCAGAACACGGTGACAATGCAATATTTTAATGCTTTTTTTTATATCTTTCAGAAGAATTTAATTTGTTTTTAGCAAATGTTGCTGTAGTATGGAAAATTAGTTCGGAAAAAATCCGCGTTATTTTATTTGTTTTGACAAGTCCCATATTTACAATCTTCATTTTGACGGGTTTCAAATTTGTGATTTTTTATTAAGGGATTAACATTGAATGACCGCGAAAAAGGAAAACTAAACAAAGAAATAAATTAATTGACGTGTAACAACCAGGTTTTTTTACACCTGTGTCCTAGGCATCGGTTTAATTTTTCTGCAACTGTACTTCTTTGCTTGTACACATTTTTCTTTTTCTTCTCTTACTGTCCCTACACGGGGGCATATCAATGGCACGGTTTAGATGCGGTGCTGGCGAGATCCGTTGTACAAAGATTTGCCCTTTTATAGGCTTAAGATCAGCTCTCTAGATGGTTGTCATTTATGTGAAGTAAATAAATTCGGAACTATTTTTTTCACTAACATTATATTATAACAATGATAATTATATTATCAAAATTACTGTCCACAGGCCACCAATAGGTACAAAAATAAATTATAGGTTAATACATCTGTAATTAATTGGTTTTATTGACCTATATTTTGTGGTAATCAAATATAAGTTATATTTAGTACACAAATAAAAACACACTGTTCAAAAAATAAATAAAGTTATATTAAAATGATGTGAAGTTTATATGAGTATAACTAATATACAACTTTATATAAAGTTTATACATAACTAATATAAAACGTATATAAAACTTTATATAAAGTTTATATAATTTATATATAACTATAATAGGTATTAGGTATTATAACTATAATAGGTATTAGGTGTTATAACTATAATAGGTATTAGGTGTTATATATAACTATAATAGGTATATAAAACTTTATATACAGTTTATATGTAACTAATATAAAACGTATATATATATATAATACTTTATATAAAGTATATATATATAACTAATATAAAACATACATAAAACTTTATTTAATCCACAATGTGTTTTTATTGTGTGTACTAATTGCCTTTGATTCAGTAGCGTACACAGAAAATTTTTTCGGGGGGGGGGGGGGGGCAACCTAATTTAACTTATATGCGGGTTTAGCATACCCCATAATTTATTATAATTGTAATTTCTCCTCCTTTTCAACACTCTAATTTAAATTTCTAACCTCATATTTAATTAAATTAAAATCCTATCAGGTAACACCTCACTATGTGATGTGATCGTTCTAAAGAACGATTATGTCTCCGCTTCCAATAATTCCAAGACAGAAATCTGTTCCAGTTATCAGACATTTTTGATCCCGTTTCTGGCTGTTAGTCTTTCTCTCGCTCAATCATTGCGAACAATTCTTAAAAACTACTCTTTCGATTTTAATGAAATTCGGATGGCAGTTAATTAGCATATATAAGGTCCAATCTTCTGGTCCCATTTCCCTCCACCACATTTCTCCACCTGCCACCATTTCTCTTCCACATGTGCACACACATACATTTATTTACACCTTATCTTCAAAAATATTCATCTGATTTTATAAAACTTATCTGATAGAAGCCTGGCTAATTATGACCTACCATCAAAATTTCAATAAAATTGGACGAATAGCTTTTAAGATATGTTGGTTCGCAAAAATTGAAGGACAGGCGGACACGGGACCCAAACTGTACCCTGATGTTGAACAGATTTCTGTCTTGGAATTTTTGAAATCGGAGACATAAAAATTGTTCGTTCTTCTGAACTGTCACATCTTCCGTTTCCTTTGGTAAGCTCGGAAGCGAAACGTGATCCATACTGCAAAAGCAAACGTGGATTTGGAGCACATACGAATTTCAAATTTTTATCTAGAAGAGAATTCTTCTCTAAGAAAATTAAATACCTATTGCAAAACAAAAGAATCATTCGCTCATTCGCTGGGTAATTACATGGGACATTTAACATCAAATGTTTTCTGAACGCTTTTTGAGTTTTTAGATTTAAATTTACTATTACTATGTAATATGAATCAGTTTTTTCACAAAATTATAAACCGATTTATTTATATTGCCTCTGTTTTCCCACTACATGTCAACGAACACTAGTCCGACCTGAGTCAGCAAGAGAGGAATACCGCATAGACAAGAGGACACACGTAGCGTTCTACACACAATCCTAGTCCAAAACAAAAATTTGCTACTGAATTCCACAACCATCATTTTTCCGTTTAAGCCAGTCTAGTGTGTATATTTTAATTCAATTAATTTAATTCCATCGGCAAAAGTTCGAGTTGACTCGGGCCTCATTTAATTTAATGGGCTTAACACCTAGGCCGAGCCGGCAATCGGGTCTATTATTGAACGCATCCCAATTTATTTTGATACATAATTTCCATCGAAAAAATCAGGCCTACTAGCAATCAGGCCGATTCATTGTACTCATCCTAATCAATTCAATGCACTTAATTCTAAAGCAAAAAATCCGGGCCTAGCTGTCAATCGGAGCAGTCTATTTTTACGAATCCAAATTCAATTCATTGCATTAGGATTCGTAATGAATTGAAGCTGTCCTATAATGCAAACTATACTATTGAACTGGACTAAAACCACAAAAAAAATCATTGAATTCAATTGGTGAAAAATCGGGCCCAGCCGAAATCGGGTCGATCAAGTTTAATGTTTTTAGTTCCAATGGCAAAAATCAAGGCCTAGTCGGCAAACGAGCCGATTTATTTCATGCATCTTAATTTTATTCAATGAATCTAATTCCATCAGCAAAAATCTCGGTCCAGCCAAAATCGGGCCGGTATAGTGTTTAATAGTTTTAGTTTCATCGACAAAAATCCGGGCCCAGCCGACAGTCGGGCCGGTATAGTGTTTAATAAATTCAATTCCATCGGCAAAATCCGTGCCCAGCCGACAGTCGGGCCGGTGTAATGTTTTAAATTTAATTCCATCGGCAAAATCCAGTTCCAGCCGACAGTCGGGCCGGTATAGTGTTTAATAAATTTAATTCCATCGGCAAAATCCGGGCCCAGCCGACAGTCGGGCCGTTATAATGTTTAATAAATTTAATTCCATCGGCAAAATCCGGGCCCAGCCGACAATCAGGCCGGTATGGTGTTGAATGAATTTAATTCTATCGGCAAATCCGGGCCGAGCTCATTTGGGGTGATTAAGTGTATACAAACCATAAGATAATACTTAATTAATTCCTTTTATTGGAAAATATTTACAGCCAATTCGAATGCATCTGTCATTACTGTGATTTTTTGGTTTTAAGTGTATGGCGGGTCTTAGGTATGTAATAATTTCGGGGGGGGGGGGGCAGGGCCTCTTGGGCCCCCCCTGTGTACGCCACTGTCTTTGATTGCGTTAGTAGTTGAAATATTAGCGAGTGCCGGCGAACAGCGAGGCGAGTAGCGAGCGCGTATGTGTAAACGGCCATTCGCGTTGTGGGGACGAGTGGAAAAATTGGATCACGAGTTCCGGCGAACCACGAGGCGAGGCACGAGCGCGAATGGGTAAATGCGGTACTTATAGTTTCGTGCCTGTGTCTGTCTGTCATCCAATAAATTTTGAATCAAAAGAGATAGAAACATGAAACTTTCCAGTATTAAAGGTCGTTTTGAATATAGCAAACTCAAAATTATCAGCTGTTCAAATCCAAAATGGCAGATACTTCCCGTCAAGCTAAATAAATATCTATTTAAAATTTTGAGTGGGGTATCAAATAAAAGGTATTGAAGAGAAGATTACTAAAATATATAACACTTGTGGAAAGTGTTTAATTTTGCGTGCCATTTTGTGAACAAACATCAACATTTTGCGTGCCCCTCCCCCCCTAAAACTATATTTCCGCTGTTACTAAAAAAATAAAAAAATATGCAAAATGTGCGGTCTGCTGGGCCATAGAAAAAATTAGAATGGGAATTTGATCTGATTAACTGGGAATCCAAAATAATGGCTAATTCCTGTCACAGGATTTTTTTTTTTTTTTAATTTTGAGTGGGGCATCAAATGAAAGGTATTGAAGAGTATATTACAAAACTATATAACACTTTAGGAAAGTGTTTAAAATACCCCCCCAAGTGTTAAAAATTAAGTGTTTAAAATACCCCCCCCCCCCTTATACTAATTTCATGCTCACAATACCAACGAAACTTTTTTTACGGGAGACTTCACGCACAAACAATTTATTTGACTCAGTGGAACTCAAAACGTGAAAATCCATTCACATCTCCAAAATTTAATTTACTCGTTATCACAATACTTCCTTCCTCTTTACACATACCCACTACTTATAATAATAAATCTAAGTTTTCCCAATAAAACCTAGAATATCTCTAAGAATGATTCCTAAAGGTTATCTTATCATATCACTATACGATACGTACACGTGTATTATGATGAGACATAGGTAGACGATTTTTTTTTATATATATATTTCATATACTACGTGTATGATGTACCTTTTCCCACATAGAGAAATAATTTTAATGTTTTTTTAAAGATGGTAAAAAACCTATCAATCACACTCCATAGCGGAGCACAGGAATCCAACTAGTGTATATATATATATATATATATATATATATATATATATATATATATATATATAATATTATAAAATAAATATAATATATATTAAAAATATAACAAAATAAATATAAAATAAAAACTTCAAAAGTTATGGCTGTATTACTTGGATACCGGGTTCGCTATTAGTTTGTGAAATATTAAAAGTTCATGCGCAAATCTAATAAAATCTTTATGTACATGAGGAAGTTTAATATCCGGATTATATTGCACGATTATTAAATTTTGAATAGTTTATTAGTTTTTTACTACCAAGCTTACGTAAGGAAATGGAAGCTTTGTGATCGTATTGAAGAACGAAAATGTTAAGTCTCCAATTTCAAAAATTCCAAGGCAGAAATCTACTTCAGACCATCAGGGAAGATTTTTGGTCATATGTCTGTCTGTCTGACCTTAATTTATTACGAACCAATTCCAAAACCTCCGATTTTAATGAAATTTAAATGGTGGGTCATAATTAGCCCATTGTTGGTACCCAATAAGTTTCAACCTACTGCGCCCATTTGTTTTTCACACAAACACACCTCACAAGCTTATTTATCACACCTATATCTTCAAAGGTACTCATACAATTTTTAAGAAATATGGCTGGTTTGTCGAATGGGCTATATTCGATGGCCAGATTGTTGTTCAGGTGGCCCCAAATTGTTTTCAAAATATGTTGGTTTGAAAAAATTATGGACTAACCACATACTGGCAGAATAACAAACAGACACGAGGCCAAAAATGTTCCCTTATGCCTAAAACCGATTTCGGTCTTGAAATTTTTAAATTCGTAGACATAAAAACTTTTCGTTCTTTACAACGATCACAAAGCTTCGGTTACCTTAGGTAAGCTCGGAAGCAAAAGGGGAAAACAATTGATAAAATAATGGGTTGTGAAAGCATAACATCAATAAAATACGTGATGGGATGCGAGGAAGCTATGTGCCATACTAATTGGCACACTATTTTCTTATTTTAATATAATTGATATCAAACCAAGCAAAAACATAGACTTTTCCACTACTGTACTGATTTTCAAATTACTATAATTAATTACTTATAATTTGTAATTTAATTACTTCATTGCTTAAATGAACAATGTGTTCTCAATTATATTTATTGAGTAGAATGTCTTTTAAATAATTACAAACAAATCTTTTAAAAAAATTACAAAAAACATAATATTATTTTTACAACAAATTCCAAAGATAAAAAATGTCTCTTATCTCACCAGTTAAACTTCTTATCAGCATTCACTTTATTTACTAAAATTGTTATAACATCGGATACACTAATTCCTTTTATTTATAGAAGAACAATGTGCTGAGCCTTGTTGAAAAAACATAAGTGAATTTCCTTCGATTATATAATTTATCGTTATCAGAAGAAATATTTTTTTGTATAGAAACACTGTCAGTAGGAATTGTGTGCTAGGAATGAATTCATTTGCTGTTTTAAAGTATATTAAACATATTTAAATTAAAAAAATATAAAGTAGAAATATCAATTAAACATTTAATTTTACAAATAACGGCAACAAACTGGAGTTACGCTTTATTGGGTATTGTTATAAAATGTTTTGTAAAGACTAATTAAATTAGAGTTTGAATGGAGTTGTTAATTTTATAAATGCATTAAAGGTAAGTGTGTTTTTTTTTATTAACTGAAAAATACTTATTAATGGGAAATCAATAAGCGGTTATATTCTATTTTGGTGCTTTGAAATTAGGTTTTATTTTTATTAAATATTTTTATTATTATTTAAATATTACCTTCTCTAAATTTATATTTATAAATTTAATTAATTTCTTCTGTATGTTTTTATCACGAGTTTAAAAATTACATTTTCTGTAAGAGCGTCACTCATAACAACTAATTCATTTTTACATATAATTTGTGGAATTTACTCAGACTAATTAAATAATAATTGTTATTATTAAATTAATTTATTAATTGGTGTTTTTTTATCATCATTGAGGCATTAAATACTGTTTTTTTAATAAGTTTACATTAAATTATGAGAGAAAAAATTTAAAATTAAATTAGGAATTTTAATCGTTTTAATTTTATAAATTTAATTTAAAAATCTATAATTTCAACAAAATATTCTCAATGTTTTTGTTTTTTCAGGTACTCTTTAAAATTGTCTTTCGTACAAATCAATTTTCAGAATGGGCGTTGCTCTTTACTTAATTATTGGTAGTTTTACCGCGATTTTCTTTTATTTGATTGGATGGGCTAATCACTACTACGGATATTGGAAAAGGAAAGGATTAAAGCATCCGAAACCCATTTATTTCTTAGGAAATACCATCCCTATAGTAAAAACTCCGACTGAACTTTACACGCAACTCTATCATAGATACTCTAAAGAAAAGTGTGTAGGTTTTTACGAGGTGATGAAGATTCGTCTATTGATAATCGATCCGGTATTGATACAGAACATTTTAATTAGAGATTTCTCATATTTTACCGATAGAGGTATATTCAATCCAGACGATTTGGCCAAATCCGATAACGGATTGTTTCTAATGCGTGGATCACTATGGCGAGCCGTTCGAAATAAATTGTCCCCTACATTTACCAGCGGTAAACTCAAAGTCATGTTCGACAGTATGGTTGACTGCTATAAAAATTTAGAAAACGAAATCGATCAGAAAATGGAGACTAAAAATAACATCGAAGCACGAGACATTATGTTTGCCTACACCAGCGATATTATCGCCAGTTGCGCTTTTGGCATGGACGTAAACAAAGATCAGAAATCAAGTTTGAAGTTCCGAGAAATGGGTAAGAAAGCTTTTAAAATGGATGTGCCCAAGCTTTCGGCAATTATACTTATGGCTAACTTCCCTAAATTGGTAAAATATTTGAAAATATCCTTTATCAGTTCAGAATCGATTGAATATTTCGGAAATGTGCTCACAGAAGCATTGAAATTTAGAAGGGAAACTGGGTACCTTCGCAACGATTTCTTACAACTTTTAATGCAAATAAAAGACAAAGGGAGTGTAGAACATCATGGTGCTGATCCTGAAGATGATTATCTCAACATCAGTAAATCCACAACTACAGAATCATTTGGTGAGTTCTCTCTTGAAATTATATACATTTTTAGGATCCGTAGTCAAAATCGAGGACCCTTATAAATACCTCGCTTGTCTGTCTGTCTGCCCGGTCGTCTGTGTGTCTGTAACGTACCTGATCTCCGAAAGTACCAAACGCATAAATTTGAAACTTTGCAGTTATGTTATGTGGGGCTGACTCTTCTTTTATGGTTATGAATTATGTAGGATGTTAAATGAAAGGAGGACGCCTTGAGTACAAATATATACTTGGTTTCGTTTTAGAAACAATTTAACTTTGCTCCATGTGTCCTTAAGTTTCATGTCACCCCTCTTTATAAAAAAAATAAATAAAAATAAATAAAAAAATAAAAAAATCAATGAAAAAACAATAGTTAGAGGGGCTTGCTGCAAAAACGATGCAGCTCCATTTTTTTCACAATTTGAGTTATATATTACATTATGTTCAGAAAAAAATACTCTATCTATTGGTGCAAGAAGGATACAAATCCATTGAATTGTTCATAGTTTTCTCAACAGATGGAGCTGACTGTCTTGATTGTTTGGCGTAAGAATGATGCAGCTCCTGGAGCTGACTCCTTTATGCCCCAAAGTTAAGTGGGTTATTTTCGGATAACTGCGTATCTCAAAATAAAAAACTATGCTTTAACGCAATGTTTTTATTACTTAGTAAGAAGTGGACGTCACTAAAATCGTTAATCGTTATTCGGAGCCCGGCCACAGTTTTATGCCTTGCGACAGAGATTTTAGGCTAATTTTAAAAAAAATGAGGAAAACTGATAGAGTTTTTCTGCCTAGTGAATATGCTCAAATCATTAAAAAAAATACTTGATTTACAATTATACAATGATTTTACAACTTCGTCGATGCTACAAAAAATTTCATTTTGAGGTCCCCTTATTCAATTACACCGAATGAAGGAAAGGAAAATATTTTATTACAAAAAACAACGTGTTTATTTATGATTCCAAGTATGTACAGTAAGGCAAATATTATGCAGTCAGAGTGTGAAACTGCTAGTTCCAATAGCAGTAATGATGATTGACTTTAAAAAGATTGATACAACTCAAATAGTTAAGCTTTTTTACACTGTTTTGTGTACATAAACAATAATAATAAATAAATGCGAAATATGATGTGTGTCTTTGTCGTGATGTTTCTTTTTTATTTGACATAATTTGATTCCTAAAAACAGTAATAATTAAAGGTTTTTGTTCCAAACAGCCTAAAAAACTGGATTTTTAGAATGTTTGGTGCAAAAATGAGGTAGCTCCAAAATTTTAAATTTTATTCTGCTTTATAGAAATAATATTTTTAATCACAAGTATACTTAAATTAAGTGTTCAGTTTTTTGCATTTTACTCAAAATGATAAAAAGTGGAGTTGCATCGTTATAGCAGCAAGCCCCTCAGTTATTCTTCGTCAAAAAAAACAAAAAGCGGTTATTAAGGAATTTTTCATTCGTCACGAATTATTGGAGATTAAATGTTTCCCCCAATATCTTAAGAGTTAATATTCTCTTAGGAAAGTAAGTATTGGTTTTAATAATTCAGAATAGTTCTGCGTTTGTACAATAAAAATGCATATGAAGGTGTTTGTTTCAAGTCATTGCTGACCATGATTATGCATGGTTAACGAACTCATCCTATTAGTTAAATTGCCTACGGACCCTTTGTGCGTACTTGGCCAATTTATTAAAATTATATTGATGTCAGAATATGCTTGATTCAATATATTATACTATCCATAACTAATTAAAGTGAAATTGACATAGGTCCCACCTATTTGTAATCAAGAAGAGGGTCTTTATTTTATTTAACATGGAATCATAATTTTGACGCGCACGAATTGATCAATCCATTATTAGTCCATGAAATAGATTCTAATCGGACCAAATTTCAAATTCCAATTTTTTTTTAATATAATTTTATTTTTATAATAGAATACAAAGTGCGAAATCAACAACAAAAGGTAATCCTAAACTATCAACTCCATGTTAGTCTTATTTCTTCAAATAAAATCAATTAGAAAAAAATCACAGGGAAGTACTTGCGTCCAAGTACTTTATAGGGTTTTGTAGATGATTAAGCATACCCGTTATGTAATTATGATTTTTTTGTCTTCGATCTCAAGGGTCCCGGGTTCGATCCCCCGGGGGGTCACAATGTTTTTTATCAGTAATAAAGACAAGATAAATTACATTTTTCAGGAAATTTGCATCGCCCCACCATAAGGTATAACCATGAATTATTTTGAAATTTTAGGACCAACCGTTATATAGTGGTTGGGGGGGGGGGATTTTTTTTGGGTATATTTTGATTTTTTAACTAATAAGGAATGCAAAATTTAAAAAAGCATATATATATTTGTGTCCTACTCTTCAGCAGCTTTCATTTGATACCCAACTCAAAATTTTCAAAAAATAAAATTTTGGGCGCACTTCACGTTTTCGCGCCCAAAATTGGCAATTTTTGAAAATTTAGGATGAACTCCCGGAATTTTCATCGCGCCACAATAAGGTATTAGCATGAATTATTTCGAAATTTTAGCACCAGCCGATCTATAGTGGTTGGGGGGGGGAAAATTTTTTTTGGGTATATTTTGATTTTTTTAACTAATAAGGAATACAAAATTTAAAAAAGCATATATATATTTGTGTCCTACTCTTCAGCAGCTTTCATTTGATACCCAACTCAAAATTTTCAAAAAATAAAATTTTGGGCGCACTTCACTTTTTCGCGCCCAAAATTGGCAATTTTTGAAAATTTAGGATGAACTCCCGGAATTTTCATCGCGCCACAATAAGGTATTAGCATGAATTATTTCGAAATTTTAGCACCAGCCGATCTATAGTGGTTGGGGGGGGGAAAATTTTTTTTGGGTATATTTTGATTTTTTTAACTAATAAGGAATGCAAAATTTAAAAAAGCATATATATATTTGTGTCCTACTCTTCAGCAGCTTTCATTTGATACCCCACTCAAAAATTAAAAAAAATTAAAATTTTTGAGTTTATCACATATTTTCGAATTGCGCATGCGCATATCAAATTTTGAACTTCTATATATTTTTCCTGTGGTTGGGTCAAAAAGTTGCACCGGTGTTTCAAATTTCAGCACTTTCGCTTAAACGGTTCGGGCCCTATGAACCAAAGAGCGACGGACAGACGGACACATCACCCTCGGCATAAGGGTTTTGAGAAGTATCTACAAAACCCTAAAAAGGAGTCATCATTACTTAAGTAGTTTTTAAAGGTAACTAATCTACATTAGTAACTAAATTGTTATTGAAATTATATTTAGGTACTAGCATGAGCCCTGCGCGTTATGATTTAACGTGTAAACTAAGTGAAAAATAGACTGCCAATTAGTGTGGCACATAGCTTCCTCGCATCCTATCATGTACTATAACAATTATTGTTATATTACTTTATTGTAATATTGTTTATTTTGTAAAAACTATTAATAGTTTTAGCGATCTTTAACACTTCATAGCGGTGTTGCTGTTGGTTTTACTAAAAAATTGTATAAGAAAAAAATGTTTGTCTCATTGAATAGATGAAGTTAAATTTTTTTCCCGACCTAAAATTCCAATTTAAAATTTAAAGTTCACGTTTACGCGAGCGTTGCTCGAGAACGCTTGGACGGATAACGTTTTCCAACGAACTCGACCTGGGCATTGGTAAAATGAACATGTCTACCAAATTTCATTAAAATGGGTCGACATTTACTCAAGTTATCGTCGCACGTTTCATAATTCGCGGACACACAGACCGACAGACAGACAGACACGGAACCAAAAATGTTCCCTGATGTCTGAAACTGATTTCTGTCTTGGAATTTTTGAAATCGGAGGCATAAAAGTTTTTCGTTATCAAAAGTGAACACAATGCTTCCGTTACCTTCGGTAAGCTCGGAAGCAAAATAAATGAAATGCTTTCTATCCAAATAGTTTCGTATCCAAAGCTTTCATAGAAAAGTATCAGAGCTATATTATACATAATTCTTTCCATTATTAGGAATAAAATACCCTGCGAACCGCTTTTTAAAGGCAACTGAGCAATAAAAAAAAAGAGCAAAGTTGCTCATGGAAGTAGGAGTGAAATGATGTTATGGACTCTAAAGATAGATCAAACTTGGCCACAGTCTAGACATCACTATACTTTGATAGGCTTTTTTTGGGAGAGGGTCTGGAACTTAGCCCTTTCTTCACGGTTAGGTTTTTGCTAAGTAGTGCAGTGCACTTTAATTAGTGCAATTTAATCTGACAATGATCTTAATTGAACGAATAAATATATCAAAAACTAGATATTCTCAATCTACGATTTAAGTGTTTTCATATAATATGGGTAAAAAAAGAAACAAACGTAAATGCAATCAAATTGTAGTTCAGTATTAATTCATTTTTAAGAAACACCTATGACAGAGTAAACAGTACACAAATTACGATATTGAAACTGCAAACGAAAACAAAGCAAGTTGTAGAAAATAGTTGATTTAAAAAATTGGTTGTGCGTGAAGTCTCACGTAAAAAGGGTTTCGTTGGTATTGTGAACATGAAATTAGTATAAGGGGGGGGGGGATGCAAAATTAAAAAATCCCCCCCCCCTCACTCAAAATTAAAAAAAAATTGCGTACATGAATTATCCGCCATTTTGGACTTGAACAGCTGATAATTTTGCGTTCGCTGTATTTTTCCTGTGTGCGCGTCAAAACGATTTTAAGTACTGGAAAGTTTAATGTTTGTATCTCTTTTGATTCAAAAGTTATTGGCGTATAGAGTGACAGACAGAGGAACAAACTATTAAGGGTTTCTTTTTTGGTTTTACCAACAAAACCTAAAAACATTATTGATTTGATGTAAAATATCCATGACCGCGAATATTTTATATTTTTTATAAACGTGTTTTTTAATATTTTTTTATTACTATAACTCAGGTTCTACACAATATTTTAAGATGAAACCAAGCCCTACATCATGCACCACATGTTGGCGCACACCACTTTGTAAAAATTAATTGACTTCTATAACGACATAAATACATACAAACATACAGACATGAAAAGATTGAAGCCGGTTTTGGATTTGGAAATGTATAAAATGAAAAAGAATCCAAACATTTTCCAATTTTGACCAATGTGGTACAGACAAAATTTCAATTTTATATACATAGATATTAGATGTATATTAAAAGATATTATTACGTATATTATAAACAAAATTCTTTATTCAAAAAGTGAACAAAATCCAATGAAAGAGAAAAAAATAAAATAAAAAAATCATTAAAACGCTTCTTTACAAAATATTTCTCGTTACAAGTAATAAATGCCTAGCTTCTCTTCATAAATAAATCCTACCTCCATTATTTTCTTATTACTTTTTTATAAAACCAAAAAAATAAAAAATGCCGCTCTCTTATACAGGTTTATAATAGTAGTCAAGCGTTAATTATGCAACGACCTATTTCAAAGGGATTAATTATAAATATGTAATGATAATATAGGCCTTTGCAAAAACTCTGCATTACAGGGTAAATTTTATACAATATCTCCTGTTTTTTTCTAACTTTTCATCCCTTCCCTTTTCTCTTTGCTTTTTCACTTACTTTCTCTCACCCATTTTCTCACGAAAGAAATAAACACACCAACACCGACTTACACAGTTTAAGCACTTATCACGATTGTTTTTTGGTTAACTATTCAGACAATGACATATCGGTTCTAACTAGTAATGAGCTTTACTCCGTTTAATCTAATAATACTTGAGAACTTTCGATTCAAAACGCCTGCTACCATATCTTAAGCCTTAAGCCATTCTACTTTGTTTTATTATAATTGAAACATTATTCAGTCAACCCCTATTAACTTTGTTAAAAAACCAAATCACAAATTCTTTTTTTTTTTTTTTTTTTTTTTTGTCATAGTTTTCTGAAAAGCACTACTAAATAAAGCATTGCTTGATTTATTTATGTCATTCTTGTATAATTTATACATTAAATTACTGCAAATATATTTTTAATGTGATGGGAAAACCGACCAAAACTAATAAACGATAAAGCAAAAAGAAATGAGTGAAAGGTCGGAAACAGACAAAAAAAATTATTTAAAAATTTTTGTGTTTATGATAAATCATTTATAGTTAAACAGTATATATTTTAAGGAGCATAATTGTATTGTAGGCTAATCTTCATAATATAATAGCACCCATAAAAACAATCATTTTTCTTTCACTTTGGCAGAAGCATCTTCTATAATTAAATGTCTTTGCTTTAAACGGTTCGATAAATAGACAACCCTAGATTGGCCCAAGAAAGTAGAAACGAAAAAGAAATAGTGAACATATGGATGAAAGAGGGCCCCCCACAGCACACTTTCCAACGAACTCACAAAAATAAAGATAGACTAAGTACAGAGGAAAGGACTTGATTCCAAAAGGAACGGTCACACGTTTAATAAATCTATCACAGGTAAAATAGAGGCTTGAAGAAAGATAAAATTATTCCATTAATGAAAACTTGGTTTATCGTCTTGGCAGAAGAATTTAAGGCGCTTCTTTAGATTGTTACTCCCCTTATAAAAAAAAAACAAAAAAAAAAAAACAGAGGGGAGTAACAATCTAAAGAAGGTGTACAGAATGATCTTCTTTAGACTGTTACTTCCCTTATCAAAACAGAAGTGGGATATTCCGGAATATCTATATAATCGGAAATATTATTAATTAGAAGAGCAATCAATAATTAAAATATATGTCTAACCTATATATGAACCTGATTATAGAGTTCAGTGAAGACTTACTGATGGCTCAAGCATTTACTTTCATCACTGCTGGAATGGAGCCTTCAGCCAACACCTTGACCTTTGCCTGCGCTGAATTAGCAAGGAATCAGGATATTCAAGTAAGAGTAAGAAGAGAAATAGAAGAGGTCCTGGAGAAACACAATAACGAGTTTACTTACCAATCACTTAAAGACATGGAGTACCTTGAACTCTGCATTCTCGGTAAATAGCGATCAGATAAATTTATTAATTTATATTGGGAGAGGGTTAATTTTATCGGCCTCGTTATAATAATCCAGTAACTTTGTCGCCTGAAAGTATGGGGTAGTATGCGTCAAATCCGGTAGTTCTGATTTTTTGCAGACTTGTTTATGATGTTGGCCTAATGAATAATCCAAGTTTGTGACCTCGAGCGCCGAACGCAACTTTGTCAAAAATCGAAAAAATCGTTATTTTTTTAAATTTTGGCGATTATAACCCTAAAGGACTAGTTTTTGAGAAAACTTTTTTTAGGATGTTTTTAAAGTAGACTAAATTTGCTACAATATGATACTAGAACTGTGTCTGTAGACCCAATAGTTTCCGAGAAGCCTTTCAAAGTTTATCATTTTTTTTTAACTTCGCAATTTTTTGCAATATTTTAGATACACGTTTTTAACCTTTCCTAAGTTATTTTTTTCATTTCAGTTGTTGACTAGCCTGCTGCCCATAACGTGAGTGCTTTTTGAACTCAAAATCTACAGAATGTCTGATCCCAGTCCCAGCGTGGGTTTGTGTTTGATATGTAAGGAGACTTTAAGTGAAGGTCAAGTGCGCCTAGTGAAGTAAAGAGGTGTAAAAACCCTTCTTGCGTCGAGTATTTCTCTTAAGAACATCAGCGTTCATTGAAGGTTGTAAATGAGATATATGTGCACAGTGCTTGTCAGATAAAATACAACAATCCGAAGTGGATCAAAGCAGCTGTTAGCAGTGGAAAATCAAATATTACGCCATCAAAGGCCACGAGATCAGTCTCTGAGCAGTTCAAAAATTGCGAAGTTCGAAAAAAATGATAAACTTTGAAAGGCTTAATCTCGGAAACTATTGGGTCTACAGAGACAGTTCTACCTTTAGGATTATAATCGCCAACATTTGAAAAAATAACCGATTTTTTCGATTTTTGACAAAGTTGCGTTCGGCGCTCGAGGTCACAAGCTTGGATTATTCATTAGGCCAACATCATAAACAATTCTGCAAAAAATCAGAACTACCGGATATGACGCATGCTGTGATGCATAAAGTTACTGGACTAATAAGGAGTATAAATAATTATTGAATGTTTTGTAAACATTATTATTAAAAAGATACTAGACTTTACGCTCAATAGCAGAAAAAAAGGTATATACTATCTCTTTAACACATGTGAAACAGATGTCACAAAAAAAATAAAAGTGTGCATACCCCTAAAAAATATTAAATAAAAACGGTGGAATGAAATAGAAAAAAGATCCAATAATAAAAGTAAATAAAATCCATAGACATAGAAACGAAAAGCAAGAAGTTACTATTTATTCCATTTCTACTAAATTTATATGAATTTGAATAGAAGTAAAGGTAAATAAACTTTCATAACCAAAAGGAAGTCGTGTTATGAAATTTGTTACCAATAATACTTATCAGTAATAATTGAATTTTAGAATAAATAATTTTCGAGTAAAGTAATATTGGTGTTTTAAATAAAAGTAAAAATAAAATGTAACTTGTTAACAGAAACTCTAAGACTGTATCCAGTGGCAAAGCAGCTGATAAGAGTATGTACGAGGAGATACGACATCGAAAAAGTGACTCTAGATGTTGGAACTACAATTATTATCCCAGTAAAAGCCTTGCACACAGATCCGAGATATTTTACAAATCCTCTGGATTTCAATCCTGACAGATTTGAAGAACCTACACATCCTGTGGGCTGTTTCCTTCCATTTGGTGATGGACCGAGGATTTGCATTGGTAAGAGCATAATAAATTTATAGTTTAGTATATTTAAATTATGAACAGGGGCATTGTTAGGCTGGGCCATTTTGATACCATATAAGTGTCACATTCTGCACATATTTGTTACTCTTCCACATGCGACAGACCGACAAGGAACCAAAAATATTCCCTGATGTCTGAGACGGATTTCTGTCTTGGAATTTTTGACGGAGACACCAAAAATCTTTCTTCTTAAGCTCAAAGCAAAACCAAATATTTTTTAAAAAATAAAAAAAAAAAATATGAAAACAATAAAATAAATGGGGCAATAATAAAAAAGTAAAAGCATAACATTAATAAAATAATACGTGGTAGGATGCGAGAAAGCAGATTAATTTAAGTTGATAAACAATTTAAACTAAAAGTACACTTATATACTACTTTCAATTATAAATTATAACCATCAATAACATTAAAAAATAATTTCAAAATTATGTTAACAATGGACAGCCGTTACAATTTGTTCAATAGATTTTACTTCTTAGCGGCATTATGAAAATATAAATGGAGACTTATACGTAGTCAGCTTAAGTTTATGCTCTGAACAGCAAATCCCCACTAATAAAACTTTCAGAACAACCCTTATTCATAATATTCATTCTACAATGTGAATGAGAATGAAAGGAATTATACTGAATAAAATTAATAGAGCTTAAGGGTCCGGTTGTTTCCTCTGTTATTGGCATCCCTAATTCATGAATAAACATACCATGCGGGCTCTAGAATGGACAATCTGAAAACTAAAACTTGGTTAACAACATCCCAATCTCAGGCTATACAGATTATTCAACAAAAACTAATTCACATTTTATCACTCCCAGAGAGTTTCTAACTACATAACGATAATCGTTTGTTCAAAGTCCTGGATTTCAGCAAAATAAAAATTGATTGCCTAATTTAAATATACCTAATATGATACTTATATACATTTACCAATTATTTTATTTCGCAACTATTTAATTATTGACTTCGTTTCTATTTTCTCATAAACGATACTGTAAACTATTGAGAAATAAATATATAAATATATATACGGGTGACTGGCGATATATGTGAAAAAATGAAGTAGGTTGTTCTACGCCCCAGCGGCTACAAAAAACGCTATATAAACCATGGGTCAAATCTTAACTGTTTTCCCGCCAGGTCAAATTTTATGATTTTTTTAAGATCGACCTTTGCTCATCAAAACACTTATTACTTCAAAAGTATAAAAGCTAGAACAAAATCTTTGCTATCGTTGTAAAGCTTACAAAATTTCCAACAAGAAAAGCGTAAATTTATGCACTCAAATTACATGAAAAAAAAGTATACAAATTTTATATTTAAGAAAAAATATAAAAAATCAATTTCTTTGGGGTTCCATAACTTTGAATAGAACCGAGCTTAAACTGTTCGGGCATCAGGAAAAACTTCTTTATTCCCTAAATTTTCTATTAATAAAGTACTTAATTCAAAGTACTTAATTCTAATTAATAAGTACTTAATTCTAGTAATAAAGTTTGTATACATTTTTTTTTCATGTAATTTGAGTGAGAGCAGGTGACAGGACGGACGGACAGACACACGCAGGAAAATATAAGGGTCCTTGGTTTTTCCTACGGACCCTAAAAATATAAACTCCTACAAAACTTTCTCATATCCACAGCGTTGCTGAATTTAATTAATTTATTACAAACCATATTTAAAAAGTATTCAACTTAAAAATTTTTTTCCAGGTAAAACTTCTCGTATAGTAGAATTCATATTTGAATGGACTACACATCTTAGAATTTTTACTTCTCATATAAAGAGAAAGTATTGTGATGGCGAGAAAATTCGATTTTGAGATTTTGATAGATTTACACGTTTTGAGGTCCCCTGAGTCCAAAAAAGTGGATTTTAAAAAAATGTCTGTCCGTCGTCTGTGCAGACGCCTGGAGCCGAAACTACTGGGCCGATTTTGACGAAATTCGGCATACATGTTCAGAAAAATTATTCCCCGAGGCAAAATCGAGAAATGAATTTAAGCTCCAAATTTGGGGGCGCTACCCCCCAAAAACTCTGAATACCGTGAAACAAATTTTTTGAATCATGTCACAACCATTTTTGGGAAATAAGTTTTTCTGTTTTTATGGAGGGCTGCTTTCACTAAAATTAATGCTGAAATTAATTTCGCATTTTCGCCTTGATAGAATTCGATCCAGTAGTTAAGGCTCCACATGTCTGCCCAGACGGCAGGCAACATACTTCCGCTCAGAGATACTTCATCTATCACAATTCTCTCTCTCTCTCGTCTCTCTCTCTCTCCCTCTCTCTCTCTCTCTCTTTCTCTTTCTCTATCTCTCTCTCAATGTAAATATATATATATATATATATATATATATATATATATATATATATATATATATATATATATATATATATATATATATATATATATATATATACAGGGTGACTCAAAATCGAATTTTCTCGCCATCACAATACTTTCTCTTTATATAAGAAGTAAAAATTCTAAGATGTGTAGTCCATTCAAATATGAATTCTACTATACGAGAAGTTTTACCTGGAAAAAAATTTTTAAGTTGAATACTTTTTAAATATGGTTTGTAATAAATTAATTAAATTCAGCATTGCTGTGGATATGAGAAAGTTTTGTAGGAGTTTATATTTTTAGGGTCCGTAGGCAAAACCAAGGACCCTTGTATTTTCCTGCGTGTGTCTGTCCGTCCGTCCTGTCACCTGCTCTCACGGCTACACTTTTTGTTCTTTCACTTTGAAATTTGGCATGTATGTGTCTTGTACCTGCCCACATATGTTAAAAATATAGCGACTTAAAAAAAAAAAAAATTCAAAAACATTAGGGCAAAAAAAACTTAAGGGTTAAATTCTTTTATTTTTTTTCGACACCGTGAGGGGTATCATATGAAAGGGTACGTCGAGCTGATTACAAAAATATATAATTATTTGATTATAACTTTAATAGGGGGAGCGTAGGCATAGTTTGAAGTGGGTGTGAAACGTGTCCCCCCCCCCCCTCTATCTCGCTTATGTGAAGTGCAAAAAATCTGAAAAAATTCCTGAACATTCTTCGACCAAAAGTAAAGATACCACTCTTTGGAAATATCGAAAAAAATATTATTTTATTTTTTATTGACAAAATACGTTTTTTATAACTTTGGTCTTTTCGATGTATTTATATGGTTGTAGTCCGGTTCTGTGGCAAAAAAATACTTTATCAGAAGTTTGTTTATGTGTTTTGAGAATATCAGACCCATAGGATAGTTCAAAGTAAGCTTTTTAGCATTTTAAAAAACACCATCAATAGGGTACTACTTAAACTATACATTGTGGCCTACGGACCCTCGCTGTGTGCTCACTAGCACACACTTTGACCTGTTTATTATAAATGAACCGATTTGCACACATGTTTTGCAGGAAAAGTCTATTCCTCAAGAATCAAGGGGTCGGCAACCTGCGGCACTTTATCCTCATGTGACTTCTTTACCTGCTAAGCTATTTAACTTGCTTCAACGTAAATAAATAATAAATATAAAAATCATAGGAAAGTACTTTTTTAGGGTTTCGTAGATGATTATGCATACCCGTAGATGGTTATGTAATGATGATTTTTTTTCTTCGACGTCAAGGGTCCCTGGTTTGATCCCCCGGGGGTCACAATGTTTTTTATCGGTAATAACGACAAGATAAATACATTATTTCAGAAAATTTTTAACGCCCCACCATAAGGAATAACCATGAATTATTTCAAACATTTAGGACCAGCTGTTATATAGTGGTTAGGGGGGGGGGGGGATTTTGTTGGGTATATTCTGACTTATAATACCAATAAAGAATTTAAAATTTAAAAAAGTATATATATATATATATATATATATATATATATATATATATATATATATATATATATATATATATATATATATATATATATATATTTGAATCCTACTCTTCAGCAGCTTTCATTAGATACCCTACTCAAAATTTAAAAAACAAAATGGGCCCACTTCATATTTTCGCGCACAAAATTGGCAATTTTTGAAAATTGGAGATGCACTCCCGGAATTCTTATCACCCCACAATAAGGCATTAGCATGAATTATTTCGAAATTTTAGGACCAGCCGTTATATAGTGCTTGGGGGGGGGTATATTTTAACTTATTTAACCAATTAGGAATGCAAAATTTAAAAAATCATATATATATTTGTATTTTGTATCCTACTCATCAGAAGCTTTCATTTGATACCCCACTCACAATTATAAAAAAATAAAATTTTGGGCGCACAAAATGGGAAATTTTTAAAAATTGGAGAGCGAGGGCAGTATTAAAACCACCCGAGCAAAGCAAAATGTAGTTTTCGCCAAGAGTTGCGTACTGCACTTTATCTACGATTGTTGATTATAATAATAAATATAGAAAACCAGTTGCTTTAACTAAACATACAGCAAATTAGTTATGTTAAACTAAACAAACACGCTAATCGTGCGATAAGGTGAAGAATTCTTCTTTATTTCTGCACTAGTGCGTAAATAAAGAAGTCTTATTAAACGCGCATGCGCAATAAATACAACTACGAAAATAATTACTTTCTACGCATCTAAACAGAGATAAAATGTTTAATTTGGTATCAATCGTAGATAAAAGTAATTTTTTTTATAATATTTTATAAAATATAGTATTTCCGCTGATGTATAGTTGATGTAAACATTTTTTAATTTGGGTAAATTTAAATAAATTATATAAAGAGAAGGATGATGATGATGATATTAAACAAAAAAAAATACTGGGTAATATAGTTTAAAACTACTGGCGAGAGCATATAAAAAAAAAGAGTTTATTAAATCTTGTAGATTTAATAAATTTAAGTTTTATCTTTACCCACTAAAAAATAAAGATATTGTTAAAAGGATTAAAGACACTCTGTTCGTGACAGAATTATTAAAATAAGCGAAAACGTAATCGTTCAATATATTAATGGTTTAAAATTAGCACCTATAATATCTTCGTTGGGTTGTGACGAAATATGTAGTAGGTATAAAAGATATTTCATACAGTAGCCTTATCGCAAGTATATTTCTGGTAAAGGAATTCACGAAGAATTAATAGCTTTACTCGCTGAAAAAGGTGAAAATTCTTCACTTCGTCAGCCTTTGGAGGAATAATGGAATTCCTCAAAAATTGATAAAAAAAAATGTATCTATATATATTATAATATATTGTATCAATTGCTACATACTTTCTACTATATATTTCATCAGGAAACACCGTTATATGTGCCCAATTGTTTCTCTAGAAAGTGGTAAAAGTAATGTAGTTGGTAGTTAAAATAGTCAACCAAAATACGGTAAAAGGACTAAATCGCCGTCTGTTTAGCTCATTTATCGACCTCTGAATTAAACCCTCAATATTCTGACCTTCTTTTGCACAGCAAAGTTAGATAGTTATCGGTTCATACCTTGAAAACATCGATACTTATTAACCAAACATTTTTTTAAATTATTTATTGAAGATATTTAGAGCGAAACCATAATTAATCTTGAAACTTTAAGAAACTATCTTGAAACATATAAAAATGTCATTGATATGTACAAACTTCTTTGTAAATTCTGTTGAAAAAATGTGCGATTTTTTAACTAGTAGTTTCAAAGACATTAAAAACGATAAGGCAACTTTTCATTCCTAACCCAACCTCTTCTTGATGATGTCAAGCAAATCAATTTTTCGCCTTTTCTCAAGCTCAACATCAAATTATTAAGTTATTTCAGATTTAAAATCAAAATACTTATATAGTCATCGAAGTTAAGATCTTTAATAACTGAACCTGAAAATTAAAAAAGGAAAGGCAATCTTAGCATGGAAAAAAATTGTCGGAACTTTTCAACTCTTGAAAGGAGGGAGATATCAGGTACTGCAATAAAAGGACATCCACCGTCCTAATCCAACCCTTCTTAGGCACCACTCCGGCCTTAGCAAGGGTTAAATAAAAAATTCCGTCAAGTACTTGCCAGCAAGTTACTAAAAGAGTTTCTTCGGTCATAAGAATTCATAAATACATTATTATTTTTAAAAAAACAAACTAAAATATGTATAAAAAGTTACACTTTTAAGAAGCAAGGTGTGCATATATTATTATCCTTTAGTATTTTCGGAATGCACTTATTTGGTTCTTTTAGGGGTAAAATGGCCGGCATTTTGGAAATATGATATATTTTTGTGAACCAAATTTCAATACCTTTGAAATGATACCCAACTTCGAATTTTCAAATAATAAAAATTGTGGGGCTCCATAGTTACGGCCGTAACTATGGCTATTTTAGGGGGCCGCGGCCCCTTAAAATTTTGTTTTTTTATATCAACTCCCGAAAATTTATTTTTAGGATTTATTTTTAGGCCTTATTTTTAGGACCTATCCTAATGGTGTAGTGCGAGGGGGGTGGTACATTTTGTATTTTTGTTTAACTTTTTTTGGGGGTAAAATAGCCGCCATTTTGGAAACGCGATATATATATTTGTGATCTACATTTCAATACTTTTCAAATGATAAACGTTGTCCAACAAACTCGTCCTGGGCATAGGTCAAATTAACATGTGCACCGAAATTCACCAACATCGGTCAACTTTTCCCAAGTTTCCGACACACACAGACACGGTGCATATTTCGTTGAATGTAGGAAGCTCGCTACGCTCGCTTCAATTAAATGGTGTTGGTTAACAAACATATTTTATGGTATTCGTTGAATCTATAATATTATTTTATTTTATGTTTATGATTAGTAAAAGATTCATAGACCACCTTTTAGGGTTTCTGTATGAAGTACAAAAAGAAACCTTATATAACAGCTCTGTCTGTCTGTCCGTTGCTTGTTTCAATTCATAAACTACTATAGCTAGGAACATGAAATTCAGCACACACGTGCATCTCGGCATGTGAGACAACTGAACACATTTTGGATTTTTCACACTTAATATTTTCAAGATGGCGGCCATTATGACGGGCGGCTAAAAAAAAAGTTTTTAGTCACCATGACATGTTATATATCAATCTAAAGGTCTTTAAATGAAGAAAAATAATATGCAACTATTAAAATTTCACACGTAGTATTTTCAAGATGGCGGCCAATATGGCGGCGACTAAAAAGAGTTCTTAGTAAGTATGACATGTTATACATCAATTTAAAGGTCTTGAAGTGTAGAAAAAGAATATGTAATTATTAAAATTTTACACTTAAAAGTTTCAAGATGGCGGCCAATATGGCGGGTGAATAAAAACAAGTTTTTAGTCACCATGACATGTTATATATCAATTTAAAGGTCTTGAAATGAAGAAAAAGAATATGCAACTATTAAAATTTTCAAGATGGCGGCCAATATGACAGGTGACTAAACATTGTTTTAGTTACCATAACATGTTATACATCAATTTAAAGGTCTTGAAGAGTAAAAAAAAGAATATTACTATTCCAATTAGTGTAATTATATTACACTTAATAATTTTAACTTTAATGTACAGAAACCGGCGATTATCGCCCCACGTACTTAAGTGAAGCGCGCCTTACTTGTTTAATTGAATAACCTAGTAATAGTACTAGGTTATTAAATATAAAAAAAACTCTAGTATACATGTAAGCACAAATTCAATTATTGAGTAAAATAATTAATACAATAATTATAAAAATACTTCTTAATCATCTTGCAAGAAAAAAGTGAATTTAATAAAAGATTCTTTGTTATTCTACTCTCCGCTACCTTCATTTTTTAATATTAAATGAAGGGGGGGGGGAGGAATTTTCAAAAAAAAATAAAATAAAATAAAACCTATCTTCTGTCGGCTAGGAACTAAAAGCTAAAAGGAACTTAAAAGCAAAAATCGTCGCAATTAAGTTAAAAGGGCTTTAGATGAAATGAGAGACTGCGTAAGCTGATGGCTCAGTGAATAACTACGAGTTATATGAATCGCTATGATGGTTTTTACTCCTCTAACCAGGCTTTAAAAACTCCCTTTTTTTCTCCAGTAGACATCCACTCTATACAGATATAACCTTTTAGACAGATTACAATCACTTCTCAGACCTTATAATATATACTTAGATGGTTGTTTTTTAAAGAAAAATTAAAAAGAGAAAAGTGTTATTATTTACATGGGTCAGAGATCTAGAAAAAAATGAGGGGAAAAAACACCTAAAAGAAGAATAATAATGGAAAACCACTTAGGAAATATATGCTGAAAAAATATGTAGGTTACTATTTACTATAGACATTTATTAATATAAAAAAATGTCTTTAGCACTAAACACCTTAGTTTAAATAAGAGCACTACTAAGAGTGGTTGCACTGGGTGCACAGAGTATAGATTACATATTACCAAAAGGTTTTTATAGAATGAGGAAATTACTCTAGTACTGTTATGATTATTATTGGATTTACTATTATAGCAGTATGGTCATATGCTAACTTAATTTGCTACTTAAAGACAAAGCAGACATATATATATATATTATATATATATATATATATCTATATATATACAGGGTGGTCCAAAAGTCTCCCCCCCCCCCTCTTATCTTTTGAACGGTTTGAGATAAATTAATGAAACTTGGGGGATCTCTATCATGCAAAGGGAAGTTTGTTTTCATACAATCACCCACTAGGGGCAACCACCTACTTTGCCCCCAGGCCACCCAACTTCAAAATTTCAAATTGGAGTGTATATTTTTGATAGCATATTTGGATTCTACAGTGAAAAATAATAAACTTTTACTTGAAACTATTTTTTCTTTCTCCAATATTTTTCCCCCTACAGGGGGGCAAAGATAGCAAAATAACCCTTCCGAAATAGTAAAAAAAAAACACTTAGATCGTTATAAAATCTAAACGGTTTGAAATAATGTAATGGAACTTTGGGGATCTGTTCCATGTAAAGGGAAGTGTGTAACCATCCACTCGCGTACTAGGGGCAACCACCATTTTGCCCCCAGGCGCTGAAATCTACGATTTTTATACCTTTGCCCTCCTAGAGGGGCAAAATATTGGAGATAGAAAAAAAAAATTGGAAGTACATTTTTTTTATTTTTTGCCGTAGAATCTAAATCTGCTATCATAAATATACATTCCAGGACAAAATTTTGAAGTTAGGTGGTCTAGGGGCAAAATGGGAGGTTGCCCCTACAGCGAGGTTGTATGAAAACAAACTTCCCTTTACATGGTACGGATCCCCTAAGTTTCATTAATTTATCTCTAACCGTTTAGATTTTACAACGTATTATCGGTAGGGTAATTTTGCTATCTTTGCCCACCTATAGGGGGCAAAATATTGGAAATAGAAAAAAAAGTTGCAAAGTAAAAGTTTATTATTTTTCACCTTAGAATCCAAATATGCTATCAAAAATATACACTCCAGTTTGAAATTTTGAAGTTGGGTGGCCCGGGGGCAAAGTGGGTGATTGCCCCTAGTGGGTGATTGCATGAAAACAAACTTCCCTTTGCATGGTAGAGATCCCCCAAGTTTCATTAATTTATCTCAAACCGTTCAAAAGTTAAGAGGAGGGGGGGGGGAGACTTTTGGACCACCCTGTATATATATATATATATATATATATATATATATATATATATATATATATATATATATATATATAATATAAATATATATATATATATATATATATATATATATATAAATATATATATATATATATATATATATATATATATATATATATATATATATATATATATATATATATATATATATATCGTTTAACTAAAATAGAAATATAATCATTTATATTAGCCAACAATATAATTATAAATTCTAATTCGTATATTTATTTCATTCGATAAAGAGTTAAGCAACCTTTTTTCTTAGTTGTAAATTAAATTTGTTAAATTAAAATCTTGGTGAGTTTCCACAATGTATTAAAAATTAAATTTGTAATTTGAAGAGTATGTAAAGTAAACCTGTTCTATAAGTTTTATGACAGGAAGATATTCTAATTGTTTATACTTCCTACATTCTCTAAAGTATTATTTAATGATAAAAACTATACCTATATAACTAACATAGTCATCGGAAATACATCATCTTCGAAAGCCTCAACTTCTCTACATAATACATTTGGTTTTGTTATTGTATGAATTAATCTTTACATCATGTGTCTTTAAAAATTACCATTACCCGAGGCGAAATCGAGTAATCCTAAAAGCAGTCCAATTAAGTACTAATTAGTTTTAACCATATAAGTCGATTTCCCGGCAAAAATCTAGTTTCTGATATAAGTATTAATTAATGAATCTAAATTTGCAGAAAATCAAAATTTTTTAAATATGTTTAGAAATAAATGTATATGCTATTAAATTAAAATTTAGTCTTGCTATATACTAGGCATCGCGTGGCTCTATCATTGAAGCGAGCGTATTGCAATGAAATACTGAATATTGAAATTTATTAATCATGATGAATGTCATAGTTGAAGATAACTGGAAGAGGGTAGTGTAGGGAAGAGTGGGGGTACTCGGTACGAAGCTTTACTTCCTAAACAAACCATACACTATACGACTATAACAATCTTTACCCCCCGCGGTAGCTTTTAAACAATTATTATAAATGTATCTCGTCACTACGCAAAGAATTTTGCTTGTATCAAGTTGAAATTTTGCATACCTGTTTCAATTGTGCATTAGATGGTGTATATGAAGTTTTATTAAAATCGTTTCGTTAGAACGTAAGATATCGGTAAAAAGGTTGTTTTCTCTATTATAAACGTTTAGGTCCGCTTTAATAGTTTTAGCGATCTTTATTAAGTCATAGCGGTGTCGCTGTTGGTTTTAGTAAAAAATGTTATTTGAAAAAAATGTTCGTCTCATCGAGTAGATGATGATAGAATCTTTTCCCGTCCTGAAATTCCAATTTAATTTTTGTACCTCTCGTTTACGCGAGCGTTGCGCGCGAACTCATGGACGGATCACGCTGTCCAACGAACTTAGCCTGAGTATTAGTAAGAGGAACATGTATACCAAATTTCAACTAAATCGGTCAACTTTTACTCAAGTTATCGTCACACGCGTAAACGTTACTGACAGACAGACAGACAGACAGACAGACAGACAGACAGACACGGAGCATATTTCGTTGAATGTAGGAAGCTCGCTACGCTCGCTTCAATTATTTTACTAATCGAGAATATCTAGATTCAATCCCTCCCCCATAGTTCTATACCTCCTCCCCTTTGATAAGATAATTTCCAAAAATTCTAAATTACTAATTAATTTTGGTGAAAAATTCTTAAAAGTTAACTTTCCGGGAAAAACAGCGGTGTTTTCCTTCTCTATACCCCGTGTCTTTTCACATCCCTGGGTTGAAATTGGAATTATCTTACATTAATATATTATATGCTTACATCCAACATAGGAGCCCTTTCTCAAGTATTTACTTTCTAACATTAGATCGGTCTGGGCAAAATTCCCCTTCTTTTCTTACGTAGTCTTTATGTTCCCCTTAGGATAAAATTTTATAAAATCCCTATTGGCAGAAATTATTATACTACGTACACACTCGTAGATTTTATATCAGCGTTTTAAAGAAGTGGTGATAATCATGTTAGTAAAGGTTTAGGCAAGGTGTGATTTTTTTTAAAAAAATCGAAACTAATATAAAGGATTTAAAAAAGGGTAAACATGAAGAATATATTGATAATATAGGTTAGAATTTCGGGAATGCCGTCTTAACAGAGCTTGTTAGGTGTCAGGGACCAGACACCAAGTAAAGAAGGGAAAATCCCTTCTCAACATCCATGCATCCTTTTCTCAATCCTAACCCTTTTATCTCTTTCTTGAGAACCTTACCTAAAATCTATAAATCCGACTTCCTATCAGACTATACAAGCCACCCCGTACTTACAAACTAGCTTAACAATTATCTTTAACAACTTCAAAATATCAGACCTCTTTGATTACAACGAACAAAATAATACTCGAATAGTGGTGAACTTACAAGTAGCTACATTAACGTTAACAACCAGTAGCCGATTGATTTAAATGTAAATAATTATCCTCTACACATGGCAATGAACTAAAAATAGTGCGAAAATCCTTCTATAATAAAGACAATTAAACCATGGACAGTAAAGCAACTAACATCAACAACAACCTAAGAAATACCTTTTTAATTTCTCATATAAAGAAAAGTGAAGTATTGTGATGGCGCAAAAATTCGATTTTAAGATCTTGATGGATTTACACGTTTTGAGGTCCCCTGAGTCCAAAAAAGTGGTTTTTAAAAAATGTCTGCCTGTCGTATGTCGTCTCTCTGACGTCTGTCTGTCTGTGCAGGCAACTCGAGCCTAAACTACTGAGGCGATTTGGACAAAATGTGGCATATATGTTCAGAAAAATCACATACCCCGAGGCGAAATAGAGAAATGAATTTTCAGAAAAAGTCTAAAAAGAATTGTTTAACGAAAACGGTTACGACGATTAAGATTAAAAATTAAGATTATATGAGAAAGTTTGTCTGAGTTGTCTCGGAACGATTGTTTACTTCTTGTGTTTAGTTCTTCTGTTCATGTTAGGTTATGGCGAAACCAATTTAATAATTTTAACTAAAGCTTCCATGACCACGACTAATTCTAGTAATAACTCATTTTAAAAAAGAATAATGAAAGAATAGTATATTATGTTACTAGGCTGTGAAGTGAGTTTTTTCTTTACCGCGGCAATTACATTTACTGTCGAGCGAAGCGAGACAGTAAATATTGCCAAGGTAAAGAAGAAACACTTCACAGTCGCGTAGCATATGCTATTTTTTCCGAGGTAGCAGACAATGAAAAAACATTAAATATTAATCACTAATCAATATATAATAATAAGAAATATTAGTTCATACTTAAGACTTAAAAAGAGGTTACACTATAAGAAAAGATAAATAAAACGCATTGACATCTAGCGGATTTTAATCGTACTAGAAGCATTTCTACAAAGACTGCAGCGGTACTAACGGAAGTTTTGACAACTACCCGCCGGACATAAAAAATCTTTTAGTTCCTAGGACGTAAAAGATTTTTTCTTTACAGCTAGGAGTAATGAAAAGATTTTTTAAGTCCACGTAATGAAAAAATGGATTTTAGCTATGTCTATTAGGCTCTAAAGTTACTATTTCACAGCCTACCACGGAAAAAATTTATTTACAAACAGCATAAAACAGGAAAAAATCTATCTCGAACCCAAAAAAATCATAAATCTTATGGCACTATTTTAGTTTAGTACCCCCTAAAGTAATAAGACAAATGGATATTTAGTTTTAAGTACTTTTACTATGGATACTTTGTTTTAAGAACAAAGGAATATCACACATCACACTTGTAAATAAAAGTGATAATATCCCTTAGTCAAATTAACTATTAAAACAAAGAGATATTATCAAGTACTTAAGAATATTCCTTTATTTCTAATACAGATGACTTTAAATTCCTTTGTATAGTTTTCATATCCACCAAAGTCATGTCAAATTTGCAATGAAATAAAGGGGTACTTTTATAGTTGTTCTTTTTACATATTTTCTTTTTCTAAAGATCAGGCATGGAAGCGCAATTTAGTTCACTTTTCTCCAGCAACTAGAATTATAATACCTACTTTTAAAAAAATGTTATACAAAAAAAAGGTGAAGAGAAGAAAAGATTTTACAGTTTAAAAGCGAAAATATAAAACCTTTAAATAATAGCTTTACACAGAAAGAAAATAGAATTAAAAGAAAATTAGGATAAAGAGGAAATTTTCAGGCCACTGAAAAACAAAAAAGTGGCAAGAGGTTTTTATGGGGCACAGTTTTTTGTCTGTATCAAGAAATTCAATTACCTCTAAGGTTGTATATTGTAAAGGGTCCAAAGTGTTTCCAGAAGAGGCCCCGGGCTCCACAATCTTTCCTTGCTGTTCTTTTTCTCTTTGAGAAATGGATTTTTTAGGGTAAAGGTGTACTGGACCGAGATAAGTCCTCTGTTCTTTTCTTCCAATGTTAAACTTACTTCTCTTTAAAATTCCACCTTTCTTTTCTTTTTATATACATCGTCCTTTTATTTTAAAAAAGATAGTCATAAAGATCAAGTAGATGTTATATTATGTATCTTTAAGACGAATAAAGTATAAAAGCAAAATGTTATCATTTTCTACTTCAAACAGCTTTCTAGTATGTGTTTGGATGAAGTAAACTAAGAATTATTAAGATTCCTTTTTTACTTAAAGAAAAATGTTATGCCCGATAAAAGGGACAACAAAACCTAATTTACTTGTCTTCGTTTTTATGTGGGTCGATCAAGGGTAGTAATAAACAATAAGGTGAATATTTCTTAAATTTGGCTATATTTCGCCCCACTCCGGGGCATATTCATGCCTAAAAACATCGAAAAACCTAAGATTACCATAAATGTTCAATTTACATGACTTAAAATACAATAATTGTCAGAATATAAAAGCAAGGTCTCAAATTCTTACCTTAAGAAGATTACGTTAACAACTATTTAACAAGAAGTAAGAAAAAAGGTTATATATAGACCACATAGTGGTTTCGTCATACATCACAGTCAACACTTACTAAATGTTATGAAATTAAAAATAACAAAAGACGAGAACAAATTAATAAAATTAATAATTTGTTAATTTGTTAATTTTTATTAATTTTATTAATTTGTTCTCGTCTTTTGTTATTTTTAATTTCATAACATTTAGTAAGTGTTGACTGTGATGTATGACGAAACCACTATGTGGTCTATATATAACTTTTTTCCTTACTTCTTGTTAAATAGTTGTTAACGTAATCTTCTTAAGGTAAGAATTTGAGACCTTACTTTTATATTCTGACAATTATTGTATTTTAAGTCATGTAAATTGAACATTTATGGTAATCTTAGATTTTTCGATTTTTTTAGGCATGAATATGCCCCGGAGTGGGGCGAAATATAGCCAAATTTAAGAAATATTCACCTTATTGTTTATTACTACCCTTGATCGACCCACATAAAAACGAAGATTAAAAGAAGGGACAAACCTAACTATTATACTAATTTACTTGTTGGCAAACCTAAGTAAATGCTACACAATTAATGAGACAATCAATGTATTTGCTTATGTGATTTTCACATAGATCAACACACCATAAATATACAGGGTGAGCATAAAGTCTTGTCCTGATTATAACAATTTATTACAGAATAACCGTTTGACATAATAATTTAAATCTGGCGCTGTTACATACGTTAGTGTTAGTAGTTTTTTTTTGTTTTTTTAAGACCACTTACGTTAGTAAACTTCAACGTGTGCCCCCTTGGTAGCTCGGAGAAACCTTCAAAACCATTCATACCATCGCTTTATTGATTTAACATCAGGAGGGCTACGTCCATAAGAAGCCCGAAAATTAAGCTGAACACTGATGGGCGATTTCGTTTCGTGAAACCAAAGCACACATTGCGCTTTCTCCCGCTTCGACGCCATTTCACCAGCTACTAACGTGAACTAACAGACTGCGTCACTGTTGAGGAGCACTAGCACCATCTATTGGTCACAAAAACTACTAATACTAACCTATGTAACAGCGCCAGATTTAAATTATTACCTCAAAAAGTTATTCTGTAATAAATTTTTATAATCAGGGCAAGACTTTATGCTCACCCTGTACACATATATCATACAAAAATATTATGTACTTTAGATCCAGGAGAGGTAATGGAGATCATCATAAAGAAATACTATAAATTGCCCCATCACGTAAATTGGTAGTTGTTTATTTGAGAGAGCAGGTTTCAGTGATCATTAGTACAGATTAAGGCACTAATGATCACGATGAGTCTACTTCATAACGGAGATCGACATGAGACTCTAAACAAGTTTTAATGTATATGATTCCATAAAGATGACGAGAACATTTATTTTTATTATTTCTGTTCTTTTATGTATTTCTAATTCTGTTTGTTGTTAACAGGTATGATCGGCTGTACACCAAGTGCGCCGGGAAAGGTCGGGTCATGGGGGAAGTGCGCCAGCCCCTTTTTGAAGGGTACGGTCGAAGTGCGCCGGGTAAATCCTATCTCTCGACCCAGGTAGTCGACCCACCTCGGACACGGATCCTCTAATCTAAAGGACTAATCATTATCAATATTCCCATATACTCAATATAAAGCGATTTCAAGTTACTTTGAACAAACTGCTCAGAATGATACGGCGATCATTAGCAAATCTCAGTGTATAGGAGAATCTGTAGAATGTTCTCGTAAAAATAAAATCCAAATTTAGTCAGAAGATACACTTAAATTTGTGAATATTCAAAAAGAAAAAAAACTTACAAAATCAAAATTAGTTATCATTAAACATAGGAAATTAAAAAAAAATTATCAAAAATACGAGAGAAAAAACAATTTATTTTATTAATATTAAAAATTAAAGAAATGTTTCTTACATAAATTACACTCACTTATAAGTGTGCTAATATTTATTAGAAGGGCTTATATTAACTTAACATTAAACGTACTCATGAAAACTAAAATATTCTGCATACCTATAATATACATTATAATACAATTGAGTCTATATTCAATAAATATACTACAAAATGCATATTGAAAAGTGTAATTTATTTATGTACATACTCCTAAATAAATTAAAAATTACTTTCACATTTCAAATCTAGATACTTTATTATTATAAACAACCAACGCTAGGAGGCTTGAATCCCACATTGGTATTGGGAATTTAGCCGTGGACAGATCAATATAGTTCTCGGTGATATAGTCCCAAAATCGATCATTGCGATGGCTTGTTTAATCTTTAATATATCATTCTTCAACTTCTTCAGGGTCTATATAGGGTAGTTCGAAGATAAACTTAATTAGTTGGCCATCGTTGGTAGAACATCGGTAGTCCTCAGTAAATCCTAAATCCTAAATTTTTCCAAAGTGCTTGGGAAGACATTTCGAACGGCTTGTTGGATTCCAATTTCGAAGTCCACTACAAAGTTCTTTGGGTTTAGACGGGGTGCAAGAGGTATAACCCGGGATTACCTGACCCTCACCCTTTAGACTAAGAGGCTGGCGCACTTCGACCGTAACCTTTTTCTAATCCGAAGGGGGGCTGGCGCACTTCGGTACCAGCCGGTTCGCCATGGTTGAAATGAAAGTTGCTTTATGCAAGTTGATTCAGAACTACAGATTGAGTACAGGTGAAAATTTTACCTACCCTATTCCACTCAATAGATTCAGCTTCTTCTCTGTACCAAGCAAACCTGTCAACATCAGACTACAGAAAATAAAGTAAAAACGTAGCTAATCTTCATTCAAAGACTTATCGACATTGACAAATTATTTGTACTGCAGAGATTCTAAGAAAAATTACAAAAAATATACTCCAGAATATGTAATTAAAAAACTGAACATCTCTATAATAAGAAGTATAGCTATGTAGATATCGACTTTGAATTTAAAAACTGAGGGTAGACTTTGATTTACCGGAAGAATTTAATTTCCTTCTTCAAGATATAAATAAAAATGGTCGGCAAATCCGCAACTTTAATTTCTACTTTTGACTGAACCTCGCTCTCATCAATTTTTATAATAATGTATTTTGAACTCTTGTATTTGAATTATCTATTTTGATAATGATGTATTTTAAACTTGAATCAGGTTGTTATGATAACAAACGTTTAATACAAACTGAATTGTTCCAACAGCTCAAAATGATCATTAAGTTTATTAAAAATAGCAATAACCAAATTAAATTGGTTGAAGCCGGACAGGATAAAATATGTTTATTTAGGAAATAAAAAAATATTTAAGCACTAATTATGTTAATACTTTAAAATATTTTTTGTTTAATAAATACTAATAAAATAGACAATTTGACTATTAAATTTTATTTAGAAGAATATTCAACAATATCTCTGTCAAAATAACACACCAAATCAAACTAAATATTTCCTCTTAAGCCAAATATATTTTTAAAAAGTGTATATAAAATTTCCAAAGGAATTATTAATTTATAGAATAAGTTATACAATAAAAATGTATAGAGTAAACTTGCGTAGGCTTCCGCGAGTTGACTTCTAATCAATAACTTGGTACAACACAAGATATGCTTCGAGTCAACATCACGATGCACCACACTCCTGAAGATGCTTCCACTAGTGGAAGCGAAACGTCGGCCATCAACCCCTTGGTGACGTGGATTTCACCGGAAAACCAAGTTATTGATTATGTATACAGTATATTAGTTTAAATACATTTTTCAATTGAAGTATTCAAAAATCTAAGTCTTTAATATTTTATATTTTTACTGAAAACAAATTAAGAATGGAACCCTATCACTGGATGAATGGTCACATGAGTATTAAACAAATTAAAATAAGATAGATTTTATAGAATGTAAATGTTTCTCTAAAAAATTAGGTTGTGGGCATGCGCGAGGGTATAGAATTTGCTTGTCGGTTACAATTTATTTGGTTTCACCAAAATCGGAAAGGAGCTTTAAAATATGAGCGTTCACAAAAAAAATGTTGTCTAATGTCACAAACTAATTTTAGTTAAGGAAATTTGAATTTGGAACAAAAAAAAAATCGTTCTTCAGAATAATAACAACAATAATTGGGTATAAAATAGAACAAAATTACATCAAATTATACGTTTACCATGAAGGTGCATCAACTGAAAAGGTGCATCAACTCTCACATATAGAAAATTCCCCTGAGTCCAAAAAAGTGGATTTTAAAAAATGTCTGTCTGTCGTGTGTCTGTGCAGACGCCTGAGACTGGAGCCTAAACTACTGGGCCGATTTTGGCGAAATTTAGCATACATGTTCAGAAAAATCATACCCCAAGGTGAAATCGAGAAATGAATTTTATTTCCAAATTTGAGGGCGCTACCCCCCAAAAACTCTGAAAAAAATTATTTCTCGAAAATGAATCCGACGATTTTGATTAAAAAAAATCTAAAATGTAGTCCGTTTAAATATACAAATCTAACGATATAAGCCGTTTTCCCGGGAAAAATCTTGTTCCTGAGAAAATATCTTAAAACGCAGACGGAGGGAGCGCGGGTTCGATTTTCCGCCCAGGAGAAATTATTTTTATGATAAATTCTGATGTTCAATAATAATTAAATTTACCTAACGAAAACTAATAAATGGAAAACACTGGGCTAATAACTATGAACTCGCATATGAGAAAGTTTGTCTGAGTTGTCTCGGACCGATTTTTTTTGGTTTTGCCAGCGAAACACTAAAAAGGAGGTGATTGTACTTTGTAGATTGAGAATACTAGACAAACTCACATCTAGGTACTTGTTTACTACTGACAAGGAAAGACCATTAAGTAGACTATGTGACTATCTACACTTAGAACATCTGCTAACTGAATGCCAAGAAGTAGAGCAAGAGAGAAACAAAACTTACCTGAGATTCCTAATAACTAAACGTACACTTTGCTTAGAAGGTGCAGACGCTTACAAAGATATATTAATCAAATAGTAAAAATGTTCATTACTGTTTAAATACTATTTAGCTTAAATATTTTATGGGTGTAATTAACCTTAACAGCTTAACACACATATTACGTAAATAAGTAGATAATCTCTTATGATATATTTTTCTCCTCTTTTTTAATACATATTAGAAAAACATTATTTCCGCTATTACAAACAACCATCAGTTCTAATTAAAAATCTTAATGATATCGAGGTTCATAAATATCATTGTTATAACTAGTTGGTTAAATTCAATAAATAATTACCTTATGGTGATATGGGATTATTTTTTAGTAGGAGAATATAATGGTAACATTTATAATGGTTTATCGTGTATCATAAAGGTACCTATAATGCATGTTATATTATAATCATAACAATGTTATGACAGGTTAATAAAAACTTATTTGGATTATTATATGTTTACTATGTTTATGTAGAGAGGATATTCTGTCATATATAAATATATTATGCAGCAAGTTGTATCAAACGCAATATGGTCGTTTTAAGTGAGTATTAAGGCTTCGTTTTGATATAATAAATCACCGGAGTAAAGTGAGGTTAATGTCGGTACTACTGCAGTAGCTATTTAATAAAATACGAGCGAGGCGGGAAAGATATTAGAGAAGCATAACGCGGCCTGGATACGAATGAATTATTTATCTTGGCCGTGTCATAATGATAATTATCTTAGAGGCTAAGGGTTTGAATTATAAGCCAGTAGTAATAATAGTGTATTGTAGCAGGGTTACATGGAATGGATTCACAGATACCAATTCTCAATGAGAGCCGTCGTTATGCGCCGACCTTAATTAACTTGCATTAATGAGATTACCTACTAGCTTAGGGCTATATAATATAGAAATATTAAGTTCTGTACTCTATTGTAGGGTAGTATAGTAGAGTGCGCAATTTCTATGATATTAACCTGTTTCAGTTAACATAGAATTATGATATTATTTGTATCTAAATCTAAATTACAAGGTAAGATAATACTGGAATCACACTCATCTCCGATTCAGGAACAGAATGTCAATAAATAAATTATAAGTCTAAACCAGTAAGATTTAAAATAAAAGTAATTATTTTTTATTGGATCGGAAAACCATAGCATTATCAGAGATAATAATATTAGTTAATTTCTTCAGCATTAACGATATTTCACGGTTCTCTAAGCGAAAGTTTTGAAAGTAAGAAAGTAAATACCTTTTTTGTATTTTCCAGCCAAATATTGTAAATTTCGCAGTTAGCAATGATAACTACGTAGTTAGGAAATGGATATTGGATAAAAGATAACTAAATAAAAAATAATGGAATAGAAATAAAATTTCGAGCACAAAGCCCTACAAAAAAGCTCACTCGTCTCGCAACATATCCAAGTTAACCCCCACAACGATTTAAATTGTCAATGATGTAGCCATATAGCCTGTTAAAGAAAATGTTGTAAATCTATTTTCACACATTCTAATCCTATAAGTTTTCTCATATGTTCTCAAATCCCTGGCAATCTTAACCACGGAGATATTAAAGTTTTGTCTGTACATTGGCCAGAATTGAAATTTTTTTGAATACTTTTTCATTTTATACATCCCTGTCTATCGGTCTGTCGTTCAATTTTTGCGAACCAACGTATCTTAAAAACTACACGTCCAATTTTAATGAATTTTAGGTGGTAGGTCATAATTAGCCAATTGTTGGTTCCATAAGTTTCAACCTTCTGCGCCTATTTGTTTCTCATCCATATGCGCACAAACATACATTTATTTACACCTATAGCTTCAAAAGTCTGATTAGAATGAAACTTTTATAGATTATCCAATGTAACCCGCAGATAGCCCCAAATTAATTTGAACCATCTGCGCTCTTTAACTTTTGCAAAATTGATACTTTAATTCGTGTAATAAATCAAAACAATTTTAACAGATTAAAAATAGACTGCCAATTAGTGTGCACATAGCTTCCTCACAACCTATCATGTGTACTTTATTGTTATATTAACATTAACGTTATATTACTTTATTTTTATATTGTTTATAGTGTAAAAAAACTATTAAATAGTTTTTAGCGATCTTTAACACTTCATAGCGGTGTCGCTGTTGGTTTTAATAAAAAATTGTATTTGAAAAACATGTTTGTCTCATTGAATAGACGAAGTATGATTTTTTCTCCGACCTACAATTCCAATTTTAAACTTGAAGTTCACGTTTACGCGAAAGTTGCGCGTGAACGCTTGAACGGATAACGTTGTCCAACGAACTCGTCCTGGGCATTGGTAAAATGAACATGTCTACCAAATTTAATCAAAATTGGTCGACATTTACTCAAGTTATCGTCGCACGTTTCAGGATTCACGGACACACAGACCAACAGACAGACAGACAGACACGAGACCAAAAATGTTCCCTGCTGTCTGAAACAGATTTCTGTCTTGGATTTTTTTTTAAATCGGAGACATAAAACTTTTTCGTTCTCAAAAGTGAACACAATGCTTCCGTTACCTTCGGTAACCTCGGAAGCAAAACGGGGGAAACAATTAAATAATAATGGCTTGGAAAAGCATAAAATCAATAAAGTACGTGGATAGGATCCGAGGAAGCTATGTGCCACATAGCTTCCTCCATTAAATATAAAACTCATACGTTTTTTTTTATGACTTTAAAGAACATCCATGCCAAATTTGAAGAGAATCGAACAAAGCGTTTGGTCGTAAGCGCGTAACAAACATTTTCAAACGAAATGCAAAACGGTCCAGTACCTGGGCAAGACCGGGGAAGAAAAAGTTAAAACATAGACCTCGCTTCGCTCGGTCAATTATATAAAACCCAAATACCACTCACTGACTCACTGACACATCACGATATCTCTGAAACCACTGGGCCTATGACCTTGAAATTTTGTAGGTGTGTTCCTCTTACCTCCTAGATGCTCGCTAAGAAATATTTTAAAAAATCCGCCATGTTGATTTAAGATGGCGGCCATTTATATACAAAATTCGACAATACGATATCTCCGGAAACAAATGCACTATAACCTTGAAATTTTAAACCACTTATTTTACATGTTGGCATTGCTACGACATCTATTATTTTAACATTGAGAAAGTGTTAAATGCTTTCCAATTTATTTATAAAGTTTATTTTTAAAATCTCTCGGGCGCGGTTTTATAAGTAATAGTTTTTTTCAGTTTTTAAAAAAATGAGATAAAAAATACGAAAGTATAATAAATACATTATAGAAATAATATTTTGAATATTTTATACCATCAAAGATTTAGTAGTGGGAATGTTTAAATATGTTTTAAATTCTCTTTCTCCCTCTCTCTCTCTATCTACTCTTTCTATAGTATTTCATTCTTTCACCATCTCTAACTTAGTGTTTTATTTAAAAAAAAAAAGCTGAAAGCGGTTTTTTAGAGGGGTAGAGATAAGTTTCTTCGAACAAAACTCGCTTATCCGTTTTGGTTTGAATCGATTTTTTTTTTTCTTCCTGAATGAAAAAGAGTTGGTAGTTTCTTCAAATAGGAACTTTTTCCAAGATTCTAAAGTTTCTTTAGCATTTAGAAAATGGTTGGAGGGGTACCACGTGGGAAAACTCCCCAGCTAAAATGACAGAGACTGAACGCTTTTCTTCGCTTTTAAGTTGAGGCCTTTTCTACCCAGGTGGAGCGGAGGACATAGATTGATTATTAATTCAAACAAACTCAAGAAAAAAACACCTCAAACTTAAGGCCATTAAGTCCCCTGTTGTAGTAAAGGTTTAAAAATACGTCCGTTTATGCGTATAATCTGATGATGGAAAGATGGTATTTAGCGAAAAGAACGGGAAATTGATTATGAGAAAGGAAAATATATACATTAATAATGATATTTTAATTTTGAATTTATATCTTAAAATACAATTAATTGTTCTTAAACAATTATTTTAATTAGTTAAAATAATTAATGGGTTTATAACCAGAATTAGACTCCCATATATTATCCATACTTTCCCTATAAAAGGTGGAACATTTGAATGGAAATTCACAAGAATCGCATGGTATTTTAGTAAAAACTATTAGAGTTGTGTTTCTACACAATTTTAATTTAATCTATTTCAATAAAATCCAAATAACATACCCCCCCCCCCCCCACTCACGTTACAATTTACCCTTCCTTATAATCGTTGAAAATAAAATCATCATATTTAAAATATTTTCTTCAATAATCTAAGGGGAATCTACCTTAGCCGGAACAACTAGTTTATTAAAGGTAGAAGGGGGGGGGGGGTAATAGAAATAAACAAAAGCACAAGTTTAACGCCTAGAAAATCTCTCTTAGCTTAAAGAATTTTAATTGTTCTTTGCGGTATAACTATAGTTTAAAACCTAACTTAGATAAAGCAAGGGAATTCAGCTAGTATATGAACAAATAGTTTACTTTTTTTCTTTTATAGTATATAGATTATATGATGATTACACATTTCTACCAATTTAATTCTCTTTTAATAAAAAATAAAAATAAATGAATTACTATTAATATATTAGCCCTTTCCCTAAAAGCTTGAAAAGAAAATTGTAGTTGAGTAGTTGTTATTTATTATATTATATGATCGAGAGAAAGAGTCTCATGTCAAGCCTTTATAGAAACAAAACTAGCATTGCCCTGAGATCTAGCGGACAACTCAAAAACTACAAATCACAATCCCAAAAACGTAAAAGCAACAAAATAAAAAATCGGCCTGACAACGTTGAAGAATACTTTCTCATATACATAGTAATTCTCAATTTAATCCAATAATATATAATAAATTCATTTACTATAAAACATTTAAAATGGGTTCAACAGGTGATGGTTTTAATTTTGCTTTATATTTTCAGCAAAATCAGATTTACTATCAACATTTTTGAAACTGGATTTTTCCCAGGAAAACGACTTTATTAGTTAAATTTCTATTTATAGACTGCATTTAAGATATATATATTTTTTTTTAATAAAAACGTTGGAACCATTTTATGAAACATCATTTTTCTGTGTTTTTGGGGGCATAATTAGTGTTATTATTTCACCTTGGGGTATGGTTTCTCAGGTAATGTTTGCCAAATTGCATAAAAAGTTTCTCTGATTTAAGGTTTTTTTATTAAGGATGTTTACACGGGAATGGTTTACGAGCCTTGTGCACGAGCCACAAGTAAAATTACTCTGTGGCGACACCTCACTATCCACTTACCCAACTAGTAGTAACAAAAGTTTGAAGACTTGGCTATTTTATATAGGCCAGTTATCGGTGGCTTGTTCAAGCCCTACCACCAAAAACCCTCACATGCTGCCAGTTCTTCACCGCAGGGAAGTGAGTTCCTCTCTACCATAGAATAATTTTTATTGTATTTCTAGTGTTTTTTTTTTTTTTTTTTTTTTTTCCTATCTTTAAAATGACAGTCTCTAAGTGATACGTGAGAATATCATTACTTTTTAAAATATACGAAGGACATGAGATTTTGCAGAATATAAGACTAAATGACTATAATAATGACATTAAATGGGTAATGCGATGTCAAAAAATTTGGCTGCTGACAGAGTAGACATATGAAGACAAAAAAATAAGCATAATAATCAAGGCAGCTATGGAAAGGAGTTCCCAGTGTATGTAATGTAACCTCAAACTTCAGTCTTACAATATCATAGATATCTGTTTTAGATATAAGATTTTCCACCAACAATAGCAGCCCATCGAAGTTTTCTACACTCATTCCCATTTGTCTTCTATATTAAGTAGCATCCTACAAAATATAGAATACATATTCTATAGAATATATCCAATAATAAACGTTAAACCTAATATCTATTATTGAATATTTACAGTCACGTCTACTTTTTATAATGTTAATACTAATATTGTCTTTATAAAAAGTTAAGAAAGAGAAAGAGTTAAGTTAGATTTTAATATTTAAGAAAAATAACTTCTTTAACACATTCACTAGCACTTATAAATGAAGCTTCTGGCATTACTTATGACAGTTTATGACGTTTTGTTAAGGGGGTTTATGACTATGTTAGGTAGTTGCAGTTTAGTTACCTATGATACCAGATATCCAATGTATATGTGTAATTAAATAATCACTTCCTTGATTGTTTACCGTTGTTATAATTTAAGGATTAGCATTTTCAAAATATTTTATTCTTAAATATTTTGAACGTTTAAAATATCAAAGCATTCATTTCACTCTGCTGAACAATGTTTGCTATTTTACTGAGAAAAAATATTAACCTAGTAGGTGATGTCAGGTCTGCAGGGTCGGCGCAAGGGCCATGCGAGACATGCAGACGCATGTGACGCCATCCGGGACGTGGCGCTGGCGAAGCCAGCGTCTTCCCTAAAGATTTCTTTTTTAAATTTATTATAATAAATAAATGTATTTTTTTATTCATTATTATAATAATATATTCAGTGAAACCTGAATAAAACGGACCCTGATAACATGGAAACCTGTCATAACAGAAAAAAAACTGCAGGAATGTTTTCGTAAGGATTACACTTTATACATATCTTGTATAAAGCAGGAACGGAAAGAAATTCTGGGCAGGAATATTTCAATGAGCGTAGTTAGATCTTTATTTAAAAGATGTGGGATTTGAAAAGTTTGTGTGCTTGTTTAGCTAATAATAACTGGCGTAATAATTGATTGATTTGAACGAAATTCGGCACACAGGCGCATCTCATAATTTGGGACAACTGCATAACTTTTGAAACTTCCACACTAAATATTTTCAAAGTGGCGAACAACTAAAAAAAAAGTTTTAGTCAGCATGACATGTTATACATAGTTTTAGGGTCAAGAGCAGGATCGGATTTTCAATTTTCGGATTCCAATTGAAGTTTTTCAAAAACTTCAATTGGCCCCCAACCTACCCAGGCCAAGTCCTATTCGGAAGGGGAGGGAGTTTACTGGTTAGTGCACTGTAGGGTGGGAGTCCTAGTCCTACACTATCGGTGAGCCTCGTGATGGCCAAAGAAAGTAAGAAAACTACATACCACAACCTAATTACACGTACCGCATTCATTCTTCATCTCAAATTCGCTTTTGAACTACCTCGCTGAAATAAGAAAGAGGTAATTTTCTACAAAAAATGCTTATTCCTAATTAGGTCTTCAGGGTATTAATAATTCCAAAGTCAACCTATTTTTGGCTATATTTTTTGTTTAAAAGTTGTGTCAACATGTTATAAAAAGATGTAAGTTAAAAGTTAATGCATAGATATAAGAAATAAAATTTTAAAAATCTTTTAGGCCTGAAGATGCCTCAAAGGAGGTGAAATATAGCCAAAAACGGATTGACTTTGGAGTTGTTAATGCCCTAAAAACCTAAATAAGAATAATAAGCATAGTATGGAAATGAAGGGTAATATACTGCGAATATCTCTCAAATAAATAAAAATGCAACTAACCACCTCACAACAACAATAATATATTATACCGGGGGTCCTATAACTACTCCCCTTCCATATTAACTTTTGTTATATTTCAAATAAAAAAAATTTCAAGCTTATCCGAAAATAGGGTCTACATTTTTTTCGTTAGTCCTTTTCGAAGATACCAATTTTATCGTTTAGGTAAAATAAAAACAGCTGATTTAGTTATTATGAATAATGACCAGATATATTATATATCAGGGCTGCTGAGAGGATTTCTGGGTTCCAGGGCAAGTTAGCATCTAGACCCCTTTGAACAAACAACGGCTGGGGGTCCGGTGGAGGATTTTTTTAAATTTAAGTGCAAAAGGATGAGTTTTAAGGATTTCTGAGGGCAAGTTTGTCCTTAAAGGAAAAGAGGTTTGGCGCGGGGACGAATTTTGAAGTTTAACTAAGGTGGGATAAATAACACAAATAATTAAGTTTGTTTGTAGCTGGCAAGCTTAAAAATTGCATTACTAATAAAAAATGTAAAATGTATTAATATCAGTTAATATGATTTGTCAGTCAGGTTCTCTCCTTTAGATTAGCACTGACCATATTGAATAAGGTAAAAAAATCACAAAAATCTATAACTAAACGAAACAAAAAAAAATCAAATTTCCGTACTCATGACACGGTGGGAAGAATTTTAAGTTCATCACAATCAGGGGCGTACCTAGGGCAGTGGGCCCCTCGCCAAAAAAATTAAATAAGCAAAAAGCTGAGATGGTAAGCAAAAAAAGAGAAACATTTGCGTTCAGCACTCAATGGGGCCCCCTGACAAAGGTATATGAGTATAATTCCAGTTTAGATTTAATTATACTTTAAAGGGGCCCCTATATCAACATTGCGGTACAAAGATTGTAGTTCCATGTTTTTTTTATTTGTGGGCCCCCTGGAACCGGGGACGTACCCACGATTCGGGCCCATAGCTACGCCACTGATCACAATATCCTTCTTACCTTTTTTGTGGTAAAAAAAACCTTTTTCGACATCTCTGACTGGGCCCCCCGGACCGTGGGCCCCCCCGCACCGCGGGGGCTGGCGGTGGCTATATCCGGCCCAGGTCAAGAGAATACAAGAAGTAATTAACTATGTACATATTACAATTTCACATTTAATATTTTCAAGATGGCGACCAATTAGACAGAATACTAAAAAAAGGTTTTAATCGGTGTGGCATGTAATACATAGTTTAATAGGTCTTTAAGAATAGGCATAGAACTCGTAATCTGCAGAGCGCTTTGAAGCTAATTGAAAGTGCGAAGACATTTTTGGACAACAAGAGGTCAGAAAATGGACAAAATAGTGTCATTATGCGAAGGAATCAGTCCAGAAGGTACTAATGAAGTTGTGGCGAGGCCAAGTAAGAGTAAACTACAATTTTCTTACACGAGGGTAAAGAACTCTTACAGGGGTAAGAGGCTACAAACCTGTGAAGTCTGGGAAGGAATCTTTTAAAGTAAATGTTTTTTTTGTCCTCGACACTGCAATAAATTCTTTGACAGAGAGGTTTGAACCAATAGAAAACCAAAGCAAATATTTTAGATTTCTCTATGACATTTAACAATAAGAGAGATGTGAAAAAGGTTTAATCAGAGAACAAGGGAGAAACCTATACAGTCAGTATTGATGGCAGATGATATGAGTGATTAACCATATCTATGAGGGGAACTGCTGAGGGAAATCATAATTTTAGCTCCAATGTTGTCCAAAGATAGTTGCTCTATAATAGCATTAACTTACTTAACACCTAACAGTGAACAGTGTAATTTACATTTTTTCTAATATAAATGTAGTTGATGGATCTTTAGGTGTGAAAATTAAAACAATCCATTAGAGATTTTTTCTAATGCGTTTGTTACATTACGAATTTTGCTTACCCTCCCAATATCAGTGGCCAGCAGAGAAAGGATTTATAAAGAAAAAAAATCAAGATACAGTAGAGTCTCGCTAATCCGGGTTTGACGGGACCGGACCCAGTCCGGATTACCGAAAGTCCGGATTAAACGGAATCAGTTTTAAAATGTCTGTAAAACAAGTTTTAGTTGGGTAAAACTATTAATCGATGTTTTTATTGTAAAAATTACTTCTATTAGTCTCAAAAAACCACTATTTAAGGTCTGTTCTGTCACCAGTCTGAATATCAAATAAATTAAATTAAAATGCATATATAGAAGGGACTTCCATGGAAACAAGCTGTGTTCGTAAATGAAATTCGAGCAAAGACTAATTATTTCACAAAAAGTTAAGACATTGTACACTGGCGGCTTGGCAAAATTTCACGGAACTCCGTTGAACCGCCACGCCGCTACGTGTTTCATACAATCCTCTCCCCCATCTCAGTAATATATAATTGTATTTCCTGGACACTACCTTTATATCTTCCGCCCTACATTTCTATGGAACCGAAACAAATTTATCGATGTTCTTACTTATTGATAATTATTCTAAATCTGTTTATTTTTAACAGAAATACCGGGTATTCCTCATGTAGGAACACCTGTAAACTATACTAGGAACTATTTTATAAATGTTAATAGACAATAAAAGCAGAAACCTCGATAATCTTAACAATTCATAAATCTGAACAGGCTCTGGTTCCAAATTGTACATAGTTTTTGGCCTGTCCGGATTATACGGATGTCCGGACTAGCGGGGTCCGGATTAGCGAGACTCTACTGTAATAAAAAACTACCTACGGTCGACCATTTGTCAGGACTGACCAAGTGCGGTTTAGCAATGTTGGCACTTAAAAACCAACTTCTAAACACTATCATTACCGATTTCATTAAATGACTTTGCCAAGCTAAAAGCTAGAAAAGTATATTTTTAAATGTTTTATAGTAAATTTGTTAATACATTTTTTTAAACAGCAAAAAACAGTACATAAATAACAGTAGTATAAATTAATTTGTTTATGAAATCCCCTATTCTTATGTTTTCATCAAAAGATGTGTAAATATTGAGTTGACTACATGTTTATGTTAGAAAGGTTCTTGTGAGGTTTATGTTTAAAATTTATGGGTATACATTGGTGTATATTGGGCATCAAATATAGATCTCGCATGTCCCAAAAAAAACCCCTTGAACCGGCCCTGCAGGTCCTAGATAAACAGATATGGCTTCCAATAGCCTTTCTGTATAGAAAATTAGATTTTGATATCTCAGAATCTTCAAAGATGTTGGGAATAGTTAAAAAAGAAACTTCTTCTTAAATCCCCACTTTTACCTCAACAACTTGGTCTTTTGTACTAGTAGTGCCCACAACCAATGTAGGATCATATAATTTTCTTTTTGTATTTCAGAGCCATTAAATAAAAATGTTACAATTAATAAATGTTTATATAATATTACATTTTTCAGGATCCCACTACTTAAATGGGAGGACCAGAGGAACTAGGACTAAGCATTTGGTATTAAAGATAGTTTGGGATATAAGAAAGAAAGACATAATAGGTTGAAGAGAATACAATCTGGTGTCAACTCTAAGCAAGATGGAAATAAACTCATGGAATAAAGAATGATTAATGAAATAATTTGGTTCTAGTATATTTATTTAAAAGGGTAAATCTATTCAGCCATTTGGATTTATCGTGCTGTGGAGTGGTAAGGAGAAGAGACATCTTAAACTGTACCTCATTTTCTACACAAATTTAGTTCATACAGTTTCAATTTCTCTTGTGAATGATTACTTTATTAACTTTTTCTTTATTTTCAAATAGGTAAGTTGTTACAAAATTAATAAAATCCTGCAAGAAAGTCAAAATGCACTTTTCATTTGCAAAATCAAGTATATAGCATCTTCAAATGTCATCTCCCCCATTGTCGTTTTCGTTGGATAGTTGTGTCAAGAGAGATATAAAAATACCAAAGACAAAACTAAGAACTAACAAAGAACTATGGTAGGTACAAAAAATGAACAGCACACATGTTAACTGTCAATAGTGAATAAACAAATTGTAAAAAAGGGAAAGGTAGGCCATTGCCATAGACCTTCCAAAGCTGGGCAAAACGGAATGAGGCGACCTCTGGTGGCCCGGATAAGAAATGAAATGAAATGAACATATTTGTTTTCAAGATTTTTACAAGTTGTTACATATGGATTGACAAAATGGGTTTACACAAAATAGTTCTGTAGGTTCAATAACATTTTAGTGTAAAACATTTCCTCCTCAATATTACATTAGTTTATAGAGAATAAATAAAAACAAAATATTCCTGGTATAAATTAATTATGAAAGAATTAATAATAAAATAAAAAATAAATAAAATAAAATACTAGTGTAAAGCATTTCATCCTCACTATTACCTTAGTTTAAAACAATAATAAAAAGCAAATATTCCTCGTATAAATCAGATCAGAGGGCATAAAAAAGTAAAATAATATAATAGGCTACGACATTTTCTTAGCTTTTATACAATAATAAGAGAAAAAGCTCCCACTCTAAAACAAAACTGAAAAATCTGAAATGGCAAGTAAAATAAAACTGATACAAAAAAGAAACGTATATGAGTTCTACATGCTCTAAATAAAAAAATAAAAAATTTAGCGTAAAACATTTCATCCTCACTAATATTAGTTAATGGAGTTAATAGTTTCTGGTATAAATTAATTAGCTAAGCAATGAAGAACCATGGTAGGTCCAAAAATGAACAACACACAAGTTAACTGTCAATAGTGAATAAACCAATTGTGAAAACGTTAAGGGAAAGGTCATAACCTTCCAAAGCCGGGCCAAAAGGAACGAGGCGACCTCTGGTGACCCAGATTAGAATAAAATAATAAACCAAACATGAGTCACTGGAGCTCACACAACTACTGGACATTAAATTGAATGGGCTTACAAATACATTTTTTATGTAAAAGTGTCTAGGGCCTATGATGACATACAGACCATTACATACTTTATGACCTTTCAGCAATACATTTTTTTATTTTTTTAACCCCATGTTTTAAGAAGGTTATCCCATTATCATTCTTCGTAACTGAATCAACAGACATATGGTTTTTAGATACATGTGGAACATTAACTACCTCATTTAAGTTTGTACTTCCTTGCATATCTGCCAGTATGATTAAAGATTTACCTGCAAGACAGGGCCGTTTCAACTAATAGGCAAGACTAGGCGGCTGCCTAGGGCGGCAAAATTTTAGGGGCGGCAAAAGGAAGGGAAAAAAATCATGATTAATCAAACAGCGAATAAAAATAGCAAATTAATAGAGAATAAATCGGTCCGAGGCAACTCAGACAAACTTTCTCATATATGTACGAGTTTATAATTACTTAGCCCAGTGTTTTCCATTTATTAGTTTTCATATGAAAATTTAATTATTATTGAACATTTCATCAACATTTATTATAAAAATAACTTCTCCTGGGCGGGGAATCGAACCTAGGTTCTCTCCGCGTTTTAAGCTATTTTCTCAGGAACTATATTTTTCCCGGGAAAACGCTTTATATCGTTAGATTCCTATTTAAATGGATTACATTTTCGATTTGTTTAATCAAAATCGTCGGAACTGTTTTCAAGAAATAATTATTTTCAGGCTTCTTCAGAGTTTTTGGGGGGTAGCGCCCCTAAATTTGGAGATAAAATTAATTTCTCGGTTTCGCCTCAGGGTATGATTTTTCTTAACATGTATTCCAAATTTCGTCAAAATCGGCCCAGTAGTTTAGGCACAGACGACAGACAACCACTTTTTTGGACTCAGGGGACCTTCAAATGTGTAAATCCATCAAAATCGAATTTTCGCGCCATTACAATACTTTCTCTTTACATGGGAAAGTAAAAATTGAGTGAGCTTTGGTTGATTCAGCTAGCCGAAGAAATAAATATTGAAAGCCAATTTTTTAGCCAAAAAAAAAAGAAGAAGAAAAAGGAAATTTTTCGCTTATGAATTAGCAGATGAACCCATCGCTGACCCCAATGTTTCAGAGTAAAATACTATTTTGCAATATTTGATGCGACAATTAGCTGTGTACAAGAACGATGCATACAGTTTAATGAAATTATTACATTTTCTATACAGTATAAGTGACCTCAAGATGAAAACTTCCAGAACTCATGGATTTGTTTATCAAATTATTTATGATACTGCTCTAACCTACAGTAGCCTTGGAGAAGCTTCATCTTTCCTATAAAGGACATTGCCATGACAGCTTTTTGTTCTGAACTTTCAGGAATAAGTAATCAAATACAAAAATATGCAACATCTGAATACGTGCTGAACTATCTTTGCCAAAGCAAGTTAGAAAATGCGGTTTTCCTAATTTTTTTGTTGTTCATTGTATCCTTTTACGAAGAACTGAAGAAGGGGGGGGGGGGCAGCATTTTTCAATTCTCGCCAAGGGCGGCAAAATACCTAGAAACGGCCCTGTTGCAAGACCAACATCAGGGTCGGTTCTTTTAATATTTTTTAAAAAGGAGGCATTATTAGTCTTGTGATCGGTAATACTGGAGAGCAAGCAGAAGCTGTAGAGTAGGGAAGAGATATATTTTAAATTAATTGGCCGGGTAGGTAAAAAACAGTCCTATTTCATCCAAACTTCAAACAAACATACTCTTTCACTATAAACTCATCATGATCAACTTTTATCTCATATTTAATAATAGTAAGACGCTTGCTTTAATTATACAAATAATGATTTTCTTTTAATTTTGCTTCTTTTCTAACTCCGCCATGTATAAGTAGTTAGCAATGTATACGTACTTAGCAGTGTGATTTTATAATTTATATTTCATGAAAAATGTAAGGAACTTCGTTCCTACCAGGTGTCCCGTAACACCACATGTATTTTTTTTATAATTACAGGGGAATCATCTGCAGCTTCCAAAACAGTTAACTGTTAAATATGAAGTCCCTTCTTCTCTTGAAAACATTGACAGTTTAGGTAAGGTGTTCATTCAATGCCAAAAAACAACTTAACTACCTTGATATTGTAGCAGTTCTTTAAAGCAAGGCATGTACAAGATTCCTTGGGACAGATGTGACTACTACATTTTTCTTTACCTCAGTAATAAAAAATGATTGAATATCTGGCATTAGTTTTAACTTTCTTTCCAACAATATTCATAGTAGTACACCCTCGTTTTCAAATTCATAGGTACATAGAAAATTTTATTAAAGGGATGTGGGATTCAAGGAACTATTGGTTGTTTGGTTATGTATAATAACTACAAGTTTCAGCTTCAAAAAACTATTATTTAGGCCTGACCAGCAAAAAAATAATTCTATGAAAGAATTGTAGTATATTTCGTTCGTAGGCAAAGGAGCTGGAAAGTTTTAAGACTTATCAGGTCGAACAGGGGTTTGTTGTGGTTAGTATCATGGCGGCTTCAATTATTCCTGAAACCAAATCGGTTGACCAGGATATAGACAAACTGATTTGGTGTGAGAGGGAAGCTATTGCGAGTTCCCAGTTTACAAACGTAGTCGTTTTTATTGTTTTAAGTTTCTAATTAGTAGCAAAATAAAACTCACAAAATGTAGGATAAAGGAGGACAAAAAAATTACCGATCAGAGTGAAGTAAAGAAAATGTTTTTCCACTTTTACATTTTTAATAGAAGCTATAATAACCTAACTGTCGGTGATCTGGGCTCAGTCAAAAATGTCACAACCTCTGCCCTCTAACACTCATATACTTAAGGCTCTACCGCCCTTTGAGGTTAAAAAAAAACAACCATAAAATTAAAATTTTATTGGTTCTAAGCAAGATATCAAAAATCTAAGAACAGGCTTCATACCCAATTTCAATTCTGCACAATTTAAACCCTATTTCAACTTCCTATGATAAATAGTGCAGGGGCCATTTCAATACAACGATAAAACTCGCTGTATTGAAATATTTGTAGTATTTATTGTAGTATGGAGTTGAAATAGGGCTCAAATTGTGCAGAATTAAAATTATGAATGAAGCATGAACTTAGATTTTTGATATCTTGCTTAGAATCAATAAAATTTCCATTTGAATGATTTTTCTAACCTCAAAGGGCGGTAGAGCCTTAAGAACCGGGTCATTTTTTTAGGTTGGTCTTTTAGAATGCACCGGTTACTTCTGACCAGATTAATTATTCAAAACGTACTCATAGTTTACTAGCGTTATTTCTTCCTGACCTGAAATGAAATAATCTGACCCACAATAATGCTACAGTAATAACAAATAGAATACATTTTAACCTGCACAATTCTGAGAAGGTTGACCTGACCTGCAAATTAGTACCTCATGAATAGACTTGTCTAGCACACAACAGTAATACTACTTATTGATCCTAGCAAGTCATCAGAGCAAGCATATGACTAAACACTTAGCCTAAAGTCGGATGAAGATGAGAGTTATCTCTGACAGTGGAGGTTGGCCAACTTATGTGAGGGGGAAAAATAGTGCCATTAAGTGGTTGATCTTAAGGTCATGCTCCTTGGCCAGTGACATTTTTGTTTGCCTGGTTGGCCCAACCTTCTTATCACAAGCTCTCATTGCCTCCCTTCCCCTTTTTTATATTTTGTTTTCAAGCTTACCAAAGGTAATGGAAGCATTGTGTTCACTTTTAAGGACAAAAAAGTTTTGTCTCCGATTTTAAAAACTCCAAGACAGAAATCCGTTTTAGACCAAAGGGAACATTTTTGGTCTCGTGTCAGTCTGTGTTTCCTCGAACCTTTCTGTGTGTCTGAAACGTGTGACGATAACTTGAGTAAAAGTAAAACTAGACCGATTTTGATTAAATTTGGTAGACATGTTCATTTTACCCAAGACGAGTTCATTAGACAATGTTATCCACCCAAGCGTTTGCATACAAAGCTCACGTAAACGTGAATTTCAAATTTAAAATTGAAATTTTAGGTCGGGAAAAAATCAAATGTCATCTATTCAATGAGACAAATATTTTTGTCAAATACAATTTTTTAGTAAAACCAACAGCGACACCGGTATGGTGTTAAAGATCGCTGAAACTATTGATAGTTTTTATTATGGAGAGAATGCGTTCTGAGAATGCGAGGAAGCTATGGGTCATTCTAATAAGCAATGTATTTCCCCCCCCCCCCCCACGCTATCAATTTTTTTTCCAAATCAGACTGTAAATATAGAACTTTTTTTCAACTCGATGTTAGGTGTACCTTGAAACTTGGCTTCCAAGAATCATGAGATCCAAGAAGGATCTCATGTGTTTAGACAAATCTGTCATACATGAAACAAAACGTCTTGAGCCGAGATGACATATGTACAATATATTATAATGGTTATCTACCTAATTATGGTTGAAATAATAATATTTTGTGCTGCTTAATATACCTATTTAGTAAAAGCGGCCTTATTAGCTTTCCCCGTTTTAAGTCTAGTCTCTACTCCCCTGACTACGTCACACTAATTTCAAGATGTTGATAAATAATATAATAATGAAGAAACTTCAATAAATTAATAATTTAGTTTTAAGACAAACCCGTTGACTTAAGACAAAAGTTTGACGCACACAAATACGTATAACTTATTTACTTTCCACGATACTTATTTTACCGATATATTTACGCACATACTGGGCACAATATGCTGACTGTATGATCATTACATCGATCATCGGATCATTATCATAAACTAAACAATAGAGGAAAACGGAATTGATAACTGACAACTGACAGCAGCAACAGGCAACAGGTATTAGATGTACGATAGCAGTGCTATTAAAGGTAAGTGTCAAATTGACCAACTAATCTTAACCTAATATTAAAAATTTACATTTTTTGTACCCCCATTGATAGCTTGAACTTTAAAAAACGAAGTAAACCAAATCAATAATATCTAATTAAAAAGAAAAATAATTAATCGAAGAATTAACCTGTAAGTAAGTTGGTAGATTCAGAGGGTAAGGGAAGAGTGAAACGAGATTTGTGATACTGAATGATATAGCGATTTCTGAGGGGTGAGATAGAACGAGAAATGTAGTGAGATAGAGACACAATGTGACAAATAAAGTGATATAGAGTGACATAAGGACACCGTCTTCTCTTTCTCTAAAACGATTATTAACGAGATTAAGTTATCTAGAGTATACTAACTGTAATGACCTATTTCACATCGCAATATATATTGTAAATAAAGTAATAGTGACTAAAATTTAAGAAAATTTAAATGATTACTTACAAGTATGAGTGAGAGGGATGATGAAGAATCTGTTGGTACAAACTAACCAAATCGTGATTTTTATCGTAAGTTCATATTCCGAATACGTTAAATGTACATAATTATACAACAAAAAATCGATGATGCACTTAATAGTTTAATTAAACCCAATTGAACATTTGAATTTTTACTAATAGGTTATGAAAATGATTGACGATTTGACGATCTCAACAATATTTTGCGAACAAAAAAAAAAAACTTGTTTTTACTTAATTTGAAAGTTTGTAGCTTGATTTACGTTAAACGTTACTAATATCTTAAACTAAACAGATGAAACATTTTTAAAAGCACGGAAAGAATAGTTCTTACAGAAGAATTTGCCGATCGAAAAGCAGGTTGAATTCGAAAAGAAGAAGAGCTTCGCATTGCAAATCGTGGTCGAGCCGTACAGTGACAGTGTTGCCACCAATATTTAAAATGTAAACAAAGATCGACTTACGATTATAATCCTTTTAACTCCGTCAAGAAATCATTCTACACAATTATAGATGAATGGTGATCCCTCAAAATTTATTGTTATTGTGTGTGGGTCCTAAGGGATGTAATATAAAACAAACAAAATATCATATGACTATATTTCGACTCCACCTTGAGTAATTTTCAAGCATCATTTTCAGGGCTACGAACTTTAATCATTTGCTGTACAAAATCGTCATTTAAAATTAATAGTTATTATTTTAGTAATTTATTTTAGTGCTTATTCAGTGACTAGACTTGTTCCTCAGTAGGATCATACCCCAATTCCTCACATTCATATTTATTCAAATTCCTGCTTGTAAACTTTTAACAATAATTTTTATAACAAAAAACATCTACACAATACCTAACACATAAACATACCAACAATTCTCACTTATTGAATTAAATTAATTAACTGACTATTTTTTGAAAAAAAATCACAGCTCTAGTGTTACATTCGTAGCTCTGAAAATGATGCTAGAAAATGACTCAAGGTGGAGTCAAAATATAGCCATATGATATAGGAGTTTGTTTTATATTACAATTACATCCCTAAGGACCCACACACAACAACAATAATATTCTACACAATATTTACAATTTGTTATAGATCTGGTAAATATGTAAAATTTGGCCCACCTATTTCTAATTGTCCGATTTACTTGATTTTTGCTTCTGAGCTTACCGAAGGTAATGGAAGCTATGTGATCGTTTCGAAGAACGAAAATATTTTAGGTCTCCGATTTCAAAAATTCCAAGACAGAAATCCATTTCAGATATCAGGGAACATTTTTGGTTCCATGTCTGTCTGTCGTTCGATTTTTGCGAACCAACATATCTTAAAAACTATATGTCTGATTTTAATTAAATTTAGATGGTAGGTCATAATTAGCCCATTGTTGGTCCCATATAAGTTTCAACCTTCTGCGCTCATTTGTTTCTCTTCCACATGCACACAAACATACACCTATTTACACCTATAGCTTCAAAAGTACACAGATGGTATTTGTATGAAACTTTTACAGTTTATCGAAAGTAACCCGCAGATATCCCAAGATTAATTTGAACCGTCTGCGCTCTTTAGCTTTTGCTAAATTGATACTTTAACTCATGTAAAAAATTAAAACAATTTTGACAGATTAAAAGATGGGAAAACAATTAAACAAATTAGACAATAATGGCTTGTAAAAAAAGCATAAAACCATTACAGTACGTGGATAGGCTGCGAGGAAGCTATGTGCCACACCAATTAGCAGTCTATTTTTTTTAACTGTATCTTCTAAAATTATAAAAGTGATTCTGGTTATAGCATCTTGATAAATTCAATAGTTTTTTTGTTTGTTTATTTAAAAATATGTAAAGTGTCACTTCCTACTTAACTAAGCATAACCTTTCAACATGTTCCTTAAAAAGTGACACTTTAAGCATTAAAAAAAAAACGACTGAATTTATCGAGATGCTACAACTGGAATCGTTTTTATACTGTAAAAAGAAACAGTTTATATAAAACTTCAAGTAAATAGGACAATTAGAAATAGTGCAGTTCGCAGTTCGCTACCATTTTTTAAAAAGTAATCGTAGTAATGTCAGAAATTTATTTGTTAGTTTACAATTTTACTATATGAAAAATTGTCTAACTTATACAACTTTATTCAAATTAATATTTTATTTATTTTAAATCAAATTATAATTATCATTAACTACGGGAGACATACAGAAAAAATAGACCCCAGCTCCGGGACTTAAACCACAAGCCTCCTATATATCCGTTACAGCTTACAGGCGCTCTTACCAACTGAGCTATACTGGAGAATGATCTTTCTTTGTTGCTCCCGATACCAAGTCCCGAGTCCAAGCTTTCAATCTTTTCTACAAGCCTAGCAAGCCAATATTCACGGCAATAGAACTAGACCGAGAATTAACGCTTATAATTATATATTACTCAGTTAGTACCTGTACCTAGTACAATCAATTAGAAATTCAATTATAATTTCAAATTATAAAAGTATATTTTTCTCTGTATGTCTCCCGTAGTTAATAAGTTCTATTTTTCTCTGTATGTCTCCCATAGTTAATGATGTCTATTTTTCTCTGTATGTCTCCCGTAGTTAATGATAATTATAATTTGATTTAAATTAAAATTTAATCTTTCCGTAGTATGAATAGTATATAAAAATATATATTTTATTTATATAAAACAGTAGGCCCACTTTTGTCACAATTTAATGATGATTAAATATTTTGTTTTTCTATTATGCAAACCTTTCATCGATGTATCTATGCACCTTTCTTAGAAGACCCTTAAAATTTTACTTAAAAGCCAGGCACACACAGCACTGGTGGCTGTCTGTAAAGTCTGTGCCAAATGAGTTTTATTTTTTTCAACTTTACTAGTAGCAGTCAACGCACAAAAACTCAATTGACACAGACTGTAGTGTCCGTGTAGGGTAATCAGTGGTCACTGCATGTAGAACTTCCAGCGGGTGGTAACTAACTAGCTCTGGCTAACTCAATGTGAACTCCAACATGAAACCCTTTTCCTGAATTAAATAGGCAATGTAATTAGAACATTCAAAGATCCTATATTACTATTAAGTGTATCACAGTTTAAGCAATCACAAGAAAAGTAGACACTTTAACACACAACTGAAGTTGCACGACGAGAAATTCTTCTGCTTTATCATTCTAATGTTAGTATTTTTGCTCCAAGCTCTGACTTATATTATTATTTTAATAAATTCATATTTAATCGGATAAAACCCCACCTTATCATAAAATTGTGTTTTGAAAACTCACTTTGCTGTCAGGGGTTTAATAATCATTTCTTAGAGCTACATAATTGGGAGTAATAAATAAACATAATAATATTTTTGTCTTGATTTAAATATGTTATCCAAAACCCAACAGTTAATAATTGACACAATCTTCAGTAGTCTAACAGTGGCGAGCAAATTTGCAAGGAGAACAGCAGCAAGACCCTGCAAAAAGGGGGCCCTGCAGCTCGAGTATGAGAGCAGTTGGATTTTAATCTTTGAAGTAAATAGCATTGGACATGGTCAGTTGTTAAATGGATGACCACAGCTCTGGGATCGATTCTTAGACAGGGCCCTCCTCAAAGTCCATCCAGCATTGTTTAAAACAAATGGGAAGCTGACCGAAAGATTTAGGTCCACCAGGTTTCAGCCTGGAAAACCATTGTCACCACTGTCATGGTGGTTTGATAAAAATTGATCAAACATAACCAGAGTTGTGAAGACATGGTATACCGACCAACACTTCACTCATGCGTGAAGGGTTAGGTTGTCTGCTATTAATTCAGTGTTGGATTGATACAAGGCTCCCCGTGCTTTCATGGTCTATATATGGCTAGTCGGGCGTAAGCTCCCAGATTTTTTTAAAAAAAGACCCTGTGAATGCTGCAGCTTGAGGCAGGTAGCAGGCACTGTGTGAGCACCAGGTCTGTGTAAAAACTATAAACAAATAATAGGCCCCAGCTTGTGGCCAAGTGTGAAGAGCCCCAATCTAGACAAGTATATTTATTTGTCCCAGCTGAAATTGAAACTGAAATGTAAACAATCACCTGCTGACAGGGCCGTCCCTAGGGGGGGTCAACCGGGTCAAGCTGACCCGGGCGCCACGTCTAGGGGGGCGTCGCCAGGCCCCTTGTCTTAAAATATTAGGTGAATTTGGTAATAAAGGGGGGCGCCGCATGTGCTTTTGACCCGGGCGCCTAAACCCCTAGGGACGGCCCTGCCTGCTGAATACTTTATAAATATGTTTAATAATAAATAAAGCAAAATAGATATTATGGGATTTAAATGCAGTGTTATTATGCATATGAGAAAGGTTTTTTTTTTAGATTTTGTCAGACCTATTTTTTTTTTCATCATACATTTTTACTAAAGATTGGGTAAATTTAGAACAGCTTAATGTTTGTTTAATCTAAATTATAATGGATATAGCTGCTACATTTTTTTCCAAATATTAATCCTAAAGATTTAATTTGATATTTCTAATCAATGTGTTCCTTCCGTGTTGGTTTAAGTAATTTAGCATTTGTTTGTGGTTTAATTTTGTGACTATAATATAAAAAGGATTAGTATTTCTCTGTATTACCTACTTATTAAATTTGCAATCAAATTTACCAAATATAAAATCAATAAATAACTAAGTGAAATCTGCGTCACGAAGGAGTTGAAGTCCGACGTTTTGTTTCCACCAGTAGTATATAAGACAGAATGTCCAAGGCAACTGAGAAACTAGAGACAATTTTAGAAAGAATTTGGATAAAGGACAACGATTACAGGGCAATTTCTCTTCTACCAATAACCTTTAAAATACCCTCTAGTCCTAAAAGCAGAATAGAACCAGTAATAGATCCTGGGAGAACATCAACAAGAATATATGGAAGGTAGATTTTGTATAGGACACGTTTCAAGGTGTTTTTGGGTTCATCCAACAATTTCAGACAAAAAGAATACTAGTTTGTTTCATACAGTGTACCTCTGTATCAAGGAGGACAGCAACATTTTTTAATTTTTTGCCGAATGTCGCGTGGAACTTGTAATGAATTGCTTAGAATATTGAACAACAGTTTCACCAGTAAAGACATACTTATATGAGGGACGCAGTCAACCCCTGATTTGATTGAAGGAATGGGGCTGAGTGGCAGGGAGTTAGGTGGCACTGTCTGACAGGCTCAATTGAAAACAATGGGCTCACCGGGTGGCGTCACCTGTAGGTGGCGGCTAGACCCTGGGACGGTTGACCGGGTAGTGCCACCCGGCGGGTGGCTCCACTCGTGTGACAGGTTGCATTCTATTCTTATTGCTGACAGGGTGGCGAAGTGTGTTGCTACCCTTAGACTGATGTTATGTGGGCATTCGAAAAAGAAGTGATGCAAGTCCTTGTTTTCCTTCATGTTGCAGACAGTGCATTGTTCGGTTGTGTTGAATCCATACTTGATTCCTTTAAAGTAAATTGATATTTTCTCTTTGTTGCTTAGTCTTAGCTGGCAAATAATTCTTAGCAAATAAATGTATTATTCCCCAAGTCCAAGCAAACTAATATGACTGTAGAGAGGATTGTAGGATGAAGCTAAGGTTGACTCTACATCCAGTGACAGGCAGTGGTTTGATCAGGCCGACACTATGTTCTTAACATGTTTTTTGAAAATAAATAAGGTTCCGTCGATGCCCGACAAGTTGTTAGCACCGACTTTAGTTAAATGATTTTTTAACTGGGTATACCAGTTATAATCGTAATTATTATTAGTTTCCTTGTCTATTTTAACGTGAGCTGAGAGACAGAGCCTTGAGATGTCGTCTTGTGGTTTGTCTAAGACAGTCTGGAACCAAGTAAGAGCACATTTTACAACCATCGTGCTTAAGTGATTTGGAGTGTTCCATGGCAAGTGAAATACACGTTTGTAGTAGGCTGCTTGAGTGCTCACTATATCTTGTAGGTATCTTTGAGCCCACACTTCTGACCCATAAAGGAGAGTTGAGCTGGTTATAGATGTGAACGGTTGTTTTTTTGTACAGAGAGCATCGGATTTAGTCTTCTTCAGTATTTCATGGATCCTGTAGGCTGCTTGGGTTGCTCTTTTTTTCATTTCTTTACAGCAGAGAGCGAATTTGAGTGTATGTGAGAATGAGAATTTAACACAAGGTATGTGTAGCTGTCCGTGCACTCAATTACTTGATCTCCTAGATAAGATGGTTTGAAGTGAAGGATATTGGGTGATCTGTGAAAGGTTAGGATTTTAGTCTTGTCAGTGATGATAACGAGAGAATTTAAGTTGCAGTAACTATGTAAGATTTTAAGTTTAGTTTGAGCATCATGCCAAGAGTCAGCTGGGATGACAAGATCGTCGGCGAATAGAAGTATAAATACCTCGTAAAGGTTTTCTAGTGAAAATCCTCTTGCTCCTTGTTCTCTGAAAAATGAAACTATATCTGAGATGAATAAAATATACAATAGGGGGCTTAGAGGATCTCTTTGTAAAACTCCTTCTGTGAGGTCTATGGGGAGTGACAGTTAGTTCCATGTTTAATTCTGATTGTTGCCTGTAGATCCTGGGAGAACATCAACAAGAATATATGGAAGGTAGATTTTGTATAGGACACGTTTCAAGTCTGGAAACAATAATTAGAGACCAATAAACTATTAATATTGTGTAAAATTTGTCAATATCAATAATAGCATAATACTCCTTAGTTTTTACAGAATATTTTAGACAGTAAATCACTTTTTATGGCACACAAAGTTTGGAGTAGATAGTAAAACCATTAATATTAAGTGCAAGGTTAAAGTTGATATTGAGAAAAAAGTAACATTCATGGAAGAACTTCTAGAATAATTTGAAATTAACCCTTGGGTGCGCGTGGTTTAATACAGACACGAGGAGGCGCGGATAAAAAAAATAATAAAACCAATTTAAATATGTTTTATAATATTTTTCTAAAATGATTTCAAGTTTATATTTATTTTACCTGTTGTGTGGGCATATAAAACAGATTAAGTCCTATCAGGGGTGCCTCCCCGGTCTATAGGCGAAATTGTTAAATAAAAAGGTGTATTTTTAAGAGTAGTATTTTTTTTTTTTAAATTCTCTTTGAATTTCTATTTCTATTACTAAAATTAATCAAATATCCTAAGATTTCTAACTAAGGAATTATATTGAGTGATAAACTTTACATAAACGACATGATATTTCTTATAAAATAGAAAGATTTTTAGATTTGCATGCTATGTAGTGAGACAATGAAGCTATAGACACTCAACAAATAAAAGATAATTCAGTTCTAAGATATATGTAGTTCAAAAATATATATTTATTTCTAGATATGTAGTTAAAATGCTAAGCGACTAACCTATAGAGTAGTTCTGTAGTAGTGAAGAACCAAGTATTTATTATTAAGATTAAACTATAATGTCCATAAGAAATGTCGTGACGTAGTTAAGATGATGAAAAATACACAAAGTTGACTTACTGAGAAAGGGTTTATATTTTTCACCTTTTTCGTATTTTATACGAATTGACAATCACAATCACAACCATAAAAAATCAAAAAAAACTTAAACCTAGTTTTTCATCTGCTTCCATGGCAACGCCCAATGCTTTTTTAAACTCAAAACAACAAAAAAATATAAAATATACCAAAAAAATCGCTTTCGCGACATTCCCAGGGAAGCGTTAAACATTAAGCTGGGTAATAATCCAAAATCGGAAATGCTGCGACTTGGTCAGCCCATTTTTTAATTTTGTCTCTTGCATCAGCCGCTGCTTGTCTTCTTGGTCGTTGCATCGATTGAAGTGGTTGCCCAGGCTGAGTTGTGTCCTTCTCGTCAACAGTTGCTTGTAACTCAAGTGGGTACAAATGTCCAATAGATCTTGTAAGCAATTTTCCTTCAGCAAGTTTAATCTTGGCCGTCCGCACGGCCCCATCCCGGCCTTGAAACAATTTAATAATTTTACCTAGCTTCCACCGACTTCGTGGATTATCACCTCTAACTTGGACAACATCACCAAGTTGCGCATCTCCGGCTCGAATGCGCCCTTGGTTTATTTTATACTGGTACCTTTCTCGTAAACATAGATATCGGACCAAACTTTCCAAAAGTTATCAAGTAGGCTTTGGTGGCGAAGCCTGAGATTTCGCACGTCTGCTTGACATAAAGTTGGTAATCCTAAGTCTTCTAGATCAACCTCTGGTTCCTCTAGATGTGGAATCAAAAAATGAGCTGGGGTCAGCGGCCGTTTGGAGTCACTGTCGTTAATATATGTAAGTGGACGCGAATTCACGATATTCTCTACCTCTGTAAGAACGGTTTCCAACTCACTAATAGTGAGCCTCACACCACCAACGGTCCTTCTCAGGCAGTTTTTTACATTGGATATCAACCGCTCATAAAACCCACCCATCCAGGGGGAAAGTTCTGGGATGAATTTCCACATAATTTTGAAACAAGTTTTTTCAATGACCGAATTTACTGCTTTAAAACAGTTTATATTAGTTAATCTACCACCACATCTAATAATTCCCTCATTATCATAAAATAAATTAAGTTGTGTTTTTAAGTTGTTGGCGTTTAAATCTATGTAATAAGACTGTACATAAAGTTCCCACATTGTTTTGGCTCTTTTATAGTCTTTAGGAACCAACCATTGGTCGAGCTTAATGCGCTTAAATTTACCAACTGCTCTTATAAATGAATATGTAACTTTTATTAATAGTTTATAATCAGAATAACGTTCAAAGTTAATACCAAATGGAGCTACTACATTATTTTGAGTTTTTTCAACTGTTGCTAATGTCGGCCCCTCAGAAAAATGTTCAGTATCCTGAAAAAGTAAGTCGTCCTTTCTCAAATCAAATTTTGGCCACTGTTCAACAGGTTGGAGTAAAAATTCAGGTCCATGCCACCAAAGAGTGGAGGCTAGTATATTATTGACATTAAGTATCGGTTTAGTAGCTAAATCGGCCGGATTTTGCTCCGATGGTGTAAACCGGAAAACGCAATTCGATTTTGATTTTATTTCTTTTAGTCTGTTTCTTATGAAAATTGGTTGAACTTTCTCTGAATTAATCCAGTGTAGAGTGCATTTCGAATCTGTCCATACACTAATATGCTTAACAGTCAAGTCAATATTTAATAAAACTAATTTTAAAGTTCTAACTCCTATCGTTACAGCTAACAATTCCATCCTAGGTATACTAATTTTATTCTTGTCTAAAGGAGCTAATCTATTTTTTGCATACATCAGATTACTACTAATTAAGCCTGAGGAAGATCTAGATAAAATATATATACAACATACGTATGCTTCAATTGAAGCATCACAAAAGCAATGTATCTCATAATCTGCATCCTTGAGAGTAGAAAGTCTAATAAAATTTAAAGTATGAATCCTTTCGAGTTGACATACTATATTTTCCCATAAAGAAGTATCTGAAACAGTTTCCTCCCAGTTCTTTTGAGTGGCCCAAAGTTCTCTCAAAAATAGTTTTGCCTTCAAAAGAACAGGTAACAGTAGACCCAAATGATCAAATATGGAGGCGAAAAGTTTTAAAACTGATCTTTTACTCACTGTAGAAGATACTGTTTTTATATTATTTTTAAAGCCTAATCAGTCATTTTTTGTATCCCATACAAGTCCTAAGACATCCAGCTTAGTTTTAGACATCCGCTCATCTTCTGGAATTATCTTATTTAAGCCTTGTGAGATTAGAGTGATAATTTGAGTAGTTCTATAATAATTCTCTACAGCCTTATCTTCCACCTCTCTAAATGGTGGGTCCGTTATTCCTCTGTTTTCAAGAGCGATAGGATCTTTCAAACGCATTGATGGTAAAAGCTCATTATTAAGTATTGCGTAAGTAGCTACATTATGTGACGATGGAATTGTAAAAGGATGCCTTCCTGCTAAGATCCATCCTAATTTTGAATTAAATAAGTATAAACCGGACTTAATCTCAACTTTTTCTCCTGTTACTATATCCCAGTAATAGTCATTGCCAAGTATAATGTCAATTGGCATATCAGGGTTTTTGTCGGCTATTTTATAATTAGCGAACTTAGTATCAATCTCTGTTGGGTCGAAGGTATTGGTTTTAAAGTTGCCGGTTAAAACCGGAACAACATTAGCGTAGATATCTAATGTTTTATTATTGTTTAAACAAATTTTTAATTTTGTTAGAGTACTTTTGATGATATTGGCAGTGGAATTTCCAAAAGTAAATACGGAAAGATATTGAGTTTCTAATGCCGGTGCTCCTAATTTTTGTGCAAGTGCCTGGTTTATATAAGTTCGTTGGGCACCCCCGTCTAACAATATTCGAGTAGAAAAACTCCCGTTCGGCCCTTTGACGCATGCAGTTGCTGTTTGCATTACAACAGATTCTCCTCCCGATAAGAGCGAGACATCAGTTTCGTTGTTACTTTTCCTGATCTCAGTTACTTGAACATGAACTTCGGGAAATTTAGTTGGGCACAAGCTTCTGTGATGATTGTGTTTCATCTGACAGTGGGCACACGGCTTAAAGTTTTTACAATTTTTTATTGAATGTTTTTGTAAACAAATAAAACATCGCCCTTTAATTCTTTCTTTTCTTTCATTTAGTGTTTTATAATTTTGACATTCATCACTCCAGTGGTCCGATTGACAATATAAACATTTTTTAAAACCAGCTGAAATATTTTGATTAGTTTGACATTTAGATTTATTTTTAAATTTTTCATTTGATTCTGGTGCCGCAAGGGTTTCGGTTGTCAAGTGATATTGTTTGGTCACGTCACTGTCATAATTTTTATTTGTCACATTAAAAAGGTCGCTATTTCCACTATTTATTTCACACTCATTTTTTGTAAAATAATCTGCCTTTTCCCTCGCCTTAACAAGTCCTAAAAGAGATTTCCTAAGTTCTTTCGTGGTAGAAATTCCCATTTCATTAATTTTTATTAAAATATCTGAGGGCAATTTACTATAAATTAATGAAACAAAAAGATTCCCGTCAGTATTTTCACCTAAAGTGGTTAGAGTTCGTAAATGTAATTCTATTTTATCAATAGTTTGCCGTAAAGAGATAGTATTACTATCAGCTTTAGGTATATTTCTTAGAGCACTATAATGCGCGTGTATATTCACGGATTTATCCCCATACCTATCTTTAAGGACGTCTACAACCGTATCATAGTTCTCGGGGCAGATTTTATAACCTTCAACACATCGTTTGGCTTCCCCTTTTAATAAACTCAATAAGTACGTTAGTTTGGTTATGTTTTCAAAATTTTGACCATGAACTGCGACTTCAAACGAGCCCCAGAATGACTCCCAATCTAGGATAGACCCGCTAAAAATTGGAAGAGTTAATTTTGGTAACTTCGCAATGGGATTGGGTTTGCACTGAGAAGGACCCTCAGTAGTGATCGTATCACTACTAGCAGTTAAAGGAAGCAGAGGTAGTTTTTTAGAGTTTAGAGAGATGAAAACTTGGAGTCTCGCTGAGACGTCTGCCGCGTCCAGTAGTAAAGTTTCGTACTCTCCGGCTTTCTCCTCTAGCTTCGTAGCCTCGTCCGGATCCACCTCAGATAGGTCTAAAAGTTTAGATTTTAAAAGTTCTACCCGATCTGTAACAGTTTTTAGTCTAGATAAAAGAGACATACCATCATCCACAGTTTTTTCCTTCTTCTCCATGAAGTCCTCCGCTAGCTTGGTTATCTTAGTCAGATGCGCCTTTGCAGGTCCCATAGCTTGCCTTAACGCTCCTCCCGTGGACATTGTTCAATAGTCTGCTACCATGGCAACGCCCAATGCTTTTTTAAACTCAAAACAACAAAAAAATATAAAATATACCAAAAAAATCGCTTTCGCGACAAGAAAGTTGGTGTCCACAGTCACAAAACATATAAACATAATCTCTACTTTTTGACTCTGAGCAATCACTTCTACACACGTTGCCGTACTACCTATGAATGCTTTTCCCGTCTCTCTCTCCTGGTCCCCGCTAGAGCAGTCTCCAAGAGCCCTCCAACAGAGTGCTTTTCCTGATCCTCTGACAGTGTCGGGGCCAAATACAAAAAATAAATTAGGCAACAACAAATAACTAAACAAAATTTTTGACTAAAGAGGAATTTGAACAAGGGGACTCTACTCTCTTTGAAAAATATATAAAGTAAAAGGCTTTCGACCACTGTCAATACTTTGAGTAACTTGAATAACGAATCAATATATAAAGCTGGTAGGTAATTTATTTATTAATTTTGTTCACTTCATCATTTATTTATATTTCCTTGAAGAAAAATATCATTTATTTGTTGTTAGATTATATATGTTTACCAGTTGGTAAATTCTGAATGAACTATTTATTATGCTTTAATTTTCAAAAAATCGGTGCTGCCTTACTTGCTACATTATACATAGTAAAAATAATTAAAGCAAACCTTATAGAAAAACCTTTATCTCCAGGCACCCTTGACTTGTGTTAGAGGACGTCCAGTAAGATTCCTTAAACAACAAAATAAATATAAATAACTAAATAAAATGAATCACTTAAAAAAAGGATGTAGAATAAGGTGAGTTTACTTTTGAACTTTCTTTGGACAAGCATTATAATTGTTTTTTTCTCCGGCATGATTTTTATTTTGCTTGTACAAATATATTTTGGGTAACTTTCTCATTTCTTAAAATGAGAAAAAAAAAAATAATAATTTTACTTATAAAGTTGGTTCAAACAATGAAATATGAACAACTAAACATTCTTAAAAGCATTTCATGCTCTCAACCAAAAGAGAGATAGTACATGATATTTTTTTGACAAATTTTCAATGTAGAATAAGTTTGTATTAGTTACTCGCCCCTTTTTTGATTTGATAACCCTATCTATTGTAACTGCTAAGATCATTGTATAATAATTTCAAGATAAAAAGAACTTTTTATATACTACGTTTTTAAATTTTCTGTTGAATCGTATGTAATGTTGATAATATAGTTGTTATTTGTTATTGTTATATAATATATAATGTTAGTGAAAAAAAGAATAGTTCTGAATTTATTTACTTCACATAAATGACAACCATCCAGAGAGCTGATCTTAAACTTATAAAAGGATAAATCTTTGTACAACGGATCTCCCCAACACCAAATCTAAGCATGCCATCGATATATTTGAAATAATATAATCGTCATTTCCTGTTTTGCTGTCATTCAATGTTTATCTATCACAAATTTGAGACCCGTCAAAATGAAGATTGCGTAAATATTGGATATGGCAAAACAAATAAAATAACTTGCGGATTTTTTCCGAACTAACTTTCCGCACAGCAAAATTTGCTGAAAACTAATTAAATTCTGCTGAAAGATGGCTAAAAGTATTAAAATAATGCATTGTCATCGTGTTCTGAGCTATGCTAAAAGTTTCAAATGTCTAGCTATTCGGGAAGTTAGTTAGAAATCGATTGCCAGATTTGTACCGGACAAACAAACAAACAAACAAGAATGCAAGCTAATAAAAACGTAGTAAAAAAAGAAGTAGTAATACACAGGCTATATCCATCCTAAAGAACCAAGTGGTGCTTCTTTAGATTGTTACTCCCTTATGTGTTTTTAGAATATAAATGACTAACAAAATAACTATTAAGGCAAAGTCATGTTTAGTCCAATGTACTTTGGGACAAAGGAATATTAATCTTCTGTTTTTGTAAGGGGAGAAACAGACTAAAGATGAACATTCCATACACCTTGTTTAGATTGTTACTCCCCCTCTGTTTTCTTTATAAGGGGAGTAACAATCTAAAGAAGTGCCAACCAAGTAATACATTGATTAAATTTTCATTTGAATTTAAAAAAAACGACTAAATGAAATTAGCATTTAAGGGATATAGATAAGGAGAAAGTTTGCTTTAGAATACTATCTTTGGGCAAGCTATATTATTTTATATTGAAATATGTTTAACTAAAAAATTCTAGAGGGCATTTCTTAATATTTTATAATAAATATTAAAAGTAAAATACATGTATCAGTTATTTACTCTTTTGGAGCTGACAACCCCATCTTAAGATACTCAACCTATATTACAAATCATCCATGTAGCTTCCTTAAACAAAAATTAAGTGTAGTAATAAAAATATAAGGTGTAGTAATAATGAAAACCCTTTTGGTACCATGAATGTGGAAGAATTAAAAAATAAAATTAAGGATATAACTAAAGAAGATGATGAAGTATTAATATCCTAATGTGTTACATACCTATTCACCAGCATCCTTCCCTTTTGATGAAATTTTTAAACTAGTTAACCAAAATTGGGATACTATTAATAAATAATATAAATTCATGAAATAGAATAAATAAAAATATTAATATTCAATATAAAGAAGTAGATATTCAATAAGCTAAGGTATTACTTAACATAGGTTTTTTAAATAGATTAGTTCAACTGTCCTCTCTAATAAAAACTTTCTATATACATTTTAAATAAATCCCTTATTAACATATCAAAGAACTACATACTATCATGAGTGATCATCACTCCATTTAATTATTAAATTCAGATTAAATCCCTTTTAAATTATCTCCCCATTCTGATAAAATTTTAATATTAATTAAAGGTATTTTGAAGATGAGCAACTGCCTTTTATGTTAAAAACATACCTTCTTTAGCATCGGTGAAAGAAACATGCTCGTGAAAAAAACAAAAATAAACAGGTCAAGAGTGTGCTAGTCAGCACACAGCGAGGGTCCGTAGGCCACACTGTATACTTAATGTAGTACCCTATTGATCGTGTTTTTTAAAATGCTAAAAAGCTTACTTTGAACTATCCTATGGGTCTGATATTCTCAAAACACATAAAAGAACTTTTGATAAAGTATTTTTTTTGCCACTGAACCGGACTACATCAAAAAAACGTATTTTGTCAATAAAAAATAAAATAATATTTTCTTCGAAATTTCCAAAAAGTGGTATCTTTACTTTTGGTCGAAGAATGTTCAGGAATTTTTTCAGATTTTTTGCACTTCACATAAGCGAGATAGAGGGGGGGGGGGGGCACGTTTCACACCCACTTCAAACTTGCCTACGCTCGCCCTGTCAAAGTTATAACCAAAGAATTATATATTTTTGTAATCAGCTCGACATACCCTTTCATATGATACCCCTCACGGTGTCGAAAAAAAAAAAAAATTTTAACCCTTAAGTTTTTTTACCCTACTTTTTTTTAAGTCGCTATATTTTTAAAATATGTGGGTTGGTGCAAGCCACATACATGCCAAATTTCAAAGTGATTGGACGAAAGGTGTAGCCGTGAGAGCATGCGACAGGAAGGACACACACAGGAAATATAAGGGTCCTTGGTTTTGCCTACGGACCCTAAAAAGCACATTTAAATAAGAAAAAAATCTCTACATGTACATGACCTACAAATATCAAAAGTGAATATTGTCTATGTGCTAATATGATCAAATCTCCCAATCATAGGTGGTCCGCTAAAGTTCACATTCAGAACAGCTGAACATGAACCCATAAGCTGAAACATGTAATAAACTACCTCTAACCCAAAAGTACTGGACTGCTGTAGGGATCTGGTCTAAACAATTACTCCTCCCTATTCTGTCCTGTCCTAGGCCTGCTTCCGCCAGGAATGTACACCGAGCCTCGCCAGGTCGTCCTTGACATCATCAAGCCATCTAGCTTGTCTAACCTAACTGTAACATTTCCACAAAATAAAACAATCATTTGGTCAACATAAGTTGTTATTACTCCTAAACACATTATTTTGGCATAGTAGTATAATATACTAAAAAAAGGTAGGTAATCTAAATTAAAAACCTGTCTTACTTATTTTGTAAATACAATTTTTTTTTTCTGGGTGATCATAATTTATTCTTTAGATATATTTCTTAATAAATTTAATTACAACAGTGTAATAACTAAAAATAAAAGAAACCAAAAATAACCCACTTAATAAATTTAATTACTATCTATTAGTAATAGTCATATAATCAATTCAAAAATATCACAAAGTTCAAGTTCATTTTAGGAATTAAAGTGCTCATGGAGGTCATCTTTATGGATTCAAAGAAAACTTTTCTACATAAAATAATACTTTATTATTTTATCAAAAAAGCTTTTTATGGAATCATCCGGACCAGAACAACTATGTTGAAACCTCGGATGTTAATTAGACCCTATAAATTAAAAAAGAAGCTTCAATCTAAGCCGGGTGATTCCAACATAAAAAAGGGTATTTAAATAACTGATCTTTAATAATAAAAATCATGAAGAAATAAATAATCAAAATTAACTGGACTGAAGGATGTATAAATTATAAATATTACTGGAACATAAATACTGGTGGATAGTTACTGAAGTGACGGGAGCCAGCGTGGCCGTGTGGGTTAAACCACGTCTGCTCGGCCATCACTGAATCATGAGTGGAACGAGACGGGGTTCCGACGGTCGATTCCTCGCCGTGAAACTCTGATTTATATGGCTCACTATTGATCACATCATACTCGCTTCGGCGGTACAATGTACATATGTATGATGTGTGAAGTTTCTGGAACTCTCTACAGTGGGGCGTAAAAAAGGGCCTAAGTGATGGCCTAATTGCAAGGTTCGAACAAGTGGTTCGTCCTACCCTTTTTAGTAGGAAGTACTACTACTACTACTACTACTACTGAAATGAAAGAGGGTGAGGGTGATGACGTCGAAGCTGCAGAATCCTGACATGTAGAGGGGCAGTGATGGAGCTGCAGAATCCTCCCACAGGGGGGGTTCCCCAATGTCTTAGGCTGCAACCAGATTGAACACCACAGAAAACCTTCTTTGCTGCAAGGCTATGTCACTGGAGTCCTAACTGGCACACCAAGAAGTAGATCTCTTAAGAAGATAGATAAACGTAGAAGGTAGACATGTAAACACTTAAGATGATCCATTCGGCTCAGCAGGGCCTCCAGACTGTCTGTATGTCGTATCTAGTATATGTATAGACAGTGAGATGACATGCGAAGTACAACCACTATCAACTCAGTAGAACAATCCACCAGTATTAAATTAAAACAAAAGAGAATCTAGAATAAAAGATAATGTATAAACAAAACAAATGTAATCTTATTATTATTTGTTTATTTTCTTTGTCAAAGATTAAACAAGGCTATTATCACTTATCATAGAAGAACTAGTAATACATGTTTTCACCTAGTAATTTAGCCATTTAAATATTATCATAAAGATTCAAACAAAATATTCCTTTCACAATTCACAGCGAAAACTCTAGTGGTCAATAGGAAGTATGAGTGATCTAGCATCTAGAGTGATAGTATTCGAAACTTTTCTGACTTTCTCATTCAATCGCTATGCAGATCATTCACATACAAAGTATAATTCAGAAGATACAGCAGTATAAAATTGGTTCATTCTTTTTTCTCAGTGGTGCTGTACTTAGTATTTATATTTATCAGTAGTAGGGCTTATTCAATAAAAGCTGATAGGCTAAAGCCCTCCAAGGGCTGTTGAGCCACTGTTTATTATTTTAATGTTAGGGATGATGGACCCTTGTCTAACAGCTCTTTAGACAAAGGAATAGTATCTCTCCAGTGTGTAGAAGTGATCATATTAATTTGCCTTAACAAATGTTTGATATTTCAATAGTGACAGGATGTGCTCTGAATCACTAACCAGGTTGACCAGCGGTTTGTTGTGGTTAGTGTCATGGCGGCTTTAAATACTACTAGCTGCCTAGGGGGTCTTATGGAAGGCTTAGGAAGACCAGGTTGTAAATATAAACAGGGTTTGATTTGTGTGTGAAGCTAGTGCAAGTGCCACGTTTATAAATTTTATTATTTTTAACCATTTAAGTTTCTGAGTAGTAGCAAATAAAAAAAATATATATAATTGCACAAAATTACTTTTGGTGAAGTAAACAATGCTTTCAACTTTTAAATTATGCGCTACCTAACCGAACTTACTGTCGAAGAGACTCGTTCGAAGAGGTTGCAACTGTTAAATCAACTGGAGGTTTACAAACATGGTCGGTAAATAGGTTGGTCTTTCTGGACACACCAGTATAGAACTATATAGAAGCTTGTCTTGCTTCTAACATTAACTATATAAAATAAATATGACAGCACCGGAGATTCAGTAGAAAAAGTGGAACATAAGAAATGTAATGTGTAAAAAATACAATGAAAGAAAAAGGTAAACAATAACTCTTGTGGAGATCAAAACTTAGCAAAAGGCGACCTGTAGTCTATCTCTAGAACTTATTGATCGACCTGGTTGATGATTCCGAAGTCACCCTCAGTAATACATAGTCACACCATCGTCAAGGTTATAATAGAGATGAAGGAACATAACCTCTTCTAACAACACAATTTCTTACAGCAACATAAGAGCATATATTACATACTTAAGAAAATATATATTACATACATAAGAAAATATAGATGGTTTTAAAAATTTGGCTAAAGTGAATGGTACGGTACCATCGAATTTTGTACATCGATTTGGACCTCTACCTGGTCTGTATGCAGCAGGGTTGTTTTTCTTCAGAAAATGAGAGGAACACCGCAAAGCAGTGCGGAGCGGCAATTGAAAATTCTAGGTCAAAAAAATTAATTTTGTACTTTGATCCTGTAAACAGCACTGTACAATTCACTTTTAAGAAAATTTCGGTAAAAATTAATTGTACGGAGCTGTTTACAGAATTAAAGTACAAAATTAATTTTGGTAAATTCGGATTGTACGTGCCCCCACTTTGAGGTTAGGTGATAAAATCCCGCATATTAAATTAAAAACCGTACCCTTAATTAAATTAATTTCGTGTACCCTTGAATTTTCTATAGCCGCTCCGCAGTGCTCCGCTCATTTTCTGAAGAAAAACAACCCTCCTGTGTATAAACCAGGTAGAGGTCTAACTCGAAGAAATTTCCAGGGCACGTACAATCCGAATTAGCCTTAATTTTTTTTGCCCTAGAATCATCAATGAAAAACTCATTTTCTGAAGATAAAACAATCCTGCTGAATATAGACCAGGTAGAGGTCCAAATCGAAGTACAAAATTCGATGGCACTGTACAATTCACTTTAGCCAAAATTTCTTATGTTAGAATCATTCTGATTTTCACTGAATTCAGGTAATGTTGATTTAACTTTGTTTATACCTTAGTTAGCTACTAGATACATATTTACTTAGTTTCTCTAATCTCAATTCTTATGAAGATTAGTTTCTCTATCCTCAATTCTTATGAAGATAATCTAACTAGGTAATTAAATTAGTCAGCATAAAAATGACTCAAGAGGAAGGGATAAAATATTTCGGAAGAGATAATTTGCAGAAGATTTATCAAATACATAGCTTACCACAATACTTACCTCTCTCTAGTTAATTTCATCAAGAAAACCACCTTTCACACTTTCCAGCTTAAGGAATACGAGTCCAAACCAAACATTGTAACTTGCGTAACAACCTAAATTTTATATGAGTATCTAAAATCTAATAGATAAAAGCCGGAAAAATAAACTTAAAAACTCAAATAATAAAACTCATAAAGAAAACAATTATTTACTATATAAAAGTTTAAACAACGCGAGAGCATAATTAGCTTACATAATATAGTTTTAGTGGCTATTAAGTTGATGTTAAATTTAAAGTTAAAGCACCGATAGATTTTAATTATGGTTTTATTATTAAACGAAGATAAGAAATAGTATAAGAAAAAATAAATCTTTGTCAATTTTAAAAACAAGAAACTGAAACTGACAACTGACAGCCATTTCGTTTACCCGCCTTTCTGCAGTAGCTGTCATTTCTCATGACGTCACAATTCCCTTCTTTAATAATATCCAAAGATAAGAGGGAAGTTCAAATTAAAAGAATTCCGAATCCGCTTACATAAGTTATTTCTATTAAAAAATGAATGTAATAAATTGGAGGCAAAAGATACATGCTGCAAGAAGAATAATATCTATAAACTGCCATAATAGATTTTTGGATTATTCCAGCATTCCAATCAGTTGTTGTCAGTGGCGGCAAAAAGGGCCCGCAGGCCCCGCAGCACGGGGGGCCCAGGCTTTTGTGGGGCCTCTGGCAAGTATAAGTATTTCTGAAGGATTGTACTTATATAAAAATATTTAAATAAAAACAATACCCCTGACCCTGACTAAGCAAATACTTTAATTTAAGTTTCCACTAAAAATTTCACTTTACTTTACATGTAATTATTACCTATTTATTCTAGATTATCGAATAAAGGATATCTATAATTAACGATACAGCGTTTAAAATTCAATAATCTTCATTTTATTTCATCTGATTAATGTTAATATGTTATTATTATTTATTCTTCTTTGTACGAGTGTATATAAATGTTGTTTTGAATGAAAGAAATTATCTTTATAAGTTCTATTACAAATTGTTTAGATGGGTAAATTTTTAATTCTAAATACTTCATTATTGTTGACATCTTTAAAAAAAATTATTTAGTGTAACAACATGAGCGAATTTAATTTTTGATTAAACATTTAATAAATAAATAACCAATATAAATATGATTTAGTGTATTTTTTATTGATTTTTGATTTTTTCGTAATACATATAATAATTCCTGTTGTTTAGATCATAATAAGGCTATTACTTAGGGATACATTCTAACACTGTTCATCTATAAAGTTTAGTGTATTAATTATAGATAAAAAATGTTAAGAGACGTAGGGGGGCCCCACTAAAAGTTTGGAGGTGGGCCCCACTAAAAGTTTGCAGGGGGCCCCCAAAAACGTACCACCGCTACTGGTTATTGATAATGTAGCTAAACACATTGACGTAGCGTGGGGCTGTTGTCCCTCCTACCAGAACTAATTTTTTTTATAGGAGGAGCATTTTTTTAAACAATTTTTTTCATAACAATGTCGCTTAATGCTTAATGATTATTTCTTTAAAATACTATAATTCTTTACCTCTTGCTTCGTTTACTTTTGAACTGTTAACATCATCATTTGAATTTCTGTTTACTTTGTCATGGATCTTCTTTAAAAATAATTAAACCTGAACTAATTTGATGGCATTTACTTATATTATTTTTACTCGTATTATAAGATTTTCAGGCGTAGATTGAGAATATTTATATTTTTATACGCACAATTATGATCATTGGGAGATTAAATTCAGTGGCGACCCACGGGGGGGGGGGGGGGGTGTATAAAAAGGGGCTGAAGCTCCAAATATTTGATAATAATCATTCTACAGGGTACACTTACCTTTCATAATAAGTTACTTTTTTTATACTACATACCTCGTCCCCACATCTCACCCCTACAACCCCCCCCCCCTTCCCAGTCATAAAATAATAATCCTTAGGTTTTCAGACCCCCCCCCCCCCCCCCCCCCCTAGAAAAAAATCCCGGGTGCGCCACTCATTCAATTCAATCTTGTTTAAAAAATGGTTGTTTATCTGGACTATATAATAAAGTAGCGGTATTGTGCATGTAATAAATAGGCTCCAAACTGCGATTCGCAGGTTATTTTATATTTAATAATAGAATGAATGGTGTGTATAATACTTTATTTTTAGTATGAAAACTTTAAAAATGAAAAATATTTGAGCATTTTATTGAATCGCTTGGCCTACATTATATAATAATAGGAAACATTTCTAGCATGAGCCACGCGCGGAGCGCGGGGTGATAATAAGTTTTAAAGAACAAAAAAACTTAGATATTGTATTTTCCACGGAATTTGAGACTCAATTAATGGTACTTCCAATTAAGGCTAATTAGTAAAGGAAGTATGAAGAGTTCTTCCTATATAATTTCAATGTCATTGGTAATTTGTTTGAGTGGTCAAAATTAATTTCTTGATAAATTAACAACAAGTTAATTAACACTGTAAAATTTTCCCGAAGGGATTATATGTAAAAATAAAATAAATAAAAAAATAAAAAGGCTGTAAATTTGATGAGTACCTATATGACAACTTTTACTCATATATTTCTCGTTTTTTTCTCTACACTTCAGGTAACAGGTATATCCTATTTATTGAGCTAATACATTTTTAGATTTCAAATTTAAAATATGATATTTCAATAAAGTATGGATAATATAAGCCTACGTTCCCTATTTTATCAAATATATATTCAGAAAAGAAAAAGAAAGTCGTACGCCCATTCATCTTTATCTTAGAATTACTCGTCTCGTATTAATAAACAAATACCTACCTACCTATTACCTACCTACCTACCTATTTAGCACTCGGGGAAGGTTCTCTTTCTCTCTGACTTGCCGGTACGGTATCGGTATCGGTAAGCTCAGTACCGATTCGGTAAGCTCAGTACCGATTCGGTACAGATTCTTTACCGAGCGCTTATATCTTAATGAGTCCTCCCTGACTAGAGTGGTATGAGTGGGAGCGGGGCGGTTAGGGATCGGTTTACAGAGAGTCGGTACGAACAAGAAGTAAAAACAGAAGCGGTAAAGTACTATTTTTTTCTGTCGACGACACAATCAAGCCACGACAAGATTCCACCGAAAGTATACCGACAAGTGACAAGTGGAGAAATGAGGGCGGAATCTGTAAGCTATCGGTAAAGCAGAAAATACCGCATACCGATACCGTACTGACAAGTCAGGAAGCGGCCTTAGTCCAATGTTCTTTGGGACAAAGACAAAGGAATATCACACTACTGTTTTTATAAGGGGAGTAACAGTCTAAAGAACAAGAAGAACATTTCGTACACCTTCTTTAGATTTTACTCCCCTCTGTTTTCTTTATAAGGAGTAACAGTAACAATCTAAAGGAGTGCCCAAAAATCAACTATCGCTGATAACACTGATAGAATAATGTAATGTGTGTTATCTACAAACTTACAGGTAGCACTCCCACTGACAGGCTTCACTCAGACAGGTAGCATCACAAACAAAATTTCCTCTCGAATTATTGGTGTTCCCTGGTACCGTTTTTCGTTTAATGTTTGAGATGTAAGTATTTCTCAATCAAGAAGACGTTCCTCACTTAAGGTATTCTATGGGTATCTTCTTTAATTTTTCAAATTTAATAAGACAGGCGTAGATTTTTTTTATGGTAGCATACTTACCTCGAGTTCGTTATCGTCCACTCTCCTTGGGAACCGACGTTGTTTGGACGGTTTCGTTAATCCAGTTTTCTCATAAGGTTGAATCAAGTATTATTACAAATCTATACAATATCGACGTCCCACGTCTTTAAGGATAAGGTACCGAATAGATGAAACTATCAGCTGCATTCTGTTTACCTTCGTAACACTCATAAATGTTTTATTAGAGATCCTGTTCTAATACAAGTTATAAATTCAAACTTCTTAAGAAGTTCAAGAGGAGACATATATAGTCTTGCAGAATGACTAAAGCTTTTTATTAATAACTCATCTTTCCAATTATATTTCTTTTATTCATCAATTAGAATTTTTATGTGAATCACGATTAAAAAAAGGTATATTTATATCATAATAATAGTACATGCAAGTAGGTAATTAGTCTACGTTAGTTCATATTTTCGCACATCATGATTTTTATCTAATTACAATAAAAAAACTTTTGAAACTTCATAGCTGTATTCCCAATGGGCAAAATAAAAAAACTTACTAGCTGTTTGTGTGGGTCATTTAGGGTAAAAGGTAGCGGGTAGTAAAAATTTAGTAAATAAATAAACAATAAACTGTCAGTGGGATAAAAACAGCAATTCACTAGATGTTAACAATAATTAAATATTACTTCAAACAGTGGCGCAGCTAGACCATTAGGGGCCCTCCGCAAGAAATTTTTGGGGGTCCCTTGCCAAAGAAAATCGATGAGCAAAAAAAAAAGTAATTCTAGTTATTTTTGGATTTGAGGACCCCCTGGCACTGCCCCCCCCCCCCCCCCCCCCGCAATGTAGCCCCGCGCGGGCCCATAGTTACGCCACTGACTTCAAACAATGCTCTTTTATTTTTATTTATGAAATTAAGTTTTAGTAGTATTAAACCTATAAAAATATTACCCGTAGTCAAATAGTTGGTCTAATCTTCAATCTTCAAATGATTCTCATCAGTAAATAGATAATAAAAAAAATGATGCACTTAATTTTCAATATATTTAAGCGAAACAAATTTGATGCATCATAACCCTGGTAAATTCGGATTGTACGTACCCCCACTTTGAGATTAGGTGATAAAACCCCGCATATTAGATTAAAAACCTTAATTTTGTGTACCATTGAATTTTCAATTGCCGCTTCGCGGTGCTCCGCTCATTTTCTGAAGAAAAACAACCCTCTTGTATATAAGTCCAACTCGAAGAAATTTCGAGGGCACTTGCAATCCGAATTAGCCCAATAATGATAAAGTACATATTATTCAGATTCGATATCTTCATAATTAATTGCCCCACTATTTTAAAATAATTCGTAATCTAATCTAATAATCAGTGTTGTTAACAAAAATAAAAATCCTATATAATTTTTATAATTGATATTGAATTAAATAATAACGGGTTCACAAATATTTAAATTATTATTTTTTGTAATAAGTATTTAAGAAATGTAAAATTATTATTCAATTACATTATTTGATTGTAATAAATAAGTAGGTGCTTGACTTTGGTTTTTGTTATGTTGGTACTCTATATAGTATGATAAAACCGGTTCATTTTCTACATTTCTACGTGTTCACATTATGCAGTTACTCGGACTAAGTTATGATGTTAAAGGTCAGTGTTAATAATAATAATTATTATAAATATTTTTACATTCAATTTGTCTTAAACACATAGTCAATTTAAATTTTATGATTTGTTACTTAATGTTATTTTTTCATTACTTTTAGTGCATCGTGAATCGAGTTTCCAAACACATTCATGCTAACTTTTTTTTTTGGTATTTGTGTTGTATTATAAACTATACTAGTTATTTGCCTTGATTAGTTTCGATATAAAAACTTATTTGACATGTTATGAAACTTACCTGTTATAGTTAGTTATCGTTCAATTTTCATACTAAAAAGAATTGAGTTGTGTCCTGGTCTCTATGCTCTATTCTCTGTACCGTTATTTAGATACGTATATAGATCAATGTGTCAATGTGGTGTATTGAACTAGCTTTAAGTTACAAGAGCATGGAAATGGCAAATAACACATAAATCTTAAGTATGTTTGCACGGGTCGAATATTTTAGTATAGTAGACGGTCAAGTAATTTAGTCAGTGTCGAGTAATATAAATTTAGTAAGTAACAAAGTGTCCAAACAAGCCGAATACTAAATTACTAAACTACTCTACGACTCTACTAAAATACTCGACCGTGCAAACTAGGCTTTACAGCGAGTAAGCCAGCTACGTTTTCTAAGCGTTAACAATACGGACCTTATTACTAAATAGTTTGATCCACAATAGAAATCAGTATGAAGTTTTAAACTAAGGTAGATTACCATTAAGACTTCATTTTCCTTTAAAATGAAAATTATAAATCTGATAACTCGATTTAACGACATTTCATCACACAGGGAAGTAAAAACATGCTATCTATGTTATGGTAGTAATATAGAAGAAAGCATTCAATCTCTTTGTTTATTTACCTAGTTAGGTTTAGTTACTGGAGTGTGGAAGTTGGTGAAGATGAATATCTAGCATTGCCTTTAGTTAAAAAAAGTGAACGATATTTCTTTTTGTCCTTGTTCCATACCCTTTACAAACCAAGCGGTGTAAAAAAGTGAGACGGTCTTTCTAATTCAACGATGGTTCTTTCTAGAAGGTTGAAGCGAGTGAGTGATAGGTGAGAAGAGTGGGGAGTAGGCAAGGGCCTGTCGGTTGAACGCATGACCCGGCCCCCCATGGATCCCTGGCTTTGAGAGCGCAGTAACAGCTTTAGTTTAGTTCCGACCTTCTTATCGTCCTGAGTTCACGTCATTTGTTTATCTCACCGTTCGTGCCACTGACTCGCATTCAAAACATTCACTCCGTCTTTTTAACTTAAATCTTTGAGCTGTTGTAAGAAGTAAGTTCGATTAATTTGTATTGTTGTCAAGCTACTTAAAACAGCTGATAATGCTTTCAAAATTTGACTCATTTTTGTTATCAGAATAAGACTGATAACAACAATACTCAACTCTATAATTTGTTTTCTTCTTCTATTTAAACTAATAAATCTCTATGATTAATCGTTAAATAGTAACATCAGATAACCTAAATAATTAATTTTAGTTATTTGTTTCGTTATGTTAGATAACAGTAATCACAATATTTTACTGTATGGTATATACATAATAATATTATGTTTTGTTTACTTCTTCTAAAAGAATTGATATCTATTATTATTGTATCATTCACGTATCTGCCTATAGTAATATTAATTAATCATGTCTAAATAGACCTATTTAAGGTTGTTTCAACAAGTTAGATAATAGTAATTATATTTTATTCTATGTTCTGTTTACTTTTAAAAGAATGATTAGCAATTTTTTGGATTTGTCAGGTAACTCTTTTTTATAATTTTATTATTAATATAGACTAAACAGATCCCTTTCGATGCTTTTATAGATGTTTCATCTTTCATCTAATAAGATACTTATTATTAATGATATTATTTATGTTTAGTTTACTTCTTTTAAGTATGATTCTAATACTTACCACTTTTCGTTTGATAATTATATTGCTTTAACGGCCCCTTTAAAGAATATTCTATTGTGATATCGGGGTAGATAAAAATCAATATTCATTAATTAGTTTACAATTCTTCTTCTATATTTTGTTATACATATCTTTTTATTGTTGATTCTGTGGCTGTTATAATTCCCCCCCCCCCCCATTTTTTACTATGGTGTCCCAGTAATTTGCTTTTTAATAATATTGTGGGTTTTTTCCAGTGCATAGAGTTTTTTTTTGTTGTATTTTTTGCGACCCCAAATCATCACAACAGTAGGTCATTACAGTGTGGAGGGACAGGCCAATTTACATACATATATATCTTCTCGGTATGATGTTAAGTGCAGTGACTCAGTGACACATACGATATTTTATCTTTTGTCGTAACAACAATTAGTCGCGGCGATTCACTAATTGCCACAAGTAAACTGGAAAATAAAATTGCCAATACAAGGAGCGCACAATAGCTGAGATGTCATGGTTACCATAATAACTACCGCTCGTACCTTCAACCTTCATTAGCGATAGGTGTCGCTGCGACCCACTAGTACTCAAGTGACAATAGGCATGTAGTAACAACTTGCCGCTTCTTGTTTCGTAGGAGATAGCGACCACGGCCGTTACTTTTATCGCCGCATATAGTGACATTTTTGGTCGCGGACGTGTGTCTGGCCGAAGACCAGCGACCATTTGTCACTTGATAGGTTAGTAATTCAAATATTACTCCAAATTCAAGTGGTCACCTATCAAGTGGCAAACTAACATTATCTTGATTTTCGGTTAACTAATTTAACTAATTTTGTACCCGGGATCATGAAAATCACAACGTCCTCCATAATTGGCGGGACATGGCCGCTCTCAACCGGTTTGTTTTATTTAAATGCCTATTGCCAAGCTTTGCTTAGCCGACCATTTATTCATAAAAGGTACTAAAAGATTAACTTAGACAAAACATTCTAGCTTGATGTTAGTCAGACACTTATTTGCACTCTATCTCCTGGACTATTCTTGAAATCATAATAATTACTTGAACCTAAAATGCATAAAAACGTGTCGAATGTGGTAGCTACTTAATAAATTCAAGACAATTTGAATGTCCATAAATAATTTCTAAGAACTCTCAACACGCAAGTTCTTTTATCAATACATATATAACTAACAACTTACCCCAATACCTGTAATAACTTACCCCATAGTGGGGTAGGTTGTTACAATTCAAGTTATTTGAGGTTATTAGTTCTTACAATAAGAAACGTGAATATTGTGAGCCTAAAAAAACTGAGGTAGCCAACAGTTGGTTTTAAAGGACTTATGTTAAATTACTTGCATAAAACTTACATGACCAAATGAAAAAAGTGTAACAGCCAGCCCCGGTCTTCCCTATTATTTGCATATATGTATATACAAACAGCTTGACACACTAAAGTAAACCAAGTACCAATAAATATCAAAAACAAAGTAAAGTAAACAAAGTAACTCCGTTCAAAGGAAATATGAAAAAACCAATATATGGTTGAAAAACCCATATTTGGTTGTGACTTCATCAGAACTCAAGCTAGGTTTATTTTTATTTAGAATTTTAGAACGATGTGATTATTATTTAAAGAATAACTAACCAATAAATAATATTCGTTCTCGATAGACTCCGTTCGCCCTCGGAACAGTTATATGTTAATCTGACCAAGTATAAATTATGGTGAAAATTCATAGTTATATAAATAAATGTTAATATTAGCAGCATATCAATCACATAAATAGCTATAGCTACAATATCAGATTTCTATTAAATATAGAAAGGTAATAATGTTAATATGACTTGATTTCTCTTACAAACTAGTTTTAATCTTGCTAGTTTAAAACTACATACTTTCAAAGAATTTGGTCAGTAATCCTTTTTTATTAATTAGCTAATGTAACGTATTCCTTCCTTACTTTACGTCTCATTTTAGAGAATTCCTCTAGTACAGATAATGTTGCAAAGTAATAAACATATTCGTCCTTTACCAGAATATGTAAAAGAGTTAAAAACTCTTAAAATAAGTGACATTGTAAATTAACTTCTTCATTAAAAATTGACTACCAATTAGTGTGTCACATAACTTCCTCGCATCCTATCACGTAGTCCTATCGCATCTTATACTTTTTTTATTTTTATCCTTATACAAGTCATTATTGTCTAATTTATATTTAATCTATTTTTATTCTAATTTAAGTTTTAAGTAGTAGTTTAGAGTATTTTAAATTAATGAAAGTATTAATTTAGCACAGAGCGCAGACGGTTGAAATTAATATGGGTCTACCTGCGGGTTACTTTCGACAAACCATCCTATTTTCATAAAAATCAGATGAGTAGGTACTTTTAAAGATATAGGTGTACATAAATGTATGTGGAAGAGAAAGGAACGGGCGCAGAAGGATGAAACTACAAATATGAGACCAACAATGGGCTAATTATGACCTATGATTATGATCCAAATTTCATTAAAGCCAGACGAATAGTTTTTAAGATATGTTAGTTCGCAAAATTTGAGCGACATACCGACGGACCGACAGGCAGATACTGAACCAAAAATGTTTCCTGATGTTTGAAACGGATTTCTTACCTGGAATTTTTGAATGTTTGAAAGGCATGAAATATTTTGGTTCTGAAGAACAAACATATAGCTTCCGTTACCTTCGGTAAGCTCGGAAGCAAAAATGAGAAATGAAAGAAAACTATCGAATAATCATATTCGGTTGCTTATCATGGATTGAAATAGTAATGAAAACATGATCGTGGACATGGTCGTTTTGCCATTTCTTAATAAGCTATTGCTGTCACTTGTTGATTGTGCATAATTATTAAGCTCATATATGTACATATTAGATGAGTTGCAAATCTTACCTTTTTGCACCCAATTCACTAATTAAAAAAAATTGAATTTTCACAATCAAGTTTAGAGTATTATAATGACTAAAAATATATAACAAAAGTAACATATTTATGGATTATATCTGTGGTTTATAAATGAATTTACATTTTAACTATATTGAGATAAAAACATTTCACAGGAGCTCTGGGTATTGGTTCTTAGGTAAATGTTAAAGAATTTGATTTGTCTATGATATGTATTCAAAGTAAAATGTCGCCAATGTGTCACTGTACTGTGTGAATCATTTCTCATGATTCTATGAAGCGAGCTGGATATACGTCGCTGTGGTATGAAATGATTTCAAGCGAATGCGATGCATCCGGCTTCCCAAGCTCCTACTTCTTCTATTACAATTAACATTGTCATAAAGAAAAGCCTTTAAGGCTACACATGTGCATTAAATAATAATAGTTATCAAGTTAAAACAGATAACAACAATTTTCCTTTTACTTCTGAGAACGATTCATTTTCTATTATTCATTTAATAGTGAAAACTATAATTTGTTTATTTCTTAAACAAACCTCATCAAATACTTGTTGTCTTATCAATTTCCACAACAATACTAATCAAGCATAATCTTATCAATTTCCACAACAATACTAATCAAGCATAATCTTATCAATTTCCACAACAATACTATTCAAGCATAATTATTATATATTTTTTTCTGAAGAATCAACTTTATTATTCGTACTAGTAACTAGTCGTAATTTATAAGTTTATAGATGTGTGAACAATTGCAGTTTGCAGAGCTATTATTATCGAGTTAAAATTGATAACAATATGCTTGCTCATTGTTTTGTTTTGTTTAGTTCTAAATACGTTTAAGTTATACTAATTTAAATTTTATCCTACGTATTTCACTTTTATTCTTACTATATCCGTGTTAATAATTAATATTATTATATCATGTTAAAGTTGACAGTATTGTAATATCAAGGTTGATAACGATAACAACATACTTGCACAATTAAGTTTACTTTTATATTAATTTATAAACCTTAAAAGTTTATATTACTTTTTTTTAAATATTAATAAAAATAAATTAGCATCCCAGAGAGAGGAGACATGTTTCTCACTCATGATCACTTTGAGTAGATGAGTCAAAAGGCCAGATTCCTGTAATAATCTAATTACGTGTTGATCGAGATGTAAAAGAAAGAGAAAAATAAATCGTATAAGGTAAAGTTTGACTAAATTTAAAAACTTAGATGTATTTGTTTCACATAATTTTTTCTTTGCCCGTCATTCGAAATTGTGTTTTTGAATAACTCTACTGTGTTATGAACTCATATTGATAACGTATCTTGCTTAAAACATTGTATTGTGATATTGTGATCAATTAAAACTTATTTAGGAGTCATACTTAAATTATACGTTCATGTTAAATATTGTTTTGCTTATTTCATATAGTTGATGTTTTTATTTGTTCGTTCCTATTCCTATCAATTTTTTATTACCTGTTGTAAGCGCTTAAATAATAAGTGCTTTTTTACATTGATAGTATCGAATAGTGCTGTTTTATACCCGTTATCTTTGACCTCTTATTCTTATGCTAGGTCTATTTCGAAATAATCATAATAAAAAGTGTCTTACTTGCTTCATCATTCTTGACCTCTTTCCTTCTTTAGGTCTCGATTTTTTCACAATATTGGTTTAGGACAGATTTATCAGCAACTTATCCCACTTATTCGTTTGGCATGTCTAAGTATTAAACATGATACCTTGGTATTTAAACAGAGGTTGAAGAATGGGTGTAATTCTAAGATTTTGTTCGACGTCGAAAGACATCATTGTTATATACCTCAGTACAATTAATGTCGTGTCTCTTAACATTCAGGTGTATGAGTATATTAGTTAGATATGGTAAAAGCTAAGAGGCTAAAAATGATTTCTTTAAAATTATCTTGTACCATTCTAAATATTGTTTGATTTCGATAGATATCCACATTATTTGTTAGCTCAGTACAATTGATGCGCAAGTAAGATTAAAGAGATCTTAGAGTATCATGTATTATTAGATAGAGTATCTAAGTAACTTTAAGTAATTCCTTTATCTTTATGTATAAGATCAGATAATATCCGATGGGCAGAAAGATGTTTCTTAAATTTTATTTATTATTTTTTATAAAATTTATTATTTTATTTTTAGAAATGTGTTTTTTTGTTATTTAATTGATAATACTATTTCCCGAAGGCTATACGCCCCCCCCCCGGGGGAGGTAGGGCGGCGATTTTCGGGGACCGGGTGTGATCCGGTCCGAAACGGTCGTAATTACTATTTCACTATATTTAATACATACATTTAATTTTATTCTTGGTTTATAGGTTATTTTTATTTTTTACTTTTTTGTTTCTTTTTCATTTTATATATATGTCAGAACATATATAAAAAAAACTGTCGATAGAAAACCAATTATGTAATAAATCTACTACTTTTATAATCTAAATATGAAATTTAAGACTTTTAAAAAATAAAAAATAGTAAAAGCCTGTTTTTAAAAAGACATTTAGGTTTGTAAAGGTAAGGTAGTGCTATTATTATCTAGTAAATTTACCTATAACTAACTCAATTTTTACCTTTTTATCTTCTAAACCTATATTTGGTTCCAAGAAAATTATAGTTTGTGAGCCCTTATTACTAGAACTTGAACGAACCTTTATAGCATTAAAAGTTAATAAATTAGTCACAAGTAAGTCATATATTATGTTTGTTTAAGTAAGTAGAGGATTTAAGCCTCTCGACGAATTATTATTATTGATATTGGCTCAATTTGACTAAAATACTATTTATCCATTTATTTTCTCCTTTATTCCATCAGATTTAATGTTTATATTTATTTATATCCGAACATAATATATATGTTAAGCTTACCTTATAAGGAGAACTTATTTCAATGAAAACTGTATTTGTTTTTTATTATATAAATATATTCTTTAAAATATAGGTTAAAAATGATAACAAACCCACTGCTGAGAAATAGATAAGTGATTTATTCTCATTATATAATATTTTGTAATAGGTTTTTTTCTATTTCGATTTTATGATGGGTGTTTGACCCGGAAGCATACGTCAGAATTACCATTCAGTTCGTACAGTAAAATTGGGCCTCCAAAAACCCATGTTTGTATGAGCTACAATAAATCCCCACTGACTCTATTCACTCGATACTCTATTGTGATAAATTCTCCCCTATCCTTCCAGAACTCGTACTTTGCCTAGTTCTCATTGGGAATATACTCATTTACTGACATGCAAATGCAGTTTTAATCACCTGGACTTCTGTTAAATTAGCTGGAATAAACGCCAGAAACACGATTTGCTTAATTAGTGATAGTTAACAGTGATAAAAATCCCTCTTTATTAGAGAGTGTAATAGAACCCGTGTCAGATGTTGCAACTTACTTCAATGTAAATCAGAGGTAAGTTTGTGAAGGTGTTCGGTTAATTATATTTATTATTTACTTGCTTACTTTATGATTATCTTTATGCATGTAAGTTCTCTGGAGGAAGCTCTCAGATCTTTTATATTATACTATGGCCAATTATGCGCTGTGAGGTTGTTAATCAGTTAGAACTTTTCTCTTTATTCTTTTGATACTAATCACCTCTCTAAAAATATCTTTATTGCCTTTCAAGAGAGTGAGCTGTTCCTTTTTAAATTATTTTTAGATCCTTTTTTTTACTTGTTTATATATACCTCTAATAAATAAAGTTAAAATTCAATTTTGGAACTTCGATGGGACTCACACGTTTTAAGACACCTTGAGCCCCAAAATAGGACTTTTTAATAAATGTTTAAATGTCGTCTTTGGTCTATGTTATGTTAATACCTGGAGCGGAAACCTACTTAGTCATCGGGTCCTCCTTTACCTTGTGGTGTCGATATGGGATGTGGACCAAAACGTGTTCTGTCCTGTCTCTAATTCGTGGAGAGGGTACGAGCTCATTCTCATTACAGGTATTATTTTTCGAGCCAAAGTAATTGTGATGTAGCCCATCCGCACGTTGACCTCTTTCTCTTCTAGGCCTTCTCTCCTCGCTCCTGTCTTCAAGGGCTTTTCAAGGTAGACGCTCATTTCTCATCCTACGTACACGTGTCTGAACCATCAGAGCTGAGTTTTTTTAACTTTCCATGTTGCGGGTTGTATTTCCAACCTCAGTCTTATGGTGGAGTTTCTAATCCTGTCTTCCCTAGTCTTGTCTGCAACCTTTCTTTGATTGCATTTCTGCTTGAACGCGGCTCTAGCTCTAGGGACTAAGATGCTAGAATGAGCCCACTTGTATTTCATTTCATCTTGATCAGGGCCAACGTTTCATATCAGCATAAGTGCTAGTGTAGGGGGTATACTTATATGATGCTTTCTAGTTAAAAACAAAGGTACCTAGATATTTCGATTATATTTGTTAGAAATGTTCAAAAAAATAATACCCCGTGATGACATCGTGATGAAATTACTTAATTAGCTCTAAATTTTCAGTACAAATTACATATATAAGCGATGTTATTTCTGAGTGGTCTCGGTTTAACCGATTTTTAATTTTATTTATTTTCAATCAGTTTATTGAAAATAAATCAATTATCCCTTTTTGGTTGTAATAGGCTGGTCCTCCCTTATTATATAATAGACTTCCCCGGCTGGTGTTTTAATAAAGATTTAGATTTTCTCTAATAGTTAGTGGCTTTTTTTTTTAGCGGTTCCTGCCTAATGCTGGTATCACTCCCATGTGCTAACAAGCTTGCTTAATTAAAATAACAAGGTTAATTTAAGGTAATAATCAAGATCTGAAGTTTATATCCTCTTTTAGGATCTGAGTTTTTACCACCAAGAAATAAATACTAACAGTACTTTTTTTTAGTACTGTCAAGACCACCTGAATCACTGTCAAAGGATAACCCGGATTAAAGTGCCACCAGGGAAATTCAGGTATATCCTCCGTCCCAGAGAGGCGCTCATCTCTTCAGTCCTTTCTGGATACCATAATGCTCAAAACCCTAAACTTATGTTCTATAAGAATTTTAAAGATGCTCTAAAGAATGATGTATAGTGTGGTTATGGTTTCCTTTTGTTGCTCAATATTTTAGTTTATTGAATTTATTTCAAATATTAACTAGTTATTTTTTCAAAATTAGTTCATTGTTTCATCAAAAATCTTTTAGCTTTAGGATATATGCATGTGATTTGTTAATTTAAATATTACCTAATAAAATAAAATAAAAACGTATGCCCTGTTATTTCATGTGTTAATTAATCCATTAGTTTAAAATAGAATGGAAGTATATTTAATTGTTCTGTAGATTTTGACTTTTAATTACTGTTAAATAATCGTTTTGTAATTACTGTTAAATTGGCAGTTAAGGCCGTTGGATTTTTTTGTTCTAATTTATTTTTTGTCCCCTCTACTGTTTACTACTCATGGGATTAATGTGTATAGTGGGGGATGGTTTTGAAGTAGAACATTTTAGTTTGTAATTTTTTTTAATTTCGTAAACAACATGTAACTTAACTAATATTATCTCATATATTTCAATAAAGTCTTAAGAAAAAATCAATTGCACAAAAATTAATGGAACAAATATGATAAAACATGAACAATTATAATATATGTTATTTACTATAAATATATCTTAATTTGAATTAAACCCGGATTAAAGTGCCACCAGGGAAATTCAGGTATATTTAATTTAATCTTAATTTGAATATAATATCTAGTTACCTTGTTAGTATTTACTAATTTTTGTTTATGGTTAATACTAATTTCTGGGATTTTAATATTAAAGACAGGAAAAGTAAATGTATTTTCCTTCGATATCCCTAAAAGATCTTCAACGGCCGCTATCTAAGATTGCCGATCTGGGTAGGTTAGTGAATTTTTTAATTATTTTATTTGATGGGCTTAGAAAGTTATTTTCCTAAGCGAGGACTTTAATATGTGATAGAGTATCCTTAGTACTTCCCCCCTTATTTCTATACCCCCTCCCGTGGTTCACATGTGCTAAAATCCCTAATTATAATTAGTAATTGATTTCGTCAACTCGAAAAGCATTTTCAAATGTGAGCTTTCAGCAATAGCAGAGATATTTTTATTCGAACCCTTCCACGTTGTCTTATCACTTCACTTGGTTGAAATTGAAATGATCTTTTATTAATATGGTTACATCAAAAAAGTCTCGACAGATATCCATGTTATTTTTTTTAAAAAAATCATACCAGAACAATCATTTTATTATAACGTTTTAAAGGAATGGTAATAACTCTAGTGAGAGAGGGTTATATGACTGCCATCTTAAATCGAATCAGAAGTTGTTAATGACAAAAATGGAAGCTAACTTTCGAATTTCAAGGTCTAGTCCGATTGGTTTAGGCGATATCGTCTTGTAGAATTCCGCATATAAATGACCGTCATATTGAATCAATATGGTGGAACATAAAATAATTTAGACCTAGAAGATAAGAGGAACCTCCATGCAAAATTTCAGCTCTAGCTATTGCCTTTCTGGAGATACTGTGAATGTGATGGATGAATGAGAGTGGTATTTGGCTTTTATATATATATATATATATATATATATATATATATATATATATATATATATATATATATATATATATATATATATATATGTGTGTGTGTGTGTGTGTGTATAAATGTAATCTTGTTGCAAAACAAGTTTTTACCATTTTTTTTAACTTTGGAAAGTTGTTTGATTTATAAAAATAAAAGAGAGAAAAATAGAAAAAAATCAGTTGGCTCAAATCCAATTTCCCTGTATATAAGTATATAACTGTAATTTAATTTTTAATCAATATATTTAAATGTTTATAGACTCATTGGAAGGAGAAGGTCGTACTATAAGTAAACATCGTTGTTACAGTTTATATATATAATATAATTTAAATAAATTAATATTAAAGGTAGAATGGATAGAGTATCGCACGTAAGGATTGATAACCAATGCAACCTCTAACCTCTTATGAAACATCTGCTGCAGTTTACCTTGTTTTTTTTTTTTAAAGTTGCATTTTATTTTCATGTAGAATATATTATATAGAAATTAATGAGTAGAAAAAAAAACTTTCTCATATCCTTAGTGTTGTACTTAATATATACATAAAATTTCCCCATAATATAAATAGCCCAGTCAATGGGGAGAAAAAAAGGCCCTTACCGTGCAAAAGGTGTTGTAGAAACGATTTTGATATATGTTACTAAGGTCTGGGTCCTGATTATAAATCCAAGTTTTCGACCTCAGGGGGGTCGGCGCGTCCCCCCCCCCTCTTGAAAGTTAGAAAAATTGGGTTTTTTTCCCGAAATATTTTGTATAAAATTTTTTTTGTAAATCTATTGTGTAACGAGTTACAGTGGCGTAAACATGAGTATTTTTTTCCCCAAAAAATCGCCCTACTCCAAATTTTTCATAATTCAAAAATTATTAGGGGCTATTCTTTACTAGCCCAGGAACAAAACCCATTTTTTTTTTACCTTTCAAGGGGACGTAGGGCGCGCCGACCCCCCCCCCCCCCCCCCCAGGTCGAAAACTTGGATTTTTAATCAGGGCCCAGACCTTAGAAACATATATATCAAAATCGTTTCTACACCACCTTTTGCACGGAAAAACTCCCCATTCACTGGACTTTTATGTATAAAAGTCCCATAATATAAAATTTTATGAAGCGTTCAACAGGTTGTTGATAACATTTCGGTTTAGATTTTAGTGGGGATAAATCAATATCTCCGATTCTCCGAAGCCAGATTATTCTTAGGAAAACGAATTATATGAATAATCTTAATCGTCGTAACCTTTTTCGTTAAATAATTCTTTTTAGAGTTTTTCTGAAAATTGATTTCTTGATTTTGCCTCGAGCCTCGAGCTATGATTTTTCTGAACATGTATGCCTAATTAAATCTAAATTGGCCCAGTAGTTTATAGGCTCCACACGTCTGCCCAAGTGCCCAGACTATACGCAGACGCAGACATGTTTTAAAAAAAACACTATTTTGGACTCAAGGGACCTTAAACGTGCGAATTCTCTGGTGCGTTACTTCCCGGCAGTTGACGCTCGACGTGACTTTTATTCGGCGACGCGACGGTCTGAACGCACGGCTATCGAGAGGAAGGGGTGTCATTTCTGCTGCGGCTGCGGTTCCAACGTCCACCGTCACTTTTATTTCAGCTTCGGCATTGATTCTGGATATTAATGCGTTATTTTATTCTTTTAAAAAGATAAATGCATAATACAGTCAATATAATCACTATATAACCATACTACGCTAAAACCGAATTAGATAAGATACATTTTTGTTGTAATACAAACCTCAATCGTACTAGATTTTAGATTATTATTTCTACACAAATAAAAGAATAGTGTCAACGTCAACTGCATTTTGTGAATTTAGTAGTATAAATTGAAATGAATTAGTAAATGCGTATAAATGAAAAGTAATTAATTCAAAAATAATAATTTATTTGTGCTAGTGTTTTTGGCCTTTCCCTCTATGTTCATACTATTTTTTCGCCCCGTCATAATACTCTCTCTTATGAATGTAATTTATAAGGAAGTATAAAAGTAACGTCGGACGGGACCGCTGGAAATCAAACCACAACTGATCGGGGGACGTGACGCACCAGAGAAGACAGCTTCTGTCATTTTACCCATGTTTTGACTTGACAGCGCCAGGCTAGATTCGGGGCATGTGAATAAAAGTAACGTCGAGCGTCAACTGCCGGGAAGTCACGCACCAGAAAATCCGCACCTTAAAACATGTAAATCCATCAAATTCGAACTATTCTGTTCATCCAAGAGTCAAAACACACTATACAATAGAAACTATTTTATAAAAGACTATTTGTATATAGTAATACAATTTAACAATAACAAAATGTATTTATGTATAGAAAACTATATATAAATATATATTTTCTTTCGGTCTTTTTAGGGTTAAAATAAATAATTTGCTCACTCCTCCGTTTTAAAAAGAAAGAAAAGGAGGAGTAAGCAAATTATTTATTTTAACCCTTAAAAGACCCAAAGAAAATATATATTTATATATAGTTTTCTATACATGTATCAATTTAAAAAGGGTTCTATCAAGAAAAAAATTATAAAAAACAAAATGTAATATGTAAAAAATAAATAATAGATCGAAACCCGCGTTACGTTGAAATTCAGGTTTAACTTATTATTTTGTGCTTTTTTTAATGAAATTCTTAGATTTAAGATCATATTACTAAAATAAACATAGTTTTAATACATTCTATAGTGTAGGTGTTAGTGTTTAGAGTCTATATAAATCTATATCTTCCAAAAGAGAAAGGGACGAAATGAACCAGAGATGAATCCTTACGTTTCGAACTTATAACTGGGATCATTTTCAAGGGGTTATCATGAATGAGAGTCATTTGCGACCGAGAAATGAATAGTTGAAAATGACTCCTTTGAGAATAATCTCTGTAATGGTAATGGGTTCGAAACGTCCGGATTAACAAAATCTCTGATGTGGTTTATTCCGGAAGATCTAGATATATCTAAATATAATTGTAAATATATATTTATTTTTTCATATTTTATTCTAGATATTATAGAATTATTATCCAATTAGAATTAGTATTCTTTTGTATATTTTCCCGTAATGTTCCGCGCTTTTGAACTTGCGTGTTATTTAGGTATTTATTATTTAGTATATTATTAATTTAATTAGTATGAAACCAAAGCTTTATGTTCATGCTGCATCGCTTTCTTCACATTAATTAATCGTATTTTAAGGAAATCTATAGTATTCCCTGACGCGGATATCATCTGATTAGTTGGTTTGATTTAATGCAATTTGTAGCCTTAGCACGGCAAAATTGATAATTAATTGGCCATGATGCACCAAACAATTTACATTATATTACAAATTACAGTATTCTCAACTGAAATAATTACGTGTAAATTATGTATATATTATTATTATTTTTTTTTTAGCAATTATTGGCGAGGAAGAGAACATTATTATACAATTTTTAGCTTCATTTAATGGGTTAGGATACACATTTTTTTAAAATTTATTAATCATTTTTAAAAACTAAAAATCTATATTTGTTTGTTTAATAACTCATTAACTGATTATTATTAGAATGTAACATTTTGCAGTCCTTATATTATATTCAGGTTGTAATAATAGGCGCGAAGCAGAGCCTTGCACTCTGAGGCAGTCCCCTCCACGTGCCTGGCTGAAAAAGAGTAAACTAACATTGAAATTAAATTGGGGACGATGTTAGAATATATGGCTCAGGCGGCTAAATTCTATTATGGCCGTGCGCCCGTGTTTATTATATGGATACTCTAGTAGGGGCCTAAAGGGGTATAAAAGTGCTGAAGCTTTATTTCATATAATTGCATGGATATATTTCATCCCTTTAGATATATGATATATCATCAGACCTGTGACCAAAAAAGGTATTTTAACATTATTGCATCTTACACTAATTAAATTAAATGTTATTACTGACCTAAATGCAGAAATACATTTACATATATACATACATATTCACCTTATGTAACAGACTAGAATCTTACCTGTGATATGCTTAGGTTTAAGGTTAGCAAAAGGACACTTTTAATTTAACACTTTTTAATTTTTTAAACAAGAAGTTGAAATAGAAGAAACATACCAAATCAGACGCATACCTTATTGCTAGATCCCTGCTTTTAGCCATTATTTTATTTATAGTATCCATTATTTTTTATATTTAAAGAATCCATAATTATGATTTCAACAATTATGCTGGTAACTATATTCTAAGATATTTATTGAGTATCTTTTTATGTATTCTAAAGATTGCACTCTCTTATCATATTCATGTATTTTTTAATTGCTAAAAACAAAATATAATTTTAATTATATTGCGGGTTATTCTTCTGAACATTGATCCTTATTTGGTTTCATTGTCCTTCAAAATTGTATTTATTTATTTTATTTTTTTTTTTTAAGAATTTTTAGATTTACCCTTTGACATTCTTGTTGTCCCTAATTATTTAGAACAATATTCATAAGATAATATGCTGAAAAAAAAATAAGTAAACAAATTAAAGAATACTTGTTTCAACAATTTTTATTTGTTTTAGGCGAGTTGTATACTTAACTTATTAGCTTAAAGCTTCGTTAACATATCTAATGACAACCGTAATATTTGTTTGATTACAATTATTGCCGTTAAATGAAAAACCTCTGTGCTCATGTTATTTTTTTTTTTCAAATTAGATAAAATCAAATGTTATTTGGTCATTTTAAGAATTGTCTGTCGTAAAAGAAGAAGGCATTTTTTTTTTTTTTTTTTTTGGTTGCAACAAACTCAATAACCGTTAAACTGAAACGGTTTCGAAAAACAATCGAACTAAAGAAACTAAAGACTTTTTTAAAATACATCACGCTGTTGTCAACATTTTATTGCGAAACAGCAAATCTTACTTCTTTTTAATAAACTTTTATATTTTTTTTCTTGTAAACGATTTCTTTCTTTATTTTATTGCAATCATTTGCACTTCAATGACTATTCGCATTTTTTATTTTATTTTTTTATTTAATTTTATTACATTATGGAGCTTCAGCCCATACATGGGTTATTAGCGCCTACCTCAATCGGTCTATCCTCTGCTTGCACGCCAGTAGACATATACATAGCCTAGTGACGAACAGCGGAAGTTATTCTTTTATTTCCCACTTCACTTCCTTGATTCTCAACACCAGTGTGAGAACGGGAGGGTGAAGTAGTTTTAACATTATTATCTGGCAGTACATAATCCATTAAGAAAATATTATTAGATTTCAGCATAATTGAAATATTTTAATAATAATATTGTCATAAAAAGATAGTAATATAATAATAGTTATAAACACAATGCTTCCGTTACCTTCGGTGAGCTCGGAAGCAAAATAAATAACACAAAATAAAAATGATAATAATAATAATAGGGGACCAGTTTAGCCAAGTGGGGTTAGCTTACTCGCAATTCCGCCGCGTAAAAGCCTAGTTCTAAACATCAACAAATCTGGTGAGTTCGAATCGCCGTGAGGTTATACTTGTTTCACACTGATGATCACATCGAGTAGATGAGTAAAGTGGCCGGATCCCCCGACCTGCAATAAACTAATGATATGTTGATCGACACGTAAAAGAAAGATCAAATAAAAAAAGAAAGTAAAATAAAGAAAATAAATTATTAATTAGGAGATTATGAATTATTAAAAATAAATGTTTCACAGAATCGCTGATAAGGAGAGGCCATCCACTGATAATTTAATTTTAGGTAATTTTATATCATGTGATTACATTTTTTAACTTTTAATTAAAGTTAACATTTAAGTTTCTCAGAAAATCTTGGGCCATTTCCTCTTAAGTCTAGGATTACCAGAAATATTAAATCAAAACCTTTATTCTTTATTGTGTAACCACTTTTCATTGTATAAAATAACAGTTTAGTGTTATGTATATAATAAAATAATGTTATGTTATAAAATAATGTTTATTTTATGTAATAATAATGTTCAACAGAATTTTCGATTTTTGTGCTTACTTTTATTTTTTGTTCGTTTAAATCCATAATATTTAGTTAATTTTTCATTTCACTTTAATAATTACTTTTAAAGTCACCTAAAAAGGTGACATTACCAAAATCCGGTATTATTCTCGACTTCCTTGAGTCAAGTCCTTATGCAGGAAATCTTTCTTGGTGTCAAAAAACAAAACTGTAAAACAACCTTGAACTAATAAAACTACGAATTTATGCAAAATTAATTCTTTTTGCGGGGAAATATATAGCACCAGGGTTTCTTCCGTCTCGAGATCTTTACTTCAATATTTTTTCTATAGTGCCTTCCGTAATTTGTTGACCCTCTTGAATTATTACGCTATAGATAAGTATCATTATTAGATTAAAATTCGTAAATAAATTCGTATGTTCCTTGCATAGGCTAGTTTTGATCTGTCTTGAAATTACACACACATCTATACATACATATATATATATATATATATATATATATATATATATATATATATATATATATACATATATGTATATTGAGTGTTATAATCTGGATGTATGACTAAGCTGACCAAAGTGTTTCAAATGAAATGGTATATGCAAGAGAAAATTCAGTAAAAGTTTTCTCAATTTGGAATTAAACCAGATAAAATCTATTAATAATTAGGATTAGATCGGAGTGGGATGGCTCAAACCACTATCTTAACATTGAGACACCCGGTTCTATTCCCTGAAGTGTTGTTTTATATTTTTTGTGACATGATAGAAATTAGCTAGGTTTTCCGTCTTGTATCAACTCAATTTCTGCTTGAGGTAATTACTGTTAGCAATTTAATATTTGAGTATACCTGTACCTACATTAATCGTCTGATTGTCTTGTTCAGAAATTTATATTGTTTTTAAGTCCGTTCGTTCAGTTAAGTTGCCCTTACTTTTTTATTTACATTTCTCGACCTGAGTTCTTTATTGTCTCCAGTACTATCTTTTGTATTGCATTTCTTACTCGACGTATTATCCCTATCTGCTTTAGATATTACAGATAATTATTTCATTTAAAATGAACGTATACGCAGTATTGGCTATACTTAATATAAAATTTAGTGATGATTATTACATGTCTAGTATAACTTGTTTTGTTGAGTTCGAAGCACTGATTCAAGTTTAATCTCAGCGAGGAAGGTACTTACTTTCAACAAACCAGTTCTAAGTAGTTATCCTTTTCATTGCCAGATCTCTCTTCCCGCATAATCTGGTTCCCAACACAATCTGTCATTGTTATTTATTTCTCTTAGCTTTAAAATTATATCAAATGTCCACATTTTTTTGTTCCGTATTTTTTTGCATGGTATCTGAATCATTTATAATCTAATTTGGTTAAAAGGTAGACTGGTTTTTGTTTTTTTAGAAATACTTTTTTTGGTTTTAGTTGTTTTGATTTTGTTAGCCATCTTACTTTTAATTCCTCCTTAATTCTAACTCTACATCGAAAGAGAGCTTAGTAAGTCAAAACGAACGCCCCTTTAAAAAATAAAAACATTAATTTGAGCCATCTGCCTTACTTTAATTACTGCCTTTCGCAATGGAATTTGTAGTTCAATGTTGTGCAGTTTAAACTTCTTTCTAACTACTACGATTATGTTTAACGAAGCAATATTCTAAAAAAAACTAATCCAACTAAAATATTTCTTTTAAATTTTTTTAACTTAAAATAACCCACACAATTGTACTAGTTAAGAAGGAAGTTTAAACTGCACAACATTGAACTACAAATTTCCAATGGAAATTCGCTCGGCTTGCGAAAACCCGCGGTAAGATTATTTATACAAAAATTTATTTTTTAAAATCTTTGCTGGCTCATAAGGAGGGGTTAATGACGTCATAAAGATCCTATTTTCAATAGGGATCCTTATCTCAACGAGCTTGATTTTTCAGTCCAAGTTTCATTTTGATACGTCAATTCGTTCGAGAGTTATTGTGCTTACAAGAAATCCTCAAGAAATTATTACTATTATTATTATTAAATTATTATTCGAATCGCTATGGTAACTCATTTTTTGGATTGAGGACCCCAAAAAGCATAAGAAGTGATACCTCAATGGATTTTTTGTATTTTTTAAAAATCTTTGCTGACTCATTAGGAGGGGTTAATGATCTCATAAATATTCCATTTTCAATAGGGATCCTCATCGTAACGAGCTTGATTTTTCGTTCCAAGTTTCATATGGATATGTCAATTCGTTCGAGAGTTATCGTGCTTACAAGAAATTCACTAGAAATTATTATTATTAATAAATTATTATTCGAATCGCTATAGTAACTCATTTTTTGGGTTGAGGACCCCAAAAAACATAAGAAGTGATACCTCAATTGATTTTTTAAATCTTTGCTGACTCATCAGGATGGGTTAATGACGTCATAAATATTCCATTTCAATAGGGATCCACATCTCAACGAGCTTGATTTTTCGGTGCAGGTTTCATTTTGATACGTCAATTCGTTCGAGAGTTATCGTGCTTGCAAGACATCCACTAGAGCTAGAAATACATATATATACCTATATATACATACATATATATATATATATATATATATATATATTATATATATATATATATATATATATATAATATATATATATATATATATATATATATATATATATATATATTTATATATATATATATATATATATATATATATATATATATATATATATATATATATATATATATATATATATATATATACATACATACATGTATATAAAGTTTTGTAAAACCTATTTTTTCGTGATCAGGAACCCATAAAACGTATTTTGGCCACAGTCCCGGCTCCAACTTCCGTCATGCCAGTGGCTCCTTAGCGATTTTTTTCCAATGGAAATTCGCTAAAAGATCAACATGTTCTTAATGAAGTTTCTTTGACCAAAATGGATAGTGCTTATCCGGATACTCCGTCCCATTGTGAATTCCGATAGCTGAGTTTAGCCCCTTACTTCTAAACCTGGTGGTGGTGGTGTAAGCTCTGGTGTATGTAGCTCGGTTATCTTTTTTGACATCCTTAAAGTGTTGATTAATTTACAATCATGAATAAATTATGACTAATTTTGAATAAATAATGACTAATTTTGAATAATTAATGACTAATTATGAATAAATAAATTCTAATTAAGAACAAATAATTTCTAATTTTAAATAAATAAGTATCTCTATCGAAAGTGGGTAACTTTATTCCATAAAAACGACTTTCAACCACAGATGGCCTTCGTCACGAGCCAATGAGAAAAGAAGAAGTGAGAAAGAGAAAGTCAGTGTAGGAGTTAAGACAGAGGTTCATAACTAACCCATCTATGATGGTCCTGGACATTTCTAATAAATTAGATAGACTCCCGATTGTAAGTTATTAAATATTATACATGTGATTAGGGAAAGGAACAGATTAAAATGATAAGCGGGCTGAGTGCTGAGATTAAAACGTTTCTTCTCTACCAAGATAAAAAATTAACATGGAACATATTTTTCTTTATCTCCTTCACTAATAAGTAGAAATAGAAATAATTTTTTTTTTAAGATTATGAAGTTAAACATTAACAAAAAGAATGCAACCAATGATTTGTTTTTATAAATTGAAATATACGTAACGTAAGAATTTTAATAGTTAAGGAAGAAGATATTCTGAAGAAATGAACCTTTTTCATAATAATATTAAATTTACCGTGGAAATTGAAAAGAATAACAATTAGATTTTTTGGATTTGACGGTCATCACGTCTACTAATGGTAGCATAAAAACCAAATGGCTAAATAAAAATATTAAAGGGAATAGATTTTTAAATTTCACATCGCACCACCCACACCAACAAAGACTAAATACTGCCAAAAATCTTATCCATAGATCTATACAGCTTACGCACCTGGATTATCTTATTGAAATAAAGAAAGAAGTATATAACAAATTATTAAAAAATGTTTACCCATTACGATTAATTCATAATCTATGGTATAGTGCAATTAATAAACCAACAGCAATTACACAAGAAAATGACCATGAACGCCCGAATAAATTCACTAGCATGACATACATAAAAAGTTTATCAGAAGGAGTGGTGAACATTTTTAAACAAATGGAATGTAACCTCACTTTTGGGTTGAAACCGGTAAATAAGATAGATAGCTCAATGTTCACTAATTTAAAATATAAATTAAGCACAGAAGAGAAAATAAGTGTTGTTTATGAGGTTCCATGCTTGTATTGTCCAGCTACATACATAGGAGAAACGAGACAGACATGGAAAAATAGAAGACTGCTGCACGAGGCAACAGTACTGAAGGAAAATAAAACAGCACTGGTGGAGCATGCAAAAGAAACGGGTTACAACTTTAATTTTAATAACACTAAGATTTTAATAAATTAATCTAATAACAAAAAAAGATTGACTTTAGAAGCCATGCGTATATCAAAACAGAAAAATAGTATTATCTACAAAAGAAATTAACGGAACATATGCAGGAGTTTTGTAAATGGGAAGGTAGTAATTGTATTTGTTAATATAAGTTTATATAAAAGGCAATTTAGATAAGTATACTGATGGCCAGGAGGTTTGTTAAAGTGCAATACAGTTAGTTACATAGTCTAATAAATCTGGTTTTATAGAATTGTCATCAAAAACGTGGAAACTTTGTACGTTGTACAATGTAACACTAGAGCTGTGATAAAAATAATTAAAAAAAAAAAATGTAATTCAATTAGTGAGATTTGTTGGCATGTTCATGTGTTATTGTGTAGATTGTTTTTTGTTTTTTGTTAAAAATTATTAGGGAAATTGTTAACAGTTTTTACATGCAGGATTTTTAATTAATATTTTTTATGGCAATTTTATTTTAACTTGGGTTGACAATTGTATTTTTAGGTGAGGAATTGGGGTATGTTCCTACTTAGGACCTAGACGAATAGCTGAATAAGCACTTAAAAATAATTTTAAAAATTACGTTTTTGTATTACAAAAGATTTGAAGATCATAGCTCTGTAAGTGATAATGATAGTTATTTTCCAAAACCTTTTTCGCCATTAGGTACTATTTTTATAAATCAACAATAATGTTTGTAAAAACTATTCATAGGAAAATATGATTTTGACATGTTGTAATTAATTGTTATAGATGCTTGAAAATGACTCAAGGAAGAGTCGAAATATAGCAGTATGATATAGGAGAGTTTGTTTTATATTAAATCCTTAAGGACCCACACACACACACAACAACAATAGTAACGTAAGAAGTTCAAGTTTACAAAGAAATCCGTTGTAGAAAGTTATACAGAAAAAAATAAAAATCAATATCAAACATTATAATTATGTATTTATAAAATAAATTGGATATGGATTTAAGATAAGACTATTGTTTTAGTAATTTGGAAGTAAAGAATATAATTACGATAATATAGGTATATGAGAACTATTGAGAACCGCACCGCTGAAACAATTTTGCCTTTCTCTCGCACAATCTTCCTATTTTTTAAATTACAATTTATCAATGTAGTGGTTATACAGTAATAAAATCGAAATATTGGGTGCTTAAGACTCTTTTACTATCTACTTTGATAGTAAAATTCTCAATGATGGTAAAAAATAAAAAAATATTATTTAATTTTTTTTTCTGTTTTACGTGCCGATCAACATATCATTAGGTTATTACAGGCAGGGGATCCGCACATGACCTGTCTACTCAATTGACTGGTTTGTACTGAGATTGACTTCACTTTACTTTACTGAGATTGATCCATTACTGGCTTGCAGTTCTATCAAAAAAAGAAAGAAATTTTTACCACACTTGACCTAATTAATTGAGATAGCCGCAGGCCAGGCAGGTTTGACTGAACATCCAGTTTGCTTACCGCCTGAACGTGTGTCTCGACTGTTCAGGAGAAGAATTTATAATACAGCAGGTGGCATAACTTACAAGCCTGCCAGAGCGTGTGTAGTTGAATATACAATATTTTTCTTTTTAGAAATATTTTGTTTTACTCGCAACTTATATTTTTATGATCCCAAAATAAATTATAAATATATTTAGTTTCTTAATTCCACTTCTTAAATTAGAAATAATTCTTTATACTTGCATTCGAAAATTTTCAGGCTATTGCCTTATTTTTAATCTTAGTTATATATCAGGGCATTGCACTCATAGGCTATTATCTTTTGATTTATCTTTTAAATTTATATTTTCGATTCTTATATTTTATAGCGCTCTAATTAAAAATATATTTTTTTATAGATACAAAACGAATACAGAAAGATAATAATTTGTTTGATTTGTATTTTTAAATTAATACATCTTAAGAAATATATTTTTAAGTAACCTTGAACTAAAAGTAGTATCATATTTTGGAGTAAAGGACAAATTCATCTTTTCAAAAATGTCATTGATTTAGACCTTCCATGCGATTAACTTTGATTCAAGTCTAAATCTTTATTTATTGTGGCTTCTAAAGCAGACTGGATGTAACTCGGTCGATGTCAAGGAGCACTATTTAAATCGGAACAATAGAGCATTATTTTTGCTTCCTACCTTCGTCTTCTTATGCATAATTTATTTAATAGCTTATATGCATAGTGATGACATTGGACAGTGTATTCTGGATGGTTCGTTTGTGTACATTGAAAATCAATAATATTAAGGTCAAATTCAAGTATCGTAATCATTGCCTAACGATTTAATAATCTTGAAGTCACGGTTTATCATCTTTAAATGACAGATCACGGTTTATTATGACTTTTTTCAATGAACAAAATAGATCAATACGATAGGAATAGAACAAGGTCCACCTTGATATATTTAAATTGACTGAATCGTTTTTAAGGGAGATCTTTTTTTTAAATATTAATTTTAACGTCGCATCTGCTTGCGATTTAAAAACAGATCATAACTAAGAAGAAATCTTAATGGTAATTAATCCTAATCCAAATTACTGCTCCTAATATGTTGAAAATTTAATAATAAATAAATTATGACATTAATTTAATAATAATAATTTAGTTATCAAGATCCATTACAAGCCCCTGAAAGAATGAAGTTGGAATAAGGGCCTAAAAATCCTACTCACAAAAAAAAACCCATACACACCAGTATCTGTAACCTTATAATATGGCTTGTTAGGGATTGTTTTTGGAGACGTGGAAACTGGTATCGAAGTATTCTTGATTAACACCTGGATATTATCCAAAGATGCTAAGTTAGATGTTAACAGTCTGTGTGGAAATACCACGGCGGAGGAACCATCTGGTATTTTATATAAACCAATGGTATTTTATGTAGTCTTACTTCGCCCAATTCTTTACTTATTTTTCATGATCAATTTAGTTGACCATCTTCAATCTTCAGGTTTTGTCCTGACACGTTTTGTAGCCTTTAAGTACTTAGTTGATTTAAATTCTAACTAGAACTGTCAACTTCCTGTATACGTCAACGATGCTTGATTAACGTCTAGTAATTCTTGGAAAGTATAAATGCTTGTTTGCAGTCAATTTAGTATATTATAAGTTGTCGGTTGTCAATTGTTAAACTAACTTCTTAAATAGTTTTCTACATAGTATACTTTTTCTATACCTTGCTAGGGTATTGTAAAATTCATTGTTACCAATTCTGATAAATAATTCTAGGTATGGTGGTAATGTGTGAAGTGCAATTCGTAGTTATTTTTAATGAAATATAATTACAGATATCTTTAAAACGAGTGCTCTTCCTTAAGGAAGTGCAAGGTGAAGGTGGTGACCTCGCGGGCCATTTCCTCCAAGCCTCTAATCAATTACAAAATATACACTTATCCTGGTGTGTTCTGTTAGTTTCATTGGATAATTACATGCAAAGCGTCCAACGCGTAACCTTGTCCTGAGCTCCAATTCCTCTGCAGTTTACCTGCTGTCCAATCTAGCATAACAATCAACAATAATAGCAGTGCCGGCGGAACTATAATTGTTTTCTTAGTTTTAATTTAATTTGTTTGTTTTATTTATTTTATACTTCCATTGTTTAATGGGTAGCTGTCTAATCTCTGAAAACTATATTTTCGCATCCTAATTATTCCATCAGTTTCTTTTGTGGGCGAAAATTATTAGAGGGAGTAGAGCATTTGAATACAAGGAACAGTTAGGAAGCTACACGAAAGATCAAAATTTTCATTTTTAATAATAATAATAATAATAATAATAATAAGCTTTTATTTACAGAGTAATTACTTAATAGATACAAAGAAAGTTTTCAAGCTACTCCTTGGAAATAATCCGTCAGGAGGGGGTGATTAAAAAATTCATTTTTAATATAATACAGGGTTACCCCTGAAAATATAACGTCAAACGAAACTGGTGGATTCTAAGGATAAAATGCAATTAAAAATGTCATCTAAGTTTAATATGCTCTGATCTTAAAAGTTCTCAATTTATTTCGTTTTTTTTTTTTTTCTTTTTAATGCGTTATATCTCAAAACCAAAAGAGATAGAGAAATTAGTCTAAATTGATTGAAATTGTGGCGATTTCAGGAAATTTATGCATGTGGATGAAGAGTGGCTCATTATACCTACTATCTACATTTCAGTAAATTCGGACAAATTTTGAGGGTCAGACATTCAGACAGACACTAGGCCAAATATGCTCCCTTTTATTAGGGATTTTTGAATTCGGAGACATAAAAGAATTCCGTTGTTTAGAATAATCACAATGGTCCCGTTACCTTGGGTAAACTTGGGAGCAAAAAAATGAAACATAGTTTCAGTGCCTTCTATTTTGTTTATATATTTTCCTTTTGATTAATTAGCCGATCGTTAATAACTTTACGTTTTACGCTATTATAAAGGCTACTTTAATAAAATCATTCTTCGGCTAGATGCTTATGGAAAATTAAATCAGCTTATTTTCAATCTGGTTTTAAATTATTCATAATTAACTAATGAAAAAGGAGCTGGGTCAAAGTCTTGTAGTTACAAAGTTCTTGATTCTTGTTTAAATTATTCTTAGCAAGCACTGACATTTGTCATGTGTCAAACAAGTACTTATGTCTTTAGGAAAGTTGTTAGTTTATCTATCGTGTTTTTTAGTTTTGAGTATCGAGTCATCAACACCAAAGGTATACAGACAAACTATCAATATACTTTCCCCTAGCCTTGAGATTTGATTTCAATCTTGGAATGCAAATAAATCTGCAAACTAGTGTGACACTTAGCTGCCTATCACTGGATGATCGCATTCACATTAGTATAAAATAAAGAATTATGAGATAAATTCCCCTCCCATCTGTTTCTTTCACTTCTTAATTAAATCAGTTTCTTTCTTATTTAATAAAATTTGTCGTCTACTGTTTCTTTTAAGTGTCTAATTATTTTCTCTGCTTTTAAATAGGCAATTGGGTTTCTTATGGAATGACATTCATTACAAACATCTACTTTCAATCAATCTGTTAATAATTTCACTCCGCTGAGAAGTAGTAGATCAATGAAAAATGTTCACTAATATAGTTAGTGATCGGTGTAGACGAGTGGTTAGTGTTCTAGCAAAACTCTTGCCTGAAATTAAATTCATTATCGATATACTTGTTGCCAGCTCGAATCCTAGGGAGATAAAACATTGTTCACACTGATGATCACGATTTCAACACGAGTGGATGTGATGAAGTGGCTGTTCCTTTCCAGAATTTTATTATACTGGAAGAAGCTGGGTTTGCTCAATAGTCTATGCACTATGTAGTCTATAGGTTTGTTCCAACCACTCTTCAAACTGGTTTGGAACTGTACGACGCATGCGCATTTGGAAAAAAGAGTTCCAACGAGCCCAAACTCAAACTCTGACTGACTCCGACTGTTAATCGGCTGTTCCAACCACGCTCTGATTGAATCACGGATTAGTTTGGAACCAGTCAGAGCAGTCAGCGATCGGCGGCAGGGACTAGTAGTTTGGGATTGAGTTTGGGTGAACAGAAACGTAACCTTCCGCTCCGCTTCATTGTTTTTGTTTTGATTTCGCTCGCCTATTATAATTATTCTCCTTTCTTGCGAATCAACTGTTCTTTTTAAAATGTTTTTGTACGAATGTGACGATGAATTTTTGTGCATATAATTGGCATTTTCTAGATATTTCTGAAAAAAAAAGAAAAAAAAATTGGACCTATTTTTCAAGATGGACTTTTGATACTTATTCCATTTTCAAACAAATATCGAAAGAATCCTATTTATTTCCGCAATATTTCTTTCTTTCATATATTCTTTAACTGGACTAAGATTAATATTTGTTTTTTTAAAACAAAAGAGCATTTAGGATTATATCAATAAAAATATGAATACGAGTGTGCCGTGAGTCTACTAAAACTGGCTCACCTCAGTAAGCCCGAAAATTGTGAATTGCGAAAATCGAAATGAAATCGTGAATTCATGTATTAAATAAACATTTCTAAAATGTGTGCATGTATTTTCGTCATATCCTCTATGAGTATGTAGGTTTTACTTCCAACTTTCGAGCTTAATTAGCATTAGAAAATGAAACTTTTGTGGTGTGGCGCCCCCTTGTTGTGCGAGCCCCTAGGCGGCCTAAATCAGGCCCTGATTTAAGCGACTGGCACTTATCTTCATCAACTATTGACTTATCCATCATCCATATCTTAAATATTAATAAGTTCAGGTATTTTCGATAGCACAGGAACGCAAAATCACATAAACGATCAACTCAAAAAGTTGTTCTGATAACAGTAACAGTGCTAAAACCTACCACAGCAAACAGTTTGGTCGGAGAAAGGAGCGTTCCAACAAAAACGAAATCACAAATCAATTCCCAACGGTCAGTGATCGCGCATGCGCATTACGTCAATCACGGACTAATCCGAAACTGATTTGGAACTGGTGGTTGGAACAAACCTAATGTCTTCAGGCTCAATCCCTCTCCCTCCCCGGGTTAAGGAAAAATAGAGAAATAAATAACTATGGGTGCAGACTTGACACACTGGACACACAGAAAAGTGATAAGGTCACTGAATGAAGTAATCAGCTACTTTACACATCTATAGATGTAAATCATGAGTGAGGAACATGTAACATGTATGTACATAATATTACCTCTTGGAGACGATTATTGTTGGTAGCAGAAAGGGCGTTTAAGCCTCTTGGACATGTTGTATTAAGTAAAGGCTTTCAAATAGAATGTTGTTTTGTGTTTTAAAACAACTATTTATAATCCTTCTTCTCCCTCAGATGTTTTACAACTCCTCCAATAGATTATATACAATAACCAACAACATACTTTGAATTTAATACCAATAGTATTTGTGGAACTATAATATGTGTAAGTAAACATATGGTGTTTACTTTCTAAATTATACTATTATCTTATGTTCTTGAGTACATATTGTCTGAGTCGAATATAGGATACAAGATAATATGGAAAGGTCAGTTTACTTGTTCTGTTCTGGATATACTACCATGCAGGGGCGGATCCAGGGGGGGGCGAGGGGGGCGACCGCCCTGGGCCCCGCGCCTTGGAGGGCCCCGCGCCATAAAAAAATAAAATAAAATACTTATACTTTACAGGCAAATATATAGATCATAGTGAAGATTGTCCGCGGGGCCCCGCGCCATGTACAAAATTTGAAATATTAGAATTATAAAATTCAGTCGAACTTAGTTTACATGGTAGAGCCTAATACCTAACTACCTTTTCGCGGGGCCCCTCGCGATGAAAAAGTCAAATAAATAAGTTATTAATTTGTTTTATGTTTAAGATAGCCCGCGGGGCCCCGCTCCATATAAAATTAAGTGAGCTAACGTCCTAGTGTTTTCTCACCCTCCCCCTTTTCAAAATGATGACGATTTTGTTATTTATTCTGTGGGGTAAATCTTCGTTATGTGCCCCACCTATACCTAAACCTCCAATTTAATTTGTTTTTTCCTATAAAACGTGGCATTTCGTGTATTTTTTTTTTTAAACAAATAAATAAAACACTGAATTTATCGAGATACTACATAACCTTAATTGTTTGACAATGTACAGAGATATGTAAAAAAGACAAATCCTGTAAAAAGGAATTGTAAAAGAAACTAAGTACATCGGACAGTACGAAATAATTGCAATTAGTGCAGTTTTACCAATTGATGTCAAAGAGAAACTTCACCTCAGAGAAGCATAACAACGCTGTTTTGAGAGGTCATATTTACAAAATTTTCCGGGGGAGGACCCCCGGACCCCCCTAAAAATGTGTCTTTAAAAATTAAACTAAAAACTCGGCACTAAAATGGAAAGTTATAAGCTAAGAATATGAAATCTGGGAGTAAATTTAAAGTGCTCGAGTGTATATTTTAAATTATAGGACTGATCACAAATATCACAGCTTAACTTTTTATTTACAATGATAATTTAACCATAAAACCCGAAATATCATGAATAGTTAGTATAGAAGAATAAATAGTTTGCAAAGAAAATTATGATTAGTTGAAAACTATATAATTTGAGGGGTTTATGTTCAAATAATATGTTAGATTAAAATCATGAGCAGAATTGTGATTATTTTAAAAGTTTTGAATTATTTTGAGAGCAAAAAAGTTTGACTGGCCCTAAGTGAAGGGAATTAGCCGTAAAATAGGATCAAGTTATAAGTGGTTTATTAATAAGTTACTTTATTGTTTTTTATCAGCAATCCCCGCTCTATCCTAGGGGGCCCCGCTATTTTGTCTCGCCCAGGGCCCCGCAAGATCTAGATCCGCCACTGGTACCATGCCATAACTACATCACTTTTAAGGCATTTGTATCTTATTCTACATGGGAATGTGCATTTGTGTCGAAATAACTAACCACTTTACCTACAACTTAATATTTTAATTCCTTTCACTTATAACTGAGAAATACATGAATAGGTATAACTGTATAATTTTAAGAAATATGTATCTAAATTGATTTATAATTTTTCTATTTTTCTTTTGGCTTTCTGATTATTTATTATTAATCAAGGTCTTTCATTACAGCCTGCATTTTGTATCGCGTTGCTCCATCGCTGCGTTATAATAATTTAAAAAAAAAGAAAGTTTGTAATCATTTCATTACTTCAGAATACTGTTAAATTTTATGAATAAAAAATAAATTAATACAATATTTTATTTTTTTACAATATCTCTTTTGAACTATTAAATTATATTTAGCTTTTTTTTAGATTTTTCTTTGTAAAAAACTATGTATTATAAAACAATAAATGGCATTCTTATTCTTATTCTTAAATTATATTGAGCTGCCACAATCATAAAATCAAAAATATCGCTCAGTTTGGTTTAGTCAGAGGTGTTTAGGCCATTATTGAGTATGGTTTTAGTTTAATATTACTGCTAATGTAAAACACACTAAAGTATTAGTAAACTTATGCAGTCTGATTGTCTGATATAAGTATTGGTGATTAGAAAGTCCACTTTGTAATTAGAGATATAAAAATATTAAACTAAAGGGGGATAAACACAATGTCATCAAAATCTCATTTGATTCAATAAGCAAAGATATCAGTAATGATTAATGATTCCCTCGTTATTCTAATAGCCATATAATAATTGCACACTGCACCCGGGGTTGCAGTGTGGGGGATTGAACTTTAATTGAATCCGAAGACATGGAACAACGTAGGTGAGTCAATTGACCAAACTCGGTCACTAGGACGGGAGAGGATCGACCACTTTACACATCCACTTGATATAATCATCCGAGTGAAAAATGTATTGTCTCCCTGGGATTCGAACTATCATCAGATGTATCGATAAATGAACATGGTTTTTGGCAAGAATGCTGACACAGACACGACACATAGGCAACAAGGACAAGGGTACTCAATAGTTTTATATGAAGACTTAGGTAATTATGCGCGCTATATTGGTGGTATTTTATCAAGTCCATTACTTAGTTCTTATTATTGACTAGCTTTCACCCCGCGCTCCGCGCGGGGCTCATGCTAGGTGTTAGTGACTATGTTTCCTATAATCATGTAAGCCTAGTAATTAAATTAAATTCCTAAATAGTTTTGTTTCCAAAGCCTTTTAGGAATAAAATCAGGACTATATTACACATCATTAATTCCATTTCATATTAAGAATATAATACTCTCCAAATCATAGTTTGGATTCTATCTATATATTTTAAAAGTAGCCAGTAGAAGCTAAGTAATATAGTAATAACTTAATAACTAACCATGCTAAAAAGAAAAAGGTATAATGAATAGACAAAACCAATTAGACTGGGAAGTCATTGAACAATCATCAACAATGATGGTGCATTATTTAATTACCAGCCTCTTCATTCAATACGGTAGTTGCACCAGCAAATATTTAATAACTCTAGTTCTAGAAACAATTAATAAAATAATAAATACTTGATTTAAAGAACACTAGTGTGAGGTTTAAGCACTCCAATCAGAAATTAAATCGGTCAACGATTGCGGACGCCATAAGCGCTTAAAGTGACATTTCTTTTTAAAAAAATAAAATTAGCTTTATTTAAGGTAGAACCGATGGAATTACGACAAAAAGTAATATGACCAAATTTGCAGATCTTTTAAAATTAGTTACCGCTGGCGCAATCAGCTTGGCGATACAACTTGCCGTTTAGCCACAATAAAGTTTAGCCTCTAAAAAAACTTTTAAGTGCGTCCGCCATCTTTAATTTTTTAGGGGGGAGGGGGAATATATTTTTTTAACTTTTCGGGTTTTTTCAATGGGCTTAAGCCAATTTCCGATCAAACGCAAAAAACCGCAAGTCTCTAGGTGGTCTAGAAGTATATAATAATAGTAGTAAAGTAATAATATAATAGCAAGTGTGTGGGGTTTGTTTACGGTGGGTCAACCTATTTTTTTAGGTTATGTTTTATATACTTTTTTTTTTATAAAATTGTTAATAACTTTGGTTCTATTCAATATTTTTAGATGAAACCAAGCCTACAAATTGCGCAACATGTTTGCGCTCACCCCTGAAAAAAATTAATCGATTCCATTTAGCTAGTTTTGCGCCTATAAAGTCTGACTGAGGCGGCAGACACACATACATACCCACATACATACACGAAAAAAGTTAAGGCCGGATTCGGTTTTATGAATGTCTAAAATTAAAAAGTACCAAAAAAAATTTCAATTCTGACCAATGTACAGACAAAACTTTAATTTTATATATATAGATTAAGCAATATTAATCATGTGTAAAGTCTAAAGGTCAAAATAAATTGAACATTATAATACTGTTGTGGACGGTATCTTACCAATATGTAAATAAAGACGTTACTTTGTTGGTATATGGTATGGGTTTATCTCTTATTTCCACGGAACCGATTTCAATGGTTTTTTTTTATCTAAAGCGGCTTTCACACCAAAGATGCACTCTGCGTCCTGGTCGCAAGTGCGTCTTGCATCCTTATGACACGAGCGTGCACACCTAAATGGCACGTGCTACTTGCATCTTCTTATCTCTTTTGTTGGAACTCCTCAGTTAGTTCAGTGCATTTGGGTTTGAATGATGAATTATCAATCATCCGATTTTTTAGACAATGACACGATCATAATTTACGACATAACTGATCTTGACCGTCCAGTGCCCATAATAAAAAATAATATGATTAATTTTTTTTTGTATAAGCTCACATTTAAACCACTGTTTTTGATTTTATATTGTTCCATTAGGATGTTGGAATAATCGTTGCTGCACGAAGTAAAAGTAGGTCCTTGTAGGAATTACTTAATATACCAGTAAACTTTTATCGTCTCTTCCATGCTATTCTGCAATAATACAAATATTTATGACCTATGGGTTATGTTACCCGAAGACTATTCTTAACTATTGAAGAGAGCTAAAACCCTTTGAAAGAAATTGAACTATTTTTTTTATTATCTGACGAAAAGATGGTAATAATTACAAGATAAAAAGAACTTTTTATATACTACGTTTTTAAATTTTCTGTTGACTAAATAAAGTACCGGTGTGGAAATCCCACACCTGACTTCCATGAAATGTTGTGGTGTCAATACGTGAGCAAGAGAGAACTCAGTATAAACTACACCGTACAAACAGCTAATATCGATTATGGTTTTGCAATAAAAATCCAAAATTAAACAAAAAAAAGTCCAGTCATGCACCATGACTTAATGAGCGAATTTTCAAAGAAATCTGCGGATTATTGGCTTATGATAATATAGGAAAATTTTGGTTTAGAATTTGCATGGGTGAAAAAAAAATTTGGTACATAGGGGTACGAGGTACAAAAGTCAAAATCGTATTTACCTTTTAAGATGCATGTCGTTGGAAAGCTCTTTAAGAGTACAGTAATTGTTGTTATGTACACTTTTATCATATTTTCACATAAAAGGGGGGTAAAATGGAAAAAACACGTTTTTTGACCCTAAATGGTCAAAATTTGACCCCTAAATGGACTCCAAAAATTCTGGCCAACGAACTCATCCTTTCTTTTGATATTATTGACATTTTAAAATTTGTTTGAAATTTTTAAGTGCATCCTAAGGGGAGATATCGTCTGGAGTGACACATATATACATATATACATACATACATAAAAAAAAGTGTTAAATTTTAGGAATCGATTCAGAATGGTCTAATACGGATTTCCATGGAAAAAATTTTCAAAAATTCGCATTACAAAAATTTTGAAGCCATTGCAATAGCGTAATTTTCTTTGAAAATTCGCTAATAATAATGATAATAAACACAATTACAGTCTATAAGATTAGAGTTGGCACAATCGAAGGCGGGAAAATTTTGAGAGGGAAACGATTCTATTGGTCCGCCATCTTGAATGCAACTTTAGAAAAAAATGCCCTACTCTACCCCTGTTCCACAAAAAAAATATAACATGGCAACACTGATTTTCCCTTTTTATAACCCCAAAACTACCTCCACGTTTGTTGTTTCCCGCCTTCGATTGTGCCAACTCTAATCTTATAGACTGTAAATATATAGTTAACGTAAGAATAAAATGTTACCTTATAAATGTCGGTAGAATGTAAAAAGATTAGAGAGAAGGAAGGTTTGTTTACATCTAGAGTTCAAGGTGAGTTTATGCGAAAACAAAACAAATTTATTAATTTTTATCCTTTATAACAAAAAACTTAATTATTCAATGTTTGTTTACATTTTCTTTATACTTGTTTTTAACTATACAATATAATAATAAAAGAATTTGGAATCAGCTGATAAAAATTATTTTTTACAAAGTAAATAAGACGGTATTTCTTTACTTTTAAATTTCGATTCTTCTTTATAAGTACTACAAATAATTACAATAATAAATACTCGTTTTAAAGGGCATTAATGTGCGGTTTAAGCACCCCAATCAGAAATTAAATCGGTCAATTATTACACATAATAATAAGAATAAGTGCTTAACGTCAAAAATTTAACAAAAAAAAAATGTCTCTATTAAAGGTAGCAGGGATGGTCCTACGACAAAAAGTCATAGGACCTAAGTTGTAGATCTTTTAAAATCAGTTGCCGCTGGTGTTATCCGCTGTTCGATACGACTTACAGTTTAGCCACAATTTGGTTCCGAAAAAAATCAGTCAATTATTTCACATGATATAAAAGCTCAAAGTCGAAAATTTAACAAAAATGAAAAACATGTCTCTATTTAAGGTAGAAGGGATGGTCCTACGACAAAGTCATAGGACCAAAGTTGTAGATCTTTTAAAATCAGTTACGCTGGTGTTATCCGCTTTTCGATACGACTCGCACAGTTTAGCCGCAATTCGGTTCCGAAAAAAGCCTTAAAATAACACTAAAATGCCAATATCTCCCAAACCGTTAGTCCGATTGTGCTCAAAAAGTATAGGTACAATCTATCATATAGGACACATATATACCCCAAAGGAAATTGAAATCAAATAAAGCCTACTGAAGTTATCGTCGACAGACCGATTTCGTCCTTAAGTGATTGTAGCTCCGAAACGTAGTGAGCTACGATGTTCGTAGCTTACTTTTGGTTTGCGCCATCAGTTTTTCCGTCCAAAGTTCTAAAAAATGCCGCAAACCGCATTTCGATACGATGTCTTGAAGCGATGTTATAAAGGATTAAAGTTCCGAACGAATGTACGAACGTACGTACATACATACATACATACGTACGCACAGACATACATGTATATGAAACGGATTTTCCTGATACCCCCGGGTCCGTAAGACCCGGGGTATCACGTTTTGGAGGGTATCACCATACTTCCATTTTCATGGAAGTAAACATCATAAATTTGAAACTCGTCAAAATAAAGATCGTAAGTATGGGTCATGTTCATGTCAAAACAAATAAAAAAAACTAGCGGCTTTTTTCCGAACTAACTTTCCATACAGCAAATTTTGCTGAAAACTAATTAAATTCTGCTGAAAGATGGCTAAAAGTATTAAAATAATGCATTATCATCGTGTTTGAGCTATTATAAAAGTTTTAAATGTCTAGCTACTCGGGAAGTTAGTTAAAAATCGATTGCAAGATTTGTACTGGACAAACAAACAAACAAAAAAGCAAGCTAATAAAAACGTAGTAAAATAGAATAAACCTCCCGATGAAACCCTCATTGTATAGAATAATTTTTTGTTTTATATATCATATTGTAGAATTAAATAGATGATATGTGTAAAGATAAGGTCAATAGTTTTATTATAATTTATATTCAGCAGCCGTGAAGAAGTGATATAGACTTTTATTAAAATTGTACTCGCATATTGTGGCACATATTTAATTGAAAATTATTATAATGATCTTATAAAAATAGATTAAACTCAGGTAATTGATGTCAGTAAAACTTAGTATCAGATGTTTTTATATGAAAAACGTCCATTAGTATTAACAACCATTTACAGAATAAAAATATGTTGTGTAATTAATAGAATTCGTTGTATTTATTACGAATGAAGTCCTTGATTTGTTTTCTCTTTCAATAAGTCACATTGCTAACTGACCCGGATTATCGGGATAATCTAAGTAATACATTAAGAACTTTATATATTTTATTTCGCCTTTATGCAGCAGAATCATTAGATTTACTTAGTATAAGTCTAAATAAACAAATAACATGTTTGTAACAATGTTGCAATCCTTTATCGAATTAATTTTTATTTTATCGAACTTTATTTATCGAAGCAAAGGCAAGAACTTTCAAGCCAAAAATATGTTACTCCTAAACTATTGACTCCTATCCTATAATATGGACTATATAGACTCTATACTCACTAATAAATTAAAAATCTAAAAAGAGATCTTAAGTATATATTTTCATTTGCAAAGGAGGCGACTGAAGTTTGTTCTCTCATTTAAGTGTTTATCACCTACCAACTACTTCTTCGAAGTTTATAATTTGAGTTCGTAGGTGTTTAGGGAATTGCATTTTAATTCGAGCACTTAAGATTTTGAAACTATTTCTCCTCTTATACAGTTATTTGTCACAACCAAGGCCAATAAGTTGGCGTGCGTAAGAGAATAAGTCAACTGACTTACCTAAAGAGTAATTAATTCATAGACTGGCATGTATAAACAGGAATTATTGCGAAAAACCAGTCTACATTGAAGAGTTCGTCGGATTAGTGTATTTTTTACATTATTAAGTTGGGTAACAGATAATCATTTTAGTACTAAACTAAACTAGTCTTATCGGTTATTGAAATGAACCGGTTTAGAAGAATGAAGTAATGACAATGACCCAACCTACCAAATCCTCGTTTTAGCCCATGTGGCGCATTGCATTTGGGACGAGGCTTGAAGTAGATTTCTGCATTTTCACGTCAGATTTAATAGGTGACTTTAATGTAGAGTTTGAGTAAACATATTTTACAGAGCCTTATGTGCCGTGCGCATAAGCTTGTTTTGTTTAACGAAAGATAAAACATCGAGAAATAATTATATTTTTCAAAACCACCATTTTTCAAAACTGGTCTTATTTTCAACTTTTTTTTTTTTTTTTTTTTGGTTTCTGTATTCTTCACCATAGTTGTATCTATGTGCAAAATTTGGGGAAGATTGAATGACGATAAGTATTTCAAAATTGGGGTAATAGGTGTGCGATGAAACTTAAAAAGCAAATAAATTTGACGCCCTTTTTTTTTTTTTTGGTTTCTGTATTCTTCACCATAGTTGTATATATGTGCAAAATTTGGGGAAGATTGAATCACGGGAAGTGGTTCAAAGTTGGGGAAACGGAAATGTGCGATGAAACTTACAAAGCAAAGTAATATTATAAGACCATTAAAACAATCATATCATGATATCTAGATAATATATACTATTTCATTCACATCTCTTTCAAATAATTGCTCTATATATCATTATCAAGGATTATCTTAGGTGTATTTTAGATATCAGTGTTGATTCTATACTCTATATTTTTTTCCGCTAGAGTCTAAAATGAGTTCAATTTCCCTTGCACGAAAAAGAAAGATTCTCTTTTTTTGGTCTGACTGAGGTCACTGAACTGTAAAAACCTAGCTGAATTGAATGAACATAACAGCTTCGTAATTTTTTAAAATATCAGAAATGAATTTAGTTAATCCATTAAATAACTTGTTGTTTTTAGTTAATTGGTATTGCATAGATCTGTTTCTCTATTCAAATAAGAACTTGTGAAATGTTCTCCTTGACAATTTGATACTTGAGATGTCAGGAGTTGCACTTATAATTAACATAACAATTACTTCAAGATATACATTACTTCTATTTAAAATCTATTAAATTACACTTTCTCTTTTTTATCCTTCAAGAAGGATATCCACTAGGCATTGGAAGCAATAGGGGATAGTGGTTTGTCTGCTTGAGTACAAACAATAACATCAAGTTCCTTGGTGTTTTTATTTAACAAAAACGAGATTGTTTTCATCTAATCAATAGATTCATCGTTTCTGTTTTGATTTTTGGTATGCATGCCTTTTTGTGACTATTTCTTCTTCAGCTGTTTTGTTACATAACTTATTTTGTTATTTATTCAGGCATATAACAGATAGATAGATTTATAACAATGTATTGATTTTTGTTGTTACTATAAGCTTTTATTTAACTTGCAATGTATGTTTGTATGTTCGGGCCAAATATTCCAACTGAATTTTAAAGCAGTTATCCTCAACCGATTGAATTGAAATTTTGCATACACGTTTAGTTTGGATGACAATGCATGGTTAGCTAAGTGACGTCATTTTTTAAGCACGCTCATGATATGGTTATCAAATGAAAGGGTTTGCTGAGTTGAATACAAAAAATAAAACGCCTTCACTCTACATCCAATATGGCGGATGGCCCAAGATAAAAGCTTGTTTTAAATAATGTTTTTTACTATTAATTTTTCTAATTAATTTACCACAACGGCTAATCTGCAGTTATCAATGCAGTCGAGAATCGCTTGGCGGAACATTTTCGCCTGATTTTTACACTTAAGGGATTATATCCCTTTGTCAACACAGTTCATTTTTAAAAATTATACATTTGAAAGATTGTAATTAAAAATCTATTTATAATTAATACATTTTAGAGGATTTATCCCTTTGTCTAAACAGTGCATTCGAGTGAGGTCCCCCCCCCCCCCCCCCCCAATTGTCTAACCTCTTCTCCTAATAGGTGGCTTGGTAACTGCAGTTTTACCAACACAACTTTATGTATATTACCGTGAGCCTAAGTCACACTAGTATTCTTTGTCGTAGGGTTCACTGTCGCAAGGTTGAGGCCCGGCTGAGTGTGCCTGCAAAACAATGAGTTTTGGTTCTGGCACGTCACAGGGCTTGAATATTTGAATCTCGTCCGAAATGTGATTCTCTAACTGAATTTTGCGCGGCAATAAATCCAAACAAATAACCCTAGTTCGAATGCTAGGCATAAGAATTAAGTACTGATAACAGTGACAGAGACAAGAATTAAGAATTTATGCTAATTTATATTGGTATAATCATGTTATTCCGATTTGCTCTATTCAGCTTCTCCCTTGATATTTAAAAAATATCATGATGCAATATAAGTTTATTTGTGGTTGATATATATAGATATATGAGATGGAATCTTGACCGACTTGAGTTATTAAAACAAGTCATATATATGGAGTTTTTAGTTAGATATTTAATACGAGTTAAAAGTTGACCTTATTTTTGCACCACAATAATAATATATACCTACTGCATTCTATTTTTTAAATTTACTGTTTGTCCCTTACTTTAAACTTGAATACAGGGCGAAACCAAACTTATCTTGGTAAACTTTATGGATTGATTTTATGGCTCCAATGGAAAATGTTGCAACATTATTATAGAAGTTGATTTTTTTTTTCTTTAAATGGCTTACAAATTGTTTTATAGCTATCCCTAGTAAAGAGCTTCAACTGATTTGACAAAAGACCCAGCACAAGCGTTTTATTAGAAATACATAGCTTTTTTAAGTTTTTTCCTTTGATTATTTTGAATTTAGTTGTCCGCTAAACAAGGATTTTTTGATCCCGTATTTTAATTCAAGATGGTGGATATTTTCATGTGATTTTTCAGATGAATATATACCACAATCTTGATATTTATAAATAAGTTGCTCACTTAGGCATAAAGTTGTTCATTAAAAGGTTTTTTTTAATCTGACACTAGAAATAAGTTTCTTATTAAGACGTAAAGTTGTTCATTAAAAGGATTTTTAATCTGACACTAGAAATAAGTTTCTTATTAAGCCGTAAAGTTGTTCATTAAAAGGATTTTTAATCTGACACTTAAGGGGTATAATCAAAAGGAGGAGTAAAAAGGAGGGAGGTAAAGCCCAGCCCGAACCATTATTACAAGAAAGTTTACATTTTAGTAATGGCTACTCAGAACATAAACAAGATTTTTTTTGTATATCATCATTTCTAGGGGGGAAATGAGGAGGGGGTAGTAAAAGAGGCTTCGGATTTGAAAATTTGAGAAGTGGGAAGAGAGTCGTTAAGATCTGTTTGATAACCTTTAGAAACTTCTAGAAGATTCTTGGGATGGAAGTCCAGTCCTGAAGAGTAGAAATATATGAGAAAGAGAAGTTGGTATAAAACTTGGAATATGATAGAACACATACGAGATAATTATTTTAATAATATATAATTATTATATGACTGCTCTAGTCATTTACGTACGATATATATAATTTTAACATTATTTTCTCACAACATAACAATGTTCATTATATATGTATGTTTAATGTTCTGATGCTTTTTATATAAATTTACCTTTTTTTATTCTCCAATATTTTGATTTTTGTATACACCCGGGCCACGCTGGGTACTTCAGCCAGTGTAATATAAAGCCAAATGTCTGGCTCACTCACTCACTACTCTCTGACGGGATGAGAATTAATTATAGAGCTTTAATTAGAAAAGAGGTAACATTCGTATGTTTGTAGGAGGTAATCTTTCGAACTACTGATCCGATTCTGAAAATTCTTTCACTGGTAGAAAGTTAAGTATTCCCGTGTGACAGGCTATGTTTTATTGTTTATAAGTATGTATGTTTGTAGAAGATAACATTCATAATATATTATATAAAATCCGAATACCACTGACTCACTAACTTCCTGACTCTTCACGATATCTTTGAAACCACTGGACCTATGACCGTGAACTTTTTGGTAGGTTCCTCAGACCCCTCTAGGTACTCGCTAAGACTTTTTTTTATCCATCATCTTACTTCAAGATGGTGGCCAATTATATGGACGATAATACTTGAACCAATTGCACTACATCTCTGACATTTTCAAGTTAGCTTTCTTTTATGTGATAATCAACTTTTGTCTAGATTTTCAATCGGCCATTTTAATTCAAGATGGCGTCCATGTACATGTATATGCCATGCATATGAAATATTCGTCAAAGTGATATCTAGGGAAAATTGCACTAGAAAATTGAGATTTTTCAGATAGGTTCCTCTTTGGGTCTACTTGTGTGCACACAAATATTTTTACAATCGGCCATATTGAAACCATGTACCTTCACTATAATAATCTCCACTTCTTTGAAACGCTAAAATAAAATCATTGTATTTGGTATCCTGATTTATTAAATAATATTAATGTCTGCCAAGATAGAATTCTACAGACGGTAATTACATATTCTTTTCCGGAAGGTTAACTTTTAAAACTGTTTCTCCAAATTGTTTGAGTCAATTACTAGTAAGGGATTTTCGCTAATTATAATATCAAAAAGTAGCGTGTATAGCAATAAAGGGGAAGTTATGCAGAAAACTGGGGTATCTAGATATTTTCTCTTAGTAAAATAAATTCAATGTTTTTTGACGGTAGTTTATAAATCTTCAAATTAAAAAAACAAAAAAAAAAACAAACAATAAAAATAGCACACTCAGTAGGGTAGCACGAGCATCCAGCTAGTGTTGAATAAATGTATATCCAGATGCCCGTGTTAGCAGAAAAAGCGCGCGTGTAGGAAAGATGTGCTCTGGAAAAATCAACTAGTTAACTATAAAATATAATCTTACTTTCATTTTTTCAGAAGCTGAGCAAGGAATTCTGTGGGGAGGAAGCAACTACCGATTGGTTTATTCAGCTGGATTTAAATGTATGTATTTATAATATTTTAGGTTTATAATTTCTTTTTCTAGGTTCAATGGCAAACTGACCCTTTATCTTTAAGGGCTGTGGAGTTTAAAACTCTTAAGCTCCCTCCCTAATTTGTTGTTTGATTAATGGAATGGACAGACGGTTTTATCATTTAATAAAACTAATTATTGAATGTAGCTTTTATGGGTTTTTGCTGCTTTTATAGGCCTATGTAGCATTTATACAAATATTTTAAATAAAATAACAGTTCAGGTAGAGAAAACAGTAACAGATAACTTATGAAACTTTTAAGATAAATTATCTCAACTGCTGTTTTTCCTGTTTACTCTACATAATAAAATCAGTAATATCATTCAATTAAGTTTGTTTTAAGCTTTTTAAAATATACAATAAAGCGTATGTATAATACTATAATATGCCTTCTTGAAAATCATTCATGTTTTGAAACAGTTCAATTTAAGATTGATAAAAATACAATAGTTTAATGAAGTAGTAAAATGAATTAAAACTGTTTGAGTTTGATTCGTGCTTTTTTTATAATATGAATAAAGCGTCAGTATTCTAAACTAATGAGATGACTGACTGAATGCCATTAATAAAGGCGAAGATACACATGCCGTCAAATTGGGGAAGTACCTTGCATGCCAAAAGAGGGTATTTGCCAGTAACTGGCATACTAAAGATTTTTATTTATTCAGTAGCAAGTAAAATTGCATGCAACCTGCACTGTGCAATGCCTATATGGCAAACTGAAGATACATTTACAAGTAAAATTGCATGCAAGCTGATTCGTGGCATTATTTAAACACAAACTCAGAAGTTTTTTTAAGAACTGTCATATATTCTATTAAAACACAATACAAAATAATAAATAAATAACGCAATGTTTACGTCCACAATCGGTGGCAGCCAGCTACTGGAATGACCGCCCTTGTAGCTGTCACATGCGTTTATACATTCCTTTTGGCATGCGGTTTGTAGCCCCCACCACACCACTTGCTCATTGCATGCCAAAAAATCAAATCTCGTGCAATCTGCTTGCTTGCCAGCTACTGGCATGCCATTTAACCATATACACGTGCAAGTAGCTTGCACATGCAAGTAGCTGGCATGTTTTTGTTCAAGCTACAGGCATGTGTACCTCCGCCTGTCTTTAATTGAAAAATTTCAATTAAACGTTAGTAAAAATACATATTAAAAAATATTTATATTTATATAAATTAATATTATATAAATAAATATAATATAATATATTAAAAAATATTATATTACATAAAAATAAGAACACACATTTACAAAACACTCGTTGAAAAGAAGAAAATAATTTGTTTAACATCCACAGTACTGCGACCAATCACAGTATAGGTACATACATGTCACCAAAGATAAAATCGTGGGGCGTTATCAAAAAATGACAAAAACTGTGAAATCATACAAACTACTCGTCCGATTTTGATGGTAGGTCATAATTACCCTATTGTTGGTCCCATATAAGTTGCAAGCTTCCGTCTTAAAGTTTTTTATCATTCTTATGAGACGTACAATATTTATAGAAAATTATTTTATTTATTAAAAAAATAGATATTATCTTCCTTTCAGACTTCCTTTTAAACTATTTTTTTTTCTAATGAGTAAAAAAACAAAAAAAATAACCTCCATAATTATTAATTACATTACTGTTTACTAAATTACAGAGTTTAATTGAATTACGGCCTCATATGCAATCATCTAGAATTTTATCTCGCTCCACTTAGATTGCGATCTTTATGCCCTACTGCCTTATGACATTTGTCCTGAAAAAATAATTAATATAGTGTTTATTGTTTATATTTAATTATTTAATAAAATTTATACGTGAACAAATTTCAACAAAGGACTATTTAAAAGTGTGATAAAATAATAAAAGTATAATAAAAATAAAAATAATTTGAATAAAAATGTTCTATCTAAACCCTTTTTAGATATATGGATATACTTATTTAGTTTATTATGAATGATTTTTTATGAAGGAAAAAAAAGCATTCTAAGTATTGTGTAAAAAATTGCAAATAAACTATTTTATAGGGACCATATAACAATATTACAATGGAAAAGGGCCAATTAGAGCAAATAGATATTAGGAACCATTTTGGTTTTTTAAAACGCTTCAATACCTTTATAATGACACACTTATAAAGATTTATATCGTTATATCGTGAAAAACGCTGTATCAAGTCTGGTAATATGAATCTGGTAACTATATTATTATGAGAAACTAAGCTATTCATAGAGTTTAATAATAATAAGAGACAATAATAGTTCCCATAATTAATTTATGATTTATAATGAATCTTATCACTAAGGAAGCAGGTATTAGTTACTATAACCAACTTTCCTGTAACAATGTTAAACGTTTTTTAAAATTAAAATAAACGAATATAATTATTCTAACAATAAATTTGATAAGAAGAAGTTTGTTAATGTCAGCTGAGATAAGAATCTACTTCCCCAATGCGTTATTATATGACTACTTAGCATAAAACAATTACTCCAACTACACTGCATTATCGTTTACTAGTAATAAAGTAAAGTATCTTCTATTACACCAAATTTCGATTAATTATAATTTCTTACTGAATTTTAGTTAACAATTGAAACAATAATCGATTTTTAGGTTTTTCAATCAAAATACAAATGAAGAAGTATTAATTCTTAATATTATACAGGAAGGAGCAGAAAATAAACTTCCATATTTTAAAGAAATATAACAAGTTAGAACAAAAAAATATTTATTTACAGAATGTAAATAAAATACAGTTTAAAATTAATTGTTTTGAAAATAATTTTCATTTGAGTGGTGGTTGTTGAAATTTCATATCCTGGAACGCTAAACTAAAAAATGTTTAAGTACCTGTTATTTGTTCATACATTACAATTTAATTTAATTACTATTTATTGAAATATGTACTGTATAAATAACATATTATGTAAATCAACTTATTTCAAACTGTTTCAAATGTGTCTTTGGTCGTGGAACCTTCATTCATGACTTGTTAATACATTATTATATAGATATTTTGGTAGAATTAAAGAAAGTAATCAATTTGGCTATTGAAACTGCTTTTGCTATATTTGTTCAACAATATATGAGGAGGGCCACACGGCCCTGGCTCCAGGGGCTCCGGCGCCTTAAAATAATAATTTATATTACATCACATATTATAATACCGTCTGTAGCAATTTGCGGTGCAATTTACTTTGTTGTTCTTAATCACAGTAGATTAAGAAACAACAAAAATTGGACAATTAGTGATGGATAAGTTATTTATGTTTGTGCAATAAAGAATAGGCTGATATTAATGTAAGTAGTAATACATACATAGATGAAGCATGGTTGTATAACAATTTTTATGTGTATGTAATGATTAGAATGGAGCAGATTTCTGATTGTATTTTTAGGTTTGGACTTGGGATATTGTCCTTCATAGGATGGATAGGTTTAGGAGACTTGGGTGCAAAAGCACTTTAAATTTGACGTTTTTGTTTCAAAACAAAATGAGTAGTTCTTGGCAAATGTAAATGATAAGAGTTGTGATTTTCTAAAATGTTTTCCAATTGATTATCATTATTAATCAAAAAGAGTAGTATAGAGATTACTCAGATAAATAAAATGGTTGATATTGTTGTGGTTTTTTTTTGTGTTATAGATGCTTGATAATGACTCAAGTAAGAGTCGAAATATAGCAAGGAAAATGAGATAGGATAGTTTGTTTTTTATACATCCCTTTTGACCCACTATCAACTACAAAAATTGGACTGTTGTATATTGATAAACAAAGTAGATAATATATATATGCACCTATTGGAGGCTTTAACTCGAGAGCCTAGGAGTCTAGAACAGAATAGGGTTTTACTTCGATGTCGATGTATCGGACCAAAATACATCGATTTTGAACTCTCAATGTATCGGCAACAACGATGTTGACCTGAAGAAAAATTTAAAAAAATGTAATAAAAAAATTAAACCGCACGGCACCCGATATGAAGTTTTGCCCGGGACATTGAAGCTCCCTCTGGGTGGGATTTAGGAATATAAATACATAGTTGTATAAGCCCTTTGGCAGGCCCAAGCCTATCATGGGCTGTGTGCAAAATATTATTACGTATTTTAGTACAAGAGTAGTGTTAGACAGATTATTCTTTTTAAGTTTGGTTCACGTCGAGGAAGTTCTAAAATATTTTGGTAGTGATGTTTAATTTATATTTTAAAAAGGAAAAAAAATAAAAATAAACTAGGTCTTCACAAAAAAATATTTTTATTAACAAATAACGGGTTTCGGTTACTTAATAGCCATCTTCAGATTCTATACAAAGTCAAAATATAACAGAAAATTTTCATCTATAAGAAATAAAACTAAAATCATTACAATAATTAAACATAAAGAGCTAACAGAAATCTATAACAAAATGGTAGAAAAACAAGGCTGTTGCCTAAATTATTTGTTCACTGTAATATGAGTAATTATGAGAAACTATCACACATTGGAGAAGCAAACAGTTGATAAGTTTAGCTTAAAAATAAAATATCCCTTACATTATATATAGGAATTTTTCTGATATTTTCTCCCTTCCAAAATCATTGAATAGCTGCATCAGAAAGAGAAATATTCAGAATTCTCTGTTTGAATTTTATCCATTTTCGTCATCTTTTACCCCCTGTTTTTACCCTTCCTTGAAACTTGATTTTACCAAAAAATATACTTTCATATGTATATGTTATACGTCTTATTTATCATTTAAATTTTATCTTATATCAAATTAAAAATGTTATTACTTGAAATAACACTTAATAGTTAGCTGCTCAATTGCCTTTAAAAAACTTGAGCTCAGCAATTTTCCCCGATTATACTACTAACTTTAATATAAAAAAAAAAATATATATATTTATATATATAATATATATATATATATATATATATATATATATATATATATATATATATATATATATATATATATATATATATATATATATATACATATATATATATATATATATATATATATATATATATATATATATATATATATATATATATATATATATATATACATATATATATATATATATATATGTACCTGCCCTTGATCAGGCTTTCTTGATGTTATAATATATACCTGTTTTTCTTCTTTTAATCTGCCTGTAAAATGATTAACCCGGTATTTTTGCTTTTGCTATAAAATTAACATTCTTTTGCCCTTCTGCGTTGACGTCAATCGTTCAAAAGCCTTGTTCAGATGATCTTTAATATTTCTTATTATCTACCATGAATACTTAAAATTTTTATTTATTTTTATTATGCATTTGTTCTGTTTTAGAGCGGTTATTAAAGGAGTATTTTTTTACATTAATTGAATTCATGACGTCAATGCTAATTTAATTGCTAGATAGTATGGCTTCTTAATTCAAATGTACACAATTTAACTTAATTATTCGTACTATTTGGTACTATATTCGTTCAGTTGGGTGTGTTAAGATATTAAACAATCAAGCTGACTTTAATATTTTTCATACTTAATTTTTTTATGCAGCATGCAGCTATCGACTATTCTTATATATCAATGGTAACACAGTGACATGTTATGTTTGTTTTCCATTGTTCGCTGTATTTACGAACTATTAATGATAATGTAAATATTAACTTAATAAACTAACCAAAAAAAGAAAAAAAAACTTGATAAAATATAGTTAAAGCTATCACTACCCAGATTTAACTATTGGCTTAATTATACCTAAATGACAGTTTATTGGTGGATTGGAACTGAAATAATCGTATCCTTATTCAACATTTCTTTTTTTTGGTCTGGTTGGGTTTTGCTGTGCAGCGCGCTCAATTTTTTGTCGTTTTTTTCATTTATTGGGCCGAAATTAAAAATCAAATGTTTAGTTTCGATTTTTAATTAACTCTATTTTAATTATTGTACTCGTGCGATTCATACTCACTTTATTCCTTAATTTCCCGCGATCAATAATTATACATTTAACTCTTAATCTGTACCTTTTTTTCTTCTTAAATACGGATATGGGGTCTTTAGCAACCGAATCTGTAATGGATATATACTACTCGTACTAATACTTTAATTTTTGACAGTAGTTTTAAGCCTTTTTTCAGTTCTTTTTTTAATGAACTTATATTTTATTTTTTGATAGGACGTTGACATTATTGTTCTTTTAAAAGCTGTTGAAGTGAAAGGAGCGAGGTGAAAGGATTAAAGGATTCCACAATTGTAACTGCTTTAGCTGCTCCAAACTTTAGCAAAATCTCTCCAATTCAAATCATTATATATTTTATAACCCATCTTTTCTTTCTTGTTCATACGGCGGCCGGCCATTTAGCGGCCGATAGTTGCTTTCAGAAATAGATAAAGAATACGTGAAGCTAGCCGGTCGAGTATGTAAAAAAAGCAGGGGCAGATCGCGTTAAGTGACACTGGGTTAGATCATATTGCCATCTGAGTACTATTAGGTAACAAGGACCAAGCGATTCCTATCGATGTCGCAGATACCAGCGATATTTTTTCTGGTCTTCTCCTACCTCTTCCAATGTTCTGCATGAATCTATGATTATCTTTTTTTAAAGAGTAAAAAAAGGGTAAAATTTTATTTTTCAAATTAGGTTGTAGATGCCCTTAGTTAAGCCAACAGTTAGATCTGGTTGTGATAGCTTTAACTATACTTTATCAAGTTTTTTTTCTTTATTTGGCTAGCTTATCGAGTTATTACTTACATTATCATTAGTAGGTCGTAAATATGTCCAGCAAAAATGTATTAGATCTTAATTAACTTATAACTTATAACCCTTCTTTTAACATTTTTTAATGTTTCAGATTTTTTTTTTTTTTTTTTTTTTTTTTTTTTTTTTTTTTTTTTTTGTCAATTGTTACTCAACACAGATTCATTATAATCCAACATAAAATTCTTATTCTGGCGAGGGTATTTAATTTTTTTTATGTGAATATTTCACTATTCAATGATTTCATTCAGCGTGTTGGCGAAAAATGTCGATTGTTTAGTATTTTAATGACATTCAAGTAGTAATAAAAATACTGTGAAGTTTTCATGGAAGCCCGTTTGCTCCCATTATTTTCCGCATCCTCTCTGCTCTATTGTCAAATAGAAATAATGAGGCTGTTAGCTCTATTGACAAATTTTTTGCTTGGACTTTTAAAATCTAAATGAGAACAAGTTGCATGGTAAATTAAGCGCTGTATACTCAAACAAGAAGCGTTTCGAGCAGGTTTAATGATTTCTAATTGAGGTCTAAGATGGTATCTTAACTTGCCTGACTTGTTGGATCTTGAGTTCTATGACCTTATCCATTCCTCATCTTTTTTTCACTTATTCGAGGGCAATTTAGATTGACGTCAAGCACCCTGGACCCTGAATAAAACTTGAACTGTTATTGACGTTAACATTGATACCCTCATTTAAATTGCTATACATTTTTTTAAATACAAAAGAAGTAAAGTATTCAAACTATATAATTACAGTGTTTCAAGAAATTATGAATAAATTATTGGATAACTATATGTCAGGTCTAAAATTTTTCCCTCTCAAGGGGATTTTAAGTGTAACAAATATTCTAACTTACAAAAAGAATGTAAACTAACAAATCTAAGACAAAAATAAGGAATAGGTAATAGATCTACAGGTTTTTTCTCTTAAATTTCCTCTTAAAACTTCACTTGACTGATAAAGTGGAGATATATCAGCAGTATTTTGCATCATTTCATTAGGTTTTTGGCTGTGCTTAGTTTTAGAGCAGTATATATTTTAGTACCTTAGTAACTGGCGGTTAGTTGAGGTTAATATGAATTGTTGAATTGTGAATGTAGCAGAGGACCCAGCGATTCTGGACTGTTATAACTCTTTTTATTTGTAAATCACTGGCTGAACCCAGGTGGAATTGCAATTATGTCAGATGAGTCAGACCAATTAAAAGTAAATTCCTGTTTCACATTTACCCCCACTGTCGAGATAGCGATACCGGGTACATGATTCTCGGGATAATAATTTGCTTTATTAAGTTATATTAATCTGTTTTTTAAGCAATTTAATATTTAATATTTGAGTACTTGTCATTTTATATATAAATATATCTATTATATACACATATATATGGGACACCCTGAATAAGTAAATGAATATGTTTTGTATAACCATTAAAATATTTTTATTATGTTTGTAAAAAGGAATATTCTCATGAAATTCGTGTTGTTAAAAAGTAATTGAACCAATTGCCTTGGTTTGTTTTGTAAAAATAATACTATTTTTTTCAAGAAGTTGCTACTTCCTTCTGTTATTTAATATTTCAATTGACAGATAATGAGTTGATGATGAGGTTTTTGTTACAATTATCTCGTTCACACTGCGTGATTTCTTAGGTGAAAAACACGTCGGTTTTTTCCCTCGTGACTTTTAAACACGAACAAATTTTTATTGTTTTTATTTTTTTGTTTGATATTACATATACATATATATTTTTTAAGTATTGAAGTAGTCATTAGTGAAACTCTGTCTTTTTAATTTTAATTGCGGTTATATTTTTAAACTAGACTGATCCCAATGAGGTTTCCTTTATAATTATGTAATCCACATTAAAAGAAAAACTTTTTTTTCTGCATCTAGTGTATATTTATGAGAATATTTTATTATGTGGGTATATACTTATTATATTCTTTATTACATAACTAAATAGAACTGTAACTAATTTGCTTTGTTACGTAATTTAAACTTTTCGTAATGATGTAAAGACAATGGAAAACACGAGACTTTTAAATTGGTTAAAATTAAGCTATTGAAATGTTCAAATCGAAATAGTGAAGTTAACTGGTACTCTAAATTTGCTGTTTATGTGGTGATAGTTCGTATCCAAGGGAGCCATTGACATGTATCATTCTGATCATATCTAGTAGATTTGAAAATTTGTCGCGATTCTACCATCTAGTAGGATGAGTACCAATTTTACTTAATTGACACAGCTAGGTGGTCTATGTCTACGGTCTCAATTTGGGTTATCTCCTCCTCCCTCCTAACTTACTTGACTTATTCCTTTTGTTTCTGAGAATTCAGGAGAACCTGTGCTCACCCAAGGTCTTCCCGACTTGTTTAACCTCGTTCTCCTCAGTTCTTTGCCCCTTACTCTTTGTGGGATTCCACTCTAGGGTGTTCTTTTTCTTTACTATCTGTATTTCTCAGGGTGTGACCAAGCCACCTCCCACCACTCTTATCTGTCGGTCTATTGGAGCCTGTCTCGTTACTGTCCATAATTCTTTACGTTCACGATACACTGTAAGCATTTAAAAATTAATTAAAACTTTTTTTTTTTTTTTAAATCTCTCTTATGAATTCACTATATGCTGGTATCAAGATCTCAAAATAATAATTATAATTTTTGAATATTTGGATCTATTAAGGAATTTAAAAGGGCTCACTTTTGCGATAGTTTGACTCCTTCTTGAGTCATTCTCATGCTGATTAAATTTTGAGGGTTTTAAAAACCCTTCTATGAGAATCTTAATTATTTTCTTAATTCGCTTCTACCCGTTATAAACAATTCCATGAAACCTTAAATCACCATCCTAATCCTTTAGTCAAATCCATGGCATCCCTTCATATCCCTGATCAACCACCCCGTCGGCTGAAGAGGCATTGGCCTCGTGACCTGCTACTATAGTTCACAACCTCAACCGATGAAGTAGATTAATGTTACGCACGACAGGAGTATTACCACTAGGTAGCCTCTCCTCTCATGACAATCCATGTCACTCAATCAAATTGTTATCCTTATTACTTATAGCAAAATGAAATTCCAAGTATTATATATGTAAAATTAAAATAAAATTCTCTCCTAAATTCAGGTAATTTTGATCCTGCAAGTATAATCTTAGTTTTCTCCAACCTAAAATCCTTTGATACTATCATCTATTGCTACAATATGCTCATATCGCTTGTACCCAACCACTTATCTGGTTTCAGGTGAAAACAAGGAGAATTTATCCGATTAAAATAATTATAAGCGTTTTATTTTTGTATTCAAAGATCTTCTTTTACCATCCTGTCTTTCGACTTATTGCTCCCAACATAGTGGTTGAAGCAGTTAACCTGTTTACGGTAATAGCTAAGTCAACGGGACTTTTTTCTTTCTTGACAAGCTAAATCTCCTTTTGTAGTCTAGAATAATTCCATCCTTTCTCTCATTAAAATCTTTAAGATTTCTTCACAAATAAGAACTAACAAAATACAATCTCTTGTTTATAAATCTACACCAAAAATAGTTTTAAGTTGCAAAATTTATAATACCCTTTAATACTAGCTTAGTTTTTAGAATATAAATCTTTATATGATTTATAATATCATGTTTTATTAATTCATACTTCTCTGTTATGGAGTTCTATAAGAGCTCGGAAAATATCAAATTGCCTTCGTTGCTTTTTCTCTTAAGACTTGTAGATTATTAGATCTTTTTTAAACCCCTTGTTTAATTACGTTGCATGTTTTGTTAAACGCTTGAATTCTTCTTGAATAATGAAGCTTATTAAAAATTAATTTTTATTTTTATTATACTTAAACTAAATGCATTGTCTTTTTCATTAAACCAACTTTACAGCAACTTTTTTTAAATGTGTAATAATTATATTTTTAAACTAATACTATGTCCCTTTTCTCATATACGTAGTGCGTATATGTCGAGAGAAAGTATTGTGGTGGTGCTAACAATTAATTTTTTTTAAAAATATTATGAGTGCACTCTTATAGATTTTCTTAATTTAATAATGCCAATAGAAATTTCAACTAAATTAATGAATTAATTCATGACTATTATTGTATTGTCATTGGAAATTCATAATTTTGCCAAGTTTCAGCTTTCTAGGTAGTTGGAAGTAGGTTAAATTTAGCTTACAAGATTTGGGGACAAACAACAATTATTATTTTACACCCCCTCCCTGGTTTGCTCAATGGACCTTCCACATAGGTGTTCTATGTGTGTCGGGTTACCTGCCTTCAGGCACAATTTGGGTTCAGCTCATCCAGATAAAGGGAATATGGAATGTCACTAAAAATTTGAAATTTAATATTACCATGGATTTACCAAAAAAAAGTTAGAAAAGAGTCCACTAAAGTGGTTTTTAAAATAGTTTGTCAGTGGGCTGTCGTCTATGAAACCTAAACTACTTGGCCGATGCCGTTGATATTTTGCATACCTACATGTTAAAAAAATCATACCCCGAGCTGCAAGAAATAAAAGTTTTAGTTTAAGTCTGAGAGGGCTGCCCCCAAAAAAACATAGAAATCGTGAGAAATAATAGTATATTATGTTACAAGGCTGTGAAGTGAGTTTTTTCTTTACCGCGGCAATTACATTTACTGTCGAGCGAAGCGAGACAGTAAATATTGCCAAGGTAAAGAAAAAACACTTCAAAGTCGCGTAGCATATGCTATTTTTTCCGAGGTAGCAGACAATGAAAAAACATTAAATATTAATCACTAATCAATATATAATAATAACAAATATTAGTACATACTTAAGACTTAAAAAAAGAAACCTTAAAATGAGGTTACACTATAAGAAAAGATAAATAAAACGCATTGACATCTAGCGGATTTTTATCGTACTAGAAGCATTTCTACAAAGACTGCAGCGGGACTAACGGAAGTTTTGACAACTACCCGCCGTAAAGAAAAAATCTTTTAATGCCTAGGACGTAAAAGATTTTTTCTTTACAGCTAGGAGTAATGAAAAGATTTTTTAAGTCCACGTAATGAAAAAATGGATTTTAGCTATGTTTTTTAGGCTCTAAAGTTACTATTTCACAGCCTACCACGGAAAAAATTATTTATCAAAAACACTTGGACTGTTTGATTTAGAATTATTTATGTTATATGTATTCCATTTAAGTACAAATTTAACCATTTAATTCGTTTTCCCTGGAAAAATATAGTTTCCAAGGTACTAATAAAAATAAATCATAAAAATTAATGTCAGTTAGTTCCTCTTTATTAAAGTAATTATTTAATTAAAAAATAAGTATCACAAATTCATTTTCCTTACATGGAACGGGTCATTATCATATGACTTTTAAATATTGCATATACTCATTTTAAGACAACCTTTCTAATCTGTATTTGAGCAACAGTTTACAGATATATCATGTTTGCTTACTGTTGAATAAATGGGCACTGATATATCGTGTTGTTAGACTGTATTGACTATAAGAAGATTAGGGATTGGTCATAACAAGCCTTTCAACTCTTGCCGGCTTCCAACCGTTCATTTAAAGATCTTCAGAAAGATAAAAATGCCTCTTTCTTAATTTCAACCTTTACACTGAACAGTCACCTACAAGTCCCTTATATACTTTGCACATGTCTAACAAGAAACTTACAATCATATGATCATATAAATGTTTTATGCAATTATTTATTCTTGAAACATCACCTACCCAAGGCTCAGTAGCCAAAATGGCAGAAAACTTATACTTTTACATTTGTATCAGAAGCACTTATTATCATTCTTGTTGATTCTACTTTCTACATTTTATTTTCATTAATGAAATATGGTTTCCGAGCTTACCGAAGGTAACGGAAGAATTTTGATCATTCTGAAGAACGGAAGAAACAAAAAGAATTACATTTTTTCAATCATCAACGAACATTTTGCTTCCGAGCTTACCAAAGGTACCGGAAGCTATGTGATCGTTTCGTGCATTGTTGGTCCCATATAAGTTTCAACCTTCTGCGCCAATTTGTTTTTCTTCCACATGCGCACAAACATACATTTATTTACACCTATAGCTTCAAAAGTACTTATCTGATTTGAATGAAACTTTTATAGATTATAAAAGGAACCCGCAGATGGCCACAGATTAATTTAAACAGTCTACGCTCTTTAACTTTTGCTAAATTGTTAATTTAATTCACGTGTAAAAATCTAAACAATTTTGACAGATTAAAAAAACGGGGGAAACAATTAAACTAATTTGACAATAATGACTTTTAAAAGCATAAAATCAATAAAGTTCGTGGATAGGTTGCGAGGAAGCTAAGTGCCACACCAATTGGCAGTCTATTTTGGTATGCGTTTGTCGGTCAACATTTTTTGAGAACCACCATATCTTAAATACTGCTCGTCCGAATTTAATAAAATTTGGATTGAAGGCCATAATTAGCCCACTGGTAGTCTAATAATTTTCTGCACCCATTGCTTCCTTCCGCTTGCGCATAAACTTGTTTTATTTAATACTATATCTTTAAAGGTTACTCATCAGTTTTTGAAGAAGTTTTGATTGTTTGTTGAAAGTAGCCATAGATAGTTCCATGTAATTGCAACCTTCTAACCTTCTGCGTCCATTTATAATTTAATTGAAAAATAAATATGACTACTTTAATTTCCAAGCAATATTAGGAAGCGAGGAAGCTATGTGCCACAGTCATTGGGCAGGCTATTTATTAACACTTTTAAAAGTACTTATCAGATTTTGAAGAAATTTGGATAGTTTGTCGAAAGTAGGTCCCAAATTGATTTCATCCTATGTTTATCCTCATTAAATATCAAATAAAAATAAATGTGAAAACCCACTAGGAATCGAATCAGGTCCTTATAACCACTCTTTCATCTCCTAGTGAGACCACATTGTTTTGAACCATTCGTCCAATAATAAGACTCGAGGAAGCGACGGGCCACGCTAATTGCCTACTTTTACTTTGATTTTAAATGGAATGTCAATTTACCTTAATTAATTTATTATTATATTTGTAAATATATTTAATACTTTTTAACCAAATTAATTATTACGATTTACTTGAAGAGTTAAGTAAATATTTCGAATAAAGTAAACTTTTATAGTAATCCTAATATATTTTCATTGCATTCTACTGATCGTAACAAAAATATCTATAGTTTTACTAATAAGCCAAGCGATTCCTTATACTAAAGGAAATGCTATCAAGATCAAGAGCCTATATATATATTTATTCATATTTTTTTTTTTTTTTTTTTTTTACGTTGAAGTCTAATCTTCTCTTTTATACAAGCATATAATAATTATAGATGTAAGAATATGATTGAAATCTCCAGGATAAAGAAAAAACATGTTAGAGATCCAACCAGGAGTTTGTTGCTGTTTTAATTCCTGTTAAAATCAACATATTGTGAATCAATATTGCATGTATCCTAAACAAATCTGTTTTTATGAGCTCAGATTGAAGCTCTTGACTACTCACGTGTATCAGGCAAGCTCTATTACATTGTTTAATGAGTAAATGGCGAAATCGCTGTCTATAATCTCTGTCAATTTAGTCGCATTAAGACTTGTAAGACACGGAGTTTTTTTTTGGTTTTATTATCACGGAAGTATACTCTATGATTACTCTCTAATAGTTTTATCAAGGTTTATTTTAATTTATAATTTGGAATAAAACTCGAAGAATGATTATGTTTATTGTCCAATCAACATCAAATATTGTATTGTAGACCAGTTTCCTTGGGTATGATTTTTTTCTCCCGATCATACCGAAGGTAACGGAAGTATTGTGATCGTTCTCAATTACGAATTATTTTATGTCTCCAAATTCTCAATTTCTTAGACATTTCAGTCATCAGAGGACATTTTTGGTCTCGTGTCTTTCGGTCAATCAAAATTTCGGTTCGTCCGTCACCATTTTTGTGAACGACCACATGTTAAAACCTGCTTGTCCGATTTTAATAATGTTTGGATGGTACGTCAAAATTAGCCCCCTAAAATGTACCTCATATTAATTTTTACCCTCTGCGCCTATTGCTTCGTCTCTCGCAAGATCACTTCACAAAAACTTTTTTTTTACAAAAGAACCCATGAAATCAAAATTATAGTCCATCAATGGTAGCTGTATGCCACACATATGGCAGACTTTATTTTTATCACATCAAACTTAAAGATCAAATTTGGTGTTTTCCGTAAAAAAAAAACCACAGTTGCTAGTGCGCTTAATAGAAAAACAGTTTCTAGATATATTTACATACTTATAATCTATATATATGTTTGTGAGAATAATATCTGAACCTTGAATATAGGTATATTATATAATTGTTACCAACTTGATATACTTTGCCAGCTGCTATACTAAATAAGCCTATCTGACAGATGTTATTAATTATAGAATTAATAATATTTACGTTTTACGTAGCTACGATATAATTGAATTATAATTGCGGAAGTCTGGAAATTAATATTATGAATGTGGATTCACTTAGTATTTTTTTTTTTTATTTACATTGTTCAGTTAATAATAAAAAATTAAGCGTATAATTATTTATTCCCTCAGATTATTAATATCATTAATGATGTTCCTGGTAAAACTAAAACAAAACAAAAAAATCAATTTGGTAACGTAAATAAATTTTAATTATAATAATTTTAAGATAAAAAGAACTTTTTATATACTACGTTTTAAATTTCCTGTTGAATCGTATGTAATGTTGATAATATAATTGTTATTGTTGTATAATATATAATGTAAGTGAAAAAAAAAAATAGTTCCGAATTTATTTACTTCACAAAAATGACAACCATCTAGAGAGCTGATCTTAAACCTATAAAAGGACAAATCTTTGTACAACGGATCTCCCCAACACCAAATCTAAAGCGTGCCATCGATATATTTGAAATAATATAATCGATATTTCCTGTTTTGCTGTCATTCAATGTTTATCTATCACAAATTTGAGACCCGTCAAAATGAAGATTGCGTAAATATGGGACATGGCAAAACAAATAAAATAAAATGGTTTTCAGCAAAATTTGCTGAAAACCAATAAAATTCTGCTGAAAGATGGCTAGAAGTATTAAAATAATGCATTGTCATCGTGTTCAGAGCTATGCTAAAAGTTTCAAATGTCAAAGTTAGTTAGAAATCGATTGCCAGATTTGTACCGGACAAACAAACAAACAAACAAGAAAGCAAGCTAATAAAAACGTAGTAAAAACTTATTTAAAAAGTTTTTTTTTTTAAATATTAAGAATAAAAAAAAAAAGATAAAAATCAGAAAATGTCAACGATAATTCTGATAGCTGATTAAGGTAAAATTTGTAAACAAAGTGTAAAATAATGATTTTTTTATTTGATTTTATCTTTTATGTTTTCATTCTTAATATTTATTTTTTAGTGTTGATCGTAATCAGATATCAGAATCGTCGGAGCCATTTTCCAAGGAATGATTTGGTATTTTTCACGAGTTTTTTTTTTATGTTTTTAAGGCCCCCAAAGTTAGAGTTGAAATCAATTCATAACATTATTTTATTAATGAAATCATTAACTTTTGTGTGTAATAAGTTGAGAAGGAAATAAAAAAAAAACATTATTTTTTATTATGCCCTCGGGTATGCATTTATGAACAAGTACACTTAATTTTAACGAAATCCGCGTTCAAGTTTTAGGCTCCACGCGTCTGCTTACTAAAGACGGAAGACAGACATTTTTTGGACTCATGGGACTTTAAAACGTGAAATCCTATAGTTTCTCTTTTATATATCTACTAGGTACACGTGAAAGTGAAAATAACATATTTATTTTTATTAAATTTGACAGACTACTATAGTGTAGAAAAAGTTTTAAGTGCTACGGTTATGCAACGAAGGACACAATGGAATTTTGACTGAATGCCAATATTTCTGAAGAAATCGACGTCCTTCCTTATATCTATTTCAACTAAATAATTTATATTCATTTCATGCCTTCTTACATTTAATTCATGACATGATTTTTATTAGTTAATATCACTGAAATAGCAGGTTAGGCCGATTTCTAAACTCTAAAACCAAATGCAAATTTATTGTTTAAAACTGTAAACATTTCACTTTAAGAGACAATCCATATTCCTTTTGTATAGAGAAAACAATTTAACATTTCGAAAGAGTAACAATAGCCTTGCATTAATTAAATTTTAAATTATATGCTTGAAAGATATGATTTAAAAAAACAATAACGTTATTATGTGAATAGTTAAGACGTTGAGAATATTGGTATTACTTCTTTAAAGAAAGTTAACTTATTTTAATAGATATTATTTACCTTGAATTATTAATTATTTGTTATAGAAGGCTCTGCTCGCTTCCTTGTCTACTATAAGTAATAGTAAATCTATAACCTCGCCTCTGCGCTAGTCGAAGTTCCTATTTTTAAACATTCTCCCATTATCTTGATTCGTTGGCGTCCTAAGGTTGTCTCTTCTTAATCTTTGTTTATAAAAGAGAAAGATAAACTGTAATTGTAATACATTTTAATACTTAGGAAAACCAAATTCTGGGAAAATTGCGATTATTGTTAATATAGGAAGTAAGGGTTTGCTTACTTCGTAAAACAAAAAAAAACGATCCTGCCGTCTTTTGACATGCTTCCTTACTGGACACTGTCCACTAAATCGGTATCTACTCCGGCTTAATATTGTTAAAGTGTGCAGGCTTTGTGAGGAAGAGGATACAATCACTTATCACATTACTATTTGCTAACCTACATTAAATTGTCTAAAGTGAGGAATCTTTGAATTTTCCCTATTTTATCTTCTGAAAAAATAGGGTTACTTCGACTAAACGACATTTACATCTGCTTGATATATAGCTAAAACCCCAGTGTGCAGGCTTTGTGAGGAAGAGGATACTACTACTACTGCTTTGCTTATCCTGCAACTTACCAGCTGCTAACTTACTAGCTGCTATCCTACATTTACTCGTGTGGGGAATCTTTAGCTTAGCCACCATTCTACATAATGAAGAACTAGGGTTATTTCCCCTCAGCAAAGGACTCACTCTCTGGAGGTCTATCAGTCTGTCTTCTAAGTGGGCAGAGTACTAAGAAAATTAACTAAGTGATTTTTTACTGCTTTGGACTAAATGTCGTAAGTCCATCAGAAATAAGTAAGAAAAAACAAGGGTTCGGATTCCCGCCGGATGACAATAATTTCTTTTTAGGGTTTCGTTGGTAGAACCAAAAAAAAAGAAACCCTTATAGTTTCGTTCCTGTGTCCGTCTGTCACTCTGTACGGTTCCAATAACTTTTGTACCAAAAGAGATAAAAACGTGAAACTTTCCAGTATAAAAGATCGTTTTGACGCGCACACAGGAAAAATATAGCGAACTCAATATTATCAGTTGTTCAAATTCAAAATGGCGGATATTTCACGTCTCGAAAAGAAAATATTTTTTTTTAATTTTGAGTGGGGTATCAAATGAAAGGTATTGAAGAGTAGAATAGAAATATATATACCGCTTAGAGCTAGTGCTTAATTTTCAGCGTCATTTTGTCAAAAAACATCGAAATTTTGCGTGTCCCCCCCCCCCCCTAAAATCGTATTTCCGCTATTACTAAAAATATAGTAAAATATGCAAAATGTGTGGTCTGCTGGGCCATAGAAAAAATAAGATTAGCAATTTGATCTGATTTACTGGAAATCCAAGATGGCGGATAATTCATGTCACTCTAAAAAAAATATTTTTTTATAATTTTGAGTGGGGTATCAAATGAAAGGTATTGAAGAGTAGAATAGAAAAATATATATACCACTTAGGGATAATGCTTAATTTTCGGCGCCATGTTGTTAAAAAACATCGAAATTTTGCGTATCCCCCCCTAAAATCGTATTTCCGCTGTTACTAAAAATATAGAAAAATATGCAAAATGTGCGGTCTGCTGGGCCATAGAAAAAATAATATTATCAATTTGTTCTGATTTACTGGAAATCCAAGATGGCGGATAATTCATGTTATCAGATTTTTTTATTTTTTTTAATTTTGAGTGGGGTATCAAATGAAAGGTATTGAAGAGTAGATTTCAAAAATGTATAACACTTGATGTTAACATTTAATTTTGTCACAAAAAAATCAAAACTTATCTCCCCTCCCCCCTTACTAATTTTGTGTTCACAATAAAAACGAAACCCTTTTTACGTGAGATTCACGCCTTACCAATTTATTTTTATTTAAATTTTTAAATAACAATTTAAAAAAAAATAGAGCGAAGTAATTATGCCCAAGCACTATTTTTATTTATAGTTTTTCACTTTGAATAATTTTATTTATTTCTGGTTTAATACAATGGAAAATAATAAATGTATAGGAAAAATAAATGTATAAGGAGAAATAAATGTAAGCATCCTGAAATAATAATTAAATTTTCTATTTTATTTTACTTACCTTACGTAAGGTAAGGCTAAATATTTTATTATTTAGTAATTTCATATGTACATTAAATCAGTTCTAGCTTTCAGTTACTTCATTTCCTCCTTCTTTACACAATTAAATTTATTATATCGAGTAAATCAGGGAAAAGCTTTTTGTTTTCTAAACAGAAAAAAACTTGCATTATATCCACTTTTAACGTTATCATTTACGATGTAGATGTAAACAGAAAGTATTGCGAAGCCGCTAAAATTCGATTTTTAAATTTAGATCGATTTATATATTTCAAGGTTCCCTGAGTTCAAATAAGTGTTGTTTTTTGTTTAAAAAAACCCACTTATTTGGAGCTGTACTAGACTGTCGCTTGACAAACAAATATGGCTGTCTCTATCTGCTTAACTGATTTCGTTTAATTTTTACATACATGTTCAATACTTATCCAAACCGTGAGCGAAATTAATTTTAACCCTAAATTTAAAAGCTCAACTCCTCTCCTTATGAAACTAATAATACGATAAATAAATTGTGATCCTGCTGGAAATCGAAACCGAAATGTAAATTACCTTTTTGAATAGTTTAAGAAAAATAAAAATATATATATATTTTTTTAATAATTATTAATAAATTAAATTAAATAAGATATTTGACGATGTAAATTTAATATCACCATGTATATCAAAATGTTTAGTCCGAGTGAGTTAGGCAGAATTTTTTTTCCAATATTTTCTTCCCTCACACAAGACTAATATTTAGATATTTAATTTAATTTCTTAAAAGTAGTGTATAAATGGCAGATTACAGATGTAACCATTATAATTTGAATTAACATTTTGATAGTATTTACTATTATCTTTGCAAAAGGAGTCCGTGATTGCACAATTCTTTTTTCTTAGATATTCAACTTTTCTTTTTGTAATGCCTAAGAAATCCTTTACTTTAAAAATTTGGAAAAAACTTATTGATTTCAGTAAAGTGGGAACTGTGGCCTAGTCTTGTAAAATACCTTTAGTCTGACGTCCTATAGTATCAGATTGTTCCATCTTTTATCTAATTCTTTCAGGAATAAATGGAAACTAATTCCCCAATTATGTACACAGAATATTTTTCCGTCCTTTATTTGCTTTTTTTTGTATTGCTTTACTATTTCGTGCTTCTAATTGTTTCTAATGATAACAAGCTGAGATTAGCGTCATTCTCTTTAAATATTTAAACTACGATTTTTTTTCTAAGTTTTTTTTTTTAAGATTTAGACATAATACTAATATCTTGTATATTTTACTTTTTTCCTTGATTTTATTTTTCTTTGCTTTATTTTCTCAGCAAACATGTTATATTTGATATTTATATATTATAGGTTTAAACGATTTCTAGTTATATTGTTTATTTACCTTCCTTTTTTTTAACTAGTTTGACGAGAGAAAAAGAGGAAAAAACCTTTTTTTCGCTATAATTAAAGGAAACCAATTCTTAGCAAATTGTCTAAGTGGATTTTCCATTATATAACGACAAATATAAATACATCATGCTAAAAATTTAAGCAACTGTTTGTATAATTAAGCTGTATAATTTATTTGTAATTTTTTCTTTTTTTTTACGAGGGGCACTGTGGGAATCTTATAAAGACAACTGAGAGGGTACGCACTCAACTAAACTTGTATGGGTTAAAGTTAAACAATAATTTCACGACCACAATCCAATCGACCACTGCCCTCCGGCATCTGTAGAATTCCACCGTTGGACGCGTTCTATAAATCTGACCCTAAAATTATGAGTTTACGGGCACTGCTTGAAAATTAAATGGGTGATTGGAAAACCTTTTTACAAAAGTTGTTATGCCATGTTATGAAGCTAGCTACCGAATTTCAAGGTTTTAGTCCAGTTGGTTCTTGAGGTGTCGTATTGTCCAAATTTGAATGTAAATAGCCTCCATCTTGATATAAGATGGCGGATTGAAAAAATATTTTTAATAAAAAACATTAAAAGAATCAAACAAAAAATGCTTAATTAAACTGGTTCCTGAGATACAGCTTTGACAAATTTTGCATATAAATGGCCGCTATCTTGAATCAAAATTGCCAAGGCCAATTATACAACTCTTTGACAATAGTTGTTTGTGTCATAAAAGGACGCTAACTTCCGAATTGCAAGGTTCTAGTCCATTTGGTTGGCAAGGTACATATGTGTATATGCTAGGTAATTGTATTAAAGCTGGTATACTTGGAGGAACTGGTACATAATCAGAGCAGGTTATTTTTTACTGCAATTAATTGTGCTGGATTTCTTGGTTGTACTTGCATGCTAACGTTTAATTATATTTATTGTATATTATACATTTTATATATTTTATATATATATATATATATATATATATTAACATTGGGATAAAATACTTCAACATGATAATACATTTTTAATAAGGGATTTATTAATTACCATCAAGTAACATTGAAGGTATTTTAATAAGCAATAATATCTGTATCTGTATGCCACAGATTATCCTAAATCCTTCACCCTTATTTCTTTACCCTCTCCCCGCGGATTACATCTAATTTGCTAAATTCCCTAATAAGTAAATGATTTCGTCAATTGGTAAAGCATTTAATTCAGCAAAAGCAGAGATATTCTTCATCTGTATCCATTTCCCGGTTTTTTATCGCGTCCCTGATTTGGTCTTTTATTAAAATGCTTAAATCCTAAAGAGATGCCCTTTACCAAGTAATTTCCTTTTTTTAAAAAAAGTAATTTTTTACCATGTAATTTACTGTTCCTAATTTCAGAAGAACAGTCCGAGCTCAATTTCCCCTTATTTCTTCCCTACTTCTCCTCTTAAGGATCAAATAATAATAAACATTCTCGACACATTCCAATATTATTTTAAAAATAATTATATTAACACAATCGCTTTATTTTAGCGTTTTAAAAAAATGATTAATACAGTGAGTACTTATATGGCCGCCATCCTAAATTAAATGGTCAACCCGAAAATCATTCGACAAAAGTGGTTTATATCATAGTAGAAAACTATCGTCCATATTTCAAGGTTATAGTGAAACTGGGTTCAGAGGTATCGCTTTGTGAAATATTGCATATAAATGTCCGCTATCTTGAATCAAAATGGCCGTTTGGAAAATCCTTTTACAAAATTTGTTTATGTCTAAAAAAGGAGGCTAACTTTCGAATTTCAAGGTTCTGGTCCAATTTGTTTTGGAGATTTCGTCATGTCGAATTCCGCCATATTGAATCAAGATTGCGGAATGCAAACAGATTGTTTAGCAAACACCGTGTTCAATAAAGATATTGGATGAACGCACAGAAAGTTCTTTATATTTCAATTCACAACAAAAGAATATGATAATGACAACTTAAAATTTAATAATAATTTTTTTTTTTTATAATTATTCTTTTTTCAACGCATCCTCCCACCTCAAGCCTCGGTACTTACCGGTGCTTGATCGTCAAGTCTGTCCAGTTCAAGTTTATAAAGTCTCTGCGCCGGTCGTTAATTGTACCACTCTTACTCTACACCATCCCTACCAGGTCTTACTTCCTCAACTCTCGCTAAAGGCCAGTCTAATCTCTTATTGTTGTCATCTCCTACCAACACCACCTCTCCAATCTTTAGAGATTGACCAGTGTCTTTGTATTTTTTCCACAGGGCTAGCTGTCCAAGGTACTCATTGCTAAACCGACGTCGAAGACAATCTCTTACTTTCTTACTATAGACCCTTCGTTTGTTTAAGCTGATTGTCTGCTCGACCAAGTCAAGATCTGGTACACCTGTCTCTCTAATCCCATTCATAAACATTGCTGGAGTAAGTGCAGTCAGGTCATCTGAGTTCTCAGTCTGATATGTCAATGGTCGTCTGATTACTGTTGCCTCACAGTCACATCGTACAGTACTGAGTTCTTCGTACGTCAGTCTAGATCGCCCTAACACTTACCGAAGTAAGTCTTTGACAGTCCTTATCAGCCTCTACCACCAACCACCCCACCACGCTCCTGTGGGTGGGTTAAACCTCCAATCAATTTGTCGTGCTGTCGAGTAGTCAGTGATTTTTTCCTAGTCTAACTTTGGCAATGCATTGTTCGTCCCTGTAAAGTTTGTTGCATTGTCACTGAAGATTGTTGAGGGTCTTCCTCTTCTTGAAATAAACCTTCGTATACCTTGTAGAAAAGCTTCTGTCGACAAGCCAGAGAGTAACTATAAATGTATACCTCTGTATACTGCACATGTGTACAGGCATATCCACGCTTTTTCACCATTTCGAAGATAAAGTGGTCCAGCAAGATCCACTCCTACTACCTGAAATACTTCAGCGTCTTGCACACGGAATTTCGGCTAAGCTATTTCAGGTGTGTCTACTTTCTTTGCGCTATATCTTCTGCAAACTTTACACTTTGTCACTACTGATCGTGTAGACCGTCTTGAGTAATCCAAGATCTTTCTCTAAAAATGCTAAGAAGTGCCTGCGCTCCTGCATGGTTGTTTCGAATATGAACATATTATCTAATAAGCCTTTCTACGACTGGATGCATCGCTGGCAATATTATAGGATAGCGGAATTCCTCCTTGTCTTCTCGCTCCACTATTCTCGTTTTTACTCTGAGCACTCCCTTCTCGTCTTTAAATACTGAAAATTTATTTATTATATCTGCTTTTACTTCTTTTTAAACCATTTTGAATTTAAACATCTCTGCTTCTAATATTTCTTCCAAAGTAAGTTCTCCTATGATTAACATATTTCAAATTATGAAGATATCTCAAAACGTATGCTACCATTCTTCGAATTTTATTATAGTTAGAAAAATAAGAATAATACCAATAAATATCCATCCCTGTAACATTAAGTGCCGAACAATCCCTTTATTCTTTTCTGCCATAATTTGTTCTTCATCGCAGTTATATACTTGTACAGGTCATTTATCCGCTGACTCCTTCGACCAATTTGGGCCCTCCCACCATTCGATTTTAGAAGTGCTTCCGGAGAACACCGTCTGCATGGTAGGTCTGCTGGATTGATTGCTCCTGGCACGTGTAACCATCTTGAAACGTCACTCAGTTTATGTGTCTCTTGTATTCTGTTCCAAACAAATACACCGTGACCATGACAGCACCGTAGTCGAATCAGACCACCAAAACACTTCAAGATTCTCGATTTCTAAATGTTTCCTCATTCCAGCAGTGAGCCTTGCTCCTATTGTCGCTGCTAACAGTTCTAGCCTAGGGATCGTTATTTTCTTTCGAGGTGCTACACGCGCTCTTGCTTCTACTAGCTGTAAATTCACATTATCTTTTGTTTCTGTTCTTAAGAATATTACCGTCGCACAAGCATCCTTGCTAGCATCACAGAAACAATGCAAGCTAAAATTTATTCCTGTCTCTATCTCTAACGATATCCACCTAGGTATTCTGATATCAGCTAGACATTTTAACTTCTTTGACCATTTCTGGTACTCTAGCTTAATATCTTCCTCCCCTTCGTCATCCCAAGTTCCTTTTTTATCCCACATTTTCTGTAGTAACAACTTCGGTAGTAGTGAAGTTGGTGCAGTAAAGCCAGTAGGATCGTATAATCTGTGAGCTGCAGACAAAATTTTCCTTCTAGGTACGTATTCTCCTTCTCTCTTTGTATACTCTTTACTTAAACGTACCGTATCATCCTTCTTGTTCCAGACTAAACCTAAAACTTTTGTTTCCTCGCTAACCCCTGTTTCATCTTGATGAGTAAACTCCCCCCCTCGTAAGTCAAACTTGTTAATTCCTCTGGCGGAACTTCTTCAATCACTCCTTCCTCCAGCCATTCATTAAAACCTTGTTGGTACTCACTGTAGTAACCATCTTTCTTAAGCTTGGCAATCAACGTCTCTAATCTTTTCCTCGCTATTTCGTATCCACTTGCAATTGGCGGATGACACTCTAGCCAAGGCAAGCATACTTCATATCTTCTTTCTTTATTAGTTGTTACGGTCTCTAGAAAATGTTGCTTGACAGCCTGTTCTATTACTAGTCTTCCTTTCTTATCACTTGGATCCGTAATTCCTAGAGAGTCTAAAGCCCAGAGATCTGAAATGCATGTTTGAATAGACAAAAGTGAAGTAAGAGTCATCGTTGTAGATATTTCTTTAGTAATTGTCTCTTTTATTTTTCCCATCAAAGTCCGCCCTAGTAAGGTTTCTAGTGCTACTAGTCCACAATTCACTTCATGTCGTGAATAATTCACCCGTAAATAATTTTCCGGCCACGTCTGCCCCTATTAATAGTTCATTGGTCCGTTACTTGAATCACTGATTTTAATATTTATTTTTTTCACGTTCTCTAGTCCACTGCCCCTTAATAATTGGTGATATGGGTCCACAAATAATATCTTTATCTAGTAGTCATCAAGTTTGCCAACTCTTACACGGTAACTATCATGCTTGCACTGCTTCGTCTGACTACATCCGAAAAGAGCATGTATTAATTTCTCTTCTCTTATCGGTTCATAACCCATGCCTACAGCGGTTTCCCTCTTAATGAATGATCTTTGAGATCCTGTATCTATGATAGCTCTAATTTCTCTTTCGATTTTACCCCTAATCTTCACTATTAGCGTTTGTAAAAATACTTGAGGTTCAGTATAATTTCCTAACATTTGTTCAGTTTTTGCCTCAGAAATAGTTTTCTGTGCCTTTCCCGGGCACATGACTGTCATATGAGACCTAGTACAGTCAGCACATCTTATTACTATTTTACAAAACTATTAGCTAAATGCCCCGGCCTCAAACACCGGAAACATCGCCCCTTCTTACCAAGTAGTGACTTCTTTTTATTAATACGTTATGCCCTTAGCCTTCGCGCACTCTTCTGCTTCATTCGGACTCTTACAGAAAACACATGTAACTTGTTTCTTATATGCCAGTAAACCTGCAGATGTCGGTGTCTGTGGTTTTTCTGAGTCTACTCCAGGAGTTTTCTTTCTTTCTTTACTGTTTTGAATGTCGAAACCTGAAACTGCTAAAGAAATTCTCTCCTCATTCTCAACTTCACGTCTAATAAATACCAAAAGAGCTTCTAATCTTTCTTTCATTGTGAAACTTGTATTGTATGTGCCACATCTTTGCCAGGCTCTAAGCGTATCTTCAGGGATACACGACTCTACAAGTGGGTAGAACATGGCAGCTCATGTATCTGATTTAATACCTTAGATTCTAAATTATCATACACATATATGTGTTAAATTCACGCTTTTCTGTACATTGCTAATAAGTAATTTAAGTAGCTCTCTTACATAAAACTCTATCAGCAGAGCATCTCTACCGAATCGAGCTTTCAAAGATTCAACAACCTTTCCGTAATTTTCAGCTGACATGAGATAACTTTCAACAAGTTTTCGAGCCCTTGAATTGGGAACAATTGACTGCAATAAATAGTAAAATTTGTCGATTTCGTCGATTTTCTCGTTCGCATGAACCCTTTGGAACTGACTTCAAAACGGTAACCAGTCCCAAATGCCACCGCTAAATTTCTTTAATTCGATTTTCGGGAGTTTTATCGATTTTTTATAAGTATCTCTATCACTTATTAACTGTGACACTACGGAATCTCTATCTAATACACCTTCAGGTGGAATCAGCCTTTTCACTGTAACCTGTAATAAATGATATCTGGTTTGATACCTGTCTGCTGCTTCCATTCCCTCTTCAAAACTGCTATCTTCAGGTAAGGAAACCAAATAATTTAGAATAGCCGCATCAAATTCAAGCGGTTCCATAGCCTTTCGTTCTAATAGGTTAAACCGTCCCTCGGCAGCCAAAAAATCTGTAGGGTTTGATTTTAATACTTTTTCTACCTCATTACAATGTTTTGTAAACGCTGTTCTGGAAACTCTTCTCAATCTCTTGTTGCTTTCACAACTCTGCACTTCTGTGGTCATCGTCCTGTCATGGTCGCCAAATGTTCAATAAAGATATTCGATGAACGCACAAAAAGTTCTTTATATTTCAATTCACAACAAAAGATAAATATGACAATGACAACTTAAAATTTCATATACATTTTGATTTTAAACAAGTCAAAATAAACGCCAGATATTCAACACACCGAGATGATAAGTAGAACCTCCGAGCAAAATGTCAGCTCTCCGACTATTGCTGTTCTAAAGAAAGAGCTAGCGTGATGAATATAAATGACCGCTTTCTTGAATCAAGATGGGGGATCGTAAAACTATTTCTTAGAATGCACACCTCGGACCCCGGGGGTTAGCGGAACCTCTATGCAAAATGTCTATCTATTGCCTTACTGGAGAGACTGTGATGGATAAGTGAGTGAGTGGTTTTTGGCTTTTATATACATAGTGTGTCCCAAGATAGAGTATCCGAGAGGAAAAATTTTCTTATTTTTGGTTTTTCGAAAAAAGTCATTCTTTATAAAAACTCTTGCTTGTTCTCAAACCTCTAAAAATAATAAAATTTTCTTGATTTCGTGTTCAGGGTGTACTGTTTTCTGGAAACTTTAAAATATGACCAAGAGTAAACTACCCTTATTTTTGATGGTATCGAAAAATATTATTTAGAAAAGTGGTTCAGAATCGCAAAAACGTACAAATATTAAATATTTGTTTATTTTATGAAAACAAAATAAATTACTTATAAATCAAATAATTAACTAATGTAACAAATAAAATAAATAAAAAAATATCAATTGCAACAAGTAATTAATGATTCTGATCTTAACATCTAATTAAGTGTCACAAAAATATCAACAGAGTTGAAAAATAAAATTAAAGAAATGTTCGTTCAAATATATTGCCGCCTACTTCTGCGCAAATTTCAATTCTATTTATGAATTCTTTATAAGACTTTTGAACTTCAAGGGAATATTGGCAGTGGTCTGTTTAATAATTCTTCTCTTAACTCTTCAAATTCCAAGCTATTATCCAGACATTATTAGGAATTTTCACACTTGTTTGTTTATTATAAAAGTCTAAAGAGAACTATTTGTTGTAGTTAGCTTATTGCTTATTTTTAGAAAACAAACTAACATTTAATATTTAAGAAAATTAACTAAAATTTAATAATTCATAAAATAAACTAATATTTAATATTTGTAAGTTTTTTGCGATTCTGAACCACTTTTCTAAATAATATTTTTTTGATACCATCAAAAATAAGGGTAGTTTACTCGTGGTCATATTTTAAAGTATTCAGAAAACAGTACACCCTGTACACGAAATCAAGAAAATGTTATCATTTTTAGAGGTTTGAGAACAAGCAGGAGTTTTTATAAAGAATGACTTTTTTCGAAAAACCAAAAAGAAGAAAATTTTTCCTCTCGGATACTCTATCTTGGGACACACTGTATGTATAGATTAAGCTTGCTAAAAATACACGACTAATAAAATAAAAATTGCACGACTTTTCCTCATAAGTTTAAATCCTAAAAATTTCTAATAGATTATAATTATGATAGAAAAAGAATAGCTTGAAAATGTAAATTTCTTGGCTGATTTTTCCTCAATTAGATGGATTCTCAATGGTACAAGGTTTATCTTGTAATTATAAAAAAAAAAATGTATTGTGTTAATAATAAATTATTTATTTATAGTAAAGCTGAGTTTTTGCTCTTTATACTTACATGGTTGTTCTGTTCAGAGCGTTCTCTTGAACGCATCGCTTTTCTTAACATTAATATAAACTATGAGTTAGATTTTTATATCAATTTATGTATTTATATATGTTTTCTTTATTATCTGTAACAGTTTTCGTGTTTTTTTTTGTTTGTTGTTTTTTTGCATATCAGTGATTTTATTTTTTTCTAAAAGTTAAATTAATTTTAAAATGGATCCTCGATGTAAACTTATCCTAACATATTTAGGTAAAGATACAAAAAAACAAATGTGTATTTTTATCTAATTCAATAAAAACTCCGTACGACAAATCTCTTATATAAATTGTGGAAATAAATTTAAATCTCCCTCCTACCTTTCAGCCGCGGGTAAAAGGGATAAAAAACAAATCTCTTATTATTTAATTTATTTATTATTAAACATATGTATTTAAAGTGTTAATTAGATGATGTGATGTGCATTATTTTTTTGCGATTTTAAGCGAAAGATGTCAGAAATCAGATTTATTTTGATCAATATTTTAGAATCGGGTGACTAGACTACGTTTTCCCGGGAATGATGTTGGAAATCGATGTTTTCGATACATCGACGACAATGTCCCAACAATAGTCCTATCACTTACTTTATTGACCGTCCAAATTTTTTCAAAAATCAGACTAGTAGTTTTTAAGATATGTTGGTTCGCAAAAATTGAACAACAGCCAGACACTGGACCAAAAATGTTTCCTGAGGCCTGAATTAATTACCGTCTACCAATTTTTTAAATCAGAGACATAAAAAATTATTGTTCTTCTGGACACTTATATCTTCTGTTAACTTCGATTAAAAAAAAAAAAAATTGATTAAATTAGATATTATTGAATTTAAATTCATTCTTACTATGTAGACGATAAAGTTTTGAATAAGTTTGTCGTACAAGCTCGTAAAAAAGTTTTAATAATATTGCTCTCTTTCTTAAATCTAATTCATCTTATCTTTTCTTCAACTTTTTATTTTACCTTATTTAAATGGCGTTTATTTTTAGTGTGTGGAAATAATATAGATTCTATGTTAACTATCGGTGTATTACCTATGAAATAATAGTGATATTTATAGTCCTGTAATAACCCTGGCAGTTGATCGGGACTAAACCCCAAAAGTAAAAAAAAAAAAAAAAAAAAAAAAATAGTGATATTTACAATAATGTATTGATGGAATGAATAACGTTTTTCTATATATGCCTTTATCAATTTTAAGCATATAGAGTATAATAATGTATGTTTTCTAATTCAAAATATTTGTCTGTTTGTTTCAGGTAAGTGGAGTATAAATACATACATACGGCTGTATAAATACATACATACGGGCTGTGTATTTGAAATAAAAGTAAAAGGTGCCCTAACAATTTTGAGTAAGGTATATTTTATTCTCTAGTCTAGTATGTTAAAACTATTTAGAACACATAATTATAATAATAATAATAACTGGATGATGTATTTTCTAATAATAATCAAATAAACTGGTCAAGTTTGTGCTTAGTCAGCACACAGCGATGGTCAGTAGGCAACACAATATTGTTTAGGTAGTACCTATTGATGGTGCTGTCATTACGAATTAGTTAAGTATTAGTAGTAGTTCAACTGCCTATAATGTTCAGCGTGCGTTATTTTTAAAATGCTAATAGGCCTACTTTGAACTATCCTATGGGTCTGATTAGTGATGTGAGTCGGGAATATTCCCAGTGGGAAGGGAATTTAAAAATGGGAAAATTCCAGGTGATTGTTTCGGAATATTCCCTAAAATTGGGAATTTATAAACATGTCAAATAATTAATATTTTTGTAAGCAAACCCATTATTGCTAATAAATGTTCCATTGATTTTTTGTTTACAAATAATTAGATTTTCATCACCAGTTCGTTAAAAAAAGAAATGAATATTTTAATAAAAAAATGCTTCTAAATAATATTTGTTTACATGACTTTCATTGTACATACATATTTAAAAAATTATTCACTTTTGAATGAATAATGATTTTATTTCCTAAACAATAATAATTGTTTAAGAAATAATTATTATTAATTATTGTTTTTCTAATAATATACAAATCAAGTTTAATTAGACTTAATTTATGTTTAATTAATAAATAATTAATTACGTAGACACCAACTACTTACTATGTTTTACTTGTTGTTAACTATGTTTTACTAAAATCCATAAATTCCTGGGAATTTATAAAACTTCCCAGGAATATTCCCTGGATTTTAAATTCCCAGGAATTTTACATCACTAGGTCTGATATTCTCAAAAGACAAACAAACTTCTGATAATGTATTTTTTGCCAGTGATCCAGACTATAAACATATATACACATCGAAAAGAGCATAATTATAAAAAAAATAAAAAAAAAAAAATATAAAAAAAATAAATAAAAAAAATAAATCAATAACAAATAAAATTTAAAAAAAATCGAAATTTATTATTTAATAATTATTAATTCGATTATATTATTTGAATTATAGGTATTTATTATTTATTTAGGGTCCTTGGTTTTGCCTACAGACCCTAAATAAAGATACGACAGCTATCGTAGCTGGTCACTTAACTTATTAGGATGCAAACTAAGAACTTGACGGTATTAGATTTCTAAAATTTTATTCGGAGTACTTTTATATTATACTTTACGTGTTAAGGTAGTCCCAAGAGCTAAATGAGACATAGGCATAATCGGGATTGTAAATAAATAATAATTCGAAGTGCGACAACACTATAACAATCCGTAGTAAAACAGCACTATATTAGTCTGTGGTGCAGCAGCACTACGGACTATTATTATGATTATAACCCTGAAGGTTACGATAATCTGGGGTCTGGGTAATAGTAGACGAAATATTCCTTGGATCAGATATTTTTGCTTTTTACTACTTGAGAGAAAGAATTTTTTTCTTTGTAAAAATGTCATTTCGTTTTTCCTTCCTTTTGATTAAATGGCTGTGCTTTGACTTGATTTTTTCGGAAATAAAAAAAAGGAACAAAAACTTGTTTTGCTTTTTCTTTTTTGTGTAATGGGGCTATTGTTTAATAAACAAAGATTTTTTGACGTCAAAATTTCTCTTAATACTTTTTCATCTAGTATACTTACTTCTTTGACTGAAGGTAACAAGAAAAGGGAACTATACTTAACAACAAAGCAGCTTATCAGAAAATATGACCTCTCAAAACAGCGCTTTTATGCATTTCTGAGGTGACATTGAATATGAGGTGAATGTAAAATATATGTATTTTTTTTTTTAAAAAATACGGCGGTATTTATGTTTTTGCACGTGCCCCCTGTGCCCCCCCCCCCCCCCCCCCCCTGGATACGCCACTGTCCCTGAACATAAATTGTAATTGTTTATGTAAAGTGGTGAAAAACTGGTTTTGAATGCCAATTATAAGGATTTTACTACTGCTGGAGCCACACACTAACCCCATGCCATTAATTACATATTATATACTTGTACAAGCTCTCGGCAGGCCTACGCTCTCCACGGGCTCCTTTGCCATAAAGTAAGTTAGTTTTATCTAACATTTTATTAAACTTGTCGACAGTTATTTGATTAATGAATAATTTAATAAGTGGCTAATAAGATCGGTGACCTTGAAGAAACGTATAAAATAGAAATTATTTTGTCGTTTTTTACTCTCCTGTTTTTTTTTTTTTTTTTTGTTTTTTTTCTTTCTTTCTTTAAGTTTATTTCCCGATATTGTAATAATGATTTCGTGCTCCTGATAATTTTTCAGTGTTAATGTTGTTTCTTCCCGAAAAAAACAACTATTTTTTTTTGTATAGAGACTGCTAAAGTTATAATAATTTCATAATGAAATTTACTTTTTTTTTGTTAATTTTATTTTGTTCATTTTTTATTTTTCTTTTAATTTGATATGAAACTTGTCTCGTTTGGTTTGGTTCTCGAACACGTATGTGTATTCATTTCCTATTCCTATTTAATTTGAAATCAAGTTTTTTTAAAGCAATTATTATTAGTTAATGTCTGATCAAAAAGCGGCCAATAAGGAAAATACGAGTTTATAAATTTATAAAAAAATGAACAGACAAATCTTTAATGTTATATATACATACATGTTATGAGTTATGAATGATTATAATAATAATATTGACAAATAGTATATTGACTTGAAGATAAAAATATATTCTTATTAAGCTGTTCCTGTTAGTATAAATGCTTTGATGAATTGGATCAGCAAGTCAAAACCATATTTAAAAGACCAAAATTAATGTTTCGCTCGTGAGGCTGTTACTGCTTTATACAAATGTTTTGTAAAAAGAAATCACATTTCTATATTATAAAATATACATTGTTTATCACTAAAAACTTGATAAAAACAGTTACTTTAGACAAACAGCAAATTAGTTTTGTTAAATGTAAACAAACTCGCAAATCGTGCGATAAGGTGAAGAATTCTTCACCTTATCGCACGATTAAACGCGCATGTGCAATGAATACAACTACGAAAAGAATCACTTTCTACACATCTAAACAGAGATAAAATGTTTATATTTCGTATCAATCGTAGATAAAATAATTTTCCCTCTTTTTTGTTTGTTAGTCCGCTTTTTCTTTCTCTTTAAAAATGTGTATGATTATTATACTAAGTGGTAAATAATGCAATATGCATATTTTATAGTCAGAATAAGGTGCTGAGTTAAATAATTATTAAAATAATAAAAAAATGAATCCATTGAGCCAATCGGTAGAAAATTATTAAATAATATTTTAAACAGCTTGTTTAAATTTATACACCGTGCAAGTACAATTTTGTATTCCGTCTAAATTGTTTTTTTTTTAATTTGGCTTTTGAAATTCATTTTTTATTATCAAACTTTAAATTAAGTAAATTACATATCTTTGCTACTTTCCCCAATCCATTATTTAAGCTTATAAACATGATCTGATATAATGATATATTCAAATTGGCGGACCTTCTCTAATAATTTTTTTTTTAAACTTACCCACAAAACCGGCTTTATAATCAACATCTGGTTCGATCGTGTTATATTAATTTAATTCCAGTTCTTCATGTCAGAGTTTCACTTGATTTCTCTTAAAATTTAACTTCTTTCTCTTCACTGTTAAAATGTGCGAAAAAACAACATTTATTTACGAGATGAGTGTTAAAGTAGAATCTTCGAATAAATTTGTATTCTTATAAACTTATTTGTCGGTAATATGCATTTAGACTCGTTTTAATGATGTCATATTTGGTAGAATAGTATTTGTTTTTAATGAGGCATCGTGTTATATGTTAAATTTAAATAATTTATTAGCATTTAAAGTAGATGATAGAAATCTGAATTCCCGAAAAAGTTAAATAATTGTAAGAGCCATATTCTATTTTTCTTTTTAAATCTCGTATTGAAACAATCTCCATTCTCTTCTTTTTACAAGTCTCTTCTTGTTAAAGTTACAACTCTCTTCTTGTTACAAATTTCTTCTTGTTGCAACTCTTTTCTTGTTACAACTCTCTTCTTGGTTCAAGTCTCTTCTTATTGCAACTCTCTTCTTGTTTACACTCTTTTCTTATCAAACGTTCAATCGAATAAATATAATTAGAGAGGGTATTTAATCAAAGTATGTCAAACTATAAAAATTGTGCTGCTTGTACACTTAAAACCAGGATTATACTTGTTGCAGTTCAATATTTTTTTTACTCGTTTTATCATTTTGATACTGTTTTCCCTTTGTTAAAAATACTTTATAAAAGAGGGAGAGGGTGACAATTTTAACACATTATATCAATATCATAAGTCACGAGTTGGGGGGTGTACTTTTAACAAATGTACTTACAAAGTTTAAAACTATTAGCAAAGTAATGTAGTTAACGTATTTATTCTTTCAAAATTTAGTTCAGTCTTGTTTTTAAATCTTTATCAAACCTTATTAATTTTGAATTCAACTAATCTGAAAAATATCACGTGATGGCTATTTTTTATCAATACCTTACTATTGATTGAAATAATTTCTAACCAAAGAATAAAATGTGCTTCATTTATTCTAATAGACTAAACTGAATATTATCTAATATTCTGTTAATAGAAGGCAGTGTTATTGATCTCAGTCTATTTTTAAACCTATGCCTTCCTAATCAGTTACCAATTTCTCTCGTGGAAAAAATCTTAATATAGAGTCGAACTGGCATTTTAATATATTAAGAATTTAGATAAATTGTTCAACCGCATTATTATTTGTATAATTTTTTTCTTTCTTAAAGACGCATTGTTTATTTAAGGAGTAAGTGCTATTACCCGATTCTAAATATTTTTACTTTCTCATAATATGCGTAGTATATTATTGTATAATGAAATATATTTTAAATTTAAATAATATGAAAAATAATAAAAAATCTATTTCTATTTTTTATATTCATTTCTAAATTCCTACGCTCGTCTGTCTGTCTTTGACGCGCCTCTTCTCCGGAAGTATACCCAGCACAAAAAATTGAAACTTTGTATTTTTGTTATGTGTACTAACAAAAGCAGACGATGTGTAAAAACACAAAAAGAAAGTTATAAGGAAGCCCCAAAAAATCATCCTTCAAAAACTGGAGGTTTAAGATTAACATTCTCTTTAACGGAGATGCGTCATGTGGGGTTTTGAATAAAAGAGAACGCCTTGACTAAAACTATATTTTTGTTTTTTTTGTACCAATTCATCTTTGCATACATGGCGCATGTAATACAAACGCCTTGAAAGTTGGGTTTTCCTTTCAATCTGTTTTAACAAATCAACGAAAAAATCGAAATAAAAGTAAGTTATTCATCGGCAAAAACCAGAAAAACTTTTTTTAAGGAATTTTTCATCGTATATAAAGGTTTTTTCACGTCATTATAATAAATGGTTCAAAAGTTATACCTAAAAGAAACTTTTAAATGGCCGCCATCTTAAAAATTAGTATCTTCAAAGTGTGGTTATTAAAATAAAATTTATTGTACATAGAATCATTAAATTATGAATTTAGAAAATGTAGGATATACCAACAAGAACTAAATTATCCTCTTTTAAAATTTATAGAACATGTTTGCTTTACAAACTCTTAAAATTTCATATTCAACTCTTGAAGCAATATGGAAACTGGCCAATATTTCGGTTTAATTTGCAAAGTATAAAATAGGTTGCTTAACTCTTTACCAAGAGCCATGAACATGCGAATTGCGATGATAGAATATATAATTGTAAGGTTAGCTTTCAATCAAATTTGCATTACACCTGTGGCTTTATCTCTCAGAATACTAAGTAGAGTTGGAACTTCGAGGCGTGAATAGAGAGTAGCCCATTATAATAATATTGAAAAGATGTATAAACTTATATATTTTTTTTTAAAGAAAACTATTCGCACTTTAATATCTTTAATAGTTAATATTATCTTTGTAGTATATAGTGTAAGAAAGCATGAAAATTCTTCGTATTAAAATTTGACTTTGTATGTCATAATTATTGTTGTATCTTTCATTGAAGCTTAACCCTTTCCCTTTTATTTATTCTTAATACTTCTTTACTTAAATAATTAAATAAGTAATAATAATTAAAAACAGATTTTTAAAAAATATATAAATTAAAAGGTTTAATTCTGGTCAGAAACAGGGTACTCGGGTCCATGTTTTCGCTGTTTTGACTAAGATTTAAATGCTATTTAGTCCTGAATGTACTTATAACACTCAAATGTAAAGGGAAATTTAGGGTCAAAGTCTAAAAACTATATATTTAGGCTACTTCGCAGTTCATTTAAGTTAAAATATTAACCAGCTGACGAATAAAAGCTATCCCTAATGCAATAATTGAACTAGTGTGTTAATTGTTGTTTAATACAAACATTTATTTGTTTCTCTTGATTTTTTTTTTATTTGCACTTTAGCTGTTAACCATCGACTTGTAAAACAATTATTTGTTGTAAACACCATAAAACATTTACAGAGAAAATACATATATCATCAATTTTAATTCAACGTTGCATCATTTTAAATTAAATGAATGATTTTTATTACAATTTGTAATTTATTTTCATACGTTAATATGTAAAGTCATCTTCTTAACGTTTCTAATTTCTGTTACACTGAGACTTTACTTTTTAGAGTTTTTAAAGATTTTTCTTCACTTTAAGTTTACAATAAGATTTTTGAAACGTTCAGTATCATTTTCATGCACTAAGAACAGGATGTAGCATATTTTCAATTAATATTAGTATAGAGTCTGCCAATATTAGTTTCCTAAAAATTTGGCTGGTATAGATTTAGTTAAATTTGTACGTGATATGATATACGTTTTTGTGTTTTAGTACTTGTGATTTGTTTTGTATAAAATAGAACAATCCTCATATAATATGTGGACCCATATCATGCAAAAATCGTAAACGCACTGTTATTATTTAATAAAATCTCAGGTTAACTATAAGAGGAGTTTTATTTTATTTTATTCTAAAACGTAACTATTTGTGACGAGAATGTACATTAAAAATACTGACAAATCTAAGTCAGGTAAAGTATTTATATTTTACCAACATAACGTAAACCGAAGAAGATGTGTATTAACATACCTAAAAAAGTGTGGGGGGGGGGGGGGGGGGGGGGGAGTGCGTCATAGAGCTTAGGGGGGAGGGAGGGGGCACACCTGAAATTTGTATTTGGAGATTTCGATTAAGTTGCTTTCTAATGTCTCAAATAAAAGAATGGCCCAAAGAGGGGTCGAAATATCGCAAAAGTTAGCTTTTAATTTTTTCCCTTAGATCCTACTACAATAAGTCTTAAATATATATATACTTTTTTTTAAATAAATAAATATCTGTTTATTGTGTGTGGAAAAACGTAACAGATTTAGACCCATACCCCTAAGCAAAATCGAGAAATAAATTATAGCTCGAAATTGGTCACTGACCCGAAAAAACGCTGGCTTAAAAATCATGCAGGCCCAAAAAGTGTAAAGATCAAAATGGATTGAAACTTAATAGTCTTTCTTTTATTAAGTTGAGTCCGTAGGCAAAACCGAGGACCCTTATAATTTCCTGTGTTTTTCAGTCTATCTTACACATACGTTAATGCATATTGTATCTTTGAATCTTTGCAATTATGTTGTGTATAATGACCCAAACCCAGACAAATAATTGTTGAAATCCAAACAAATAATACATCATAAACAAAGGATTGTAAATTTGGTTAAACGGAAATGCAGGTGTTAAATGAAAGATAAATTCGCTCTGAGTACAAATATATATTTAGTTTTGTTATATACTAATTTATATCTGCTTCATATCTCCTTATAAATGGTGATTTTTCGTGTTTCCCCCTCTCCGTTAAATTTCCTACTGACCCTTTGTGTGTAATAGTATATACTTATCTTTTAACTATATCAATCAGATAGTTTTGAGTTTAGAATACTATTACATTGTGCAACTGATATTTTGGGAAAGTTCACATAAAAACCCTAAGAGTTTTTTGAAACATTTCTTAAAATAATATCCGTATTGCAAAAAAAAGAAGTATTATATTTTGTTATATTTATGTCAATGCCAAAAATTATATTATAAGAAAGTATTTAAAGCCGGTTTTTTTCTTCATATACGTTTTCATATACCGTTTTAATAATTAAAATAACTAAATAAATTATAATAATAATGATAAACACTTATAGCATGTTAAGCGTTATTTTTTCTATATATATTATATATACTAACTGACAGATGAAGGACGCATATGAAGCATCAATTTTAGAATTTTGAGAATTTTAAAGTTTTAAAAAACCCGCATTGGACATACTCATGTACACGCAACCACACATGTAATTACAGATATCAAATTAAATTTTGGTTTTGTCTTAAATTTGAGACATTCTATCTTATCCTTGTAGTTGTATAATTTATTCTTCTTCTCGGCAACTTTAACTGTAAAGTTTGTCTTGAGTTATTTTAAAGACTCTAATAAAGACACGCATTCATGGTCAAGTTTTGATTAATTAAGATTTTTCGTGTAAGCAGACTTTTTACAGTCAATCACATACTGATAAATTTCGGATTTGAGGAGTCTGTTTGTTTCTGTTTTTGCTCTTTCATCTATAGGGTCCCAAATAAGGATTTCATCCTTATTCATCCATTTGAGCAATAGCAAGAACCTTTCCTTTCAGAATGATGTTGCTATAGATGGTTAAAAAATTAAAATACTCAATTGCTAAATACAAATTTTTACGTATCATAGTGATATGTATTAGTCAAATAGATTTGCTAAATCATCCTAAAACCTCTTTCAAACGAAAGTTCTAGGATTTATTTAAATTTTCTTTTTTAGAAAATGCTTAGGGATAAAAAATACCTCCAATGTTGCCAACCATACTTTCACATCAACGTTAGGATTTAAACACATCAGAGTTAACATCGATTCTTACATATTAATGTTAAGATCCTCAAACATCGATGTTACCACGACCCTTGCCTATCAATGTTAGGATCTATACTGTAATCATCAGTACTAACATCGATTCTTACATTTTAATAGAGTTGTGCTTCAATAACGAAACCCTGCCTTACTAACACTGTCTAATAGTCCATTATTTCTAACACTACGCCTCTCAGACGTAAATTAAAATTAGACCAACTTATACACGTTTAAGATTTAAATACTGATAAAATCATGAACTTGAAACATTTCTTTGTCTAATAAAATGGTTAAAAGGTGCTTTTTAGGGAGAAAATTATTACCAAACTGACCCTTTAACCTGAAAAGAGCAGGTCAAAATATACATTTTACAATTTTCCTCACTAGCACCTGCTGCATTTAAATCTGAAATTATGTTATGATAATCTAATGAATTTTTCATATTATGGCAATTTAATATTAAATAATCAAATTTTAAGAACAAAAAAAAGCCAATTAAAGGCAACAAGCTCGATAAGGTTAGGCTCGATAGGGTCCCTGAGGCACAGTAGACTAAAAGAAGTGGTAAATTACCAATATATAAAAGCACAGCAAAGACCCGACTTTGACGCGATCTGAAGGTTAATTAAGCAGAGATAGCATACCTAGAAGGACTAATGGCTGGCACGCTTGTGCACCGAGAGCTATCAACTAAAGTCAGCATGTACGCCTCAGAGAAGTAGTGTTAGAAGTGCAGGGATAACAAGGTTTTATTTTAACAATTAACGGTTTCGGCTGTTCTAATGTAGCCTTCTTTAGATAATCTACAAAGTAACAAACTTAAACTTAAAAGAAGGTGAATATAGATTGTAAAACCAGAGTTGGAAAGGCATATATCGATAAACATGTAAAATCTTTATGTGTGAAGACTTTGTTTTATGGTAAAATCAATTAATTATTGAACTATACCTCTATCATGGTGAGTCGCTATCACACGTTGGAGGAGAATGCAGTCGTGGATTCTAACATATTAATTTTAAGATCCACAAACATCAATGTTAATATTGATCCCTAAACATTAAATTTGACATCAAACCTTACATATTAAATTTTAAATGATGTTTTCCCTTTTCCAGTAAATATTGGAAACATTCCTTCAGATTTCTTTTTTAGATCTTCTAGTTGATTAGACTTGACACCTCAAGACGATATAATATCAATAATTGAAAAACAGAGAATATACCATTTTTGTGCTGCCTTCAAATAATAATCCTATTATATGTACTTATTCCATTAGTATCTATGTTTACTACCTCTTTTTGTATAAGCCTTGGAGTCCTTGAAGGTTAATTTAGGAGTCATGTGAGGACTATAGGCTGATAACTATGATGAGTGAACCCTATGGTGAGTCCTATAAAAATATCCCCTTTAATCGTTATATCTGAATATAACGATTAACAATAAGAAAGATTAGGATCATGGATTAAAATCCATAGTAAATCTATGGATAATAGCTATGAATGTAATTATTATTATTCACTTTCATAAACTTTGCGCTGAAGGATTCCTTTAAAGGTATGGACATTTCTTATTCAAACTTGATTCTAGGCAACATAATATCAAAAAAATACTGGTCTTGTTAAGAATAGAAAAATACATTGTCTATATTTAACAGAACTTTACGACTTTTTTGTAACCAATAGTTTAGTCTTTGGATTGAGGTCGAAGCAATAAAGAAGACAATGAAATTTAGTTGAGAGGGTGTAGCGTGGTTGTGCAACACTCGTAGTTTTGGAAGGTGACATGAGTCCAGGTTTTGAAGTGCCCCTGAAAAAGTGTTTCCAGTCTGGAGACTTGGCTCGTCCAGTTCAACTTCTTATACTGGTTTTCTTCTCCTGAACTCATTCTATGTCTCAATGTGAACAAGGTTAAACCATCTGATTTCAAGTTATCAGGTCACTACCCTCATTCATTTGAAACTTATAAAAATCCTTTTTCTAAAATTTTAATCTATAAACTTGACCCATTTATTTTAATGAACATGTTGCATTCTTATTCCAGTTTTGGTTTGCACAAAAAAAGAATTAAATTCATCAATTCGTCCGACTACTCAAGTTTGAATTTTGATAATATTATTGCACAATGTCTTTTTAGGAATACGTTAAGTGAAATAACGAATTCTCTTAACATTATATTGCTGTCCTTTTATCATCTCTCCTTTTTTTAAGAACTTGTTTAAGAGAGTCATTGAATGTTTTTTTTTTTTTACTATGTTTTGCAATTTCTCACTTTCTTTTGATACAACTACTATTGTCATAAGAAATTGCGCAATGTACCATTTTGTCTTTGCAACTACAGGATACAATCTAGTTGTCTCATTAATACTATTTTTCTATTTTATGAGACTCTAGCTCTTTGCTGATGATTTCTTCTCGAAATTGAACCACTATTCTTTATTATAATATTACCATTAAAAAATATATTTGTGTACTCATTTATTTTATGCTGCTTCAAAAAAGGAGCAGGAATATACTTTTCTCGTAATTCTTTTTTCTTTGTTTGTACCTATGGAACTTCTATAGTCTGCTAGAAGTAGTAGCAAGGCAGGTACCAAATTGTTCAGCTTCCTACAGGGAGTGTTTAAGCCGGACATTTTCCGCTATTTAGGTTCAAAGGAATAAGTGATTTTTCCACAATTTTTTCTTTCTTTCTTGTTCCCAAATAACTTCTTGTCTGGATAACGTTTGACAGCAAGATAGGTACCAAATTCACATAAAAAGAGTGTTTTTTAACTAAAGAATGTTTTTTTTTTTAATTGGGATTGTTTCGCCATTTAGGTTCAAAATTGCGGCAGTTTGAACAATAAAAAACACATCAAATCGTTTTGTAAAGACACTATAATAGCTGTAGAGAAAAAAATCTACATTTTTTTAGCTCACCTCTTTAAGCCTATAAAATGCTGAAAATGGTGAATTGAAAAAAAGAATATTGTGACATCAACACTGTTCTGATAAGTATGGAATATGTCTGATTTAATCATTTTGGTCCTTCTATCTAACAACTGGCACTTTTTTACTTTAGCACCCCCCCCCCCCCCCCCCCCTTGGTTCTAAACAATAGTCTGCCCTACAAGTCTCAAAGGTTTGTGTGTTTGTCTCCCCAAGACATTGAGACTCCTGCGGCAGTTTTATATTTAATATTCCTTTATCTTAATAGTTGATGTCGGAGTACAAAGCGACTAGTTACCCAATTGTACATATATAATACATACTGTGTGCTAATATGATTAAGTAGGCCTATTAATAATTCTTTTTGGATTACCCACAATCCAAAGCTTCTCTCAAATAAAAATAATGAGGACATGTAAGCTATGTATGTTCTGGCTTCTAAAGTGGTTAGATATATGCATCAGTTAATACTTTCTAATGTTTTCCAGAGCAGTGTTGAATATATATCTGACCAAAAACCACTTGTGTGGTAAAAAAAAATACCCCGCCAAGTCTGTGGTCTAAAAAAGTTGTGAATTCAACTTTCTGTCCCGCCAAGTGATGTTGGCACTTTCTCCTGACCCAACACTGTCAACTTTGATACTTATCAGCTTCTTCTCCTTGGTGGTGTGCCTTGCCATTTCCTGAAACTGGAATTTTAATATTCTTCAAACACCAATAAAATTTCTTGTTTCACCTCCACGTTTGCCACATGAGGTTTGTGTGGAAAGATAGTTGTTCACCTCATAGTCTTAGTTCTAGACAACTAGTACTAATGCAGGCGATTGGAGAGGAAAGCCTTTAAACAGTGTTGTTGAAGGCTCTTCTCGATGCCACAATGATCATTGCTGTAAATCTTTCCCATTATCAAAAAGCAAATAAAATAGAAATAAGTAATATACAAATTAAGCTTTCAAGGAATGACCCAATGCAACTACTAATTTCTTTGCAGAGGATGCGTGGAATAGAATACAACGTTATTTTTGGGTAGTACTGCAGGCACACCGCCAAGGAGAAGAAGCTGATAAGTATTTAAGTTGACAGTGTTGGGTCAGGAGAAAGTGCCAACATCACTTGGCGGGATTGATTTCACAACTTTTTTGGACCACAGACTTGGCGGGATATTTGTTTTTACCACACAAGTAGTTTTTGGTCAGATTTCATGACTTTTTGTACAGTTCCTAAGAAAGGATTCTCTAAACTGTTTATTCTCACACATTAGAGTCAAATAGAAGTGAAGTTAAGAGCTTGACAAGGTCTATGGAGATTGGAGAACTACGAGACCTATGACATTGAAAGAACTTAACATTCTGATAGTAGGAGCATATAAAGATTTTTAACAGCATTTGGTCACCTAGATACACTAACATTGCTATCATTTGCGCATATCCAGCTGGATCCTGACCTTGTATAAGTAACGAAGTGACCCCTTAATATTGTCTCACAATGATGGAAAATTGCAGCGTTAGCTATGTATGTCTTATTGCAGATAGTTATATTGTATACACACTGTGGTTCATGGTTCATGTGTTCATGTGTTGCAAAATTCCGTATAATTGTTAATATAAAGGAATGAGTTGAGGGGTTGTAGGGGTTTGAGTTGGAGGGGGGGGGGGGGAATACACTAGAGCCCTAGACGAATCCAAAAAGCCCTCATTCATTAAAATCGGTTCAGTAGTTTAGGCTGTAGGTGTAGGTGCGTCAACGTAAAATGAAGGAAGAACAAGAATAAGAGTAAGAAGAAGAATTATCAAAACTACCATTTTCAAACCTATTTTTCTCTACTTCTACTTGAGCGAGTTTGAGCACACGGCCTTCAAAGATATTATAGATAAAAATTACTTAGGTAGGTTGTACATATTTCACGCTGCAGACCCTCAAAAACCCTAGTTTGTCGCCTACGCCTACAGTATATATAATACACGCAGCTTTTGTGAAATTTTGACTTGGGGCGGAGCGCTGCTGAGTTCCTAAATAAATATATATATATATATATATATATATATATATATATATATATATATATATATATATATATATATATATATATATATATATATATATATATAAACTACCAAGAAAAAAAAAATATATATATATATATAATAATAATAATAATAATTTAAATAATTTTAATTGTTTTATAAACTTAAAGTGAACAACAATTTTATTAGAGTTGGGTCACATAATGATTTTAAGAAGTTGTTAGGAGGTCCAAAATAGTCTTCTGTAACTAAACCTTTGCCAATCTTAAGTGAAACACACCTGGTTGAACCAAACATTTATATAATTTTCCATGCGATCCCCATACTTTTATTTAAAAAAATATAAAAATGTTCTTAGTTGGCTTGAAATATACTATGATAATATTAAATTCAGGTTTACGATAGTTATTAATTATGCTAACGGGAGTTACATGTTAAAATAGCTTGATTGATTTTTTTTTTTTAAATTTATTAACCTTTTTAAAAAAATTTGTGGCATTGCACTAACCAATTTTAAAATAAAAAACCGGTTTTTTAAATCTCGATAACCTGAGTTGAACCTGACTCGACGTTATAAAACTATTTTGAGAATTTCAACTTTCCTTTCACATATTTATATGATTCTGATGTTGCCAGCAGAATTCAAAGGTTATTAAGTCTATTACCTTTATAATTATATGCATAATTACTTATATCTGATATTGCTAATTGCTTTTATCGAGCACGTTTGCTCAGCTGTAAATGGAAGTCCTCATTTCACCCTACTATGCGTAATAATAGATTTTAGTGACTACTTTATAGATAAGCTGGGATTTCCAGAGTATGGCTGCTTTTTTTATGGTTCCCAGAAAAGTTTGAATCAAGACGTGAACTAGCTCAGATTCTTCTTGTTTTTCTTGTTATTATGAGCTGAGGAATAGAACTTTACCTTCCGCTAAGTAAGTAAGTTATGTGTTTTGAGTAAGATTACGTGGTACTTAATCAAAAAATTCATAGCGTCAGTGGCGATCATAGGTCAAAAGTTCTGGGAAGGGGCTACAGCCCCCCATGTTTTGGGAGTTTCGAATAAATTTGAATTTACCAAGAAGCAACACATTTGCATATTATATGTTGTTGCAGTCCTTCCCAGTGGCAATCCTATGCAATTTGTTCGTTCAGACTAAAAAATTAAATTCATACAAATTATATAATTCCCATTGAACTGGAGTGGGAAGTTCTATTGTAAGTATAATTGAAGGCTTATTCAAACAGCCTCCTATGATACTTACCATCTCATCAATCATCACAAAAGAAAGTATTGGTCTCTAAATAATGATAATTTTATCATGAGTATAACATATACCTTGTAAATTTGTAATAGAGGAACAAAAGGATTGGTTTAAAAACTGTATAGGTTAATTAAAAAATGTTTACGTTGTCAGAAAAGTATAATATTTATAGATAAAAAATAACAACATTATCAAAATTAATTCTTAAAACAACTAGAAAATTATCAATAATGTTGAATTTATTTAACAATATAAAGTATTTAAATCCTTTCTATTTATTGAGATAATTAATATTTATTTAAGTTAGAATAATTCATCCAGTCCAATAAATAACACACATTTTATGACTTGTTTAATTTTTTATTTAACTACTCATTTATTTAGTTTTTTTTACGAAAATTAAAGAATTGTGACAAACTATTTGGGGCTAATATGATTTCTAGGGGGGATTTGATTTCTGGGAGGCTCAAACCCCTTAGCCCCCCCCCCCCCCCAGAACCACTGCATAGCGTTAACGTGTTTAGCTTATTGTCTTATCGTGCAAGCAAAACAGTGTTCGTGTCTTTCATTGACAGACAGAGAAAGTACCGGGGAATCCGTAGTTTAACTTCCGTGGGCAGGGTGAATTTTTCTCAATTTTTTTCTAAATTTGATATCTGATATAATTATGTAAATATATTTATATATTAGAAAAAGTTATGATTTTGGATTAGTATAGAGGCACTAAAGTAATTCTTTTCTTCCCTGGACTCAAAAGTAAAAGTAGGACGAAAAAGTAAAAGTAGGATGAAAAAGTAAGTATTGCCAATTTAATTATTTTATAAATAGTAGAAAATGAATGACTAATGTAATGGTAATGAAGTTGTTGAAATCAGGTTGGCGACACTGCTTTTTTGACCTTGTTTATCTTTGTTTATAACCTGCATCTAAATAACCTTCTATTTGAGTTTAATTCCAATTCTTAATTGTTTTTAACGTTGAATCACTTATATCTGCTATTAAAAGTGCTAATAATTATTGTTATTTATTAAAATAATAAATAAATTCTGTGCAATGGACGGAAATGTGTATTTTCTCTCTACTGGAGATAAAATATTGTATGTACCTCGTGAGTAAAGTGCCATAATTCCCCTCGCGATAATTATCTCCCTCGGCTGCGCCTCGGGAGCTAATTAGCTTTATTCATTAAAAACTCTAAATCTTTAGGGACCATGGTTCCTTCGGCTTCGCCTCAAGAACCAACTTTTTCGCTCAGGAAATAATGACTTACTTTACTCCCTAGGTGCATAAATAACTATAACTTGTTTGTAGTTGTTGGAAATCATTTGTTTCCTAAAAAATTGAAAATTGTTTAATTAGCCAACCCCTTGTTCTGAATACAAAATAAAATTTTAAGAGTGCAGTTGATTGAAATTACCGTTGGACAATCTGTAGATTACTTTCGACAAACCTTTTTGTTTGTTTTTGTGCATGTCGAAGAGAAAAACTGGGCGCAGAGGTTTGAAACTTATATGAGACCAACAATGAGCTAATTATGACAACTAATTTCATTAAAATCGGACGAGAAGTTTTTAATATATATTGTGGTTCGCAAAAATTGAACGCCAGACAGACATGGGACCAAAAATGTTCCCTGATGTCTGAAACGGATTTCAGTCTTGGAATTTTTAAAAGCGGACACTATACATTTTCATTTTATAGAACGGTCAAATTGGTTCCGGTTTAGCGATCTTTATAACATCGTAGCGGTGTCGGTGTTAGTTTTACTAAACAAAATTATTTAGAAAACTTGTTTCTCTCATTGAATAGAAGAAGTTGGAATTTTGTCCCGTCCTAAAATTCCAATTTTACATTTGAAGTTTACGTTTACACGAGCGTTGCGCGCGAACGCTTGGGCGGATAACATTGTCCAAAGAACTCATCCTGGGTATTGGTAAAATGAACATGTGTACCAAATATCAACTAACTCGGTCATCTTTTACTCTAGTTATCGTCATCGGTCGGTTTTGTGACGGTCGTTTTTTTTCGGATTCACTCCCGGGCTCCACATGGTGTAACTTCGTTATCATAAGGAACTTCGTTCCAAAACAAAATAGAAAATAAATCATTAAAAAGTTAAATATTTTTGAAATCGTCTGAATTAAAATAAAAAGGTGTCAACTAGGCAACTACAACATGACTCACAATTGTTTATTTTAATTCAAACCATTTAAAAGATATTAAACTTTTTAATGATTTCATTCAACTAGGACCTCCAACAAGGTTTAAAGATATCCCAAACTATGGGATGAAATATCCCCCCCCCCCCATAAAATCGGAGACAATACATTTTCATTTTTTAGAACGGTCAAATTGGTACCGGAACCTTCGGTAAAGTAGGAAGCAAAATGACTAAAATGAGTGACTAGATTAGCGTTATATAATTATAATTATTATCAATTGAAGCATAATTTTCTATATTTCCTGACATTTAATAGTGTCATCTATTTTATGTGTAATTACATTATTATTCGATTTGATCTATTTGCCTATCTATTTGCTGTGTGAGATAACACTGAAATGAAGGTCAGAATCGTCTTGATTTTATTTTTTATCTCTTGGACTGTTATTTTCTTAGGCTTGTCGTCTTCTAGTGTGGTCAGTATTCGATCGGGAACTAATCCGAAAAGAGTTATCGCTCTAATATTTTTATATTAGTTATTCTACGAAAGCACGAAAAATAATTGATATTGAAATATTGTTTTCTGTTTAGACGTGTTGTGTTAGTATTAAATCTTGATTTAAAATTATTACTTAAAAAAAAAAAAAAAAAAAATTGTGGAAATTTAAAGAAAATTATATTAAAAAAATTAAAGAAATCAAGTGAATAAATATTTATAGTGATATAAAACAAAAACCTGGTTTAAACTTTTGATTAGTTATTCATCCATAATTTGAACTATTATTGCCTTTTATTAATGTAATAGTGGTTTTATTTAACTTTGATTGTTATCATTTATTGTGATTTTAACATTGTCAGGGACTGTGTTTTACTTCGATTATACGTGACATTTTAGAAAATATATAATGCAATTGTGTCCACCATTTCAACGTACAGATCCTCCAGGATTTGTGAGGGCGTTGAATGTTACTCGTAAGTGTATTTATTAATTTTATTATTTTTTGTCTTCTATAATATTTTAAGTTATCAGTAAAATAAATAATAATTATTGCTTGAATTATAAGAGCAATTAACCAGTAATTATTTTTCCTAATGTTATATTTCAATAAACTATAAATAACCTTTGGCAAATGGCAAATTTTTAAAACATGATACATTTTATTTATTAGCATTACAATACAAATAAATTTTATATTTATGGTATATAGCAGTTGTAAGATATATGGTTCCACCTAAATAAATAAAAAAAAATCAGTTTGAATTTTAATTCCTTTATTTCTGGGATTAAATAATGCTAATTTAATGGTACAAAATTATTGGTAAATATATATACAGAATTTTTTAAATCAAAATCTTCTGATGTGTTTTCTTCGTATTGGTGTATATATATATATATATATATATATATATATATATATATATATATATATATATATATATATATATATATATATATTATGTATAAGAGAAAATATAAAATAATACATTCATTTAAACATCTATCTATGTTTTCGATAGATTTTTTTAAATTTACAAGCATCTTAGGCAAATACATGTCAAAAAAAATATTACGTGAGTTTGTTGAAACTATTGTGTAATAAAAATTTATAGTATACTAGTTATTTTTTGTTTCGGACTATAGTGTTGTTGTTTCACTTGCCGTGGTCTTGGTATTGAAAAATAAGTTCGACTAGTTTAAAATCGGTTTCTATTTATAATTTAAGAAAATGGAAGCTGAAATAAAGAATTAATGATAACCAAATGGAAACATCAGAAACTAAACACTCGTATCGTGAAGGAGGTCTAACTATCTTAAATTACAACTAACAGATAAAAGTGCTTCCTTCGCAAGATACAAAATAATCATTTCGTGTAAAGTGACAGCCAATTAAAAAAACTAACCAGAATCGAGTCTACAGGCGATGCCATGCTCCAGGCAAACATGACACAAATAAAGGCCGGGATGCCCACACCGTATGAGGGCCATCATTTATTACATAGCTTACAAAATGGAGATTAATTGATTAGAATAATAATGTAGTACTTAAGGCCGCACTCAAGCCATTGATTTTGGGGTTACCAAATTTGTTAGAAAAGAGCCATGAAATGTAGGTATAAATACACAAATATACATATGCACACACACTCATAAAAAAAATACGTGTGAAGTTCCTTAAGCTTTTCATTAAACAAATTATAATTTCACACTGCTAAGTATACGTTACTAACTACTTATACATGGCGGAGTTCGAAAAGAGACAACATTATAAGTAACTATCTGTTTGTACTTAGCGGAGTTAAAGAAAAATTAAAAGAAAAGCATTTCGTTTAACATTAAAGCAAGCGTCTTGCAATAAATATGTATTGATTATTGAAAAAAGTTAATCATGATGAGTTTATAGAGTAGGATTTTGAGTAGAAGAGCATGGATTTAGTTAGTAGGAAATAGGACTGTTCTCTACCTACCCGGCCTACTAATTTAAAATATAACACTTTCCTACACAAATACTTCTGCTTGTATCAGGTTTAAATTTTACATGTTTGTTTCAATTGTACTTTAGACAATGTGTATGAAGTTTTTGAAAATCGTTACGTTAGAACGTAAGATTTACCTAACAACGTAAGATATCTTACGTTGTTTTCTCTTTTAAAGATTTAGGTCCGCTTTAATAAATTTAGCTATCTTTATATCATCGTAGCGGTGTCGGTGTTAGTTTTACTAAAACAAAATTATTTATAAAAGTTGTTGGTCTCATTGAATAGATGAAGTTTACGTTTACGCGAGGGTTGCGCGCGAACGCTTGGGCGGATAACGTTGTCCAAAGAACTCATCCTGGGTATTGGTAAAATGAACATGTGTACCAAATTTCAACTAACTCGGTCATCTTTTATTAAATCATTAAAAAGTTTAATATCTTTTAAATCGTCGGAATTAAAATAAATATGTCTCAACTAGGCAACTACAACTTGACTTATAATTGTTTATTTAATTCAAACCATTGAAAAGATATTAAACATTTTAATGATTTCATACAGCTGGGACCTCCAACAAGGTTTAAAGATGTCCCAAACTAAGGGATGAAATATCCCCATTAAAACATTGTTTATAAATGAGTAATTTATTTACCCCTAAAGACTGGTTTTGACAGGTGAGCGTAGCGAATCGGCAATAACGTTTGTAAACGCAAAGATGATCCATAAATGCACTATAAATAGGCGAGTGTAGCGAGACTTCAATAACATTTTTTTTTTTTTAATAAATATTATACTCCAAATGCTGTATAAACAGGTGAAAGTAGCAGGCTCCAATAACTTTATTTAATTAATATTTATTTTAAAACCTGTAATATACAGGGTAGCGTAGCGAGCCTCCAATAACTTTATTAAATAATGATTAGGTAGAAATGCACAGAAAAGAGTTTTCCTTTCTAGAACTTGCGACTTTCTATGGAAATCGGCTTAGAGCATCTCAGTATTTTTTATTTTTTTAAGTTTAAGATGGTGGCTAATATTGCACACGGTTAAAGATCATGATTTTAGTCAGCATGACATGCCACACCACATTTTATAGGTCTTGAAAAGCTGGAAATGAATGCGTAACAATTATTACAAAAGTTTTTTTTACTTATATGGCCAATATGAGGGTGCTAAAATGTAAGTTTATACTTATACGGCATATTACATAAAATAGTTTAATGCTCATTTTAGGTTGATAAAGAAAAATGTCAATTTTTCACTAAAAAATTATTCTGGTTGCCATATTGAAAACATAGTATGGCCGATAAAAGAACACAATCCTACACCAGTTCTTTATACACCGCATCACTAGTATAAATTAGTAAAACATTCTTTGTAGTTTCCAATTTAGTGCATTTGAGTATTTCAAAGAATTATAAGACTCGCTTTTGTGACACTTCTACCCCTTCTTGGAAAGGGAGGAGTCACAATAATATATTTCATAAAATAATTGTAATTGAAATTAATAAAAACTCCTAATAAATATACTTAACTGACCTGATCCGACATACACGCGCGCGTGCACACATAACCTGGATTTTGAGCAACAAACTTAAGAAGTAAACTTGGCAATTTTTTTTAAAATATTGAATTCAACTACTATAATTGGCTCGTCATCAGGGAAACTGATAGTAAACTTTTCACTTTGAGCTTTATTCACGCTTTGAACATGTCACGAACAGGTTTCAACGTCAAGGTTAGTAATTAAGTCGATACAATAAATAATTATCTTATTTATCATCTTTAAAAGAACTTAAAAGGGACTAGGCAAGTTGTTAAAAGTATTTTCTCATCTCTGAGTCCTCTTTATTCTTTATTGGACACGCTAAGCCATTTGAGGGCATCACGATGCAGGCTATTTAATTGGATCCAAGCACGGGATACACTTGTTCCTCTCCTTCATGGTGGTATAAGATGTATTCCTACAAGCCGGTACTAATTGCATGTTATGACTTCTTAGAGAATAACAAAATAATTGGGCGTTGTTTTCGGAAGTTTGAATATTTAGTAGTTTGCAAAATATCAAGTTTCAATCCCTTTTAAAGTTTTTTTCGGACATGTATTCATAATATATATGTATAAACTAATATACAATATAAACTAATCACAGGTTTCGGTTACAAATTACACTATGTTGCTCGTTTAATCCAAACATTTCTGTTTTTACTCAAAACCTTCTTCAGGGACCTTAAACAAATAAAATACCAAAAACCATGAACAAAAATATTTAGAACTAACTCCTTGATAAAAACTACCAGCAAAGGCTACACAAATTACATTACTAACACCAACAGTAAACATTAAATTAAAAGACACAACATTAAATCAATTCTATATCTGACAAACTGAAGCTAAAATACATCACATGATGATGATCATGTGTGTGTCTTGATTGTATGATTGTAACTTAAATCATTAAGACTAAATACCCTTACGCATCGACTCACAGGAGTGACAGTTACAGCCTTCATAATAAAAATAGATAATATCAATCAATTTAAAACCTTCACGATAACAACAGTGTTAAAATTGATAGTAGTCAATAACAAAAACAGTGGTAACATCAAACAGACAATAGTCTGGACAAAAAACAAAAAAGAAACACATTAGACTACCTACTATACCTAGTCCATAATATTTTACATTTAGATTTTCAAAGTCACTCCTCAAATTCAGAGTTTAAGAATCCTTTTTTTAATGTGAAGCATTCCTAGTATAGCATTTCCTAGTATTTTCCTCTTGAACTCATCGGCTTCTCTTGCTACTACAGAGGTGGTAATTCAAAAATGTTTTTCATTAATGGCATGAGCTGCCTGCTCGGTGACATTAATGTACCGAGCAGGCAGCTCATGCCATTAATGTTGTTGGTTCTTATCCTAATATCCATGTTGATACTATCTTTCCTTTATAAAACGAATTGTTTCGCCACAATAGTTTTGGCCACATTCATTACACTTAACAGAATACACAAAATTAGACTGTAGACCCTTTGGAACTTTTCTAGTAGAGTAGGCTCTTTATTTTCAAATCTTAAAGTTAAGATTTAAAAAAATAAAGAGCCTACTTTTTTCACATTTTAGGAAGCCAATGTTACATCAGGCGTTTCTCTATTAAATATTTTTTTCACACATTCTGACAAACCATGTACACAGGGAAAATTAAAGATTTTTTTTGGAACTACTAGGGTATTTTCTTTTTGGAAACTATTTATATATTTATTCCAGTACTTGCATATAAGGCCTGTAGGCAGTGGCGTAACTATGGGCCGGCACGGGCCCGCATTGCGGGGGGGCCCCAAATCAACGACAAAGGGGGCCCCCGTTCTAAACGCAAGAGTTTTTTTTTTTTAGCTCATAAATTTTGTTTGGCGAGGGGCCCCCAAAAATTCTTGTGGGGGGGCCCTAATGCCCTAGCTACGCCACTGCCTGTAGGATAGCCGTTTTTTGACAATAATTCCTTTACTCTTTTTCTATTTTTAGCCAGATAAAATCTGGTTATTTGTTGTAGAGTAGAGTAGTGATGGACTTTTTAAGGTGTGAATAAGATTTAAGTTATTAAGTTTATTATAAATGAATAAGTTTATACCATGCTATACTTACTGTACTCATACTGATTTACTAATAAAATAAAATATAATTATAAAAAAATTTAATATAAAATATTTACAATGGATTTAACTATTATTAAAGAATAGTGTTGTTACTACCATGTAACAACACATCGTTCGTAAGAACTGTAAACTTTTCAATTTTCCGACTCGTGACCTCTTAACTTGGGTTAACGTCTCAATCCTCGAACATCCGCTAGGTTCTTGTCATTTACTTTTCGCTTTCTTCTCTGCCAAGGTCGTCAAATAGTTAGTTAAGACTTTTGACTTGATGTAGAGAAACATTTACCTAATCCTGTCTTAATATTGAGTAATGTCGTTGACTTTAGATCAGATCAGGGTTAACTTTTTTTTAGGACGTTTTACTTAATTAAGTTAACAGGCTAATTTCCTTTTAAAAGACATAATGATGTAATATATCCGGTTATAATTATTTATTATACCAGACAATAACAATTATCCCTGTATAGATTATTTTTAATACGTGTTTTATTACCACTTATAAATTTTTACCATGTTACCCCTATACAAAAAATGAATCTGTTTTATAATTGATAATATTATATAATAATTATTATTTAGTTTATAATTACTCTTAATTATAATAATTAACTAAAGATTATCGCACTCAATTCGCTTTTTATAAATTACCTGCTATAGGGAACAAATATAAATTAAAAGTTGAACGAACTGCTTTTTTGTTTTTTATGAATAAGTTGTTTCTAAAATTGGTTGTTTTGACTGAGATTTTGTGTTACTACTTCATAATTATGAATAGAGATGTTAAAAGATAGTAGCACTTCAACATTGTATCACAACAAGTAACATAACAATATTGACAACAATGTTGTGTTACTTTCTATTAATCTTTCTAGTCATAATTAAGTGTTTCTTTGAGTTCATCTATCTATTTGGTTGAAATTAAAGGTAAAAACGTTAACTGGGAGAAATTAACAGCGTCACTGTGAGGAAGTAACAACGTTAACTGAAAGGAAATAACAAACTAACTTTCTTAAAAATACATGTACTCCCCTAAAGATGCTCCCAATATTGGAGTGAAACGCCTGGACCTAAACCTTTTTGGAACGAAGTTCCTTATGGCACGTTCTGGAGCCCGGGAGTGAATCCGAAAAAACGACCAAAATCACCGTCACGCAAAATCCGTCACGAAATCTACCGATGGCGATAACTTGTTTAAAAGTTGACCGACTTAGTTTAAATTTGGTACACATGTTCATTTTACCAATGTCAGGGACAAGTTCGTTGGACAACGTTATCCGCCCAAGCGTTCACGCGCAACGCTCGCGTAAACGTAAGCTTCAAATTTAAAATTGGAATTTTTGGACGTGAAAAAATTCTAACTTCATCTATTTAATGAGACAAACAACTTTTTTAAATATTTTTTTTTAGTAAAACGAACACCGACTCTACTATGAAGTGATAAAGATCGCTACATTTATTAAAGCGGACCAAACCGATTAATAATTTCAAGGTAAAAAGAACTTTTTATATACTACGTTTTTAAATTTTCTGTTGAATCGAATGTAATATTGATAATATAATTGTTATTGTTATATAATATATAATGTTAGTGAAAAAAAATATATTTCCGAATTTATTTACTTCACATAAATGACAACCATCTAGAGAGCTGATCTTAAACCTATAAACCTCATTTTGACCCGTCAAAATGAAGATTGCGTAAATATTGGACATGGCAAAACAAATAAAATAACTTACGCATTTTTTCCGAACTAACTTTCCGTACAGCAAAAGTTGCTGAACACTAATTAAATTCTGCTGAAAGATGGCTAAAAGTATTAAAATAATGCATTGTCATCGTGTTCTGAGCTAAAAGTTTCAAATGTCTAGCTATTCGGGAAGTTAGTTAGAAATCGATTGCCAGATTTGTACCGGACAAACAAACCAAGAAACAAACAAGATAGCAAGCTAATAAAAACGTAAGAAAATAAAGAAAACAACGTTTTTACCGATATCTTACGTTCTAACGTAAAGATTTAAATGAAACTTTGTATACATCACCTACAGTACAATTGAAACAAGCATGTAACATTTCAACCTGATACAAGCAGAAGCTTTTGTGAGTTAATGATTTAAATTTTTTATTTTAATATTTAATTGGAGTAATATGCCGACGGGGCCTGGGAGGACAGTTCTTTTTCGTTCTACAACCATCTGGTTTAACTATACATTTACATTTTTTCTCAATATACAATACATTATTTATTGAAAGACGCTCGCTTCAAAGATAATAAAAAGATTTTCATTTAATTTTGCCTTAACTGCGCTAGTAAAAATAGTTAGTTACTTTTAATTTTGTCTCTTTTCTAACTCCACCATGTATACGTAGTTATTACAGCGATTTTATCATTTATATTTAATGAAAAGCGTAAGAAACTTCGTTCCTACCGGGTGTCCCACGACACCACACGTATTTTTTTTAAAACGTACTCACTGTCGTAGGCCCTAGAACTTCATTATGATTATGATTGTAACAACCGCGGAAACTATTTGATTATACATGAGGTTTCACCCTCACCATTAGCATTATGATGTCTTATATAGCAAGAATACTTGATCTTGCAGGTCTAATCTTAATGGTCTAAATATCTTAATTGGATTTAAGTATTTGATGTATTCCATTTGGTAAGAGCAATTTCACTGCTAATTGCAGGTTTGAACAGAGACAACCTTTCACTTTACTTTAGACGTCTCTTTTATTCCTTTTTTTTATATATATATTTTTTTTTTAAACAAATAAATATTAAATTATTTGAAATAATCATACATTTAAGGATAAGGTAGTACCTTTTATAATTAAATTTGAAAGGCAGCCATAGTTAAAAAAAATGTTTTCCTGAAAAGTTGCTTAAGAAATTACACATTCTTCCTCTTAAGTCATGGGTGTTTTCCTGCTTCGTTGATGTAGTTTCAAGGTCTCCAGGAATGGTGCTTCCAGAACAAGTAGTGTAGTTTTGAATAATAAAAAATAAGAAAAAAGTTCAATATAAATATAAATGTGTGGGAACTTTTCCTCTTGATTTCTTCAATAAATAATTAATAATACTTAATTTCCCTGCTATGAAATAGCTTGAAAGCAATCAAACTTGAAAAAATAAATGAATATTTTTTCCTGGTATAAGAAGGATAGCTAATATTTTAATATAATCTGATTATAACTACTTTTGGTGTTTATAATGAATTAACAAATAACTAATCACTGAAATGACTAACAAGAGTGGTCGAAACCGGTCTTTAATAAGATTTTTTTTCCTTTTGTATTTTTTTTTTCTTTAAATAATAAAAAGTGATTAATTGCACTCACTTTTTTTTCTTATTCACAGTAGATTTTTAAAAAATCCGATAAAACAACTAACTTTGATGATCGCTACAATTTATAATCAAAAATATTTTTACTCTATCACTAATGCTATTTTTGCTTCCAAGCTTACTGGAGGTTACGAATCATTCTGAAGAACGAAATATCTGTCTCCGAATTCTAATATTTCTTGACAAAAGTCAGTTTCAGACACCAGGGAACATTGTTTGCGAACTAACACCTTAAAAACTAATGTCACATTTTAATGAAATTTGGGAAGAGGGGTCATAATTATCCCACCGTTAGTCCCATATTAATTTTAATCTTCTACGCCCATTGCTTCCCTCTTCATGAGCACAAACAAATAAAAACAACCAAACTTTCTATTCCCAGTAACTAACTATTCGTCCCTTACCGCGCTTCCAATAGGATGCGAGGAATCTATGTGCCACTTTACTAATTGGTATACAATTTCGTTAAACATTACTTAAGGAATAAATTGTTTATTTACTTTTATGTTTGTTTGTTAACAGAGAAGAGAAAAATGGAGGAGGGTGGAGGAGGGATCCAGTCCCTTCTTCAAAAGAGAGTTCCTGTCGACATTGAGTTTTCTGATCTCAGTTACACAGTTCCCAATGGAAAATCAGGTTAGTGTCAATTTTATATAATTTATATTAATATTTGAGGTGCGTTGTTCTGAATATGATAAGTTAGTTCTGAATATGATACATAAACAGTTATAAGCTATGAGAGTTGGTAAAATTACTAATTATATCATTGCACAGACTTTAACGTAATGCATTTTTGGAGAAAGTCAATTTAGCATCATATGGTGGGAACGTAAAAAAAATAGTTTTCAATTATTGACTAATTAAATGAATTAGGGAAGGCTTACTTTTGCGATATTTCGACCCCTCCTTGGGTCATTTCAAGCAAAAATCTAATGTATTTAAGTATTAAAATGAAATTTACAATTCATTTTCATTTTAATAAAATTTATTATTTAATATAAAGAAATTTCAATCTTACTTATTTGACTGAAGAGTAAAATTAAAGAATAAATTTAATAAAATAAATTAATAAAATTTGATGGCTTTAAACAGTATTATATTTGAATCATAATGATTCCCGTAATATTCACCTTAAAATATCAAATATAATCATTTACGTCCCTAAATTTGTTGTTATTAAGTGTAATTTCTAATTGTAAATTAATTTTTGTTTATAATGTCATTTTATAAACACCAATCAAGACTGGATTCTCAATGAATAAAGATTTTGAGTCATTTATTCTATAGACATAGACAACCCATCCTTCCACATGCAAACCTCAGCAGGCTCGCTTGAATAGTTTATTGAAACATATGAAATGGCTTATAGCTGGGCCTTAATTAATTTGTCAGTACTAATGTGATGTTATTTCAACATTATCTGCTAGGAAGTTAGAATATGAAAGGAGATAGAGTGGTTTTCACTTATGTTCGCTCAAGCATTATATTTGGCCGATAGAAGTTCTAAACTTTGTATAAAATGATATCAGAGCTCCTACCAGTGGGTAGTAAAAAAAATCCAAAAAATATCCCCCCCCCCCCCCCCTACTATAACCACTATATAACGGCTGGTCCTAAAATTTCGAAATAATTCATGCTAATACCTTATTGTGGGGCGATGAAAAGGTGCATCCCCACTTTTCAAAAATTGACAATTTTGTGCGCGAAAATGTGAAGTGCGCCCAAAAGTTTTTTTTTTAAATTTTGAGTTGGGTATCAAATGAAAGCTGCTGAAAAGTAGGACACAAATATATATATATATATATATGATTTTTTAAATTGTGCATTATATATTGGTTTTATAAGTCAAAATATACCCAAAAAACATCCCCCCCCCCAACCACTATATAAAGGCTGGTCAAAAAAAAATTCGAAATAATTCATAGGGTTATACCTTATGGTGGGCGATGAAAATTTTCTGAAATAATGTAATTTATCTTGTCATAATTACCGATAAAAAACATTGTGACCCCCGGGGGATCGAACCCGGGACCCTTGAGATAAAGAAAAAAAATCATAATTACATAACAGGCATGCTTAATCATCTACAAAACCCTAAAAAGTATTTGCACGCAAGTACTTCCCTGATTTTTTTTAGTTTATTGTCAAGTTGTTCAACTCGACTGTTTAACTTGGTCGTACAACAAATCGTAGCGTGTATCGCCCTCAAGCTTTTGAATTTCGGTGTAATAATTAAATTTAATGAATGTATACTTTAGATGTGTATTTAAAGTTGACGTGTATTTGATTGACGTTCATGAAAGCATTAAATTCTTATTTTTAATAGGTAGTAATAAAATTGATTGAGTTGCCAATTATTGTGTAATAATATTGTAATCTTAAAACACTGTAATTTTCTAATCATATTTGATCCCAAAGAATAAAGTTTATATAAAATATGTTAATTATCTGTATCATACATAATATCTTTATTGTTACGTTTGTAAATTATGCGGAAGTAATTTAAATTTCAATAATTTATTGTCTTTTGTACTTCTTGGTGAATAAACACTGGATGTGAGTACTACTTCAAACTAATAACTGATTATTTTTTGTGCTAATCCAATTTAGATCCGCTTTTATCTAATTTAAAAGCTATATAAATGTCAAGTATTCTTATAGGCCTTTAAAATATGTTAGTGTTTCTCCATTGTTACCTTATTATTAATAATTACCAGTTAATCTCCTATCATAAAATAACATAAGAAAATAAATAGAGGTCAATGAAAAACAATTTAATATTGTTTTAACAGTTTAGCAACTCAAGTAGATTTTTGGCAAGATTTTACTATGATAGCAAAGAGCAAGAAATTCAAAAACAAATATATTATTGTAAAAAATAGTTTTATATAATAAACAAAAGTTGATGTAATCGAAAAATATTATCTATTTATTAAACTGGTTCAGAGTTAAATAAATAAAAGTAAATATTATGCATAATTTCATTTAATGAAAAGCACACACTGCATGATGCTTACTGGAATTTGCCCTTGCGCACTGCATTTTAGCAGTAGTGCATTAAACAGTAATGTCGAAATCTTGGACTGTAGAATAGCCAAAGAAACTGAGAATCAGTGAAGCATAGGCCGGACACGCTGCAAGAAAATGTAAAAGATTTTCCTCGACACCTTGATAGCACATGGAACATTTCATTTTATCAGAATCCTCGGGAGCCAGGGTGGCCGAGGTCGCAAAGACACCGGGCAGCTATCACTGAGTCGAGGCAACTCGAGGTCGTGGGTTCGATCCCGGGCCATGATACACTGAATGCATCTATGAATCGCTGACGGAGCAGGGCGAGGGACACCCCCTGAGGGGTTCTCTTCCCCCACGTCGTCTAGTGGGTTCGATCCGTGTCATGAAATGTGATCTGTATCTATGGTTCGAGGTCGGAGTAGGGCGAGGGGACCCCCTGAGGGGTCCTCTTCCCCCACACTTTGAAGCACGCTCATATAGCTTACTAATGACCACATCATACTCGCTTCGGCGGTACAATGTACAAATGTATGATGTGTGAAGTAGCTGGAACTCTCCACCACGGGGAAGTAAAATGGGTCCACTGTAGGCCTGATTGCTAGGTTCGAACAAGTGGTTCGTCCTACCCGTCTAGTAGGAAGTACTAGTTAACTACTACTACTACTACTATCAGAATCCTTATCCAGTCCGGGCACAGACTTTAGATGCAGTAATTCACCTCTTAACTTCAGTCAGAGAAAGTCAGAAGTCAGAAAAATATTTTTTAGACTTTGGGTTCGGCCCATAAAACCTACCATTTAATTAATAACAAATTTGAATTAATATTGAAACAGTTTTGTTAATTTATTTTTTATTATTTACATTATTTTTTCCTTTAGCAGATTTTGATTTTGTAATGGACATAAATAAATAAATAATAATACACTCTGATTAAAATTAGATAGATATTGGTGCCGTAAATGTCAATAGTTCAAACCGATCAAATGTAATTTATTTGTTTGACAAATGAAACGAAGCAATTTGTACGAGTGTCCTTAATAGGGCTATAAAACCTGAAATCAACTTTTTTATTTAATTTATTTAATATGTTTATATATAATAAAGTTTTTTTTTTTTTTTTTTTTTTTTATAAATTAAATAATAACGCAGGTTTATTTTTTTATGGAACTCTAAGATTATTGAATCATTATATAACTATTCGATTAATAGTTAATAATAATTAAAATTATAATGTATAAATAAGAAATACCTGTATAAAATGATACTATTTAAGAGTTGTGTAATAAACTGCAATACAAATTTGACATCCAAAATATACTGCCAATGCAATTGTTACAATGTCAAGTCAGTTTTCCTTTATATGGAAGTCACGAAGACTATAAGCTGCAGAGGTTTACAAATAATTGCCTAAGGGAAATCCTTGTTATTATGGCCTGAAAACATTTCAAACGAGGAGCTTTGGAAGAAATCCCAGTAGCAGAAAAAGAAGTAGCAAGAAAAAGAAGTATAAAGGGATCGGGCATAATATTAAAAGAACTGGAGACAACATCAGCCGGCAGGCTCTGAGCGGAACCCGCTAGAAAAAAGAAAACCCGGAAGACCTAAAAACACCTGGAAAAAGATTATTGAAAATGAATTCAAAGAATATGGAAGGCTATGGCCCAAAATCGAGTCAGGTGAAGATTATTTTTGTTTTGGCCCTACTCTACTTCGCCCAAAAAAGGCATAGGGTAGTGAATTGTTACCGAAACGCAAAAAAATATATATAATTAATAAATCAAACCTTCAAAGCTTTACAGTGTTAAAAATCCTGAGAGCACAAAAAAATCAAGCTAATAATTACTGATAAGATGGGCTATAAAAAAAAAACGTTTGAAGTAGTAAGTTAACTGTTTTCTATTTTTTTGTTGCTAGGTTCTTCTACTTTTATAGGGCTTGAACTAGCTGGAGTTCATTCGTTAGATTCATTAGATAAGACCATCTCTGAACCATTACGGTGTTTTTGGTGGTTTGTTTTTTGATAGCTACCAAAAGATAGCTTAGTTTTTTAAAAAGTTAAAAAAGTAATTATTTAAAAAAAATGTAACTCGGATCATTTTAAACTGTTAATTAGCAAATTAAACAAAAAGAACTTAAGTTTTTTATCATTTTAGCTTAGAAATTAATATTAAGTTCTAATCGAGGTTCTTAATTAATTTTAATATTAAGTTCTAGGCATTCCGGTAATGAACTCGTCTTCTAGTGTTTAGGTCCCGACAGTAAACGTTATTACTTCCCTATAGTACTACTGTATTCCTCTGAAGATACTCCCGGGAATAGGGTAGAAACGTCGGCACCTAATCCTGCCATAATGCGCTCACTGCCGGAAGCAGCATTTCATGCTAACTCAAGTAATTAATAATTTTAATTTAGAATTGCAGTAACTCAATTATGATACATTATTTTCAACTACATTGGTATGTATCATTCCATTATTTATATACATATGTGTCATGTGAAATGATTTTTAAATTAGTTTAATTTTTGTTATTGCAAAAAGTTTGGCTTTATCTTCTTCTAATATACGCAAATAGTTGCACTTATACCTCTGACGCTAATCAACTGGATTGAATGTAACTGAATACAATAACGCTATTAAGTTATTAGAATCGCACGTGCATTTTTATTATAAATTACTATAATATATTTTTTTCTCCAGTTATTTAATCTTGCAATTTACTGATCTATCATTATTTTTAATTGCTAATTTATAATTTGTAAAAATACGTCACTCAATTAGTTATGTTGAATTTTTTTTTTTATTTAGTATAAATAATAATCATTAGGATCGAATATTTATGTGTATATATATATATATATATGTGTGTGTGTGTGTGTGTGTATTATTTGGGTATATGTATGATATTTATATCCTCTTGATATATTTACATAGTCGTATACATTAAAATTTGGTTTGATATTTAAGTTTCCGGTTTAACAGATAAATTAGTACCTTTCAAGGTGTCTTAAAAATATATAGGAAGAAGTTTATAATGGGCGAATATGTGAGAAAATTATGCTATCATCCCATGTAATCAAAATGCGTGGTAACTGTCTGTCCAATTGATCATTCTTCACTCTAAAATCAACTGTGTTAGCATTAAAAAGTTACATTATTAAAAAAAAATCCCTGGAATATGGTAAAAAATATATAGGTTTCTTCCCGATTTATTTATTATTTGTTTTTTTAATTTTTAGGAAGATGTTAAGAAAAATATTTGTAAATAAAAATAAATTATTGAATTATAAATCAGTTCAATAGTTTGCAATATCTTTTACTATTTTTTGGACGCAATTGAATTTCTATATCGAAATTTAGATGTCACAATTCTTTATCTACATAAATGATTTACATGTATGATAAAGTACTGAAATGCATGAATATTTTTAAACAAATCTGACATTTATTCTTTAATCTCGTAACATCATGAATATAGGTAGTGAGCATAGTATCTACTGAGTATTATTCTCAACTTTTAGACGTGTGAAAAAGAGCTTTTAATTTTATTTTAATTTAAACTTATAATTCTCGCTATCTCACCCTTCTTATTTTAAAATTTAAAATCTTTACTAAAATAAATAAATTTCTCTCTCTTCATAATTATTCCCAGTTCTTTTCTCTCTGCATTTTTTATTACAAATGCATATTAGAACGGGCTTGCTTGATAAAACAAACTTTGTTCGTTTGTTAAAGTATTTTCTATGTACGAGTAGGACTTGATATAGCAAATCTATGTCTTCGGCCTTGGTGCTTGCAATATTGATTTTTTAAGCACAAAAATAATAAAATATTATTTAGTTTATTATTAATTTTTATGGCTCAATATAAATATATTAAAATTTGTGTTTCTCACTCAATTCTCCCCTTTTTCCCAAAATTAATTTTGTAAAATTTAAACTAATGAGGCTAAAAAATAAAATAATTAATTTAATATCATCACGTTGAATAGTTCTAATTAATTATATATATAACTTACTATTACTATTAATTTCGTCTTTAGCTACAATTTCAATTTAATTGTTCGCATATGATGTTTCAATTTGCTAGCTATTGCAGCCTCGTGATGATTTATAATTGTAGATATTTAACTGTACCTGTAGACCGACCTGTACTTGTAATGGCAAAGGGCCTTAACATTTTTTAACCTACTAGACTAATTATTATTTTATATTAAGTTAAATTAATAAGATTTATTTAATAATTTGTAGAAAAAGAACAAATATTTTATCAAGTGAAAGATAATAGAAGGAGATCATATTTTTAATAATAGCTTAATCTAGCAATAAAAAAATATTGTCAATAAATCAGGGTTTAATTTTTATTGAATTTATTAAGAAAACAAGTTTTTCATACAAAATCAGCTTCAGCATTTATAATCGTTTTCAAAACTAGATAATATTACATCTGTATATGTATAAATTATCCATGCAGAAGAGCAATTAATGAAAATTAGTGGCTGACCTTGATAAAATAATATATATGAATAATTTATAAAATAATTTTTATTTCTATATGAAGTTATCAAAATAAATAAAAAGAAAATATAATAAAATTACTATCATAACTTTAGTTTGAAAATCTTATTATATAAAGCGTAGATTATATTCTATGTTTATATAAAATGGGAGGCAATTTTTATATTATTGAAGACAAAATATGTAAAATAATGTGTTAGATGTGGTTCAATATATGTATACTACTATAACTAATTTGGTATTTATTTAATTTTTATTTTTATTACTTTGTTATATATTTATTTGGTCACACACATACAATATACATATATATATATATATATATATATATATATATATATATATATATATATATATATATATATATATATATATATATATATATATTGTTAGATTGTTATTCTTACTAGGGTAAATTCGGAATAATTATTTTTAAAAATAATTTCTGATGATTTTGATTCATAAAAGTTTAATTGATGATTCACTTAAATACCAATCTCACCACAAATAGCTCAGAGATAAATAATTATTGTTTCATATTTTAGCAATTTTATAAGAGAGCTATTTTATACTTGTTTTAACCGAAAAATCAATAAGTCATTCTTCAAAATATAAATATAAAGATATAAAATATATTTCTAATATATTTTTTTTTCTAATATTTTTTTAAATATATTTTTTTGAAATATAATATATTTCAAAATTCAAAATATAAATATATAATATATACTATACTCTTCATTACATTATTATCTCTTTATTTACAAGTTTAGCAATACTTTACTAAAATTATCTGCCAGTGTTATGCTCTAAATTTCTATTTTTTTTTTAATTGGACCTTTCTCTGGGGCACAGCCCCATATTAGTCAGAAAAGTATATGATATTGAATAAAAATAACAATAACTCTTAATTTTACTTTTTCACGCTTTATTTATAATAACTGCAATATTAAACATTCTACCACAAAAAATATCTAAATTTATAAATGTTTTAAGTGTTTCTGCTTAAATCAAACTCTGGGACGAAGGCGGTTTTTTTTTAAGTTTTTTAAATTTAGCTACCGTTAAATATTTTATTGTCAATATTTTTAAAAACTGACTCTATTGAAGGTCGTTATTATTAAGTTAAAATATCAGTTGTGTGTGTAAAGACTACATAACACGAGATGGTTAGTAACTAGTTTTTTTTTTTTTTTAAAAAAAACGCAACTCTATTAAGTATTACTAGAACCAGATTACATTATTATGGACCGGATTGCTATCCTTCATAATCTTAAGACCAGATACTAAAAATCTTGACCTTGCTTTGTTTTTAAGCCTTCCTGAACTCTCGTGCTTAGAATGAACCTGGCCGCTAATTTAAACCACTTAATTTGGTAAGAGTGATTTGCTCTTTCCTTAGTTGCACAAGAAACTTGCTTCACACTACCTTTTTTTGTTGATATTAAGTTCTCTCGTGCTCTCATATTTGATAATTTGTTTAAAAAGATACATAAAACGATATTAAGTTTTTATAGAATTATTATTTGAGGGCCATTGACTAGATTAGTCGATCTTAGTTATCAAATTAATTGTGTGAAGTTTAATGGACTTCTTCATCTTAAATTCTAAAGGATTACTTAAAATTAAAAGCGGAGATTTTATGGAGGATTTATTTTCAGATCTTTCGCTGAGAGAACCTTAGGATCACTAATAATCGTCAATGTATGGTTAAGGCATATGTAATTAAATATTATAAGACGCTTTTTTAGAATTTAGCCTGTTTAAGGAACCTGAACATTAAGAGGTGAATATATTACAGTAAAAATAAAATTATAATTAACTATCCTTCGCCCCGGGTAAAGAATAGAGTTCATGCTAGAAATCAGTGGTTATAATATGTCATGTGCTAACATGTAACATATATGTGCTAACGCAAACATTTAATTAACCACCTTATAGTTAATTACATACATTATTAGTTTTATTAAAGATAGGCTACTTTCGCTTCCTCTGAGTCATTCCCTCTAAGAAGAGAAATTGCGACTGGTCTTGAAATAAACGAACATATCTTTCTTCCTCCAACTAAAATCATTCTGCGAGAGATATTGCGATCTCTTGAGAGAGCTATAGGCTTCTTCCTCCGACTTATTTTCTCAAAGAGGTGTGATTTTAATCCCTTTATTTTCAAATAAACCAGAATGTCAATATATAAACTAACAAAGTCAAATTAAAAAAAAAAAAAATATTAATAACCATACACATCTTAAACCTGTTAAAAAATATTATAATCAATTTATATTCTTACTCCACTACGCTTCAAAAGCTTCCATTTCACATCCAAACTCATAATTAAAAATTTAAATATATTTCCCGTACCCTCTAAAATCGATAATTCGGAAACATTGATAGATTAACCTGTTTGACGCCGGGTAACGATTTACCTAACTTCAAAGTTTCATTTCAATCTGTCCAGCCAGCAGTTTTAGCTTAATCTTCATGAAACTACGTACTCGAAACGGGAAATACAATAATATATTCTGTAAATCTTAGAATTTTTCTGACAAAAGTACAATTTTATATGTATTTATAGTTTAGATTGTTATATAACACGGTTAGCAAGTCTACAGTCTTATATTGTGTATTTTATTAAATGTAACGACTGTGACCAAACTATTATAGTGAAGCAAGCCTAAATCAATTTATAGAAGAAAGTTATTAAAGAATCTTATTAGCATTAATATAAGAACCAAAGAGGTCAACCGTTAATGTTGTATTTGCTTTAGCTACTCGTGCCTCACAGCATCAAGGCAAAATACACTTTTGACAAACCAGATATCTCTTGAGTAGCAAAGATACAGAGACAGATTTCAAGAGTAATATTAACAAATGCTTCACATTAAAAAAGGATTTTTAAACTCTGAATTTCAAGAGAGATATTATAAAATGTAAGTAATACATTTGCATGTGTGCATGTTACGAGTACGTTGTGTTGATATAAATAGTTCCCCCTCCCCAAAATTTATAAACAAACTGACTGTATTTGTATTTTATTTTGTTATAATGAAGGCTGTGGCATTTGTTCAAAGATTCATTTCATGGTTTGTGATCACTTTTATTTAGTTTATTTGTAGTTTATTGTCAATTGGATTTTTACAGTGTGTATATTCATAATTCATGTTCAATGTGTGAACTTTACTTGTAGCTTAATTGTTTATTCTTAAGGGCTCGTTCCGCTTGGCTTTTATTACAATATTTATTTGCTTAAGTTGTAACCACGTGTTTTCGTCATTTATTTTGAATTAATTACTTTTAAAATGTGACACAATTAACAAAAATGGGTACTTTTAAAAATAATTAAAACCTTGAGTAATAGTTGAGCAATAACTGTAACTGAGAGGTAAAAGACAAATTGGCGATTGCATTATAACCCCAAAAAAATATGCCGTACATTGAAATATTAGAACATTAGAAAAGATTATAGTACCATAATCATAATAATACATAAATTAAAATAAAATGATCTGGAATGCAAAGACCAAAATTAAAATTATATCTCAACCTTGAACTTCAAGAAAATTGAACTGACGTCATATTTGATTAAAGAATTAAGGACACTTGAATTATATTCTTCATTTTATAAAATTATTTGAGGGTCAGGAACAAGATTGTATTTTATTTTAGTTATAGATCAAGAATTAATGTTTTTCCAATCTATACTTCGAATATGAAAAAGTAAAAATCAGACAAATCTTGCTTATGTACATAGCGATAATAAATTGAAATTTCGAATTATCGTATTTAAATAAATACTAAAATTTCCATAAAAATAACCTAACTTACTGAAAAGTTGTTGTTTACATAGACCAGTACAGTCTTCGTTCGTGGGGTTAACTATCCCTTATTCTAGAATCTAAATTATGGGTATCTATTCGGATATTAAAAGTGGTATTCAATACAATACTTGATTTCTCCAAATTTATTAGTGTCTTATGGTATCACAGCTTTTGTTCGGCTTTCTCCTTTTCTGAAACAAGTTCAAGACAAGCTATAAAATTTATACATTACAAATTAGGTGTACAGACTACCTTTAATAGTACTAATACATCGTTAGTATTGCTTACTTAACCTTTCTCACTGACACAGAATTATTGTGTGAATAATTCTACCAGTAGCTCTTATGTTACCTTTCTTTTTTTGATATATAGCGCTATATATCACTGTAAACTTATTAGCTATTCAACACCTTGAGTCTTATTACTTTTTTATTGGCCAATGATTATAAAAATGTTTTCATTCTATTACAGTAATTGGTTTATTATTATGAATATATTTGAGAAACTTTTCTTATTATAATTATGCAATGTTTTAATTTTTTAAAGTGACATGTAAGAATGAAGTTTCGTGTTACTTTTTTTGTGTTAGTTATTGATTTAATTTAGTCTATAAACCGACACACCTTGACATTTATTGATCGCTGAACTATTATAATTATTTCAAACTTTCTACTAAAGTAGAATCTACTACATTTGTGTCAAATTAAGAAATACAAATAGTAATCTATATGCTAAGTCCTCTGGTGGTATGTTCTATGAGACAGGTACTGGTTTAACTGTAACAAAATCTCAACTAATTTTAATTGTTTTCAATTAAAATTAAAGAAAAAACAACCTCTAAGTGAGCTTTTTTAGTTTATTTTCTTTATTAAATTAGTTGTCTGCAGTCCGTGATTTTAGGGTTTGGTTGGTAAAACCAAAAAAAGAAACCCTTACAGTTTCGTTCCTGTGTCTGTCTGTCACATTAGTACGGTTTTAATAACTTTTGAATCAAAAGAGATAAAACATTAAACTTTCCAGTAATAAAGATCGACACAGGAAAAATATAGCGAACAAAAAAATTAGCTGTTCAAATCCAAAATGGCGGATAATTCACGTCACGTGATTTTTTTTTTTAAGTTTGAGAGAGGTATCCAATGAAAGGTATTGAAAAGTAGATTACAAAAAAGGTATTAAAAGAGAAAAAACAACATTGCATACATTTTTCAATTTATAAATTCATATATGTGCGAGTTTAATTAGAAAATCGTGTTTAAATTGCATTGCAATCCTTAATGAGTAAAAGATTAAAATATGAAGCGTTAGTGGAGGTCATCATTAAATGTAGAAAGAAAAAGTCGCTCCACGTGAAATGTTCATTATTTTCAGAGCAGCTTTCAGCCACTATAGGGCCATCATCAGTGCCGCAAAAGCGAAGAAAGTTAAATACAAAGATAATATATGGGAGAACGGTGAGTCATGTTAAACCAGCAACAGGTACAAGACAGTTTAGTCTTGTACCTGTTGCTGGTTTAACATGACTCACCGTTCTCCCATATTTTATCTTTGTATTTAACTTTCTTCGCTTTTGCGGCACTGATGATGGCCCTATAGTGGCTGAAAGCTGCTCTGAAAATAATTAACATTTTTGTCCAGTCAAATTAGCTCAAAATGGCGGCGAATCTTGCATTAAATCATGTAGTTCCAATTCTTTCAGGAATGTGTAGGGGGTGGTCCCCTGAATAACGCCTAATAAAGTCCCATCGATTTCAGGCGCCGCGGGAGGGGGGAGGGGGGGTAAAAGGTCACATTTTTCAGTTTTCGGCGTTTATCTTGAAAACGGTACGTCGCACAAAAAATAATAATCTATTCAAAATTAAAGCTGATAAAATTATCTTTCAAATCATATACATCTTGTTTCAACCTAAGTCTTACCGTTTTTGAGATATGAGCCGTTGAATATTAAAAAATCGGCCCTAGACAACTCAGACAAACTTTCTCTTATACGAGTTCATAATTACATAGCCCAGTGTTTTCCATTTATTAGCTTTCGTATGTACATTTAATTATTATTGAACATTTCATCGAAATGTATCATTAAAATAACTTCTCCTGGGCGGGGAATCGAACCCGGGCTCCCTCCGTCCGCGTTTTAAGCTATTTTCTCAGGAACTAGATATTTCCCGGGAAAACGGCTTATATAGTTAGATTCGTATTTAAATGGACTACATTTTAGAATTTTTTCATCAAAATAGTCGAAACCGTTTTCGAGAAATAATTTGTTTTCATGTTTTTTCAGAGTTTTTGGGGGGTAGCGCCCCCAAATTTAGAGCTAAAATTCATTTCTCGATTTCGCATTGGGGTATGATTTTTCTGAACAATGTATGCCAAATTTCGTCAAAATCGGCCCAGTAGTTTAGGCTCCAGGCGTCTGCACAGACGACAGACGACGGACAGACATTTTTTAAAAACCACTTTTTTGGACTCAGGGGACCTCAAAACGTGTAAATCCATTAAAATCGAATTTTCGCGCTACCCAATACTTTCTCTTTACATGAGAAAGTAAAAATGAATAAAAAGGGGCAGTGGTTCAGGTATCTCGTCAATCTTTCTCTTCTAACTCTTTCCCCTTCGATTTTATTGATAACTCGTGGGAAATAAAGTTGTAGAGCGAAATATTTCCTTAAAAAATGAATGAAGTTATGCTAATATATCTTTACCCCGTAAATAGGTAGAGCGTTTTGAAGTTTAAGGGCACTTTTCAACATTTTACTAGTAAAATTCTGCTTGTGACTCAAGTTTTGTTTCCAACGTCTGTAACTCTATGTAAACAGTCTCTCAAGCGTTTGCGCCAAGTTATGATCGTATACAACATTTTTATTACAATAATAGGTCGTTCAAAATGAGTGAAAAGTGCTTAATTTGTGATGAAACAGCTGAAGAAGGTGCAAGTCAAGAGAGTGATAAAGGGATGAAAACGTTATTAAGTGCTAATTTTACACGAAGAGATGAAAGACATGATTCGTTCCGAAGATTGAAAGGTGGTGTCGACCATGTGGAGTGCAGAAAACGGTACACCAGGCCATAGTATAATGTTTCAAGCGGTATGCCAATGAAACAGCAAACATCGCAAAATTGTTTTATGACCCCAAATATTCACCAGGAGACATTGCTGAAGCTGGGGAATGAATGTTCCTGCTCATGTTCCAGGCCCCGTTAAATAAGTATATTCACAATCAGTACAGGTAACTTTAATTATTTTTCTTAGACCGTACTGACCCCATTAAGTAAATTTAATAATTCATTTAACTAATTAATATTTACTAATACGTTATCGTTATATTATTAATAATACAATAATTAGTATTCAATAATTATTAAATACAACTAGCTACAATTCTAATCTATTTTATTCACTGATACATATGCTTCGTGATTCGTGAAATCCACTGCAATAATGAAAGCCAACCTGCGCGCTTTGCCGCCCACAACAGATGCTGCAATGCAACATTCATACAGAGTGTTTCTGGAGGTGCAGCAATGGTTAGGGAACGAATCCATCCTACATGAAAGTTGGTGCTGGACGAGAAAAGATGTGGACACCTCACTCCTATCAAGACAAAACCCCCTTTGGCACCAGACATTGTCCTCAACACACTCTTCTGCAGCTGTACCACTGGCTGCGGAACGATGTGTGGTTGTCGGAGAGCCAGGACCAACTGTTCCATGGTGTGCAGCAACTGTCAAGGCTCGTGTACAAACAGTGTTCCGATCCAAGAAGACTTTGAGCAATTTGATTGAAGTATCATATTGACAGCTTTTAACAAATGAAAAAGCAGTTGATGAAATGAATTGTATACATATATTCAATGTTAGTATTGTTATTTGAATCTATTTTTGATACCCAATTTTTGATTTTATGAACAACTTTTATACATCTTAAATTGATTTATTACTTCCTCCTCTCTAATACAAGTGTCCTTCTATATATTAGGAGATATAGATTTTGGTACATGTATACATAATTCATTATTAATACGGGTTATAATTACTATACTTATCCAATTAAACAGCATAGAAAGTGATCAAGAGAGTTACAAACCTTGGAAACAAAACTTGAGTCACAAGAAGCATTTTACTAGTAAAATGTTGAAAAGCGCCCCTAAACTTCAAAACGCTCTAACTATTTACGGGGTGAAGATAAATTAGCATAACTACATTCATTTTTTAAGGACATTTTTCGCTCTACAACTTTATTTCCCCCGAGTTTTCGTTAAACTCGAAGGGAAAAGAGTTAGAAGAGAAAGATTGACGAGATTCCTGAACCACTGCCCCTTTTTTTTCATTTTTTAATATTCAACGGCTCATATCTCAAAATCGGTAACACTTAGGTTGAAACAAGATATATATAATTTGAAAGATAATTTTATCAGCTTTAATTTTGAATAGATTATTATTTTCTGTGCGACGTACCGTTTTCAAGATAAACGCCAAAAACTGAAAAATGTGACCTTTTGCCCCCCCTCCCCCGTCCCGCGGCGCCTGAAATCGATGGGACTTTATTAGGCGTTGTTCAGGGGACCACCCCCTACACATTCCTGAAAAAATTGGAACTACATGATTTAATGCAAGATGAAAACCTAATTTGACTGGACTATTTCACGTGGAGCGACTTTTTCTTTCTACATTTCCTTAATAAGTAGTTCTAACGTTGTTAAAAGAATGAACTTCCTTAGTAACACTGTAAAAGTAAAATAACTAATTAACAACTATTAAATTAAATAAAAATTGTGCAAACCGGGATACATTTCCCAAGTTATAGGGATTTTTTAAAAAAAAAAAAAGTCTTATGCACTTGCATTCGAACTTTGATGTCCAACGATATACCACTGGGTTAGGAATGTGATTAATAAATGAAGACACCATTAGATTATTTGTATAAAGTATACTATTTTTTTATTTTAAAGATAAGCATTTTATGAATGCTATTCGTATATCATTTGAAAATTTGTATTCGATTTACGTGCAATTGTTTCCATTCAATAACCTTTGATAGTTACTTAAACAGATATAAAACAATAACTGTCCTTCTTTTTTTAAATTAAAGAAAAACACAAAATAAAATGTTTACTCAAATTACTGTCGAATGTGATTTTTGCTTCCGAGCTTACCGAATGTAACAGAAGCTATGTGATCGTTCTGAAGAACAAAAATATTTTATTTCTCCAATTTCAAAAATTCCAAGACAAAAATCCGTTTCAGACACCAGGGGACATTTTTGGTCTTTCGCCCAATTTTTGCGAACCAACATATCTTAAAAACTACACTTTCGATTTTAATCAAATTTGTAGGGTTGGTTATAATTAGCTCATTGTTGGTCCTATATAAATTTCAATTTTCTGCACCTATTTCTTTCTCTTCCATATGCGCCCAAACATATTTTTATTTTTTATTTACACCTATATCTTCGAAAGTACTCCTCTGATGTTTATGAAATTTGGATGGTTTTTCGAAAGTAGACCGCAGATATAGCACCAGATTAATTTTAGCCGTCTACGCTCTTTAACTTTTGCTAAATTGGTACTTCAATTCATGTAAAGAAAAAGAAGAATTAAAAAGGGGGAAAATTAAATTAATTTTACAATATTAGTTGTAAAATCATTAATTGTAATCATTAATTAATTAAGTTATGTCCTACACTAATTGGGAGACTATTAAGAAAAACTTTGTTAGTCTCATCTTTAGGTCAAATCTTCCTGTTTTAAAACATATAATGTGAGTAGAAAATCGGAAGCACATACCCCAATAAGCAGTGAGACGTAAACATGAAATGTAAAAAATACACAGGTGTATAATAGTGTGAGATATTATCTTTCCTTTTCTTACAGGCGCTATATATATATTTGCACTCTCAAGAACTCTTTTCCTCTTTAAGGGGAGGTTATATTTCTACTTCCTTCTAAGGATATAGTTTAGTCTACCCTTCTCTTTCTATCTCACTGCACTAGCCTTTTTGTACAAAACTTATTAATAATATAGGAAGATTAGTTTAGCTGTAGAACTAACAAACAAAAACATAAAGGGATTGGGATGGAAATAATCAAATCTAGTCCAGGGTTGCCTCAAATGTTTTACGGTGTTGAAACTGAAACTCGTTTTTTTGCCCATTTAACTATTTAATCTTTTTTTTAAAGTCTTAAGACTAACTAACATCTTATGATCTTATGTCTAACTAACATCATAATTATATTACGATCTAATGACTTACTAACATAAGATTAGTAAGAAAATTTCAATATCAAGTAGATTTTTTTAATTTTGAGACATAAAAAAAGTTCTTTAGAATAATCACGCTTCTGTTACTTTTAGTAAGCTCGTATTTTTAATTTTTACGACCTCATATAACACGAAAGTGCAGAGGGAGGAAGTACCAAAAAAGGAGAATATTTCATAAATGTTTAAAGATAAAATAGAACAATATTATCCATAATTTAAATTACCGCAATTTTTTTTGTAATAAAAATCTTTGAATAATAAATAAACCCTTTTTTAAACTTTAATTTTTTTTTAAAGAAGAGCGGTTATATTATGTATTGCAAATGTCCTGCAAATTTAGTTCACGCTATTTGATTGCACAATCATGCAACCCATTAGAAACTGCGACACAATGTCCTAAATACAATAATCATTATTATGACTTCTCTTCTCCGAATTAACAAATGTATTTCTTTTAAAAACGAAGGCTTACAATTATTATCTCCTTCAGGTACCATTATATATATATTTTTTTTTTTGTCCTGTTGCGTGGGTAAAATTTGTATTGTATTACTGACTTGGATTGTTCCTATGTTTTTTAATGAAGCAATTAACCTGACCACTAGGTTGGTAGAAAGTGAATCATTCTTCACTTTGTGTCTTCTGACGTAACTGTAACGTATAGTGTTTACTAATTAACGGGCAATGGTCACAAGACTATTATGTACTCAAATCACGTTTTTGTCTATTCTGACGTCATGTGTTGTAAATTTAAAAAAATGTATTACTCAGTACACTTTATACATATACGATTACGTTTTTGGCCAGAAATTGTCTTTAGGTATTCTTAAATTCCTGTTTGTAATATTCAAAATTTTAATTGACATATTCTATATTATATTACGACTTTCGTAAGTAGAAAATGTCTTTGACTTGAATCAGGGTGATTTAAGCTAGCGCAGTGAGTTTTATAATTTTGTACAAGTAAACTTAATATTTGTGCGTAAGTCGAAATATTGTCGTAGGGTTATAATAGCTTGTGTGTGAAAAATTCTCAATTCCTTAAATTTTGAAGAAATTTGAGCATCTTATCATATGATTCAAATGAAAATCACTCATTTTTATATGGGTATATGGCTCTTAAGACGGCTTTACTGCTTCTAGCATTGAGTTGATATTTTTATGTTCAGCTCAGTCTGAATCTAAAATTCTGAGCTAAAATATTAATTAATCATCCGAATATATTAATTAATATAATAATTTAATTTTTTTATATAAAATTCGACGTGGGTGTGTTTGTATTTTTATAAGCCCTTTCATTTTTTGAGGTATTTGAACCAAATTTGGAACACATATTTGTCACCTCCTTGATAATAATACTGGTATAGTTTTATTCCCTAATTCGAATGAATTTTACAGATTGCGTCCATTTATGTGGAACTTTTAAGACTATATTCCACCTAATCTCTGTATCTCGAGACCTGATAATTCTGAAATCACGAATTTTGCTACAAAGCTTGCTTTAATTATGTGGACATCCGCTACGAAAGGATATTGTGATCCACTATTTTAATTCAAGATGGCGCCCATTTAATTTAATTTCTTTCTAATTTATCTTAAAAACTACTAGTCCGATTTTATTGAAATTTAAATGGTATGTCAAAATTACCCCTAATTTCAACCTTTAGAGCACATTTTAGTCTAGACGCTGCTGGAAATAGAAACCAGTCCAAATAATCACACTCTCAATTCTTATAAGGGTATTTGTTTTTATGGAATTTCCTTAATGTTGATATTATCTTATGGAATTTTCTTAATAGTTAACTCAGTTTTTTATTAACACTGATATTTTGAAATCTATCTCATTATCTCATTAGTGTAAAGACTTAGCTCATAGAGGATTTTCTATGTTCGTGCTTAATCTGTGTATAAAAAACATTTTGTAATAATCATTTATGAAGCTCTAAATATCCAGAGTTTAAACATTGTAATCAATTAAAAATATCCACAAATTCTTGAAATGTTGAAACTGGTTAATGAATAAGACAAACATCTAATTTCTTTAAACAGTGAATGGAATGAATAATATTTAACTTTAGCTTTTTAAAGGAATTTAATTGTTGTGTGTTGATATCCTGAGAGAGCTAAACAAAACAATTTCTCGACTGCGCATTGTCTTAAATAATTAAAATGCAACATATTTTTCAAATTTATTTTCCATGTTGCTGTAATTAAATGCAGCTTAAGACCAAATATAGGTAAGATTCAGAAATGTGTATTACTTTATCCAGGTGTAATCACTGCTTATATTTTATTTTCATTTTTATTAGATGATTTTCCAAGTGCTAAAAATATGAACTAGTTGGAATATAGGATTATAAATACCCGTAGTTAACTTCTCGCTATCTATTATTTGCATATTAATGAGAAGCTAAAGATTAGTTTTTTTTGTTGTTTTATTCTGTGGCCGAAACCAAACTCACATTTGAGATTAAAGTATTCCCTCACCTATTTATTTTTTCTACTTTATTCCAAATTAATATTTCATGCCCTGCATTCGTTTAAATATAAAATAACTTCATCTTGTCTGTTTTGTTTTCCTTTAGTATTATTGAGTATTTGATTGTCTGAAGCAATTAAACAAAGGAAATCCTGCCATTTTGAATCTCTTTGAAAAAATAAAAAAATATATATATATTGTGGTTGACAAAAAAAATTACTGACGCAAAATAACAACACTTCTCTTAACTAAAAAATAATTAGAGGAAAAAGCAATTATTCTTCAATTATATATCTTGGGTGTATTTCCACTTATCAGTTTTTACTAATTATTTCTTATCAAACTCATTAGTCAGAAGCTTTTAATAATTATTGTGTTTTTTATTTTAATTTTCCTTGGATAATTTCTAACATGTTTTATTTTTTCTTTATACATTTGTTCATAATATAAGATTAGAGAGGTATTTTGTAAATGAGGAAATGCAATACCGGATTGAAATGATTTTTGTTTTCTCTATTTGCGAGATTTTAATTACTTGATTGTTTTTTGGTTTTTCTCTAGGTATTTTTACTTATTTCTGTGTTTAACCATTTTATAAAATATTTTCATTACAATAAACTGACCGTGCTCTTTGCGTTTTATTCACGTATTTTCAAGTAAAATATAGAATAACCCTGCTCTTTTATACTCGACTAGCTGGTTCCTTGGCCTCCTTACCAAAGGCCTTTTGCAGCAGAATTAAAATTACCTACTTAAATAATTTCTAATATTGGGTTAAAAAAATCCTCTCTAGTTGGTGCTTATATTCTAAAGAGAAACTTTTAAATAAAACTTATAAATCCTGGCAGATAAGTGGATATGCTGACTAAATCGTCACAATTGCAAGAGAAAAGAATAAATTTGGAGAGATATTTACCTTGTTTGAAAAAAATGCTAAACAAAAAGAAAATAAAATACATGAAGCTGACCCAGCAAGGAAGATACAGTCAACTTATGTCTCTATTAGCAGGTAACTGTCAAAATTATCGGCAGTATTATCTGTTCAGGGTCCAAAATCAATAGCATAAATAAAACCTAAGTGGAAATTAGCCGAAGAATACTGGCAAGCAGTAAAGTATACTATGCTGATATATAACTTTTTAGATCCAGAGTACTATCCTGTAAAACAATTACTGCTCAACAAATCTCTTGTAAGCCCAGTACTGTGTAATGGATCTGGATATTATGATCTGGGGGTTTGCTTTTTGAGATTTAATGCGCCTCGCAGAGTCTTGGAAATTAAAAATATTAAGAGGTGTTTGTGAGGAGCACGGTTGGAAATTCATTTCTCGATATCGCCTCGGGGTATGATTTTTCTAAACACGTATGTCGAATTTCGTCAAATTCAGCCCAGCAGTTTAGGCTCCACGCAGACGAAAGACAGACATTTTATAAAAATCACTTTTTTGACTCATGAGACCTCAAGACGTGTAAATCCATCAAAGTCTTCCACAGTATTTTCTCTTTATATGAGAAAGTAAAAAGTAGTGTGGAAGATTTTGACTAAATTCAGCATACATGTTCAGAAAAATCATACTCTGAGGCGATATCGAGAAATGTATTTCCAACTGTGCTCCTCACATACACCTCTTATCAAAAGAAGCAGATGGCTGACAATGCCAGGGAGGACCTACAGACCCTCAGAAAGGGTTTTAGCCTCGGGAGTTGTAGCTTGGAGAACTTCTAGTCTTTAAGTTTTATACATAATCATTCATTTCTCTAAAATGTCTATAGAAACATTAGAAACAACTATTATACATATACATATTAGACATAAGGAAGTTATGATTTGACTCTTATTTTTCAAAATGAACTTTTCTTGAGATAAACAACACGTAACCACCTCTATAGACAAATCCATGTTTAGAAATAATGAAGTATGTGCCTCAAGTCGACACAACCAGAGCCTGGTTTCTGTTCGTATGTTTATTTATTTACTTACATTTTTCTTACCGATGTGCTTTTTTTAATGTTTAGCCTTATAAATATGTCAGCCTTCAATTAATAGAAGTCATGGAACCACGGAGTAGCTGCCTAATTATATACATTTTGTTCTGGATTTTCCATTGTTCATAGTTAGCCTTACGTCTCTTGTAACAATGACGACTATATTATTATAAATGATACGATATTTCCATGAGTATAAAAATCGGTCCCCCAAATTTGGAGCTAAAATTCATTTTTCGATTTCACCTCGAGGTATGATTTTTCCTAACATGTATGCCAAATTTCTTCAAAATCGGCTCAGTAGTTTAGGCTCCAGGCGTCTGCACAGACGACAGACAGACGAGAGACGACTGACAGACTTTTTGGACAAAATTTAATTGTTGCGCCTTGACAATACTTTCTCTTTATATGAGAAAGTAAAAAAAAGCTAAATATCTTATCTGAGTCATGAGTCAGTGTAGATAATGATAAGGCCAAAAGTTAATGTTGTTAGTGCACTGACTAGGTTACTAGTAATAACCAGAATACAATATATTTTTAGCAGTTTTATAATCTTAATCTTATTAATATAATGTATACGAGAGTTAATCCTGTATTTGGACAATATGAAAATTTATTTAGTTGGACGCCGGGAATAAAATTAAATATATAATTATTTGTGCAATAATTAGAAATTAAATGCCAAAATATTACTGTATGAAATGGCATTAAATATATCTATTTATATTTTGAATATGTAGAATGACATTAAGTATCTCGCCGCTACAAATACCTTTATTAATAGCGATTAGATCACAAAGTTAATTATTTATTTTATTAATTAGATATCTGCTAATTATTTTTAACTTAAATCGGTATTGCCATACTTCAAGTGTTAGAATTTAATACTTGATTATTATTTATGTTAAATAAATCGCCATATGCTGATTTATATGCAATAGGTAATAGAAACTTTAGAAACTTTTTTTAAATTTTGTTTTTAACAAAATTCAACTCTTAACGGAGACTCGAATTAATTAAATATGGCAACATTATAAGCTAAAAACAAAGATGATTCATAATCATTAATTATTTATTAATTATCAAATTATTATTCGTGTGATTCATGAGTTTATTTCATAGAATTAAAGATTAATTTCTCTTTCACCTTTCCTAATTACTATTGTTGAAAAGAACGACAAAAATAAAATATGACAACAACGTAAATCATCTACGTCGTTTCATTTAAAAAGTCACACTCGATGTTTTATAAATAGTCTAGTTACTGCTTTACAATAGATTACTCACTTCAGCTAACTGAATTTAATAAAGCATATTTACTGCATGTTAATCTATAGTTCTTGTTAATATCTATTAATCATTTGTGTCTTGGATTTGTTTTTAATTTACTGTAAATTTATTCAACGAATGAAAACATTTACAAACAATGGAGGTGTTTAACATTTGCACTGCCTACGTCTGTACTATCTGTCAAAATAAATTACTCCGTATTTACACAATGTTGATTCAGTTAAGTTCAAATAAATTGTTACGCATACAAATTTATCCATATATATATATATATATATATATTTGGTCCCCTAAACATCTCAATCTTCTGCGCCTTTTTAAACTTGTATTTCAACCCCGTTTAAAAGCCTTCTTATTACAAAACAGCCGTCTTCTTTATAAATGATAAGAGTTCATTTAAAATTGACACGTAAAATTTAAATTACATCATATTTCAGAAATAGTTCACACGGTTCCAGTACGTATATCCTTTCCGAATTATTTTGGTCTCTACTTCATATTCACCAAGTATCTTCTTTTTTTAAATTCGATTAAAGAACTTGCATTCATATATCATGTTAATATTTAAATGGTTAGTTGTTTGAAATTTTTCCAATAAACGTAATTATTACAATAAACGTAATCATTACCTCTTTAAAGTAATATTTATTAATATCCTGTGTGTCAACCATGCATTAAAATAAATATGCTACGATAGAAAATATTTATTATAAAAAAATAAAATGAAATAAAAATATAAGTTAATAAACAAAGCCTTTTAACCAAATTTTTTTCAATTATTATTTTTATTATAAACAATTGTGTTAATCTTGTTTTTATGACCATAAGAGAGTTATGATACGTACATTTTTGCTCTCTCCACGAAACAATTAAGAAGTAAAAGTTTGCGTTTCAAATAATGCTCGCCTATATTATTCCGTTACAATGATTTCTTATTACCCGTCTTATTTAATGAGAGTTCATTGAACCTTTCCACAACATTTGTCATTGGGGTTTTCCTAATTTTTTAATAGGCCGTAGGTTAAATTTAAGCTCTTCTTAATCTTGACAACGAAAGAGAAAGAGATAAACCAAATAAATGTTATCTATTCGATTGATACAAAATATAAACATTGTATCTCTGTTTAGATGCGTAGAAAGTGATTCTTTACGTACTTGTATGGATTGCGCATGCGCGTTTCATAATTCCTCTTTTTTCCGCCCTAGTGCGGTAAAAAAGAAGAATTCTTTACCTTAACACACCAATAGCGAGTTTTTTTACATTCAACAACACTTATTTGCTCCCCAATGTGGAGGGCGAAATATAGCATATTTTATAAAAAAAGAAAAGTTATGTTTTATATTTAATATATAAAATACCTTTTCCAAACAAAACCCTATACAAGGCCAAATATTTCCGTAGAGAAAATTGTTAACTTATTTGCTGTTTGTTTAATTAAAGTAACTGTTTGTATCGATTTTATAGTGAAAGACTATGATTGATTTATGCCATTATGACAAAAATGAGAAGAATAATACGCCTCCCGAAACAAATTCGGCACAAAATACAACTAATGCCGCCTTTATCAAAAGAGAAATACGAACAAGAAATTTTATTAAATACAGGAAGTTTATTATTTTTTTTTTGTCTTATTTATTATTAAAATCCACTATCGTAGAAAAAGTACGGCACGCAACTCGTGCGTAAACTGCATTTTGCTTTGCTAGGGCGGTTTTACTACCCTCGCTGTCGCTCGGGTTCAAGCTCCACGCTCGCATGCAAAATGCTACTTTCCGCACTCGACGCGTAATGCATTATTAAAATAGTTTATTTTTTAAATGATCATTAAAATGAGCAAATTCAAAACTGTGGATTCAAATATTACTAAATTTAGGCTTTGAAGAAAAACAACAAAGAATATGTAGTAGTTCTACGTTAGGATAGAAAATAGTTCTACGTTATATACTCCTTGATTAAAAAATATTATGACGTCGAGTTCCTTGACCTAAACCTGAACTAGTGTGCTCTCGATTTTGGAACTTTAATTATTATAGTTAAGAGGACTAGTTCATTATTATTTCATACTCACTCAAGTCTACCTATATATAATTTTTGCCTCCCATGATGTTTTAAGTGTCAAGTTTTTGGGCATATGTGAAGCATCATTTTAAGTAAAATACAAATAATAAGTATCATTTTATTATCAAACCTCTAAACCTTTTATTGAATTTATTTATTAACTTTTTTACTGTGGATTATGTGCTAGTTCCTAACAAAGTGAGAATTGACTGTAAGTAATAATGGAAGGAAGATGTGTTAAAAATTATTCATACTGAAAATTTGAAAGTTTTTTTTAATAGACTATTAAAAAAAACTAAATATGATGCAAGTTACAGCTTCGCACACCATCAAAATGGTGTTAGAGAGAGTATGTAGATAAATTAAAGAAAATATTCAGATCCTCCAATTTATTTGAATAATTTAGAGGCGTAGTTAAATAGGAATGGAAAATTTCCAGCTACAGTTTCCAGACGTTATCTGCCAACTAAAAATATACCATATAGAATAGAAATAATATTATAATAATAGTAAATAAACCATATTATTCTAGAATGTCTTATAATTGATATATTAATGAAGGCTATTAAAAATAGACTGCCAATTAGTGTGGCATATAGCTTTCTCGCATCCTAGCACGTACTTTATTGATTTTATGCTTTTACATGCAATTATTGTCTAATTTATTTAATAGTTTCCCCCATTTTTTACTGGTCTTATTTACTTTGCTTTAAGTTTCATCGCACGTTTCCGTTACCCCGATTTTGAACCACTTCCCGTATTTCAATCTTCCCCAAATTTTGCATATGGAAACAACTAAGGTGAAGAATACAGAAACAAAAAAAATAAATAAATAAATAAACAGGTCAAGTGTGTGCTAGTCAGCACCCAGCGAGGGTCCGTAGGCAACCCTGTATAGTATATGTAGTACCCTATTGATGGTGTTTTTTAAAATGCTAAAATGCTTACTTTGAACTATCCTATGGGACCAATATTCTCAAAACACATAAACAAACTTCTGATAAAGTTTTTTTTTTCCACTGAACCGGACTACAACCATATGAGTACATCGACAAAACCATAGTTATAAAAAAACGTATTGTGTCAATAAAAAATAAAATAATTTTTTTTCGGAATTTCCAAAAAGTGGTATCTTTACTTTTGGTCGAAGAATGTTCAGGATTTTTTTCAGATTTTTTGCACTTCACATAAGCGAGATAGAGGGGAGAGGCACGTTACCCACCCACTTCAAACTTGCCTGTGCTCGCCCTATCAAAGTTATAACCAAAGAATTATATATTTTTTTTAATCAGCTCGATGTACCCTTTCATATGATACCCCTCACGGTGTCGAAAAATATATAAAAAAAAATTTAACCCTTAAGTTTAATTTAACCTAAGTTTTTTTACCCTAATTTTTTTGAAAAATATTTTTTTTAAGTCGCTATATTTTTAAAATATGTGGGTAGGTACAAGACACATACATGCCAAATTTCAAAGTGATCGGACGAAAGGTGTAGCCGTGAGGGCAAGCGACCGGACGGACGGACAGACAGGAAAATATAAGGGTCCTTGGTTTTGTCTACGGACCCTAAAAAATGGCGTCATATTTCTTTGCTTTTTAAGTTTCATCGCACTCGTATTACCCCAATTTTGAACCACTTCCCGTTTTTCAATCTTCCCCAAATTTTGCACATGGAAACAATTGACATTGAGGTGAAGAACACAGAAACCAAAAAAAAAAAGAAAAAGTTGAAAATAAGACCAGTTTTAAAAAATGGTATTTTTATATTAATGATATTATGCCAAAATTGATTTGATTTTTTAAAAGATTAAATTAGATTTTTAAAAAGTTAAAGAGAACAGACGGTTGAAATTAACCTGTTGCTATCTGCGGGCTACTTTCGACAAATCATCAAAATTTAATAAAAATCAGATGAGTAATTTTGAAGATATAGGTGTAAATAAATGTATTTTGTGCGCATGTGGAAGAGAACCTACCAATCAAATTTCATTAAAATCGGTCGTGTAGTTTTTTAAGATATGTTGGTTCGCAAAAATTGAGCGACAGACAGACACGGAACCAAAACTGTTCTCTGATGTCTGAAACGGATTTCTGTCTTGGATTTTTTTTTTAAATCGGAGACTTAAAATATTTTCGTTCTTCAGTACGATCACATTGCTTTCTTTAACTTCGGTAAGCTCGGAAGCAATAGCCAATTTATATAAATAAATATTATAAATACATGAAATAAATAATGAAGGTTTTAGTTTTATTTATTAGCTCCGTGTGTTAGTTTTTAAAACGATCAAGCGAACAAAATAGCTGGAATTATCTTTCTTTACATCTGCAAAACCTTTCTTCTGTTAATTATTATTGGTGTCGCGTGTATCCAGTTTTTTAATATTTTTTTATTGTATTATTTGAATACTACTGACAACGAAAATGCATTAAGAAAATTATTTAGAGGTAATCAACGTTTCTAACTGTCCTATCATTGCTCATTGATTTATGAATCACAATTTGCAAAATTGTTAGACTCATTAAGAAGTACGTCATGAGTTATCGACCGTAACAAAATAAGATTCAGCTGTACCGAGTGACTCAATCAAACCAACCCAGGCAGTCTACAGTGGGAAGCCACTCGTCCACAACCTTGAGTTTGATCAAACTAGCCGCAAATGTAATCGCTGCCAACCACGCTCAGTAGCCTAAACAAAAACAAACTCACTATCTAAAAAGGAAAAAACCATCGTGAGATTAACCTCCTATTATATTCTAAACACTTACTAACAATGCAGATTGCTTTACAAATTGATATTATTCTTATATTACAATTACTCCTTGATAAATTGACGAAGATTTATCATATCCGTTTTGTTTTACGTTAGAGAAACCTTACATCAACATAATCAATATTAATGTCGATTGGTATTTTGTTTAAAAAATAAAACATAATGATGACCCATGCTCCTTTAGATTATACTGTGAAACCTTAATACGCTTGTCACTCTCACCATTTTCAATTCTTGACTAATTAGGCCAGAAAGGAAATATAAGGCTATCTTTTACGATATTTCAACCTCTCCTTGGGTCATCCTCACCATTCTCAATAATTCTTGAGTTGTTGGATCAGAAAGGTATTAAAAGGCTTAATATGGCGATATTTCGGCCCCCTCTTTGGGTTACTCTCACCACCACTTGAGTGGTTGGGTCCTAAAGGAAATGAAGGACTCATTTACACAACACTTCAACTTCTCCATTAGGTCATTCACAATAATTCTTGAGTGGTTGGATCAGAAAGGAAATAAAAAGCTTTATATGGCGATGTTTCGGCCTCCTCTTCAGGCCCATCTCACCACCACTTGGGTCCTAAAGGAAATATAGGATTCACTGTCACCAAACTTCAAATTCTCCTTTAGGTCATTCTCACCAATCTTAATATGAGTGGTTGATTCTGAAAGGATATAAAAGGTGATATTTCAATCTCCTCCTTGGGTTATTCTTAAGTTGTTATAATGATTTAACATTATATAATTATAATATATAGAGCTGTGCTCTCGTTCTGTGTGTTGAGTTCGTAATTAACATAATTATTTATTTTTTAAACTAAGGGCAGAAAAATAGTGTAAATATATATTTATATACAATTTATTTACGAATCACGTGTTCAACTAGTTCAACAAAGAAGGTGTACAACAGAGATATCGCGTGATTACAAGTCAGTAAACTTGTCTGGCTAAAATTATGATAAATGGACAGCGTTAGATAATTACTTGTTGCGGTTTTAGTTGTTTTGAACTACGTAAATATTCGATCAACCTGTTGTTCTCAACATTGTGTTTTGTTTGAATATGAAATAATGATTATTTGTTATACTTCAAATGAATATTTATTCTTATTTAATCTTATATAGTGACTTTTTCCTGAGGTAAATTTTGTTGCGAGGTAAACCCAGATAAATATCCTTATAGATTATGGCAAAAAGCAAAGAAAGACTATAAGAAAGTTACAAAGAAGTGATGTCATTATTTTAACTTTGATCAATTAAAAAGGGATTGGCTGTGTGGGGTCTCATAGTATTTGATAGTTGCATTCTCTATGATTGCAAGACAGTCACAGGCACTGTACTGCAGCTATTCCGTTGATCTAACAATCCTACTCCGCTGTTTTTCGTTCTTTCTTGGACCTATTTGGTCATTGAGATAGGGGTCTCCATTTGATTCCCACTTCTAACAAACTTTTGAATGCAGTTTATCCTAATGAATAGGAAGTCCTAAAGAGTACGCCTTACCCAAGATTTTAGCTTTTTTTGTTTATGGCCCCACTTTTTCTCTCTCAGGAGTCAAATTCCAAAATTTGGTTGGTTAAATAGTAGAATTGGTTCCCTACAATTAAGGATCAACTCAGTATAAACATAATGCTATAAATAAGACAGTAATTATTAGAATTATGTATTTAATTATTTGAGCTAAAAAAATATCTTTGTCATGTACATAATTTGTTTATTTCTTTCTTAATTTGTTATTATTTTATAATTTTTTTTTTGCAGGATCTAAGATGATTTTACGCGGAGTGAACGGTGTGTTCAAGTCAGGAGAACTTACAGCAATTCTTGGACCATCTGGTGCTGGCAAATCAACCTTACTCAATATTTTGGCCGGTTACAGGTAAATTCATTTTTAAATCCTTTATATGTATTAACTTCGATTTTATGTATATCTTGTATGTTTGTTTGCGCCTTAAAAATATCTGTCGTTAAAATCTTTTTACAGGTAATTAATCCTCTTCCAGTCATCCAATCGAGCTGAAACTTAGCTCATAGTTTTTATATTGGTATTATAATTAATACCAATATAAAAACAGTCTATTAATTAATGATCTATTTATTAATAATTAACTTACCTATGACCCAAACAACCAAAATTCATAAATATATAGAATGCATAATAAAAAAATTGTTTTTATGGAATGGTATTATTTAAGACTAAAAATGAATAATTATCCTTTTACTCAGGCACCGATACATTTTAATCATACTCGAGCTAAACAACTCGTAATGTATTGTTATTATGTAGGTATAGGCCGTACCTAACTATTGTCTGATGTTATTTTTACAATTCATAACGAGTAAGCATAAGATACTGAATTTAAACAACTAAAATTAAACAAAATATGAAAATTAAATATGTAAAATTAACAATTTATGAACTACTGACAATTCACCATCTTCTCTGCGATTGCAACCGACTTAACGAAGAAAGACTGGATATTCAGTTACCTTCTACCATTTTACAACTACTACAAGACAACGAAACTGCAATTGAAATTCCTCAAACGTATTATAACCTTACTGAACGATTTTTAGACCTTAAAAATATTTATAAGAACTGGGTGTACAAGTCCAAGCTGTCCAATACCCTTTAAAAACAAATAAATAAATAATTAAAATAGTTATGTACACAACTAAGTGAATTATGATATGGAGTATTTGTTAATTAACTGGTTATAAACACAAACATATGAATGCATATTAGGTATATTTGTTAATTCCGGCTCTTTATATACTGCCATGTGTCCTTGTTTCTATACTGACATTTGATAACACTAACCCTGAACAAAATTAACTAATAAAATTATAAAATATACTAACTGAAGTATATAAGCAAAACAGGAAAATTAAAAATTATAATTAAAATTTATTACACAGTACTCTATAATCGACTGTTATTTAAATAAATCGAATTCCATTCATATCTACTATCTACAATACTTAGTGAAGAATTATCGACTATCATTTAAATATGATGCAATTCTATGCAATAGATATTTTTTAGACTTAGGTCCATCCTATATGTCTGAGATAATGTCGCACCGATTTCTTAATTGCACATGCACATCTAAAAGAAATATTTAAAACTCAAATTTTTAAGCATTTTATATAATAAATTTATTTATATTAAGCTATTAATAATACGTTTATTTATAAAATATCAAATACTAGACGGTTCGGTGAGCAGACTGATCTAACTATAAATCGATTTTAAACACCTCTGCACCCACTTTTAGAATCAAAAGTTTTCTTTTCAAGACATCGTATTCCGATCCCCCTAAGCCGTGTACAATTTAATTTCCCTCGAACCTGCAAATCTAGTATTCCCATGACTCTTAGGATTGATCAAAAGGATCATAACGAAACTTCGACGCAATCATTTGATTTGTACGTTGTCTTCCGATTCCTTTTTCGTTCCTCTTCGCCGCATCGCCATCGTAACTTTATCCCCGTCGAAATATATTATAAATAATATAATAATACATATACAGAATTAAAAATATATTCCACTTCCGTGGAATTGAGCGGGGAAGTGGGGTACCTCTTTATAAGACAAACATTCCCACTGAATTTTGTTTTTATATTTCCAGCTATTTTGAAAATATCGACTTACTACTACTTACTTTTAAAACTTTGATGCTAAATAATTTTGGATCTATTTTTGCAATATCAAATAAAATGTCAATAGAAACTGTTTAACATAAAGGACAAAATGCAGTATGTCGCTAAAGCTGCATTTTCTTCGACGTTCTCCGTTGTCTGAGGTAGAATGGGAATAGTTCAGAAGATAGCTTGCAAAAATGTGTCTGACTAACATCAAGCTAGAATTTTGGGTTCAAGTTAATATTTTGGTGCCTTTAATGAATATGTGGTCGGCTAAGTTCTTCTGCGGATATAGCTTGGCAATTTGAAAAAAAAATACGTGTGGTGTCGCGGGACACACGGTAGAAACGAAGTTCCTTACATTTTTGATTAAATATAAATTTTAAAATCACTTAAATACATGGCGGAGTTAGAAAAGAGACAAAATTAAAAGTAACGAACTGTTTGTACCTGGCAGATTTAAGGCAAAATTTAAAGAAAATCATTATTTGTATAATTGAAGCAAGCGTCTTACTAAAAATATATATTAAATATAAGAAACACTTTTCATGATGAGTTTATAGTGAAAGAGTATGTTTGTTAAAGTAGTTTGGATTGAAATAGGACTGTTTTCTACCTACATGGCCAATTAATTTAAAATATTATAAAATATATCTCTTCCCTACTCTACAGCTTCTGCTTGTATCAGGGTGAAATTTTACATGATTATATTTTATTTATTTAAGCCGAGTTTACACGATCCAAGTTGACTGCGACCAAATCATTTTTGACACTATTTTGACGCTTCTTGTCGTCAACCATATGATTATGACAAGAAAGCTGTCAAAAATGAGAAAAGACGTGAAAAGTTGTAACGGATTTGTTTATAAGAAGGTTTTTGACAGCTTTTATTTCTTTCAATTTTTTTTTTTTTTTATTCCTTTGCTTATTAATGATTTTTTTGAGAAGTTCCCCTACTTGGACCAAGTGTACTCGGACCGTGTAAACTCTGCATCAAAAATTCATTTTTACTTTGACAAGTGGATTTGATCAAAGTTACTTGGTCCAAGTCAACTTGGAGCGTGTAGACGCGCCTTTACAAAACAAAGTGACATTTTTGACATATATTACAAAAATAATCAAAACAAGTCAAGTAACAGGCTTCCTTAATAACACTTATTCCCGTCTTTTAAAGCTTACGTTTACGCGAGCGTTGCGGATAACGTTTTGGCGGATAACGTATTGGCGGATAACGTTTTCCAACGAACTCAGCCTGGGCATTGGTAAAATAAACATGTGTACCAAATTTCATCTAACTCGGTGAGCTTTTACTCAAGTTATCGTCATCTGTAGATTTCGTGACGGTGATTTTGGTCGTTTTTTTCGGATTCATTCCCGGGCTCCAGAACGTGCCATAAGGAACTTCGTTCCAAAAACAACCCGGTGGAGAGCGGCCATGTCCCGTAAGTAATTTTGTACTCAGGATCATGAAAAACCACATTGTCCACAATAATTGGCGGGACAAGGCCGCTCTCCACCGGTTTGTTTTTTTCAAATGCATATTACCAAGCTATGTCCCGTAGACGAACTTAGCCAATCACATGTTCTTAAAAGGCTCCAAAAGATTACCTTATTCAAAAATGTATCGCTTGATGTTGGTCAGACACTTTTTTGCACGTTTTCTCCTGGACTAGAAGCAAGTAAGGGTGAGTGTAAACACCCCCTTCAACTCCTCATTACGCTGCCACAGAAGTATTTTGGGGAGTAAATGTAGCAGCGCGAGGAGCAGTGGATGGGGCTGAATGTAAACGATGCATTATACAGATGTCAACATAATTACAAAAATACACGTTTGGTTTGATTCGCCTTGGCAATATACTCTTAACAATACCTTCACATTGCGATAAAAAATAGGAGACGGAATACGGAAAATCTGACGACAGCGGACAAATCTAGAGCTTTTATAGGACGATGAGGAAAAAGAATCAGGAAAATCCTCCGCGCTGTTCTCCAGGAACCTTATTTAATATTGTAACAATTCCCCAATACATTTCTTGTATGAGTGAGTTAATGATTGTCAAGCTTCGATCCATATTGATTTTTTCCTTATAAAGAGCGGTTAATTGGTGTTGTTTATTTTGATAAACAAGGTATGGGCAAAAGGAATACTTCTTTAGTCAATCTTGTTCTATTCTTACGATTGCTTTGTATATATAATTAAAGAAACCTGTTTCTCAGTTGCTTCATCAGGTAGTTAAGTTTTAATATAACTTGGAGGGTCAGGTCCTTGATAACTATCTTAATTATATTATGTTATTATACCTTAAATAAATCATAATAGCATATTATTAAGTTTTATATTATGTAAACAAAAATCACAAAATATTGTTCACTGATGATGTTGCTCAAAACCTTCGATGTCTTTTATTCATGATTATCTCTTAATTTCTAGCTTTTAGGTCAAGTTGGTACCATTTTTTTTTCTTAAAACTATTTATGACTAAAAAAAAAATTTATAAAAGTAAATAAAAAAAAAAAAAATTAATTATAGATTTTATTTATTATATAGATATTTAAAATATATAGATATTTTAAATATCTATATAATAGATATTTAAAAAAATATTAATGATAGATTTTTTTTTTTAGAAAAAAAAAATCTATCATTAATATTTTTTTTTATAATTAAAATGTAATTTATAAAAAATTATAATCGAAGTTGCTAGAGATTTTAAAAATTATTTCTAAGTGGAAATCCGAATTTGATGTTCCAAAAAATTTAAATTATTAGTGATTTCAATTCATCAAATTGCAGCGCTCACATAAACTGATTAAGCCAGTAGTGGTCTTAAGTGTGGTCGATTTAGAAGAGCTTGATTTGCGTGCTGCAACTTACAATGTAACGTTTTTGGAAATTGAATCTCTCTGGATTCAACTATTTGATCCATAAACCTCATCCTACTGGTACGATAAGTAGTTATGCGTAAACTCGGCTTCACTTAAAATATATGCATATACCTAATTGTATATCCACAGAAATTTTCTGATCATGCCATCTCTTAAATACAGGAAATCATAAGAGTTATTTATTTCATCGGTACTCTCTAAGCTTCCCATATCTACTTACACGTCTCATATTGATGTGCAGCTGTAATGAATTACCTTTAATTTTTCCCTTTAAAATTCTACAAGGTTAATAAAGTAAAAAAAAAATTCTATGACTTTACAAATAAATTTGTTTTAGCAAATCGTTTCTGACCTTTTAAAGGTCTGTCTGATTATGAATACTTACACTTTCTTTAATTGTTATTTATTTGATTAGCCTTTTTATTAACCATCTATATAAATTGCAATTTAAATCAAATTATAATTATTATTAACACTGGGAGACAGACAGAGAAAAATAGACTCCAGCGCCGTGAGTCTATTTTTCTCTGCGTCTGTCTCCCGGTGTTAATAATAATTATAATTTGATTTAAATTAAAATTTAAACTTTCCGTAGTATGAATACTACCAAAAACTTAAAAATTCAATATATAAATTACTTTTAATCAATTGCTACTATGTACATATTATATTTAAATATTAATATTGTTTCAGAACGTGTGGTGCGAGTGGGTCAATTCTTACGAATGGAATACAGAGAGAACTAAAACATTTCAGAAAAATGTCCAGGTATCTAAACTGCATCTTGTTATTGTATTATACTTTTTCATTTTTCTTATTATAACACAGCATTATACAAACAATAGTTAGCCATTCATTTAAAACTATGCTATAAACATGATAATAAGAATTGATTAAGAAATGAGTGCTTTTAGGAGACTTAAGGTTTATACTTGCTGAGAAACAAAGAAAAAGCATCAATAATTGCTATATCTTAAGAAAAGAAATCGAAAGGTGACTGACATTTAAGGACTTGAAATTTTTTCATATGCTAATTAGTCCTAAAACCATTTCATTGGATTTTCAAGTCCCTAAGAAGCAAAAACGAACTCCAACACCCTACAATAATATTTCAATACCCTAAAAGACGATTGGTCTCTTGGAGGGCTTGAAGTGATTTCCAAATTAACATTACTCCTAAAACCGTTTTTATTTGATTTTTAACTTTTAGAGAAACAGCGATAGACCACCAACAATAATAACCATACTTCCAAAAAAAGAAACAAAAGGAGATCGGTATCTGAGTTGTTAAGTGCTCTCATTTAAACATTAAGTTCATTACTTCTCGCTCATTATTTAGTTTGATTTAGATTGTCACATAGATAAGACTTGTTCCACATTACTCACATGGATACACGAGTATGTTATGATCCTGTAAAAAAAGACCACTATAATAAATTACATTATGTTCTAAACGTATATGATTAAACGCATTGGCATTATAATTTGCTTTGATTTATTTTATTTCTTTTTCTTAAATTGTATTACTTTATTATGTTTTAATATGCATATTATTGTAATTTTTAAGGTCATAACATTACTTATATAATTTATCTTAATAAATCTTTGATTTTATCTTTCATGTTACCTATCAAATTACGGAAAAAGTTTTGCTGTTTATTTATGACCAAGTTGCCTCAAAATTACAAGATTTATGTTATTGTGACAAATAAAGATTTCTAACTGAGTTGATATCACTATACATTTTGTAGATGTATATTAATATTCTATTCGTTACTGCACTAAGCAGGAAGAATGTTGGAATTAAAGGGTAAAAGGTTATACGTTTATATCTAACCTTCGTTCTCTAAAAATGGTGTGGATATCAGTGTAAAATCAAATTAATATTACAGTAAAAATGTGGAGTTAAATCGATACCTGCTACCTGCTTTGAACAGGTTTATTTTTATACCTCTTCTTACCTTTTTAAATGTTTTCGATTATTTTAAGTATTATAATAAGGTTTTCATGTAGAGGTCGACCAAGAAGTCATGAACACGGGAGAAATGGAAAGCTTAACTTCGTTTAAAATCGGAACTTCCGAGTAGTGCCGAAGTCAGTACAGTCGGGTGCTAAGACAATACCCATTTCTAGTTTGTATGACATGCGCAGTTACGTCAAATCTCACGAATAACAACAAGAAGAAGGTTTCCAATCTGTTAGGTTTCCTGTTTTGTTTGTTTTTATACAATACGAATTATAGTCACACCTGTCCTAAATCCAAATAACTCAGAAATAAAGAGGAGGAAATAATAGATTATGAAAGAAGAAAATCGATTTAAATTGAAAGAATATTATTATGAATAATAATATAAAGATACTATCGTACATTATTAGTGATTTCTTATCAGGTACAGTGTTGCCTGTTGCATAAAATATTTAAAAAAAATATAGAAGTTATCAAAAATAAAATTATTAATAACAAAAGAACAACACTGTGTTTTTTGACCGTGGTCTATTATATCAAAAACTGACTGTACATGACGACACTAGCGCACTCCTCACATTTTCATGACTTCTTGGTCGACCTCTAGTAATTATTGCTTTATTGTGCTCATAATTTATTGTTACGTATAATAAAGAAATTTTTGTGGATAGTTTCATTGGTAAATTTAGATCAGGGATTCCTTTTTTTTACTAAATATTCTAAAGCCTACAAGAATCAGAACAGTTATTGCTTTAATTCTAAAGGGCAAGACAGGTTTTAGAATGATGTTGCAGACAAGGAAAGACAGGAGCTTGTCAAGAAGACAAAGACTTGTTAAGAAAAATAATTAATGTGCTTCTTCCATGATTAATGTACTGTTTCATTGTAATGCTATTATTTACTACCGAGCTTACCATAGGTATTGAAATGAATATGTGATCAAAATGCATTTCAGTGATGGATCAACATGTTTGCGAAGCCCTTATTTTGAAAGCCACTTGTCCGATTTTGTTAAAGTTACTTTTTTAATTTGGTTATTCCTTTCAAGTCAATTTCAGTTGGCTACCACAAGTTACTAAGCCACAGATTTGCAGCTTAGTTAACTGTAGTTTGAGATGTACGAATTGTCTAATGATTTTATTTTATGTTACTAGGTACATCATGCAGGAAGATGTATTACAACCTGGTCTATCTGTCACTGAATCTCTCTTGTTTGCCGCTGATCTTAAGCTAGGACCCAAATTCACTTACGACGAAAAAATGCACATGGTGAGTCTTCTTCCTCTCCATTATTTTACTAATATATTCTTTCGCTGAAGAAGCTATTTGCCACACTTATTTGCAGACTATATTATTTTTACGCTAATAAGCAAATAAGGGTACGCTATCTTTTGAGTAGATTCTTGGCAAGAAAGTTAAGACAGAGAGACTAGAGGAAAATGACCAAACGGTTGGTAGGAAACGTAACAAGGAAACGTAAACTATAGCAGTTTCTTACTTCATTGATCTTACAGGTTCTTGCATCTTACAGTTTATTACTTGTCATGGATACTTCCACGCCTATCTCCATAGGATGGGGATAAAGGAAAGCCCGTTACCCTTACGGCGATCCTGATACCGACGACGCGAGCCACATTCATTCTCCGAATGCTTGCGATGGGGCGAGAGATACAGTCCAAAACAAGGTTGAACACATTACGCCAGATAACGCCATTAGGACGGTGCTCACTTGTCAGGAACGATGGGATACGTTATCAGCTTTTGTCGAGAGTATCCTCAGGCAGAAAAAGTTAAAGGAGGGAAAATAATTTAAAAGTTCAAATCAAAAATTAAAAAAATTGAAATTACAAATAAAATATGAAGCCTGGAAAGGGTGAAAAACAGGCTCCAGCCTGATGAAATGCGTATGCGGTACCGGAGTTTCCATGGCCTGAGGTGGTAGTTTTTACTGTTCAAGAGTCTCATCGACAGGGGACCAGCAAAAAGTCCCCTGAGGTGAATAAAGCATTTTTCCCTCCACCATAAAAAAAATCCTTTGAGACGATTATTCCGCCCTTCAATGCCTTTACGAAGTTTTAAAGTTACTTACCTTGAACCATTAAAATTATTGCTAATTTTTCAAGCAAGGAATCTCCGTTGAACCCATTTATCGATAAAGGTTTTATCTCTTTCTTTGCCTTGTTCTGTATAACAATTTGACGCAATTCTGCTTGTGTTATTAAAGTTGTATTGGAGATTTTGTGATATATAGACAATTTAGAATTTTAGCTCTATTGCTAGATATCAATTTATAAATTATTTCATAAACTATATAATATGAATAGTATAAGTATTTTGAAAAAAAAAAACAACAACATAAATATATAAAATATACAGACCAGACTGAACTTCAATAATTTATTTAATACACTATAGATTATAGATGATTTGTATTATTGTTAAATATCGGTTCGCCTTGTTCATTATATGTAACAGGATCTGACCAGTGAACCTAGCCACGTGTTCAATAAATAGTTGTTACTTATAATTAGTTTTCTGGCTTTTGTAAAAAAACTAATTTAAGTTTTTTTTGCGAATTAAATAATTCTTTGTCCCTGAAAAATACAAAGGATTTTTAGATAAATAACGATCATATAATAACTAAAATTATCTTTGAATGTAATTTGAGGAAAATTACATAGTACAGACTGCTGACTGTCTCGTTTTTTTACATAACCCACGTAATAATTTAGTGTGAAAATAATTATAACAAATTTAATCCTACAATTATTATAAATTTTCATATAACATAGAAAGGTTCCACTTCCAAAGGCCTATTTGAAGACAGTATTGTTAGTAAATTCAATTGTTTAAACAATCTGTTAAAATAATTATTTAGAAATGTAATAAAATTTGTTTTTTTATCCGTTCAATAAATAGCGATTGATTGATTAATAATTACGATGGAATAAAATATTTTCTAAACGGTTATTTGAGGTTCCAAGAGACACCTGATTTTTTTTAGAATTATTAGAAAAGGTGTGTAATACAATATTAAATTATAAGTTCTGAATGATGCTTCCAATATTAATAAAGGGATAATGTTCATTTTAAAAAAGTAAAGGGTACTTGTTAATTAAACGCCCTCCCGTTGACATTCACCACCTGCTAACCACCTCTAACCACCTTCCCTTTGAAAGGAGAGGGGGTTAGAAGTGGTTAGCTGGTGGTGATTTTGAACGGGAGGGCGCTTAATTAACAAGTACTGAATAAAGTATAAGAGACGATAACAATGCAAAATCTGGAAATAAATAATCCACGTGGGAACATATTGAGATGCTGGGCAGGACACTTTTTTGAACCGCTAAAATATACGAGAACGCGCGAATTGAGACGCAAAGGAGTAATCCTGCACACGTAGAGGCTAATTCGAGCGCTCATAAAGACGCAGGGCAGTTTTTTTTTTAAATAAACGAGAAAACACGAACCGAGACGCAGGGCAGAGCAGAACTGCGATACATGTGGCCTGTACGACACTTGTGGATTTTGACATTTTCATGTCTTAACTTTGGCACATAAACTCGAAAAGCGTTACAAAAAAAACGACACCAAAAAGCGTTACACACGTAACAGGAGGTTAGGAAGAGGTAGGTCGTAGTGAATAGTGAATAGTATTGTCTAGAGTAGAGGTTGTAGAGTGAGCCTTCCCCCCCGCGGGCTCGCCATCGTAGGGGTTATCGTAGGGGCGCCCCAGCGGCCCCCCCCCAAATACAACTTCTGTTCTACTGCTCTGATTTGAACCTGACAAACGCCATAACCCTTAGAATTTTATTCCTAATAAACTTACATACACATAAAATTTATTTTTTACTTTATGTTTTATTTTTGTTATACTATAATTGTTGCATTTATTATAAAAATATGGGTGAAGAAGCTAAAAGATTACTTCTTAATAAACTGGGAAAGAAGAAAAGTATGTACTTTCTTTCTCAACATATGTTAGATTTAATTCCTAATTTACAAACGCAAGAATCTGCACGCTCAAATTTTTTGACATTTTCATGTCTTTACTTTGGCACATAAACTAGAATAGCGTTGGTTTTTTTTAATTTGATGGCTATTATTTGATAATATTAAAATAATTAATTATAATATTAAGAAGCTGGGAAAAACGTGAAAATTGCATCCCGGTATTGAGGAATCGAAATAAAGACTCCTTCTTTAAGCTTTAGTGCTCTAACCTCTAATCTACATACTTCAGTGCTTGGAGGGATCTCTAGTTCGATTTTCCGGGTTAACTTTTACTCTACTGTTCTTTTCCTCTTCTCTGTAAAAAACAGTTTAATAAACTTTACTTGCTGTAATACAAAATTAACTTGACGTAAAACAAAATATGACATCTTCCCTCATCAAATTGAAACTATCCTCTTATTTATTTATTTTCTTCTAGTATTCTAAAAATTTTATATGCGAAAAAGAATGTGTGTAATAGGCGCTTTCAAGAATGGTTCGAATAAAGATAACATCCCACCTATAGGCATAGGCATTTTAGTCCATAGTAGTAGATAATTTAGGACTTATGAAAAGCCTACTCTTTCTTACAACACTTTAATTCGATTGTTTGCTTATTTGTGTTTAATTCTTTAGGTCGTTGAGATAATGGATATGCTTAGGCTGGTAAGGTGTCGGAACACTCTAGCTGAGAAGTTATCTGGTGGAGAAAGGAAACGTCTTTCAATTGCCTTGGAGCTAGTCAACAATCCTGCAGTCATCTTTCTAGACGAACCAACCACGTATGTTTCTTATCTTAATTTCGTTAAATTTTTGTACTACACTTGTCTACAAATGTTAATAGTACAAAGTAATTTCGCATTACATCACTTCTGTAGACCTGGTGAGTTGTGAAATCCAAAGTTTCCTGTTAGAAAATACAGATCAGCAATCAATTATATTATCAAATAGAGGAGTAGACAATGAACTCTTTGGTTTAAATAAGGTGACTAAGGAGCTTTTTTTTCCTAACAGGTTGCTGACATTTGTATTCAAAGCCATTTTTATTCACTAATGCATTATTGGCAACAGCTGTTTGTTTTGCAGTTTCAACATCCGAAAGATCCATACATTTCTTTACTGATACTAAACAACTTCGAACAACATTTTGTTGTAAGAAGAGAGCAGAATTAAGTATCTCTCTTCCTACTGTCTTATTCTTCATTAATTCTCTTTGGGGTGGTGTGGTAGGATAGTACTCGTAGTTAATGACGCACAAATGTGTTTACAATCTTACTCACACATTATCATTATTATTATGGACTTACGCATTGCGTTTACCTTGTACATCTTTTACGTGTTTTAAATGCATTATTAACATATTTTATGATTAAATGACCCTGAAGTAAAAACTGTTTAGAAATTTTCTTTAACTTAGTGACACTCATTATTAAATAAGGATAAACTGAACTGGTTTTTTTTTTACCTGTAATAACGCATCTAATATCTCTCTTGCGATGATTTTAGAAGCTACCCATTTAAAATAAACCCATTTAAAATATTAAAAAGTCATCAGTGTTATTAAATAAATTATATCAGACATTCTTTGTTCATCCTCTCTTTTGAGAAGGATCTTTTTTTAAATATGACCCTATATATTAATTCTAAAAGTAGCTCTTGGCATAACTAATATTTTATCTCGCTGTCAGATCAAACTAGTTTCTAATTACTTTACTCCCACTCTTATTGCTCTACTGCTTCCAATTCTTAAATTTTAACTTAATAAAATAACTAAAATGTTCATAAAGTGTAATTATTGTGATGGAAAAAAAGTAAGAATATTATAAATGGAACTTTAAAAAATCAATTAGGTTTTTTGTTTTGTTTTCTAATGCTTTGCAAACTTTAAAAAAATCCTATAATGTACCATAAAAAGTATTTTTACAATTCAGATTAATTTGAATTAGCACCTAAAGCAAACACTCAAATTATTTAAGCAACCTGCGATTAAGTTAAGCACTCGACTATGCTAATCCCCTTTTTGTCATATTTATTAAGAATTAAGAGCTACAGTAATATTTTTCTATAGGCTTTAATAAATGTGTGATAATGGTGGGAAGAACTGCTAATAGTGACTGACGTAGTTATTATTTGGTTCTCAGTAGGTAGACCTTATTGTTAAAATGAAATAATCTGATTTATTGCTGCTTTTCTTTGTGATTATCTATAAATTCATTTCCTCGTTTGAGCTGTAATCCACAAGGAAATAATCTATTTTAGTTTTGATAAAGAATTGGTTTTATCTTGTCTTGAAAATTCCGTGATTGCCTTATGCTGGGATTCGCATTATCTTTCAACTAAAAATTAGATGTTTATCTTTCTTTTCTTTTTTTCGTTTTTAGAGAGAAATAATTTTGTTTTACGACTTAATTTTATTTAGTTTCGTAGGCCCAAGCCAGTCACAGGATGTTGTGCCACGGGTTATTTATTATATATGAATATAGTTTAAAGAATAGTATAGTGTCTAGTTTTTTTGGTGGAACAATTAAATATTATAAACAATTTTTAAAAATTAAATATTTTATATTTATTTATATATTAGATATATATTATATAATATATAAATATAAATAATATAACAATAATATAATAATAAGTATAATAATAATATAATATAATAATAATAATATAAATATAATATTATAATATAATAATATAATAAATATAATAATATCAAATATTGTGTAATGTTTTGTTTCCACGATGATTTTGTTCACATGATCCCTAACTGATATTTTTATTTCATACAAAATAAATGTTATTATATTAGCGTCATAGAGATAAACCGTATACGGCTATCAAAAAAGGTCAATCGTGTTAATTACGTTGTATTAAACCTCTGGGAACTAATTCTGATATTTTTATGTTTTAACGTAAGTTTTAGCTAGAGAAATGGTATTGTACAAAAAATAAAATAATAATGAAAAATGAAAATAAAAGTGTAATTTTGGTATCTTTAATGTGTAAAGCCGCATTTACGCATTCGCACGAATGGCGCAGTGAGGTGAATGTGTTGTCGGTTCACTCGTCATTTACCTCGTCGCTCGTGGCGCTCGCGCTAAGAGCAGTTTTTTGGGATGAGCCAAAGGCTTGTATCGAAAAGGCGAATGGTTCGCGTTGTGGGGACGAATGGCATTCGCATGTTCCGGCGAGTCACGAGCGAATGTGTAGATGCGCTATAAAAGTAAACTCTAGTTGTTTCTTCATCGGCACTAATGCAACTTTCAGCCTTATAAGACCGAAAGCTGCTTTGATAAATAAACAAGTATTATTTTACTTGGAGAAGACAGTTTCTTTGATTCCAAAAAAGTCAGAGTAAATTGGGGAAGAGATTTAAATCTGACAAATAGTGTAAATACGTCTCTCTTTATTCCCAATCAAGTGAATTAACCGCTAATCTATTTCATCAGGTGCATAAAACGTCGAATTTCGGTGTTTAACCCAAATCGCGAATTATTAAATATAAATATTACTATAATAATTCCAACCACAAAAGTCTTCTATGGTAACTTGTGATTGGAGCGACTGTTGCTATAACCTCAGAGCTATCATCACTGCGAGCACCGCTTAGTATTGTTTTGTATATGGTTCCGTTTTTCTTGAAGAGATTATTGCTGGAGATACTAAATACTAGCGCCATTTTTTAATACCATTTGCGACGTTACTAATAGAACTCCCTTTTGCCTTTTATAGTGATGTATGTTTTGTTCAGTGATATAATAAAATTTGATATTTCGATGTTTTTATCTTAGTTATTTAGTGAAAGAAAACATGAATACTCTATGACATAAAAACGATGTTATGCAGTAGCTGTCGATGTTAGTATTAGTTAGGTCACCGCTAAATAGAGGACAACTGATTCTCTCTAGAGTCCAAAGAATGTTTTTAAGAATACTAGTATCAAATTCCAATTAGGATCTGTGGGGGGTCAGTAAGATCTTGAGATTAAAAAATTAAAGTAAATTATTTAATTAGAAAATACATTTTGTATCTGTTGTGACATTGTTTAATAACACAATGTGATTGTCTTGAAACTTGTTTTTGAGTGCCTAGAGATTTAATGATGCTACGTTATAAGGTTTGTTACGCAACATTAACCTTTATAACTATGAGGATTACGTTTATTTGTTATTTAATTTATGTTTATTGTACTTAATAGCATTTGAATTGTCGCATCAACAACTAACTACACGTGGATAAGTAGTAAACTTATTCCAAGGTTATTTTTTTATGTTCCATTATAAAAGTATTAAGTAAGTAGAAAAATGTTTTCTTCTTGACTTTTCTTCCCCTCACTACCTCTTCCTCAATTTTCCTAAATTCTTAAAGTTACAAATAAAAATTTAATAAAGATTTAAAGTTAGGGTTAATTAATTTAATAGTTTAAATACCAGATTACAGGGATATTAAATATGTTAAATTTTATGGAAAATGTACTATATTAATCTCTCTGAACAACCTTAAGTTATTGGCAAACAGATAAATTTTATTGCAAATAAATAACATCTGACTTTATGTTAGTTTCTAAATACAATCTTTGGAAAGAAATAAATTCAGTTTTCTAGTATTTGAACAAACAATTGAAATTGAGGGCGGATCGTGAGAGGAAAATTGATCGAAGATGGCGATGGTACGTACGCGATGGATTTCGATGATACAACGTTAACGGATTTCGATTTGGGGAGGAACTCCTAAAGTAACCAGTTACCGCAAAAACTTGTTCCCAATAATTTAGAAGGTAAAAGAAAAAACAAAATTAAAAAAAAGTGAGTATAAGTACAAATCAGTAAATTTTTATTTTAGTAGAGTTATAAATAATAAATTAAAATTTAATTTAATTTAAAATTTAAATAAAATATTTAAATAAAATTTCGTTGGGTGGTTGGAGGTTGTTGGTAGAGGCCAAAGGCAGATTCAGGGGTTTAATAAAACATTATATCAAATTTAAAACAGTAATTATCGAATATTATGGAATCATGGCAGTCTTGTCTAATAAAATAATTTTAAGATGTTAATCATAGATATATTTGAGTCGAAGCTACAACATTTGGTACAATGGCTCAGGCTCATCTTGGTACTTGACTTATTGAAGAGCCGGCGTAACCGTGTGGATTAAATTGCTTACCACGTCTGCTCTGCTATCAATAAATCAAGGGCGGTACGATGTCGTGGGTTCGAGTCCTCGTCGTAATGCTCTGATTTATATGGCTCACTAATGATCACATCATACTCGCTTCGGCGGTACTTTGTACAGAGGTATGATGTGTGAAGTGGCTGGAACTCTCTACCACGGGGCTATTAAAATGGGCCTAAAAGATGGCCTAATTGCTAGGTTCGAAAAGTGGTTCGTCCTACCCGTCTAGTACTAGTACTAGGGCCTTACTAGTACTACTATTGGTATACGTATCAAATGACAAAATTTGAAACCAGGTGGTGAGCTTGGGTAGAATTGTTTTTTCCCTGTCTGAAATTTTATTTCTTAAATTTGATGGGTGAGGTGTGGTTTTTTTTCGGGTGCTGTTGACATTTTCTTCTAAGATCTGATGTAATTGTGGCTAGTCTTGTTGATTTACCCTACGTCCATCGTTCATCATCGTAACTTATGTCTATGTTTCTATTGTGGTCAGGACCCTGGTTTTTAGCTTTATACGTTATTAGACAAAAAACTGGCTGCTCTTGATTTGGGTGTTAATCGAGAGATTCTTATGACAATGATAATAAATTGTTAGAATTACCTCTTATAATAAATAGAATAATATTTCTTTTATATATCAACTTTTATATATTAATATATAGTTTAATAATCTTTTGTTTATTATGGAAAGTGTAATAGAATTAAATATTACTATTTAGTAAATAGAGTATTCTTCATTGTGTTAAAAGAACAAAACAACTCTCTCTCCTCTCTTATCGTAGTTAAAAATATTCTAAAACAATTGGAACGTGAAGTAGTTAAGTTACCAGAGAAAAACATATTCTAGAGTTTAACAGTTTAGGTTCTATCTTCAGTTATGATTTCATTTGCTTCAGGTATTTATTTGTTTAAAGGCGTAAAAATGTATTTTGTATCAATTTTGGGTGAAACAACCATTTTCATATGAACTAATTTTCCTTTCAGCGAATTTTCGAAGAAAATTAAGCTATTTCTATGACTTCAACATTTTTGTAATACAAATTTTTGAAATTTTCTCTATAGCAATCCGTTTTAGACGGATTCTTAATCGATTCCTGAAATTTAACACTTTATCTATAGGCTTCTTTTTAAGACATAAGTAACCCACTAAAAAGGAAATAGTGTCAAATCTCGACTTTTTCCCGCAATTTATTGAGACATATGCCACCCTCTGTCCCGCCATACCAGTGCACATTGGTTAACATATAGATGGCACAAACCAGTGCCACGCCAGGGCCGTACGGCACTCATGTGTGAATTGGGCCTAAGGGATTTTTTTTTAAATCTCGACGTTTCGAACACATTACAGGGATCGTTCTTGGAATCATAATTCAATGAGAGTTGCTCGTAAAGAGAGTCAGTTGCTAATAACATTATTGGAAACCTATATGAACTATAAATGGGGATAAGTCGAAAAATGGGGTAATCAAACATATCCCTAACTGTTGTCATAATAATATACTGTGTTGTATAAGAGTTTGACCTATTATTACAATGGAGAGGGCACACTACAAATATAAGATTAGTTGGGATATTAGCTAAGAGTATCTTATGCCTTACACTTGATGTTTTACATAAAGCATACATATGCAGATTATCTTGCACATAATCACGCCCACTGCCAACGAAAGTTATTTCCACTAATTACAACTGTATTTATTACACACGTTAAAAACTGACAGCACAATTGTGAAGAAGTGTCACCTACTTCGAAAGACTTATACAAAAAATGACTCCTAAAAATAAATTTTGAAAGGTATTCAAATCTGAGATAACCTTACAACCCTAGACACAAAATGAATAGTTGCTTATTTTTTTTAAATATTTCAAGATTGTATGTTATTATAAAGAACTGTTACCTAATTTGCAGATTCAAAGTATCTTTAAGCATAAATTAAGCTAGTTATATAGGATAACAAAAATGAATGAAATAATTCAGCCTTTATTCATTATAAAGAGCTGTCTCCGTCAGGTAGGCTGGTTTTATAACGGTATGAATAAAACCGCAAGACATGATATTAGACGCGCGAATTAACTGACTGACTATTATAATATAGTGATTTTTATCTGCATTATAATGTGACAGTGTTATTTACGTCCCGTTAAATCAATATATACTAGCTTTCTCCTGTAATAGTTAAGTTTTTAATACCTAGTAGTAGGTGAAGGGGTACCTACATCTTACAATTATTTATTTATGTACACCCATGATTAATGTTACAAATAAATGCTTTAATAGCCAGATAATTCTTTTTTTGAGTAAAAGCTATAGATATTTTAGTTCCACTGCTAAATTGCACGTTTACCGAGTGGAAGATAAAGATTTATTAGTTCTCTAACTAAGGAACATCATACAGTGAGTAGATGATGAAGGTTTAATAGTTCCACTGAAACATTGCATCTCTACTGAGGGACATAATACAGTGAGTAGAACATAAAGATTCAATAGTTCCACTGAAACATTGCATCTCTACTGAGGGACATCATAGAGTGAGTAGAAGATAAAGGTTTAATAGTTCCACTGAAACATTGCATCTCTACTGAGGGACATCATACAGTGAGTAGAAGATAAAGATTTAATAGTTCCACTTAAACATTGCATCTCTACTGAGGGACATCATACAGTGAGTAGAAGTTATAGGTATAATTAAAAGATTACACATATACCAAGGAAGTTATAGATAAAATATTCCATTGAGAGTGATATAAATGTTTTTTTTTTATTTTTATTTTTTTAAAATTTGTACTGTAATTATGCATTGGTTTATATTCTGTCAATTTGTTAAGTACTTTAAAAAATAATCTTTAATTAGCTGTGTATAAAAATATACAAATCTTAGCTAACCATTTTTATAATACACTGCTCTTCTAGATTCAAACGAGATTAGATTTACATTTCTCATCTAATTACAGTCTTGCATTTTGGTAATTTATAAATATTCTTGCACCCTGGTTTTTCAATTTAAGATTTGTCTTTAAACCAACCAAAATGTTCAAATCTCGTAGAAGTAAGACATGTTTCTCACTAATGATCTCATCAAACAGGTGATTAAATGGTCAATATCTCGGTCCTGCAATGTCCTAATACTGTAGGTGATCAGAATGAAACGCACTACAAGCCAGTGGCGTATACCATCGTATTTCGAAAGAAACCTTTTTTGGGATTCGAGATGCTGGACCTTCCGCTCCAGCTGCTCTTCTGATCTTATGTAACATAATAGAAAGATGTCGAGGAAAGATTATTAAAAATGTCTTATAGTTTACCATCCATCATCTAATTATCCTAGAACCTTCGTTTTCTTAATCACTTCTTTTGGAACTTCAATCTTCCTTTGGAGTTTGAAGTTAAACTTAAACTCTCTATAAACTTGTATTGCTTCTTCGACCATGTTTGGTTGGTAGATTCAAGATTTAATGGACTGAATTTAATTAATGGACTTTTTAAAGATCGCCTTTCTCTTTATTTTCAATGTGGTTTTGTACTCTTGGTTTACTTTTCTATTGTATTTCTTATTATTGTAATTTATTTTGAAAGCGTTAATCATATATTATTTACGCTGAAACGTGGTCAAAGATGTCGTGATCAGTTTTTTTTATACTTTTTTTCTACTTATAAAAAGTTAAAGATTTAAAAAACAAAAACTAATTGCTATTTGGCGAAATGGAGGTCAACCTTTATTTAATGATTTCGACACGATGCAATGACACGAAACGTATTTGCACTAATAGCTATATGTCTTGCTAAATGATTTAATTACTCTTGAAATATATAACAACTATGTAAAATTAATATATATTTTTTTATTTTACTAAGTTCTTGTAATCTATTTTGCCTCAATAATCATATATATTATTTTATTATTATATTTAAACATTTAACTACTTTTTGAAAAGAGTATAATTTTCTAGATCTATCATAATTGGTTGTCATAAAGTGTTTATAAGCCTAGTCCACACCAGTAGACACGTTGCGAGACATTTCTGTAGACGGTTTCATAGACCGTCTACAGAAATGTCTCGCAACGTGTCTATAGACATCTTCTGAGACCGTCTATGGTCTAGGTCTAGCGTCCACACTTGTAGACACGTTGCGCAACATGCCTAACGTTGCACCATGTCTACCATTTAGAATGGAAAACCATAGACATGCGATTTTGGTCTAGCAACGAGACCGTAGACGCCCTTTGTCTCAGCCGATGTCTATAGACAAATCTTTATCGTCTAGGCTTACCAGTAGAACTTCAGGCATTTATAAATTCTCACTAAAAGGGAAATTTAGTGAGAATCAGCTATACTTGTCCGATTTTTACTACGTTTTTATTAGCTTGCATTCTTGTTTGTTTGTTTGTTTGTCCGGTACAAATCTGGCAATCGATTTCTAACTAACTTCCCGAATAGCTAGACATTTGAAACTTTTAGCATAGCTCAGAACACGATGACAATGCATTATTTTAATACTTTTAGCCATCTTTGAGCAGAATTTAATAAGTTTTCAGCAAATTTTGCTGTGCGGAAAGTTAGTTCGGAAAAAATCCGCAAGTTATTTTATTTGTTTTGCCATATCCAATATTTACGCAATCTTCATTTTGACGGGTCTCAAATTTGTGATAGATAAACATTGAATGACAGCAAAAGAGGAAATATCGATTATATTATTTATCGATTATATTATTTCAAATATATCGATGGCATGCTTTAGATTTGGTGTTGGGGAGGTCCGTTGTACAAAGATTTATCCTTTTATAGGTTTAAGATCAGCTCTCTGCGGATGGTTGCCATTTATGTGAAGTAAATAAATTCGGAACTATTTTTTTTTCACTAACATTATATATTATATAACAATAACAATTATATTATCAACATTACATACGATTCAACAGAAAATTTAAAAACGTAGTATATAAAAAGTTATTTTTATCTTGAAATTATTCCTTATCTTCTTGGTAATAAGGGGATGATAATTAGTGAAAACATAATGAATGTAATTTAAATGGCATATGTCAAAGTTAGCTCACGGATATTAAAACCTTTTTGCACATTGCTCCCTATCACGGATTTCCACGAACTATTTTTACTTTCTCATATAAATAGAAAGTATTGTGATAGCGTGAAAATTCTATTTTGAGATTTTGATGGATTTACACGTTTTGAGGTATCCAAAAAAGTGGTTTTTAAAAAATGTCTTTCTGTCGTCTGTGAGCCTAAACTGCTTGGCCGATGTTGACGAAATTTAGCATACATTTTCAGAAAAATTATATCCCGAAATCGAGAAATGCATTTTAACTCCAAATTTAGGAGCTACCACCCCAAAAACTCTGATAAAATGTGAAAACATATTATTTATTTGTAGATTAATTTCTTTTTTTGAAATTTTCCTTTTTAGGGTTTCTTTCCTTTTATAAAATAATATATTAAGCTAACTAATTATATATTGCTGCTATAGCGAAATATAGCAGTTCAAAAATGAGATGTAGTTTTACTTATTATATTAAATATAGAATTTTATAAAAGGAAAGAACCTTTAAAAAAAAATTAATCTACAAAAATTATAAAGAAAGGTGTCAAAAAAGATTATTTTAATAAGAAAATAAGGAGGAAATTTTTTTTTTCTTGAAGACGTTTCCGACTACATATTTTGATTAAAAAAATCTAAAATGTACTCCATTTAAATACGAATCTAATGATATAAACCGTTTCCCCTGGAAAATTCTAGTTCCTGAGAATATAGCTTTAGCGGACAAAGAGAAGCCGGGTTCGATTCCCCGCCGATAATTTTTTTTTTTATGATGAATTTTGATAAAATGTTTAATAATAATTTAATATCCTACGAAAACTCGAAAATAGAAAACACTGGACTAAGTAATTATTACGATCTCGTATATGAGAAAGTTAGTCCGAGTTGTCTCGGACTAATATTTTACTCAAATTAGTCTCTTTAGATTTTTAATACCATAAAAATAATTAATGGTTCCTCTGATATTTTTAGTAAAACTCGTATACTTTATTTTATTCTTATATGACCATTCGTGTAGTGATAGGACGCAAGAAGCTATGTGCTACACTTATGGGAAGTTATTTTTTGGGATTATCACTTAGTAGATACTTACTGAACTCAGGTAAAATACTAATGAGGTTTACATGTAAGTAATGCAAATAATTTGTTGTTTTCTTACCTTATATCTCTATCTTGTATTCTATTTTCCTCATTCGTCTCTTTTTGTTATTGATATATCTTGATTCTACCGGCTTCCTTGTCTATCTTCCTTATGTTTTTTCTTCACCAACTACTGAGTTCTTTATAAACTTTGACTTCTTTTAAAAACGTTACCATCTATTATTAACTCTTTAGCACTTTGTCACATTACTATTTTATCCCTTGTATGATCGTCCAATCAATCTAATGGCGTTTTTGTACTCTAAATCCCTGTATAGATAATTTGTTGTTTTAACACTAACCTAACTTCATCCTCAATCATATTATTTAACTTTATCAGCTTCTAATCATTCTGTTAATGTTCCTTATATCCTTGAATTATTCTGTTTACAATTGTTTTTTCAAATTAACCAAATTTAATAATATATTCTATTACTTAAATTTGACTGCTTACCTATACGTACCTTCCTCATATAGCTTCTAAAAAAATGGAGATTACATTCACATAAATCTTTATACGTTATTAAGAATTTTTTTATTTTATTTTATCTTTCTCTCTCTGTTGCTGGCTTCTATACATTATTTATCCTTGTTAATAGATACTAACACCAAATTACTTATAAACAGTTAAACAAATAAATAATAATAAATTAAAAGAAGGTGACACAATAATAAATTTAATTTTATTAGATACAATTTTATTCTTATCTCTTTAGCGTTGGAATACTGCCATTAACCACAACTATATATTAACCTACCTTTAGTAAAGGACGAATAACTATTAATCAAATAGTATGATTCCATTTGTGTCTTAATTAAAGTAAACGTTTGGCGTCATTAAGTTCTTACAGTAGTAGATGAAGATAGGTGTTCTTATTGTATTATTAAAAGATTTAAAGATAACATTCAAACCATGCAAGGCCACTTGGCTAAGCCATGCAAGAATGCACTGAAATGTACAGAAATGAATATACATTTTCTTTTTCTTTTGTTTAATATGAATGAAATTATTTTTGTTACTTGCCTTTATGATTTACACAAGGTTAAATTAAAATTTGTTTTTTTTTTCTTTGAGGTTATAGTAAATTCATAAACATAATAATTTAGTCCTAATTAAATTCAAATTTAAATGCTCGAAATGATATTTTATGTAATAATTACTTCCCTTTATTTTTATTCCATTACTCCTTTTGATGTTTTGCTTCCGAGTTTACAGAAGAACCATTTTGATGAACGAACTTTTTCCATTTTTCACTAAACCAAAATGCGTTTCAGACTTCAAGTAACATTTTTGATCTCATGCAAAAATGCCAAACTCTTTTTCTGTTTTTGGTCTGTTTGCGAACACCTTTGAAACCTCTTGTTTGACCTAATACTTAAGTAATCACTTGTACCTAATACCACATAATATTTTTGAACATTTATATTTTAAATTTTCCTCATAATTCTTTATATTAACTCATTCTGACCAGTGATAGAACCCGAGGAAGCTATGTGCCAAACTAATTATCATACTTAATTTAATGCAATGATTCTATTTTTATATTTGCTATTAATTGATAAATCATAATAATGTGGTCTTTAAAAGCACTTTAGAAAATCTCTAAGGGAGTAAGGCGTTGGGCGTTTGTGTCATTCAATATTTAACTCCTCTACAAAGCTCTTTGCCTTCCTCTGGCAAATATGATTTTCTCAAAGGATGAAGGGTACTAAATTTCTGAAACTAAAAACTATTTTTTTGCCAGAGTCCACCTACCTTATGGTATAGGTAGATACCAGTTTTACTGCAATTTTTCAACTTTTATTGAATTCTTATTTTCTTCTTCGTTCTTTTTAGGGGGTTCGACGTCATCCTAGAAGCACTCAAAATTTCTGCGATCAATATTTTATATTTTTTTGTAATTTTTAAGTTGGATATCATTTTAAAGGCATTAAAATTTGGATTACAAATATATGTCGCGTTTGGTGGCCATTTTACCCCCAAAAAATTAAAACAAAACGCAAAAAAATGACCCCGCTACCCCATTAGGACAGGTTCTAAAAATTAGGAAAAAATACAAAAATATGCATCTCTGTGGTCTAATGATATTTCCGGGAATTGATATAAAAAAAGTCAAATTTTAGAAATTTTAGATGGCCGCAACTATGGAGACCCAACATTTGTATTATTTGAAAATTTGAAGTTGCGTATCATTTTAGAGATATTGAAATTTGGTTCACAAGTATATATCGCGTTTCCAAAATGGCGGCCATTTTAACCCCGAAAACATTAAAACAAAACGCAAAAAAATGTCCCCTCCCCGCTACCCCATTATGAAAGGTCCTAAAAATAAGGCAAAAATACATAAATATACTGTGGTCCTACGATATTTCGGGAGTTGATATCAATAAATCAAATTTTAGAAATTTTAGGTGGCCGTAACTATATTAAGACGCGAAATCATGCTCTAGGGGCAACCACCCACTTTGCCCCTGGCCACCCAACTTCAAAATTTCAAATTAGAGTGTATATTTTTGATAGCATATATTTAGATTCTACGGTGAAAAATAACAAAATTTTACTTGTAACTTTTTTCTCCAATATTTTGCCCCCTATATAACTATCCTTGTCCCCTATAGGGGGGGGGGGGGGGGGGGCAAAGATAGCTAAATAACCCTTAAAAATAATAACACTTATATCATTATAAAGTCTAAACGATTTGAAATAAATTAATTTAACTTGTGCGATCTGTACCATGTAAAAAGAAGTGTGTATTCATTCACTTGCGTGCTAGGGGCAACCACCCATTTTGCCCCCTGGCGCTGAAATTTACCATTATATACTTTTGCCCCATATAGGGGGCTAATAGATGTAATAACTTATCTAAACAGATAATATCTAAATTAATTTACTTAATTTTTTTTCTAAATATAAAATTAAGCCTGTTGCCACAGGCTTAACAGCGTAGATTATAACCCAGCTCACACCTATTAAACACTGAAGATAGATTTTACATTTCCTTTAAGCCTATGGAAGATTAAGAAGTTAAGTAGATATTTTATTTTGTTCGCATACCTCTCGCATAGCGTGTTGCAAAGGGGCAGAAAATTGTCAGTGGATCCTGGATCCTATGCCCGAGATAAAATGTTCCTTAACCATTTATCCTTGAGGGCTGCACGTTTATACGATGTTGAACCTGACTTAAGGATTATCTTTTGATTTAAGAAGGATCGTTACTTCCCTGAAAAGATGAGGTTGAAGGAGAGTATCGGAAATTATAGGTTTTCACTCATTAAACTCTACGAAATTGTTTTTGTCTAAAGTTTCTCCGGAGTCTTGAATACTGGATCCAAACTTCCAACCGATCTACCATTTACCGGATTTTTTTATTTGTCATATTTTATATATACTTTCTTAACTTCAGAAACCCGTTTAAGAAACTCATAGCAGATGTTTTTGCTTTTACAATTGGCTTATGCGGTATTACTTGGTTTTTATAAAAGAATTAGAGATAAGTCGCGACGAGCTATAAACATTTGTTTGTTAATCCCATAATGACTTGAAATTATACTTCTAAACTATGAGGAGCTTTTATTAACTTGCAAGGAAGTATTTCTGTATAATATGATTTGTAACATCCATTGCCGTAAATATTCAACACCGCAAAGTATGTGAATGTGCTCATTTTACACAGGGAACCACTATATATTTTATTTCAAAGTTACGTTTATTGACTTCTAATGAAGTACATTATTTGTCTTTCTATAGTTTTGTTCTTCTTCGTTCTTTTTAGTTGTTTAGCCTTTTATAGAACATATAATTCACATCCTATACTTACTAATTTAATATAATGAAATGCAGCATGTGCTTTGAATTTAATTTATAATTGCCAATAGTTAACTAAAAGACGACTAGAGTATATTTGATTGCATCAATCAAAATAGTTTTTAGTTTTAATCTTATCATTCCATTTTTGCAGTTTCTTTAATAATAAAAGAAGGAAAAAAAAAATAGGGTTTTAATCTTTCGTAAAAATATTATTTCATAATCCTTTCTCACATAAAGAGAAAGTATTGATTGAGTAAGTATTGAGAAAGTATATATATATATATATATATATATATATATATATATATATATATATATATATATATATATATATATATATATATATATATATATATATATATATATATATATATATATATATATATATTATATTATTTAAAATAGTGTCACTCTTACTGTTATTTAATTAGACTGATTTTATCTTTAATTTATTTAACAGTAGGCACAACAGTGGAAAGTTTATTTCATTTGTTTCTCCCGAGTTTATGTATTTAAGCATTAATTACAATAAATAAATAAATATATTTTAGTATTCTTATATATTTCTTTGTCAATGACTTTTAAATATGTACTAATTTTAAGATAATAGTACATTACGCGTCGAGTGCGGAAAGTAGCATTTTGCATGCGAGTGTGGAGTTTGCACCCGAGCGATAGCGAGGGTGGTAAAACCACACGAGCAATGCAAAATGCCGTTTTCGCACGAGTTGCGTACCGTTCTTTATCTACGATTGTTAGATTTAAATAATAAATACAGAAACAAATAAACTTGCTGTATGTAAGTTCGTATCTCTCTCTTGATAAAGATGGCATTAATTCATTAGTTGTATTTTTTGCCGAATTAATTATTTCTGGAGGATTATTATTCTCCACATTTTCGTCAAAGTCATGCACTTGATTCACTCATTGTTTTTCACTAAAAACTCGATATAAACAGTTACTTTAATAAAAGAACACCAAATTAGTTTTGTTAAATGTTAACAAACTCACTAATCGTGCGTAAAGCTGAAGAATTCCTCTTCTTTACCGCACTAGTGCGGTAAAGAAGAGGAATTATTCAGAACTATGAGACGCGCATGCTCAATGAATACAAGTACGTAAATAATCACTTTCTACGCATCTAAACAAAGATATAATGTTTATATTTCGTATCAATCGTAGATAAAAGTTTGTTACGTGCATTCACACAGCCTTTTGTAAAATGTATATTCATAAGATTTTTTTTTTTTTTTTTCAAAAAAATAATTCATTATATTTAATCTAGTCATACAGGAGGTATCAATTTTATTTACCTATACATGCAATTATTAGGAATTTAATTTTTTTAACTTACCAAAAATGGAAGAGCTTTATCAGGAATTTCCTCGTTTAATAGATCCATAAATAAAAATATCTACTTTAATTTCCTCGTTTTATTCTTTGCAGTTATTACATACAGCGTGTTGTTTTTGTCACTAATTGGTTCCGTAATAGTGTAGGCTGACCTCTTAAGTAAAATAGTTTTATTAATTTTACTAATATTTTCTATTAATTTTGCACTGATAAATAATGGGTTTTTATTAGGAATTGTTTTCTCTATTTTCATCTATTAATACACATTATATTCACAGTAATACATTTTTTTTTTAATTAAGGTTTTATACGGTAAGTTATTATTTAAAAATTAGGTTGACAAACTCAAACAAAACTGTCTCATATGCATAATCTATATGTATAAAAGTCGACGTATATGTGTGTATATATTTGTGTTATACAAATCTACATTTTAGTCTGATGTTATTAAAAATTTGCACATTTGACCTTCAAAGGAAAGAGAAGGTCACTGTCTATATGAAATTTCGAAATTGATATTTTGGTACACAGGGGTACGGGGTGCAAAAATGAATACGGGGTAAAAGTAATGAATACTCTTCATGTTGCATATCATTGAAGAGCTCTTTAAGAGTAAGAATACAGTAATTGTTGTTATGTACAGTTTTGTCATATTTTCATTTAGGAGGGGGGGTAAAATTGGGATATGTATTTGCAAATTATTTTATCAAAGAGGAGGGGTATAGAAATAAGTAGGAGGGATATAATATCTAGATATTCTCGCATAGTAAAATAATTAAAATGTTTCTTGATGGTAGTTTATAAACTTATCAAATTAAAATAACACTCCGTAGCATAGCAATTGTATCCAGCTAGTGATATCTAATTTAAACCCCTTAGTGTCTAATTTTATATATTTTTAATTATATAATGTATATAAATGGATAAACTTGCTAATATTATATATACGAATATGTATATATATATATATATATATATATATATATATATATATATATATATATATATATATATATATATATATATATATATATATGTATATATATATATATATATATATATATATATATATATATATATATATATATATATATATATATATATATATATATATATATATATATATATATATATATATATATATATATATATATATATATATATTTTCTGTATATTGATCAAAATTATTTAATTTATGGTCTTTTTAATTTCATACTTTTTCTCTTAATACATTTTTCCTATTCAGATCTCTATCATGAGAGACATTGAATATAGGTCAATGTAGAAAATGATCTGAGACATATTTTTCTCGTGTAGCGTATCTGACCTTTGATGTAGCATATAGGGCTAATATCGTTGGAATCGTGTTAAAATAGACTATTAAGTAAAAGTTATTAATCATAATAGCCGGAACCGTTTTAGAGTAATCATTTTTTAGATTTTGAGGGTAGTGCTCCGAAATTCAGAGCTAAAATAATTTCTTAATTTGGTTTTGGAATATGATTTTTTGAAACAGCGTATACCAATTTTCTTCAAAATCAGTCCAGTAGTTCAGGTTCCACGCGTCTCACAATGACAGAAAGACTTTTTTAAAAACAATTTTTCGGGTTACTATCTTGATAATTTTTGTTAATGCACAAATAATTTTTGTGTGCCATACTTTCTTTATATATTATATACTACTTTTATGAGAAAGTACAACAGACCAGTTATGAATACTATTGACTTAAGTATACAGATTGTGCAACAGAGTGCTCGGATGATGAAAGTAAACTCAAAACTGATAGATATTTTTTTTAATATTATATATTTAATATAATGTTGACGGTATACTGGTTCTGTTTCGAAGTGTTGTTTAATTCAATAGACACATCTTGTATACTGAAATAATTATTTATTACAAAAAATAATAATAGGTTTTTATTTTCTTTTTGGTATACATTAAATCTAGACCTTTCTTATGAGACTGCAGTACCTATATAAGATAGGGTAGATTCTAATCTCAAACGGTCTCCTTCGTAAGATATATAATTTATTAGACTTAAGCCGCGTAAGGCTGCAGTGTAAAAGGAGGTCTCCTCCTTGCATAGGCTTGACTTGTGAGAATATACCCTTCATTATACTGCAATGCTTGCATGAGAATTTCTTAATATTTCCTAATGAGTGATGGAGCATAGAGAATATGCTAGTTTAGTCGGAATCATTTTTTTATTGCTGTCTTTTTTACGAATAACTAGAAGAGTGCATTGCTTAATTCTTCATTTGTTTTAACTCTTTAACTGCGTAAAATGATTAACCTTTTATAATTTAATTATTATGAAACGTGGGTGTCTTCTATGTGCGTTTTTAAGATACTTTGTGGTTGCTTATTAGCTGTTGAATTGTTTAAGCTTTTATTATTTTATCTAGAGTTTATAATATACTGTTGTTTATTTAAGTTATTGATTTATTTATTTGTCTGAAAACTAGCGTAGCCGTGTGGATTAAGGCTGCTTTAGACGACCAACTTTGGTTGTCAACAAAATCTTGTGGTAGGAGCCTCTTCTTCACTTAATTCATGATAATAACGAGGTTTAACAATTCTTCACTTGTTTTAAACCCAATTAGCTTACCTAACAAACATGAACAAACTGTAGATTCGTTAGACAACTTTGTATAAAGTAATATCTGTGTTATATATTATTGTCAGCCTGGTTGGCAACGTGGTTGACAGCTACATGTTAATAAAAAAGTTAATCTTCTATAGGCTGGTTTAGACTCTTGCCACGTTTGCTTGGCCATCAATAAATCGAGGGCAGCACGAGGTTGTGGGTTCGATCCTCCACCTCGGACCTCTGATTTACATGGCCCACTAATGATCACTCCATACTCGCCTATCCGTATACGTAGCTAGTTCTAGGACCTACTACTACTGGAATTTATTTGTCTTATGTATGTGGAGGCGGTGTTGACTCCAGTGGATGCTATTTTAAGAGAAATAATCAAGTAAGAGGATCAGTTTAACTGAATGTTAGCGTATTCACGAACACTCACCTGAAACCAATGGCGATGTATTCTGGTGATTGTTTGGAATCCAGGGAACAGGCAATTAATACACATTTCACTCAAAAATATGAATACCAATTTATAATTTAATTTCTTTTTTTGTTACAGCGGTCTTGACGATTCTGCCAGTTCACAATGTCTATCGCTACTCAAGGATATAGCATGCGGGGGACGTACTGTAATATGCTCTATACATACACCCAGCGCTAGGATATTCAGCATGTTTGATCACGTTTACGTGGTAGCTCAAGGACAGTGTTCTTACCAAGGTTCTGGTAAAGATATCGTGCAATTCCTCGGTGATTTCGGACTAAACTGCCCAAAAACATACAACCCTATAGATTTTAGTAAGTATGGAACTTCCTTTTCTTCAATCATTATTTTATTTGATAGAAATATCAGTGTTTGGATGAAACATACGGTTATTGTAACTCGCAAATATCCTTATGCTTATTTAGAAAGTTATTAGAATGTCAGGAAAACATTTACCTGTTTGCTCAGTAAATATGACTATAGATGATCTTGTGCAATTAAATATAATATGTATAAATGTTCTAACAATATAAATAGATCAAATGTTTCTCCTAAACAAAAAATAACAATAATTGCATCTATCAACCTGAACATTAGAGAAAAGCATTCTACGTAAATCCGGGTATTTCATTAATTAACAGTAGTTCTTTGTTAAAAATAAAACTTATATAATTTATTTTATTGTTGAACTGTAGAATGATGATATAAAAAGAGACACGTGTCTGACAAATTAAAATTGACGAGCTTAAATAAAATTTAGTTATAGAAAGAAAAAATAATTGAATAACAATGGAATACTGTTGGGTTTTAAAAAGAGTAACATGTCTGACAACTTAAGTTTAAATCTTTAAATTTATAAATTATTAAATTATTATTATTAAATTACTAAATATAATCATACAATCCACTGCACTTAGAGATTGATATTGATTTTTTTAAATTATCATAGTTAGTGATAGGAAATATGGATAACATTTTTTAATGTATATATAACTTTTAAAATATATAATTTTAAATATATACTACTTAAGTTAATAAAGTAAAATGAATTAAAAAATAAATGCTTGGTCTATTATTATTTTGATAGGCCGTCATTGTTCACAGCGCTCCATTCTTCTTTCAGTCATAGATCACGTCCCCATACACTTACAATAAGTTTGTTATTTTTTATTTAACTACCAAAATATTCACTAGAAATATTTTATATGGCAAAACAACGTTTGCCGGGTCAGCTAGTACATATATATATATATATATATATATATATATATATATATATATATATATATATATATATATATATATATATATATATATATATATATATATATATATATATATCTTTATTTGCATTGTAAATATCATTTAATTTAAACTTGTCAGAACCATGAAATAAATTTTTCAAAAGCATTGGTAAATCCTAAACTTTGATTTTTACTTCTCTGATCCTCACTAGTCGATGCATTTTAACATAGTTATTAAAACTAGTTGTCTATGAAATGTTCTAATAACTTAAATCAAGGATAAAAACCAATCATATGTTTACTTCAAAACTGAATTTTCTATAATGTATGTGTATTTATTGACTTTGCATCATATTAAGCCAGTACATTAGTATTAAAATTTTCATGAACAAAATAACGTGATAGGAGGTATTAAAAGTCTTTCCTTGATCTGCAAATATTTATAAGATAGGTAATACCAAAATACGCACGTTTTTTTATAAGCATTATAATTATGCTAATTTTAATTTCTTCTCACTTGAATGCATCTATCTCAGAATTTAATAAAAATGATTTATTTTATTTTTAGCATTGTGTAATATGTAATAATTTTATGTTGAAATCATATTTTGGCCCAAATTAAATCATACACTTATCACTTACCTATTGTCTTTACAATTAAAATTAAAAAATATATATGCTAATTACTACCTATTAAACCATTATAGTGCTTAGTTAAAGCTTTGGATGTTAATTATACCACTAAAACAGTTTAAAATAATAAATACTCAATTAAACCATTTTAATTGAAATTAGTAATGTTCTTAACACTTTAAATTGAAGGTCATATGAAGGAATTAAGGCTTTTTTCTTCCTCGGATATTTGCACTGTTTTATTTGTTATATAAAAAATACGCATTAGAACCATTCTGAGTTAATACAAATTTTTTCGTGAAAATTTATTTTTGAGTTAACATGATTTGTTTTTATTCTTGATTTAAGTTATCAGTAAATTTCATAGCCAACTAGTTTGGCTGAGAATAAAAATAAAATTCTTGGTATTCTCAATTAATTCTAGTTATAATATTAATTTCAGAGAAATGTATACGAATATTAAGATTTCCTCATTACATATGTCCAATTGTCTAAGGTATTACCATTTTTCATGTTAATATCAATGTTTATGTAGTTTTCCATGTTACATTTTTGACAGTCATCCAAAATTAAGGAAGAAAAATAAAGGAAGCCATCTAAAACCATAGACTTCTCACTAAATAACTATATATTCAGATATTACCTATTTCTAATAATCTGTGCTGATTATTAGTCATGAAAATAATATTTATCTTCTTTGTTTGTGCCTGAATCATAGAATGGGGATCAAATTATGTTACTTGGCCTATAATATAAATTAAAGCAAGTTTGTTTTATCTTCAATCTGAAGCAGGGGAGTATTAAAAAACTCAATTATGAGTTAAGAAGTAAGATATTATTATAATGTATTTTTTTTTTTTAGACAAAATTATGTTTAGCCACCCCACAAAAGCTCATTTATCGATGTTTATGAGTGTATAATCAGATAAAACAAGGTTCACTCTATATAATATCTTTCTGTGGCACTTCTTTAGACTGTTACTCCCCATATAAAAACAGAAGTGTGATATTCCTTTGTCCCAAAGTACATTGAACTAAACATCCCTTCGTTTTAATAGTTTTAGTTTAGTCAGTCATTTATATTCTAAAAAAATATATAGGGGAGTAACAGTCTAAACAAGTACCCTTTCAATGTAGCACTGATTGATTACGACTTCTTAGATATTATTGTCTGTTTTGCTTTAATAATGACTATGGAGGGACAATCTCCTTACTTCTTTCTACTTTAATAAATTACTTTTTCAGTAAAACTTGGAAACTTTGATCACAAATAATTGTCTTCTCTTCCTACCTCTTATAATCATTTTGGAGATCTACTCTGCTATCTAGAATCATAGAAGTCCTGTGTGATCTTCAGTAACTTAACAAAGTATTATCTTTAATATATATAAAGCCAAATCTCTGGTCAAAGGATCTCGCCAAAACGGAATCTAAACCGTGCCATCGATATGCCCCCGTGTAGGACGGTGAAGAAGAAAAATGAGTCCAAGATTAAGGGGGGTTGTTAAGGTATTGTTCTTCCTTTCGAGTGCTAAGTCTCCGGTTCTCTGTAAAAAAAATAAAAACTTTTAAAAATCATTTATTTAATTAAATAAATAAAAAACTGTTTTTAATATATTTGACCATTCTAGACAACCCAATTCATTTACCACATGAAGTAATGGCTCCTATCTTTGACTATTTTTGAAAAGCAGTGACTAATTATTCACTTTTTTGTTTTGTTTTCAGTGATTGATGTCTGCTGTGGTGAATACGGTGATCATCTTGATAAAATGGTCATGGCAACTGAAAATGGAAAATTAATAGAAAATAGACCGATATTAAACAACAATGTTTACAATAGTTTGTATTTTATTGCTTTTAACCTAATATTTATTTTAATATGGGATATTTGATATTATATTGTTGGTGTAATGCATGTCTGGAAATTCAAATCATGATTATATTGAGGAGAAGGAATAACCAAAATACACTCCTCTGCTTAGAATTAATCCATTGATTCCTGCATTTATTACGTATTGCTCTAACTAAGATAAGCAATTACCTATATTTAATTTTGACATTTATCGTCACTGCTCAGCTTTTTTTATAATAATATATGTGGTACATAGCCTATGATAATCCTAATAAATTAAGGTATGCTAAAATCTCTTTTAAAAAATGATAGGTCATAATTAGGCGATTGTTGTTTAGTATTGTGGTATTTTGTTTCTCTTCCACATGCGCATGCGCACAAATATAAATTTATTTACACCTATATATTACCAAAAGTACTCATCTGATTGTTATGAAATTTGTATGCGTTGTCAAAAGTAGCCCGCAGATAAATTAAAACTGACTGCGCTCTTTAAATGCAAAAAATCAAACATGTATTACAGATTTTAAAAACGGGGGAAAAGTTAAATAGATTTGACAATATTAGGATGTAAAAAAATGTTACACATTAGGATGTACAAAAATGTTAGGGTTTTTTAAAAAAGGGGAAAATTAAATAAATTCGACAATATTAGGATGTAAAAGCCTTAAATCATTTTAAAAACTATACGAAATAGGACGCGACGAAGCTATGTGCCACACTTATTGGCAGGCTTTCTTTATGACTTTAAAATAATAAATCTTTATATAATAATAATAACGGATGTGTATGTGATTATTATTATCTATAATATATCTAAAGTTTTATTCCGAGTTTGATGAAATTTTGCACACGACCTTGAAAACAAAAGGAAGGTCGCTGGCTACATGGGAATTTGCCTTAAATGTTAGTTCATTTTTTAACAAAGGTTTGCTTCTTCTTAAATTAATATACTACAGGTTGTTCAGGATATGTATGTGAATGTTAAAATTAAGTCAGAAATTAATTCTCACTTTGACTGTAGCTGAAATTAAAAGATTTCCTGAAATTGTTGAGTTATTTAACATTTTCTTCATTGTAAATTATATAATGTAAAGATTGAGTTGTTTTTTTATTGTCTGCTGAAACTTTAGATTATTCGACTTCTTAAACCTTTATATTTTAATTTCTCAGAATTCAGTGTAAAAGTTAAGAAGAAAAAAAGGGAAGACCCACAAAAAATGTTTTGTTTTAACAAAACATTTAAACCGTAATGTTAAATAATTGTTGTTTTTTTTAAGAATCCTAGTGCAGGTGGCAAGGGTAGGGATCCAAATCAGTTCCACGAATCTTTCTCTTTCTCTACAGCTGCAATTATTTTTGTTTTTGTTCTGTGAACTCTTTTATTTTATTTATTTATTTCATGTTAAGTATAAATTAGGTTGTGTGTATATAGCCAAACCTCGATTTAAGAACGTTCGACTTCGTAAAAGAAATATAATTACTGAATAATTTACATCTTATTGATAATATTATATAGTTGCATTTGTGTTCTTATTTTTATTTTTCTATTTTGAGTAATTTATTTTGTTAATTACAATACGCCATAATAAAATGAGTCTTTGTTTAGAGTTAATTTTAGCAAGTGTTAATTTAATGAGAAGTGTGTGCGTGAATCTGACTGAGGCACCCATAGACGATCGGGGAAAAAACTTACAGAAAAAACTGATCGATCAGACAGTTCTATCCAAATTACCGGAATCGATCTGAATACCTTCTGACCACACATATTGACCATACCTATTGACATTTAAATTCTGATCCGGCTATCTGACTATCAGCTTCAGTAAATACTGATAGTTTTTCATTTACATAAAATTTAACTTAGGAATAAGTTCCGGGAATTATCCAAATTCGTAAGTCGAGGTTAGTCAATTTATAAACAGTGTATGATTAATTAAAATAAACTATTAAATAAAGAAATAACTTAACGTATTAGTTTATTTAATCGGTTCCTAAAAATATTTAGGATTTAATATTTTATTAATTATTAATTAATAATCTCATATATTACTTATTATTTATAACATTATTTTTATTTACAAATATTACAATAATTTATACCTAATTATTATAAATGTTAGATCATTTTATTATTGTTGTGTTGGTAGACATTGTTGCTAGTTGTAAATTCGAAATTCGTTCGTCGGCCATATTAGTTTTTATGACGCGTATTTTTATAAATTAATTTCCTTTGAATCTTTTAATAAATTCTCATGCTAACAGAAAAAAAAGTGTTCAAGATCATTAACTTAGTCTTTGTGAATGTATTGAATATTGTAATGCAATTGCTTTTTTCTGAATTTGAAACTTTTTCTTTATATAATAGTACAACTTACGTATAGGTTATTTTCAACATAGTTTTTTTGCGTGCTTAATATTTTCTTTATGATTATAAATATTGACGATAATATATTTCAAAGTTAATTTTATGATCAGTTATGAAATATTTTGAAGAATATAAAAAATGTTTTAAGGTTTTGAAGAACACTTTGACAAATTGAAAGTACGCAGCGGAGTTTGAAGGTACTTATTTGATTATTTCTATTGTACTTAAGGTACGTGTACGCATAAGACCTTTTAGTCTCGAGACAAGTCACAAATGTATGTAAGGTTATGAGACTAGTCTCGGAGAGCTGCTTTGAAAGTCTCGGAGACTTGCCGAATTTCAAGTAAAGAAGCTCCTCCCCCTGTCTCGAGACTCAAGTCTCCGAGTTCGAAAATGTTTTGGTCTCGACTAGTCTCTGAGAACCTTTATGTACTTCATTCCTTCAACTAATGCATTTAATTTGTTTTCTTATTTTTCTTCTTTTTTTTCCCCTATTACTCTTTATTCTCACATTCTTAACTATAAAATATCTAAAATAGTGTGGTCATTGACGTTTTTCCTGATTATACTTTATACATCTAATAAAATTCTTTAGATTTTTCGGCAAAATAATTACCGGATTAGATATTAAAAGTTAAAAAATTGGACTTTGAAATAGGTATTGGAAACTGCTATATGAATCACCTAAAAGTAAATTTAATAATTATATCAGACGGAAGAATATATTATATATATATAATATAATATATTATATATTATATAATATATTCCCTAATAACGGAATTAATATACCTTCATTATCATGTGATATTTTTTAAAAATTGATTAGAGCTAAATACATACATTTGTTATTTATATAAATAATTCAGATATTAGCAATAATTTACTTCTACAATATTATTTATTATTACTATATGTATTTTAAAAATAGCATAATAATATTTTTGTTTTCGTTATTTAAAAAATGGACCAATTCTGGAGAAATTGGAATCTTTTAAAAATGTCATTACTCAAAAAGTATTGTAGCTGAAGCATTGTGGTATGCACCATTTAAATGATCGTTTTTTTTCCATTAGGAAAAATTATAGTTATTATTTCAGAGACTCTGTTCAGACCTCTTTGAAGGCATTTGAAAATGAAAAATTCTAAATATTTTGAGCTATTACGTCTTGGGATCCAAAAAAGCGAGAATGTGCAAATTTAAAGGAAGTTAAAGCAAATTGTCAGCCTAAAATTATACTTTTTAATCTAAAACGTTTCTATTTTATTTTAAAATATGATTTAAATAAAAAAAGTAGGCCTATACCGCAGCCAGGATAGGTCTGGGTTTGGGGAAACCCTACACATGACTGTGTAAAGCCTTTTACACTCTGCGATTTTTTACTCAGATTCATCGTTGCATATTCTTTGTTTGAAGTCATTGTCTCAGAGTTGAGTCTTGGCTAGCATCCTGGCTGATTTCTGCGACAGTAAATATTATAATGTAACAAGATAATGTTTTATATAATGTTACACAATGCCCCCGCCAACCCCGCGGTGCGGGGGGGGGCGCCTGCTCTAGGTGGCGCCAAAAAATGTGTAAACAATAATATTTAATGATAAAAATGAAAAGAAACTCTATGTGGGCGGAATTGTTTTAATAAAATTATTTTTGGGGGATAAAAATAAATGAGATATGGGTAAGTACTCGTATATCAGACTGATTCTCCCTTCTTTATTTTGGACTGCCAAGTGTTTATTACAACTAAAAGTTATCTTATCTAATCTGGTTTTAGTTGCACTAGATAAGGAAATCTGTTCCAAACTTAACAAGTCATACTTCCATCTGTTTCTCTATTGATTGTCTTTGCTTTATATTATATTATGTATTTCTCTTTCTTTCTTAACCTCTTTGTATTTAGTTTCTAACTCTTTTCTTACCTAGCTAATTTTACCTTCCTTTAGATTTGTTATCTCTTCTACCCTTCCCTAAATTTAAGAATTGTTCTCTATTAATCACACGTATCAAGCTCAGTTCTGATTTTTAGACTATTATATAGCCGTCGGGACTCCAGGGGAGTCGCGTCACGTCAATTTGTTAATAACTAAAATATCTTATCGTCTCTTCCTCCTCCAGCAGCAAACACTCTTTTCATTTTGCTTCCAAGCTTACCGGAGGAAATGGAAGCTATAAGCTATGCGATCGATAAGTGAAAAACAAATAAATGTTAAGTATGCCTCAGATTTCAAAAATTCCAATACAGAAAGAAATCCGTTTCAGATAACAGGAAACATTTTGGTTTGCGTGTCTCTCTGTTGTAAAAAAACTACTTGTCCAATTTTAATGAAATTTGGATGGTGGGTCATGATTAACTCATTAGTCATCATAAATCATGACTCATATAAGTCTAAACCGTGTGTGTGCGTCCATTTCTTTTTCTTTCACGTGCGCACAAACGTACATTAATTTTCAGCTATATCTTCAAAAGTACTCATTGGATTTTTATGAAATTTGGATAGTTTGTCGAAAGTAGCCCGCAGATAATCCTAGATTAATTTCAACCGTCTGCGCTCTTTAAATTCTGCTAAATTTTTACTTTATTTCATGTAAGAAATCAAAACTTTTTGACTGATTTAAAATAAAAAAAGGGGGGGGGGGGGAGAATTAAATATTCAACAGTAATAAGTTTTAAAATCATTAAAGTATACAAAATAGGACGCGAGGAAGCTTTGTGCAAGAAGCAAGGTTGTTAGTTTGTTTTCATCTAATTTATATTATAATTTTACTAAATTTATTAAAAAATAAAAATTATAATTATGAGGGGGGGGGGGGGGGGGGAACAGGGTAAATTTTGTAAGCTATTGGGAGGCGCATTTCCAAAAGTTCCGGGGGGGCGCCGGATTTCTTAGTTACGCCACTGATGTTACAATTCAAATATGCCTGTAAAGAACTTAGCTAAACAAATCACAGTTATTTCTATATCACCTTTTTTCAATCATGTTTTTTTTCCATTCTGATAGTTAAATTTTTCCCTACTTTTCATATTTACTCATTATATTTTTATTGTTATCTGTCATTTTATTTTAACTTTTTGGAATTTTTATTGAACAGTGTTTCTTTTTCTACAGTTACTAATATTACCTTATTTATACTGTTATTGTAGGCTCTGATGATGGCTGAAAGCTATTTTTGAAAATTAAATATTCATTTTGTTGAGAGGCTTCTTATTTTTATTATTCTATAGTTAAACAATTGTTACACATAACAAAATTAATATTTTGAGTTACGTACACAACAAATTAAGATAATAAATATAGATATTTTGATAGCTTTTCTCATAAATTTTCATAGGAAAATAGTTAAACCCTTGTTTCAAAGATATATTTTATTTTTTTATAAAAAAAAGGTGAGGCAGGTACAGCTGGTACAACACCCACAGGTTTTTGGCTGTAATGTACCAGAATATGAAAAACAATTGTCTAAAAACCCTTATTTAACCTAATTTTTATTGAATAACCTAATTTAATTATTTATATTCATATTTTTTTATTTATATTTTAACCTAATTTTATTTTAGGCGTTTGGCTATTTTTCACTAGGTGCCTGATATATTATATTATGATTACATTTTTTAATATTTTGAACTTTTTTTTTGTTTTTTAGGTGAAATAGAAATCAATAAATTAAAGTTTCTTCCTGATTATGGCTGTGGAACCTTTTCTCAGATGGGAGTGCTACTAAGAAGAATGTTTTATCAACAGTGGAGGGACCGAGTAAGTTTAGAATCATAGATTTAACTTAGTAAAGATTTATTTAGATTTAAAATTGAGATGATGATTTCATATATTTGACTCCATATCTTAGTGAACAGTCTGATTTTTTTGTCTTCAAATTCAAAATTGTCTTGTCTCTTGTCAGGGAATATTTGTTCTCTTGTCAGTTGGTCCTGCAATATTTTTGCAAATGTCTATTTTTGAAAACTTCTCATCTGATTTAAATAAAATATACAGTGTATGAGGACCCACAGAGGGTTCCATTTTACTTTAAATTGTCTGTGTAAATTGCTTTCTCTCTCACATCAGTCATATTTTTAAATCTGTCTCACTACACTTTATTTTTATCACATTTATCCTGGCAGATTTTTTTCCTCAATTTTTACTTTCTCAAATTTGTAGTATAAATACTGAAAAAAGTATTTTGATGGTTCAAATGTTCATGTATAGTCAGGGCCGGACTGTGAATCCTGCGAACTACGCAGCTGCAGGTAGCACCAAAACTGACGAGGGCGCCAAACAGGGAGAAAGATATTAGGGATAGAAAATGAAGTAGATATTACAGTACAATACAAGTAGAATATAAGTGGTTCTTCAAACACCCCCTTTCCTCACTAAAAATACCCAGGTGGCGGTTTCCATTTGTTTTATTTAGGGAGCGACTAAGGAAGTGGCGTGGCGTGTAACGACCTTGAACGTACGTTTACGCTGTAGACTTTTAGCTAGAGTGCCGAGTGGCCCTACTTCCAGAACAATCGGTCTGAGACAACTTAGACAAACTTTCTTATTTACGAGTTCATAATTACTTGGCCCAGTGTTTTCCATCTATTAGTTTTCGTTGGTAAATTTAATTATTATTGAAAATTTTAACAGAATATATCTAAAAAATAACTTCTCCTTGGTGGGAAATCGAGCCCGGCCTCTCTCCCTCCGTGTTTGAAGCTATTATCTCAGGAACTAGATTTTTCCCCGGAAAATGGCTTATATCGTTCGATTCGTATTTAAATAGACTACATTTAACCGCAATTTTACCACTTTCTCGCAATTTTAATCAGACGGGATTCAAAAGGAGTACCGGTTTTTTGATCAAATTCTCCTCTTTAAGAATCCGGTTTGTTTTTATATTTCCGATTCTTACTTTGGGAGCTACGCCTAAGTGAAGGACATCCTCCTTGGTTAGCCGCAACCAGTAGGGGACGTTATGCCGATTTGACAGAGGTATAGTTAGAAAGGCCTTTTAAAATGTACCAAACAAATGTGTGCAATAATATTTTCGATAAAATGTACTTGGTTGGAACTTTAGTACCCTTTTTTACTTTTAGAGTGCCGGGTAGGGGGTAGGTTATCCCTCTGTATAGGGCTAATAGCGTCGAGAGATTTATCAGCTCGTAAATTTTCTTCGGTCAAAAGTTGCGCCAAATAACACTTAAACGCACTGTACCCTCTTCGTACCTGTAACGTAGCGGATTCGTTGTAGGGCGCACTGTAAAAATAAAAAAATTGCAACTTTTTACTCAAAAGTGTGAGGTGTTTTATTGCCTTTGTACCCATTTTATTGAAATTTATTTTTTATTTCTACTTATTTTTGTACTTATTGAACCGGTTTGGAAAAATCGGTTGAAAAACGCTACTTCTTAGTCTTTGTACTGTACCATTTTTGCATTTCATAGGATCAGGCTGAAACTCATATAGTATTTAGTACTTTATTGTAGTAAAGTGTACGTGAAAGGAAACCCTTAAATTTATTACTATTACTATACCGGGTACAAAGTTGTGTACCTCTGTTTTAGAAAAGGTAAAAATAGTAGCTGGCCGGCCGTGTTTGGTATCGTTGGAAAGCCCTTAAAACGTACTTTAGAAAGGAACAAATGTTTATCTATTAAAGTTACGTATTAAACTATTTTTCTACTATTTTGAACCTAAGCTCAAAACCTGATTTGTTATTTTAATAAGCGAGGTCTACTGTTCACAGAACTACTAGTTTTCTTATTACAATAAAGTATTATTATTATTTTGACCTAATATTGCTATGTAATATGCTATGAAAATCAACATACCTATTTGTAAACTCAAAAATTGTGTTAGTCAATTTCCTTCGATTTTATTATCATTACAATGAGAGGGCTGGAGGGGGGGGGGGGGGCTGAAATATAGTTCGCATCCACTTAAAAAATGTCTAGGTCCAGCCCTTTGTATAGTATAATAATGAACAATTTAAATTTTGTGTGAAATGAAATTATTTAAATTTTAGATTGTGTTTGAAAGAGAAAAATTAGTTTGATATATATTCCCTCTATAATAGCTCCTGGACTATATTTGCCAAGGAAACCTATTTATCACTATAAAAGCATTTTAATTTTGAATAATTCTGTAATATTAATTTTATTTAATTAAATAATTTAAACATTTTTCAGGGTTCACTTGTGTTTAAACTATGCCTTCAAGTATTGGTGGGTATTATCATAGGCATGCTTTACTACAAGATGGGCAACGATGGATCGAAAACCATTTTCAACTTTGGCTTCTGTTTTATCACAGTTATTGATTTCATGTACATTCCTCTTCTCCCAACTCTCGTCTGGTGTAAGCTGTGTTCATTTATTTTCTGAAGATGTGTTTTATTTATTAATTTATTAATCTACTTAGTAATTAACTAGTGTAAAATCTTAAAAAAATAACAATATTTCTGGTTTTAAATTCTTATTAATAGTTTTATGAATGGAAAGATTTTAAATAAAACAAGTTTGCAGAGAGTTTGAGATAAAACATTAATTATAAATAAATATATATTGTTAAGATTGAAATACAAAACCTTATACTAAAACATAAAATTTTAAAAACAAAAAATAATTCAATTTTTTGGTTTTAAAGGAATTAAAAGAGTTCACTTTTACAATATTGTGATTACTCCTTGGGTCATTCTCCAGCAGACTGACTAGAAAAATCTGACTGAACTGGAAAAAAAAAAATAAAAAAATCAGGAACTAAATTATAAAAGGGGAAACTGTGAAATAAATTTTAGCTCTTTATAAGTATTTTTCCTAGGAAAAATCTAGATTTAGCTGAAAATAAAAAAAAGAAGATTAACACAAATTTTTTTTAATGATTAAATTAAATTAAAACTTTGTATTATTATGCTTATGAGAAAGATTTGTTCAAGTTTATCGGATTAATTGTTTTATGTGTTTATAAGGTGACTAATAATTATTGAATCTTAATGATTCTAGTTATTTTTCACCTGAATTCTTTCTTCTCTATTGTTAAAGCTGGTTCCATATCAATAAAAATTAGAAAAATATTAACGACAAAAAGTTACCACAAATCAATTTTGAGTCAGAGTCTTCACTACCACCACATTCAACACACGCAGCCAGCACAACACTAGTTTTTATTGGTGTGGACACAGCTTAATAAGAAAAATTTGTTTAGCTTACTTCTAATATTATATTTGTATTAATTTAATTACTTTTTGTTGCAGTTCCTTTGGAAGTTGCCATTGTAAAACGAGAACATTTTAATCGGTGGTACAATCTTAATGCCTACTTTATAGCTATGACCATATCTAGAATTCCTATTCATGTAAGTTTATTAGAATAAAATAATATCTTCGTGTAAATAAGTCACATTATATTGCTTCCAAGCTTACCCAAAGTAACAGAAGCTGTGATTGTTCTGAGCAAATACATTTTTTTTTATGTTTCCGGATTTAAAAAATCCTGGACAGGAATAATTTTTTGACAGGGACCATCAGGGATCATTTTTGGTCTCGTGTCTCTCTGTCTCTTGTGTTCTCTCTCTCTCTGTAAATCCTGTCAACATTTTTATGATCCACCATATCTTAAAAGCTACTCAACTAATTTGAATGAAATTTAGATTGTAGGTCATAATTAGCCCATTGTTAGTCCCACATTAATTTAAACCTTCTGCGCCCATTACTTCCTTCCTCGTGTGAAATAACTTGTTTTTATTAACAACTATAGGTTTGTTCCAACAGAGCCTCAGACAGTTCTAGAACTGTCTGGATCATGCGCACTATCAAAACACCGTTCCATCACGCTTCTCAGACGGTTCTGGAACTTTCAGTCCCTCGTTCCAACAAAAAGACGAACGGCTCTGAGACAGTTCTAGAACTGTGAAAACAGTTCCCAAATTAAAGCAGGGACTCGACGAGAACTACTAATACTAATAGACGGAGGTGTGTAGGTTACACTACTGTTTAACTATAACCTTATTGGTTTTCGTTTCTTTTCTTGATATCTGTTTCCTAGCGTGTTTTTTTTTCTCTCTCCACAGTTTATACTACTTCTTTCTTCTTTACATATTATTTTTTTTATCATGATAGTAAATTGGAATAATAAAATTTCCTCATGATAATTAAAAGTCCTCATAGTGACTTTGAGTCCTATAAGAATCACTTCATCCAATATTGATGAATAGGACATGTATTTCGTATAATTATTTACAGACAAAAAAAAAAAAACAGAAAAATTGTTCTTATAATTTTCTTTTTTGTAGTTTTGAACCCTTTATTTGTAAATTTTTCTTAATGTGTGGTTGACCTTTTTTATATTAGGGTTAATTTTTTAATAAGCTAAAATAAAATTCAATTTTTATCTTCTGAATCGCTATATTTCGCCCTCCGTTTGGTTTGGGCTCCTTCAGGTTCATAACAATCCTGTATTTTTGTTAAATGAGTCAATAAAACATTTTTTTATAAATTGAATAATTTTTTGTAATATTAACAATTTTTTTTTTTAAATCTTATATTTGCTTTGGAAAAACACTTCCAAAAAGTTTCTTGCAAGCTGTCAATAGGGGAGATTAATTAAAATATGTATCTAATAATTTTTTAAAATAAAATTTAGAAATTTATTAAGACAATAGGTGTACAATTTTGAAAAAACAATTACTTATTTTAATAATTAATCTCTCCAACTGGCGGCTGGAAAGAGACTTGGAAGTCTCTCCCAAGCAATCAATAGCATGTATTTAATAATTATGCATCTGTTATGTTTTACCTTATTTTTACGTTAGGAAGTTTTCGTTTTCTTTAAAGAAGTATTTTTGATTAAATCTCTGAGTCTTGTTTATTATTTTAAAAGATTTCTTTATTTTGAATAATGTTGAATTAGATAAACATTGTTTACATAATATAATAGTTATACCAGTTATTACGGCTAGTTAGTGAGAGAGATAATCTTGTTTATTTCTAATTACCTTCGGCCTAGATAAGGAAGAAACCCTAATCAAAACACTCACCTATCGATAGTCGATACCTAGTCCATGGTCGATACGTCATTCAGTCTGGATCACTCCCTCACTCAGAACGGACGTGTGGAGCCCCGCTCTGCGTCAGCTGGACTTGCGTATTTATACTCGTAAAGCCGATTGGAGGCGCTATTCCAGCTCCCTGTTGGAGTCTCCAGGCATCCTCACGGAACAACTCAATTTATTCTCACTTCATTTTTCCGCCTTACACGCCTTCTTCATCCGCACTCAACATCACAGCATTTTCTCCACAACTCTCAGGCCAAAATCTTAATTCTATCTCTTTATTTTTTGTCTAATTTTATACTTATTTTTATATTATTATCCCCACTTCTAGCCTTTATTATTTAAGTAAATTATTAAATTGCAGAATTAGAATCTATTTTAAATTTTATTTATTATCTCGATTCATTTTATTATTTCATTGATACCGGTTTCAGACCAGACTTATTAAGTGTAACTTTTAATTTGCATATTATTATTTTATTATTTTATCAAATGTGTGTTTTAATACGTTTATTTTATAAACATATCAGGCAACGAGATTCGGATTTTAATTTATTATTTCCTATTTCCTACATTCTTACGAATCAGCTCCTGGTGAAGCATTCGATTATTTGGAGTGCAATCTGTTACTTCACTAATCGGTGCACACTGTTTCAGCATCTATATTGTTTATATAATTTTACAGTTAATGTTTAAAAAAATGACTATTTATTCAAATAAATTTTTAATTGGCAACTGAAACTAAAAGACAGGATTGTTACAAGCCTGACGAATCTCAAATGTGAGAGCGAAATATAATCATTCTGAAAAGAAAGTGTGACAAATTAGTAACTTTGAAAACAATTTGCCCTAATGTGCAATCTTATAAACTTAGTTGAGTTTAACAATAGAATATTTTAATTCACGTAAGTAATCCATTTCTGAGTGAACATAAACAAAACAATGGAGAGATGAGAAGATAAAAACAAGAGATAGAGAGGTTACTTAAAGGTTGCAGTTCTGAAAGAGTTCTTAAATCGTTCCAACAGGCTCTTCTTTTTGAATCAGTTCTGAACCTGTCCTCATAGACGCATGCGCATTAAAAAATCCTGAACTGGTTCTAGAACCGTTCTTGAATTGGCTGTTGGAACAAATCTTACATCTTCAAAAGTAGTTTTCCTATTTTTAAAAAAAAAAATTGGATGGTTTCTTGAAAGTAGCCCAAATATTATTAATTAATTATATATTATAATTATTATTAATATCAACTGTCTGCGCAGATTTAAATTCAATAAAAATGAGTTACTCTTACTTGACCATTCGTCCAATTATTGGAGGCGAGGAAACTATGTGCCACACTAATTGGCAGCCCATTTTTGTTTTTATTTGCCTATAGTTAAATAATTATTATATTATGTTGCTATCATATTCACCTTTTTTTAAAAAAATATTATGGAATTTAAATTCAATATCACTGTATATTATATTTAAGTTAATGAAATGTTTATCTAAAAAGACTTGCATGTTATTATTTAATTTATTACATTTTGTTTATGTGGTATAATTAACTCCTATCAAGACATGCCCCCCCCCCCCCTATAACTAAAAAAAATCCCCCCTGCCTCTCTCTCTTTCTTTCCCCTCTTTGTTGAGTCATTCTGTTACTGATGGATTGGAGACGATAAAATAATAGTTCAATAAACCCATTGTTGTTTTGTTCATTAAAAAATTAAATTAAAGACATAACTTGCGCAATAGACCATAGAATCCCAAACTTGTTGTCCCATAGACCACTTGCCGATTTTTTGTTTTCTATGGACCTTGCCTGCCTAATATTAAATTTTCCTTAGCATATTACTTTCAATGTGTTTCTAACAGCTGACACAGACCTGCTCATTTTAAAAGGAGAATTTGTAGAGTGGAAAATTGTAAAAAAAAAATTTTAAAAATTGGTAATTAACATATTTTTTTTCACTAATAAGTCCTACACTGCTCTGCTGCAAGCATGACGTGTTTTTTTTTTTTTTTTTTTTTTAACAATAATGGTTTGTTTGGCCACTTAGAGTTTGAATATTTTTAAGTTTTTGGTATCGTATTAATCCTTATTTGTAGCACCAACTTTTCTTAACTTGGTACTTATTTCTATCAGTTGTCATTGTGAAATATAGCTTAAATTTGTTTAAAAAATCTATTATTTGTTGTTTTCAAACATCTGTAGGTCACAACTAAATAGACAAATGTGGCAAATAGAACATATAAATAATAGTATAGGAAATTTCCTGATCTTTCCAACTATTGGTTATTCATTGTTCCAAGATTAATACTTTGAGTTATTGTTTAATTGGACGATTATTGGTTGTTAAATTTGACTATAGGCCCATATACACTTTGATTAGTGCAAGTTAGTCTAACCTCTTAAGTGCAAGTGATTAGGATTTAGTTTTATTTTGAGGAAATTTTTTTTTATTATTTTTTTGTGGGACCGTATTGTTTTGTTGCTTTTTGACACATTGTGACAGTTTTTTGACAAATCAATTTAACATTTTATTTTTTAATTGTATAATTATAAAATAAACATCTAGGTTGGAGTGGGGAGGCCTACTCGCAGCTTCACTAAACAGTGCGAGCCCACTAAACAGTTCACCCGCAAAATTACTAAACATTTACTCTAAACACATGGTGTCCAAACTCGCACTTGCACTAATCAAAGTTTATATGGCCTTATAGCTTATATGAATATTTTGCAAAAAAAAGTAATTAAAAATAATTCTGACCAAAAAAAGATTCTCTTTTGATAATTGTTTACTAAATTTTTTGGTGCCCCCATGGAGCAGGTGCCTCCTCGAAACGGGGGGATGGCGGGGGACTATTTTTCTAGACACTGCTGTTATCTGAGGAAACTTGAATAAAGGCCTGATGAGCCCAGGTATGGGTGAAAATTTGCCAATTAAACAAGTTAAAAAAATATTCATCATGCTTTCTCTAATTATTAATTATCATCCCCTTATTACCAAGAAGATAAGGAAAATATAGAAAATTAGGAGATAAATCGAAAACTAAATTATTTAAAAATGTGGTAGGTAGATAAGCCAATAAAGCTCAGAACATTTCTTGTTGCATTTGAAAAGATCTTTTATTCGATATGAGTATTTAATCAAAGAAAACAATGAATATGTAGTGAATTGTTTTGCTCTGTAGCAAGTTATTGTGATTTTTTTTTTTTTTTTTTTTTTTTTTTTTTTTTTTTTTTTTTTTTCAAATTTTCATCATTTTATACATTTTGCTTAAGTTCTCTCCTACAATTATCTTCTATCAAGATCTTCCAAAAAATATAATGTTATATAATTTTATAATATTATTTTGTTTCAGATGTTGCTGGGCTTTGCTTATATATCTATAGCTTATACTGTAACTGGTCAACCTCTAGAATGGGACAGAATATTCAAATTCAGCTGCATTTGCTACGCTATTGGATTTACATCAGAGTCATTAGCATTAGCCATCTCAGCTCGCCTCAACATAATTGTGAGTTAATTTTTTATTTTATGCATTTTCTATTTCTATACCTAAGCTTACCTGATACAAAGGTTGATAAATTTTGAAATTAAATTCTCCTAGAGGTACCCTTTTCCTCCTTAGTATAAATACATCTCCTCCCCTCCCTCTTCCATAATATGGTTTGATCCCTTTCGAAACTAAGAATTTGTTTGTTTTTATAATTTGTGTGACAGTTAATGTTTACATGCAGTATATATTATGTTCATTTGTTTGCTTGTTTAGTTATTTTTTTTCTTTTTTTGCAGTATTGCATATTCGTTGGTCCTACTCTAACTGTGCCATTTATGCTTCTCTCAGTATATGGTATAGGTTCACCAAGTGCTACCATACCATTCTATGTAAGATTAGCCATGTATGGAAGTTACATGAGGTGGGGTGTGGAGGGCCTTGTAAATGCTGTATACGGTGGCAACCGTGACAAACTTTTCTGCCCTGATGATGTGGTAGTCTGTGAAATAAGGAACCCTGACTATCTCCTTAAACATGTTGGTATGGAAGATGCATCTTTCACCTTGTCGTTCATTGCCCTCATTGGTTATGTAATCGCTTTTAAAGCTTTAGCGTACATGTTGTTGAGGAGTCGTCTCAGGCGAACTAGCTCTTGGGGTCCTGTCGCTTTTGTTGGGCAACTCATCAAAACTCATCTAAATGTGTCTGCTTATACTTAAACAGGTATATGTTAACCCAAAAATTGAATGAATTTTATTGTATAACTTCATTGGGTTCTGTGTTAAAGTTGTTTCATATAATGGTATTGTGATATTGAATTACAGAGTATGTTTTTTTTACAACTTTTCATCGATGAAGAAGGTATTTTAAATATAAAATACTTTAAAACCCTGTTTCTGGGTGATATACACTTCTTATAAAAACTGTTTATTTCTCTGTGCACACAACATAGTTTGATTCATTTTTTGTGTAGGTGTATGTTAGACAGGACGAAATTTAGGACACAAATTAAAAATATATATTCCCTATAATGTTAGGTTTATTAGTGAATATCGAATATTTGGATTACTTTTGTTGATGTAATAATTTATTTTAGAAAGTGAGTTATTAATCTTCCAATAAAACTAGGATTCTAGTTTGTGCTATTGTTGCTGTTAATTTGACAAACTATCTACCACATTAAATGAATTGTAGGTGGTAATAATAATGTCAAACTTATTTATTAATGACCATTGTATTGTATTAATCTTTTACTGTCCAGCCCTTATTTAAGTAAAATTTATTAAGGAATGAATATGGAAAGAGTTTACTAAATTTTCCATGATTGTGTTAACTATTCAAAACATCAAAACTGAATCTGAGCCCCTTCTTGTATTAATCTTGAATGGAAAAAAAAATCCCTAATAGATTTAAAGTGCTATTTGCTGCTCGATCTATTATAAGCCTCTATAAGGGTGTTTAACCAGGAACCGCAAGGAACAAAAGCTGAATTACTCAAAAGATCATTTTTGAGCAGTACTTCAAATGTACCCCGCTTTCCACGTCTCAAAACAGTAGATTAAGAAATGGGAATGGTATGAATAAATGAATACTATCATCAAACTACATCTTTAGAAAAACTCCAGTTAAGTTTGGAAGAAACTGAACAAAAACAAAACACACTACGACAATCTTAAACAAACTCTTTGAATTGCTCGGTTTAGATCAAGACTTTCATAAGTTAATAATTCACTGTTTTTGAGGTAAGATATTAAAGAAAACATGAACCTGTTTTATTTTGAAATAACGACGTGAGAGAACAGGAACTGTTTTCAGCTAAATTTTAGAACAAGACATGAAAACTTGCTTCACTCAAGAAACACGAACCCTTAATAGTATAATTTTTGTAATTAGATTTTTTTTTTTTTTTTTTTTTTTTTGTTATTTATTATATTATATGTGTCCCATGATAAGTATTGATAAGAAAAATATGTTTATTTGTGGAATTTTGAAAAATATGTTTATTTGTGGAAGAAAAATATACATTTTTCATAAAAATTACTTCTTGTTTTTAAACCATTAAAAATTGTATTGTTTTCTTGGTTTTTTGTGCAGGGTGTTCAATTTTTTGAAAACTTAAAAATTACCAAGAGTTACTACCAATTGTTTTTGGTTGTATTGAAAAATATTAAAATATATTAAAAATATTTAGAAATAAAAAATAACAAGCAAAATTTGAATCTCTTTATAAATTCTATATAGGAGTATATTGGCAAAGGCCTGTGCAATTCTTTTATTTAGCTCAACCTTGTTATTTATTATTCAGGCATTCTGTATAAACTAACTGTTTCAGATCCCCATTAAGGTAATTTCATATTTGATATTATTATTATTTTTTTTTTTTTTTGGTATTAGCTTATTTTTAATATTTCAGAAAATAAACCAAACTTAGTGGTTTTTTTCTGTTTATATGCACGAGTAACTAATATTTTTGATACCGTCAAAAATAATGATAGTTTATTTTTGTCAATTTTTAAAGTTTTAAAAAATTGAACACCCTGCACAAAAAAATCAAGGAAAATGGTATAATTTTTAGAGGTTTTGGAACAAATAGGAGTTCCATAAAAAAAATAGTTTTTTTGAAAATTCACCAATGAACTAATTTTTCCTCTTCAGTGTTCTATAGTGGGACACACTAGATATAAATAAAAAAATATGTGTTTTCTATCTTTTTTCCCCCCTAGGATTCACACTTTTTACTACTAGTTTAGAGGTACATTTTTTTTTTATATAAATGTTTAATTATTATTTTATTGATGTAAATATAAGTAAATTATAAGGAAATTTGATTAAAAAAATAATTATGTCTAGATTAATTAATATTTAACATAATCTATGTGTGTGTGTTAGAAATTTTAGATTAGTATAATTCCATATTATATTTTCAAATCAAAATAAGAAGATTATTGTTTAAAAAAACAGTTAATGAAATTAAAAAAGTTTTATATTATAGTATTTTAAGAAAAAAATGAATGTTTAAATGATTACTGCATATAATTATTTATTGATGAGTAGATGAATAGACAGTAGTAAAATAATACTCAAAATAAAAATATTAATTATAAAAAGGAACAATTATATTGTATGCCACTTTTGTTTTCTTTATTTTTTAATTATGTAAAAATAAAATAAATAATGCTTATAGAAGGGTTGGTTATTTGATATTTTGTGCGCTGTTAATGCCTGAATAAGGCTATGAATGAGTATTGCCGGTATGAATTTGAATTATTTTATATTTTCAACCCCCTATGCACTAAAAGAATAATTGAATTATGGGGGGCCCTCCACATGCCATTTTGACATCCTTGTCAAATTACTAACAGTAAAAAGTTGAATATGATATTTTTCTTACAATCTCATATATAGAAAGTTTAAGGGAGTAATTAACTAAGGTTGAAGTAAATCATTTATATTTTATCTGACTCAATGTCCTTATCAATAGCAGATAGATCCTTTTACACTTACTTATACTATTGTGTAGAAAAGAACAAGCTTGACATGGTTGGGGAAATGTTTGAATGATCCTGTAAGAGCTTTGGTTTTTGGAATGGAGTAGTACCCAGTTACATTAATCACCCCCTAACAGTTGTGATTAACAACTGAAGTCTGTTATATAACAGAATTTCAGCTGCTATGTTTCTTAATAATTTATTCCACTTTTTTTTTTTTTTAATGTACACCTATCGAGTAAATATTTGTTACAGTAATTAGTAAATTTTACATTTTCTAAAAATCTTGTATTTAATTAATTACTTAAACAAACCCTATTTAAATCCCTTTTGTCAAGGTTTAATTGAGGTGTTTTCACACGTTTTTTGGCTTAAAAATCTAAGGGTGTAGTGATTGTTTGGTTAAATTCACCCTTCTATCATTTTAAAATAAGCTTGGATGGATTCTAAATGTAATGGGGGTTACAAATATAAATGCAAACTCAAAAAATCCTTTCCATTTGTTGCTTTCACCCTTTTACATCATATAGAAATAAATTCAGGTGACTTTTAAATGCAAACTCTAATTCTCCCTTCAATTTGGTAAATTCGCTTTTCAGGGCTGCAACACCTCAATTTTTCTGCTTTTCTTTTTATTTTCAATTTATTAATGTTACTCTCTACCTCTTAAACAAAACAATAATTAATGCATTTTTTGAAAGAATTTTTTCAAAAAATACAATTCAAATTTTTTTTAAAGAATATGTTGAATTTTTTCTCTTATATTTAAAATCTCCTATTTTAATAAGAATGTTGGTATTATCTCAGTTTATTTGCTATAAAAATATTATTCTTAAATTTCATTTCTGCTTTCTAAATTAGATTATCCCCTGTTTAACTTAAGGTGGTATAAATTAAGCCATTAACTTTTTTTTTTCCTTTTTTTTAAATAAAATCATTTTTAGAATATAATAATGTATGTTGTGTAAAGTAAATAGTTGAACAAGAATTGGGGGAAACAAAATATATTCTAAATAAGAAATTCTTTAGAATATATATATTTATTTTTTTTATTTTAACATTATTAAATAATAGTAAATTTATATTTTGTAAACATTTTATTGAATAATTCATAGCTTAGAGAAGTAAGATTAATTACTCAAACTAATATTCTGCAGACTTTATTACTTAGATTTCAGTAAAAAAAATTAAAATATTTGTGACTCCACTGTAATCCAACTACAGTGCAATATCCTATGATAGTATGGCTCACACTTTGGGAACTATATTTCTACTGAAACTAGGTACCTACTTACTAGGTCTTGTGGCAAACTTAAACCAGTACATTTATAAGACAATTTTCAAATATAATATGATCTATGAAGTTGAAGAAATTAAAATAGGTTTAGTAAAACAGAAATTAAAAAATACACCCAAGACTTTTATTTATGGTACAAACAATTATAAATTTTATGGAAATAATAATAAAACCTTTATTTTTTTAATAATTGGAAAATTCTAAATAAAATAAACATTAAAATTATTTTACTTTTATTTTTTTAAATATGAAGAAATTAATATTATACATGCATATATATTAATTAAAGACGTCAGTTAAATTCTATGTTCCAATAACTTTTGTTGCATTATTGTATAAATATTGAAATACTGAACTTAAAAATTGTAATATTATGCTTACCAGACACATAATACGTAAAAAATATAACCTAAACCTCTGAAAATTAACCTCTTTTACACCTATTATTAGAAAAATTTTAAAAACAAATAAATTTGCACTTCTTATATTTCACCCTTATTTAAAATAAATAAATATATTTTTAAAAAGATTCAAGTTAGTTTTTTAGTTTTTTTTATGTTAGTGTAGTTTTTTTTTTTTTTTTTTTTTTATAAACAAGAATGCATATATAATTTCGAAAAGAAATGATAAACCTATATTTATATTATGTATACATTTTATCATATTTATTTCTACAAATTAAAATAACTTAATAAATAAAATAACATTTGGTACTATATGTTTATTTAAACTTCGTTATTTCTACTCATAAAAATAAATAAAGAACAATTAGTAGATACTGTAAGTTCATTTAAATTACGTATTAATTTCTACTCATACAAATATATAAATAAAGAAAAATTGGTACAAGTTATTTTAACTTCAGTCATGACTATGCCTATATATCTATTTCTTACATATCGTGAGTAGATAAAATATTGTATGCAACATAGCAGCAAAGAAAACATTTCTGTCTTATGTATATTGCCTGCCTCGGCAGTCAATTAGGTATATTACCTGCCTCGGCAGTTAATGTTTGTAGCCTGTCCTCGCCTCCAGCTCGGAGGCTAACTTCATCACTTGTCAGTAAAATTCCATTTTGCTGCCTAGTTACATAAATAACTATTTTTTAGTTTTTTAAGAACAAGCAGGATTTTTTTTTTTTTTTTTTTTTTTTTTTTTTTTTTTTTTTTTATAGTGACTTGTTCTCGACAACCCACAAAATAATCATATGCTTCTCTTCAGTTGTCTATTCTGTTGTCTATTCTGTTATTCAGTTGTCTATGTCTCTAGACACATTGTATATAACCTTATTTATCTTTCTTAATACCAGGAGAGACCATGCTCCTTGGCATTAATAATCTTTAGACAAAGGAACATAACTATTCGTATATGTAACAAATAGCATCCTTCATAAGTGACTTTTAGATGAAGAAAAATGAATACTTTTATATATTTTTTTATGACCCAATAAAGTATTCTGCTGTTTTTATTTATTTTTTAAAATTAGTAATTCTTGATTTTATTATTTTTATTCTGAGTATAATATTTATGTGTTATTTGATTTTTAAAGTTGAGAGAATTTAAAAATTGTTAATGAAAACAAAATAGTGAGTTTAATGATGTTAATGTTCTGGATTTTTTTTTATAATCCATATTTTATAGTTATTATTATTGTAATATTAAGAAATAAAAATGTTAAAAACAATTAATTATTTTGTATGAGGAATGAAAGAAAATATAATATGATAAAGTTACTCCCTTAAGATTTAAATTGTATTTATGTAATTTTTAAATTAAATTTATCAAATAAAATTACTCATTTTTTGTAACAGGAAAACTCTAGGTACAAATTTGGTAATTAATTTCGTAATATAGGCGTTAACTGACTTAATATTTATACAATTTGAAAAAAATAATACCGCTTATACAATTAAATGAGTACTTCTTTATTTTAATTTTAAAAAGGCTCAGAAGTTGGACAACAGACAGAAATTTAAAACCATTATCTTTAAAAATTAACTAAGAAATACTGTAGCTTACCTTTGCTGGCTTTAAGCTTCAATTAAAAGAAGTGGGACTTCTAAACTCACCTGGAAATTTACTCATCTCTATTATTACACTCCCTGAGTCTAATAATGGATCATTTACTTATTATTTTAATTTACTAACAATTGACATACTCTCAAACTATCATATTAAGTGCGGGAAGCGCCTTTATATGTTTTTGTTCGGCTACTTTTTAGCTATTAATACTGTATTGTTTATCTCTCTGTTATAATATTATAGCTATGTGAGCTATAATTAGATTGTACTTACTGTGATATATGTTATTTTTATAAAAACAAAAAAGTTTTTTTTTTTTTGTGAACGTATATATATTTTTTATATTAGAAAACTGTATAAATTGCTTTATTATTTTATAGGGGATTTGTTTTATAATAATAATAGTAATATGTAATGTGTGCATTTAAGATGATTGTGATTATACTATCTTTGTATTGTCTTTTGTGCTTGGCAGACTATATGTGAGAATAGAAATTAAGGGCTGGTAAAGGACTAGCCTTAGTGTTATTTTATGTTTATGTTTATGGAGTTTTGCTAGTATAAACGTTTTTCCTGAAATTGTTTTGTACTAAATATTTTTTTAAATCTTTGAGTTTGTGGTTTAAAACTCGAGTGTCCGATTTGAATCAATTAAGCTTTTAGAATAAAGTAGAAGGATCATTGTAAAAACTCAATTTTAAAAGTAAGATATAAAACTGATTGTTTTAGACCATGTTAACCGTAACTGATTTCATAGTTTCAATAAATTAAAAATTATTATATTGTTCTGTGAATCAATAAAAAATAAATTAGTCGTACAAAACAGAAAAACAGATGTTAGAAAAAACTAATATAAAATTCAAGAAGGAAATAAATCATAAATATTCTTGCAATGATAACAAATAAAATCTAGCTTGCCAATGATTCTACAGTCTACAGAGTATGACAGAATTATCTGCATTTTTTTTAAAAAATAAAAAATAAATATACATATAATTACATTGTGGAGGGGTTGTGGGACGTTGGAGAGGATCTACTCCTCAACTGTTGCTATTTTATTAATTATGGAGCTGTGGAACATAATACAACTTAACTTCAAAGCTTTTTTTTTTTTTATAAAATGCTTAATTAAATAAGAATTAATATTGGTTGATATGGTCTAGTTCCAACTCAGAACTCCTTCATAGGCCTTCATAGCTTGCCCTACTCTCTAAATTTTCTCCATGGCTTAATAAAAATCCATTTGTGTCGGTAGAGAATTTATTGTGATGGCCTTAAGGCTCTACCGCTCTTTGAGGTTAGGAAAAACAGTAAAATTAAAAATTTTCTGGTTCTAAGCAAGATATCAAAAATCTAATCACAGGCTTCATTCCTAATTTCAATTCTGCACAATTTGAGTCCTATTGCAACTTCCGTACTTATCGTTGTATTGAAATGGCGCCTGTACTATTTATCATAGGAAGTTGAAATAGGGCTCAAATTGTGCAGAATTAAAATTAGGAATGAAGCCTGTGATTAGATTTTTGATATCTTGCTTAGAACCAGAATAATTTTAATTTTACTGTTTTTCCTAACCTCAAAGAGCGGTAGAGCCTTAAAGCTGTCTTGGATTGGTACCGTGCAAAAATTGGAAGTTATCAATATAATCAATTGGTTAACAAAGTATCAATTGTCACTCATTAGGTTTTTTCAGTCATATTTCCAAAATCTTATCATTGTATCACTCAAAAAACTAATTGCTTAGGTGGAAGTACAAGCCCAAATGTAGTTTCCACTTACCAAATTCAATAGTTCAAAGTAAGGGGAGAGTAAGTTGCTAGAGTTGACTCAACCTCAAGCTTCTGGTCCTGATTTCTTGATAATGGACATTTTACTTTTTTAGTAATGAATTTTAATTAATTGATAAATAATAACTAAAAAAACAAGTATTATCCTTCAATAAGGTTTGTGGATACCCCAAATATGAGAGTAATGATAATTCATCCCACAGAATCCTGCTTAACTCCTTTAGTTTTCTCCATTGCTTGTCACAAATTCTGACCTGAAATTCTTCACCCAAAATATTTTTTTTTTTTCAAGTACTCACCTGATAAAAACATAAAAAAACACATTTAAATTTTAATTTATTTTTATTTATACAACATTTTTATCAATGCCAAAAGATTTAACAAATTAATTTATTTAGTTTATTCTTGTCAAGTATTCAAGATCTGGCAGTCCTGACAGTTTAGACTGAAATCCAATTGATAGGACATCCTGTCAATTGTAGTGTTATATTGCTTTTATAACCATTATTTTAAATATAATGATTTGATTATTTTTCTTCAGATAACTTAGTACATTCCATTTATTAATTATTATTAAAATTTTATTACTTATTAATATTATTTACTCTCTTCTTATACATTAATTAATCTTTAAAATTTTAAATAGCAAAATAAAAATGATTGTATTTAGACTAACTTCTCTTTAAATATGTACTTACATTTTCAACTACTAAATCAATGCAATTGTTAAAAATTAATTAAATAGCTGATCTTTCGTGTGGATTGAGGCAAACATTAAAAACACAATGTTGCTTCAAGAACCTCCGGAATATCTATTTATGATTCTATGCCACTTTAAGATTCAATTCTATAAACATGAATATTAGTAATATGTATGTAAAATCATGGGGCTTGTTAGCTTTTTTTTTTTTTTTTTTACAAATTCTACAATTAATAATTTTACATTTCCAACTGTCAAGCACAAACAATAATGAAAAGAAAGAACTTGATTAATTTAGTGATATAATATAGTAAAATTAACATTTTAAATTATGTATCATTTATCCAGTCACAATTTTTACTCTTTTTTTGTGAACAATTGTTTTTTCTAAATAAATAAACTAAATTATTTATGTATCAAAGATTATTATAAAGTTGCTCAATATGTTTAAAACAATTGTTTAGTATTATATTTCATTTTATTATTATAATTTTTTTAACCCTTTTCTTTTAAAATAAAGGAAGATATTTAATGAATGAATGTGGTTTTCCTTTAAGAAATATTTTCTTACCTTTAACAGATTTGAAGCTGACTCAAATTTATAATTATAAAATCGACAGTATGTTACAATCATTATGCTGATGTTTTTTAAATTTCTCTTTATACCTATCAACTATTTATTTTGAGTTCATTGATAAAATGCTTAAAATTATTAGTACAGTGGAACCTCGATAACTCGAACTTTGATGTCTCGAAATTATTGGTAAGTTGAAAAAATGTCTGTTCCCCTTCCTAATTTATGATAATAATCTACTTTGATAACTCAAAAAGTCAGTAACTTGAAGTAAAAACTTATTCTTCTGAATTTTGAGTTATTGCGGTTCAACTGTATTTTAATTATTCAGGCACTGTTTTGTGAACTTTCCTACACTTTCCTTGTTGAAGCCTGTATCCATCTTCACATGTCCTGTCCGGTACAGTTAAAATAGCCCGTATATTATTTCCTTCGATATTTGAATCTTTAAGCTCATTGCTCATTGAATTATCCTCTTCTAAAGATGTGCTTGGATGTAATAATTGGTTATTAAGTTTAAAAATCAAATAAGAAGAGATACTACCACATTCCGAAATAGCGACAAATGCAAATAAAACGAGAAATAACACAATTATTTTCATTGTTTCAAATTACACCTGAATTTACCATAAACACAACAGACTGTGATACAAATTTTGACAAGTCCTTTTTTATGAAGATCAATACAATGACATCACTGCATTAATATGCAACTATACAAATATTTCTTGTGTGTTTATGATAATTATAATTGAAAACTCTTTAACCAAAATATTTAAATATCTGGTTGAGATGAGAATAGATATCGCTAGTATAATAGTGAAATAGTAAATACAAAACTATTCATATTATAATTTCCATTTATTCAAAAGGAACAATACCGATTTATTAATTTTTTTATGCTTAAAGTACACATGTTTAATAATTTATGAGATTTTGTGATTACAATCTTGTATTATGTGGTACGTAGGTAGCAACAAATAAACAAAACAAATAAGTCTCACATTATTTCTCTCGTTGCATTTCTTTTGACCATTTTTTAAAACAATTTCTTTGGTAAAATATTTGGAATTTTTTCTATCAAATTGGTTTGTAATTGTTGCTTGCAGATACTCTTCTTAAGAAAATTGACATTGAAGATCTTTTTTACAAGATTAGGTTAGAAAATTATTTTGAGAGAGCCAGTTTGGAGATTTAATCAAAGCCTCAATCTCCATGATATCTTGAATAAGTGGAGCCTTTAGAAAGGTAAACTATCCATCATTAATATTTCCACATATCTGTGATTTTAATAATGTGGTGTCTTTCTACTGCTGATTCCAAAATTAAAGCTTATGTTCTTGACACATTATATTCACTAGACGTTAGGGAGCACAAAAAAAGTCGCCGAAGAAAGCCGAAGCAAAGGCAGTCGAGTACGATCGGGTCTAGCCCCGCCCTCCACTAGTGTCTATACTGTGCAGTGCATTCAACCCTATTTTCTCTTTACGAGACGCAACTAAAATATTTTAGATAAAAATGCTATAAGAACCCCCTCCAAGAAGTCAATCTATTTTTTTTTTTTTTTAGAAGAAAGTATAATGTAGAACTGATTAGGAGAGAGGTTCTTCTTTGGTGTGACACCACGTATTCTAAGAATTCCCAGCAGTTTAAAATATAAACATAATATATAACATTATTATTAGATATTAATAAAAACCCTTTTCTTTTAATATTCTTAATAAATATTATAATATCATAACATGATCCACCGGTGGTCATATTAACCATTTCTTACTAATCGATTTAAATTAAAAAAATTATTATGTTAATATATTTACGTAGAATATTATAAAATCTAGAACATAATCTGAGTTTATTTTAATTTAAGAAGGTTGGTTTGATTTTTGCAACATAACTATTTTTTTTAATTAAATATTTAAATAATAAATAATATGCTAAATATGTAAGATATTCAGTTTATTATATATCATATTAACAAACATTATATTAATAATTGGCAGTATGAAATATGTATTAATAATAATGTAATGCATAAAATGGAATATGCATTAAAATATCTAATAAAAGCGACCTAATTATTATCAATTTTGTAAAAGATTAATTATTTTATTTAAGATGTCTTTATTTTGGTTTATAATAATTAAAGAGGATTAGTAGTTCCACGTAATTAGCATTCTTTTAATCTATGATCTCGTTAAACATTATATGTATAAGTAAAGGGAAGAGTTAAGAAAGAGTGCGTGTTTAAAGTTCTAGAGGAGTAAGCGTAAGGGGGTTGATGTAGGCTGTAGAGCGTACCCGATGATTCCCGAGTACTTCCGAGTGACTGTCTTCGGCGACTTTTTTTTGTGCTCCCTAACGTCTAGTATTATATTCTCCCCTCTAAATATCTATTAATTTTAATCTAACTGATAGGAATATTGCTTCCAAGCTTACCGAAGGTAACAGAAGCTATGTAATCGAATTCCAAGACAGAAATCTGTTTCAGACATCAGGGAACATTTTTGGTTCCGTGCCTGTCGCTCAGTTTTTACAAACCAACATATCTTAAAAACTACACGTCCGATTTTAATAAAATTTTTGTGGTAGGTCATAAGTAGCTCATTGTTGGTCCCATATAAGGTTTAACTTCCTGGGCTCATTTGTTTCTCTTTCACAAGCGCACAAACATACATTTATTTACACCTATATCTTCAAAAGTACACATCTGATTTGTATGAAACTTTTATAGTTCATTGGAAGTAACCCCCAGATAGCCTCAGATTAATTTGAGCCATATGTGCTCTTTAACTTTTGCTTAATTGAAACTTTTTAATTCATGTGGAATATCAAAACAATTTTGACAGATTAAAAAAACGGGGGAAACTATGAAATAATGGGTTGTAAAATCATAAAATCAATGAAATTCATGTTAGGATGCGAGGAAGCTATGTGCCTCACCAATTGGCAGTCTATCTTCCCTACTATGTTCATTTCAACCATGGTAATAATTAATAACCTTAGCCTTTAATTCTTAGTGTTAATGAACTTGTAGCTCTTTTGTATTACCATGTTGATCAATTATCGTTACAGTTTGTGTGTTTTGAGTCGTGACTTGGCAGCGTGGGAAAATCCGAACAATTGGGGTGGGGAGCCAATGAGATGTCAGTATTTTGAATTCTAGAAGGTCGGGCCAACTAGGCAAATAAAAATGGTACTGGATCATCCCCTCCTACACGCCTAGTGGCTTTATTTTTTCCTCATTTAGGTTGGACAATCTGAGTTCCAAAAGTCAAATTTCGTAACGTTCATACTCTATTTATTTGACTAAGGGTATTATAACTTTTATACGTAGGAGAGATTATGTTCCTTAGTCTGAAGAACTGTTATACAAAGGGACTTACAAAAATAATATTGATTCTAGGTTAGACTATGAAATGTCAGAATTTCCCTTATTGCTCCTTGCAATAAAAATTAAACATATTTTCATTAGTTCGTTTGAGAAGCAAGTAATAGAGTTTTGGACATCTTAATTTGTTTTTTATTGATGGAAATTGCAAAAAAGTTTATTTGGCACAGTAGGAGAAAACAGGTGTAACAAAACATAAAAGAATCTCCTGTCTAAGGGTAAAAACATAGTGAAGCTGGCAACACATTGCAAAAGATTCATGCAAATCAAACTAACAGAACTAAATGTGGTTGAATATTGAGTTTAATTCTTGGTAATTTTGTTGGTGTACGGTTGGTATGCTCAAGAAAAGATCACTTCTTCCCTCCCCCCTCTCTCATTCATCGGATATCCTTGTATTCTCCAGTCTCTTAACTCGAGTAGGTCATAACTCCATCCTGTGTTCCTTTCCTCAGCCCACCCATCGTAGTCTCTCTCTTATTGCCGAGGGTGTACAGCATAGTGTTAATTACCGTACCACCACCTAGGCCTTTTCCAGAAGGCCACAGATAAGTTCTTTTATCCATAGATCTACACACCTCCACTCAATAGAGAAGATGCTATGAATAATGTGTCGAGCTGAACACTGTGGTGATAATAGTGAGGAGAGAACTGCAATTAGATAGAGAAAATGAATGAAGGAGGTAAGAGAAGTGGTGTGTTAAGTTTAGTTTAGTTCCCTAAATTGATGGTCTGATTTACTCCAAAATTAGTTTAAAAAATACTTTTAAAAAGAAGAAATTAAATAAGTCGATCTTAAAGACCAGCTAGTAGCAATGTATGTAACGAAGCTAAATGTATTTATGGCTAGGCTTCTTTTTTATCTGGTTTTGAATATTGGAGTGGTAAATTCGTGGAGGCTTTATCAGCACATACACACAAGATAAATTTACTCAGCAGATTTATTGCTACAGTTCAGGTAGATAATTAAATGGAACGAGTAGTGCTTTCATTAAAAGATAAAATGGAAATTATTATGCGGCTAAAGAAAGGTGAAACGGGTCAGGCATTAGTTATCAAGTTCGGTGTTAGTAAATCAACGATTACGGGAATAAAAAATAATTCTGAATCAATCGCTAGGTCACACTTTAATCTTGGCAGTGAGGAGGGCAGTAAAAAATGTCAAATTACGACATGGGATTCGGCAAATCGAGATTCATGGTGAAAAATGAAGTAAAAAAATTAAGCAGACGAGTATTAGAACTTTCTTTAAGCCAACTTAATCTTAGATGATACAACTTGTATTTTTTTTTTACTATGTACCAGATAAATAAAACAAAGATGCTTTTTGCATAAGCGTGGTTGGTTATTTTTTACATCTTCCCTTTTTATTTTTTAGTGAATTTTGATTATCCGAACCACCCCAAAAAACATTAGTTCGGATAATCGACGCTCTACTGTACCTATATCTTCAAAAATACTCATCTGATTTTTAAGAATTTTGGATGGTTTGTAAAAAGTAGCCTGAAGATAGCACTAGATTAATTTAAACCCTCTATGCTCTTTAAAGTTGGCTAAATTGTTACTTTAATTCATGTAAAAAATAAAAAAATTTTTTACAGCTTTAAAAAAAGGGGGTAACAAAAAATTGACAATGGATGCACCACAGGGCGTGAGGAAGCTATGAACCACACTAATTGGCTGATTCATTTTGTACACTTTTAGCCAATAAAGGTATGAGTTGTGAATGGAGAAGTTAGAAACATATTGGAAGGAGCATGGACTATTCTTCTTAGGATTTTGGAGCTGTATAGACTGGATACGGTAGGAGTTGGAGCGCTAAGAGCAACCCCAGAGTTCAATACTGTATGACCATTTGGGCTTAATTATGGTTGTATAAATAAGTAATTTGTTATGCATGCTGAGTTTACAGCATATGGTGCAGAAGTCTGTGTAAAATTTTGTAGTGTCTGTTGCAGTATGGTCGCTAAAGTTTTGTGTAAAGAAGCTGCCAGGTGTAATCCAAGGTAGGGGATGGAACTAGAGTGAGGGATAGGAATTTGGTTTAGGGTTACTGTTTTACATATGGCCATGTCTATAACTAAATGCCACATGGACACTTTTGTTTTTATTAATTTTGATTCTCTACTTCTTGAGCTAAGTTTCTAGAAGTAAGAGGTGTTCCTGAACTTGGTCAAATGCTATTATTATAAATGACATATTAGATGATAAAATACATTTATCATCTGCAGAGGAAGCTAAAATGGTGCTAGGATGTTCAGGGATGTCGAAAGTGAAAATGGTATACAGGATTGGACCTAGGATGTTTCCTTAACCCTTAAATGCTAATGGTAATTGGATGGCTGGTATCACTAAACCTTCGTCTATTCGACTAACATATGCAGAAAATACATTTTTTGGGTAAAAACTACACTTTTATAAAGAGAAAACTATTAAGACCTCATTATTAAATCTTTCAGTGAGATATAAAAATTTTTAATGACAAATAACTTAGTAGGAACATCAGAAGACTTTGAAATTGAGTGAACATTAATGCACCAGGTCCCATGCCCCAGGCCCAAAGCCCTAGGCACTTTGCTAAGTGCTCCAGGCCCCAGATTATCGGCCATTACCCTAGACCCATTGCCCCTTACCCCAGGCCTATTGCCCCTTACCCCAGGCCCATTTTCCCAGGCTATAGGCTCATTCGACGACCAATTAATTCCCTACGTCTATTACTAATCGTTAGTCGAATCGACGAAGTAGCTTTGACGGGAATTTGCCAGAAAACGAGAGTATGCTCAAAAGGACTACTACCGCTACACTAGCAGGTGTGTTACTAACCAGTACAAGCACTGCAGAAGGATGGGGTACCCATCACCATCGCATACGAGCGTAAAAGGTTAAGGTTCAAACTGTGCTCGTCGATTCGACTAACATTAGCATTTAAGGGTTAATGAAATTTATATTTTAAATTTAAAATTGAATATTTTTAGGTCAAAGTGCTTATATTATAGTAATAGATATTAAGAAAGACAAAAAATAATTGAAATCAGAGTTTTGGCTGTTAATGTTTTAAAGATAATTAAAATAATTGAGATGTGTATATTGTTTTAGTTTATTATACTTAAATTATCCAACTATATTTGTACTTAATTGCAGCTGTTGATTATCAATTTATTTTAAACCAAGCACAGTAATTAAAGAAAATAGTGTTACTAGAGTAACAAGAGACATGTTTATAGATTAGTTCTTGTTTTTTTTTTTTTTTTTTTTTTTTTTGCATAATTTATAATTTATTTATCTTTGTATATTTATTCCATCAACAATTAAAACATATTCCATACAATGAAAAATTTCCTTCTTCTCATCTATGTGGATGAATTTTCTAAGATATATCAACTGAAACAACAATTATAATTAAAATAATAATTACTGAAACAATTAAATCAAATGCATTATTTTATTTAAATTACTGGTCTAATAATAATAAATATATTTGACGCATTAATCTATTTTCTTCTTAATTAATCTATTCATTCTAAATTAGAGAAATTAACATTCTATTCTAGTTTATCACCATTTGTTTTAACTATGTTGTATTAAAACATTCGGTTGTTGTTTAGTTTTGATAAAAATGTCTGCCTTTATTTTGGATTAGTTGTTTCATTTATTTTTATTGGTGTCTTGAATTTGACTGTTTAATCATTACATTAATTATATTTATTTAAAGACCTAAAAATCATAACAAACATTTATTTTATTGGAATAAATGTGGTTGCCTTGGCAATGATTTATAAACAAACTAAATAGTCATTCTTGAGAATCCTAGATAACCTTTATATTACAGTTGTTGTAATTTTGAATTCAAAAAGTTAAGTTTAGTTATTATATCAAAAATATCAATAAGTTAACTATATCTATCTAATAATCATCTACCAAAACCCAGATCTAATGTTTCAGTGCAAGTTTTCTTTCTTCTTTTTTTTACTTTGTTTTGTAAGTTTCATCGCCCACCTATTACCTCAAATTTGAACATTCCGTACACCTTCTTTAGATTGTTACTCCCCTCTGTTTTCATTATATGGGGAGTAACTATCTAAAGAAGTGCCAACAAATTAATAACATATATATAAATAATAAACAGGAAATTATATATAAAAACTTTTATGTTTTGTAAAATTAAATCCAAACACATAATATCAATAATTATCAGACTGATAACAATTAAAATAAGAATAATAAGTTTAATAAATATGTTAATAATAAATATTTACATTTTATTACATATCAAATTTATATCTAACCTTACCATGTTTTTCGTAAATTAGATAATATGGGATTTAAATTTTGTGTGAGAAAGTTTGTTGATATATTATTTTAGAACTTTCTAAAATAAGTTTCTTATGGAGGGATTTTAAAAGTAAATTATAAGTATAGGTTCCTAAATAAGATGTTGAGAAAAGTTTCAATGATTCTAAATCTCTAAAGACATGTGCAAAACTCGAAATTCCCATGATTTTATAATAGTTGGGTCAAGAAAATCGAAAAACTAGAGTGGGAAGTGTAAAACCACTGAAAGCTTGAGTTTTGATTTGACATCTTAAAACGTCAGGCCAACTAGACAAAAAAAAATGTCACTGGTGGAGTTTGGGGCTCTCAGGATAACCATCTATTGGCTATATTTTCCCCTTACATAAGTTGCCCAACCTGATGAGCAGTCAGAATTAACTTTTTTCATGAGCCTTTTGTAGTGTTATTCTCTGTTATGCGATCCCTCAATACCCCAATGTGTTGCATTTTCTTCTCAGAACTTTTATGAATAGAAAACATTTTAGACATATTTTTGTCTGATTTAAATATACAGAAGGTAAAAACATTGACATAATGATTATGATGTTGAAATCTGCAGGATATGACCACATCATATTCATACATCATATTGATATGTTTTATCGATATTGAAGCAAAATTTGACTCAAATAAAAATCACAGAATTTTAAATAAAGTAAAATCAATCAATAGTTTTAAAATCTTTTATATTTTAGGAAGAAGGCAAAACTATTGTATGTAGAACATAGATTAAAGGATGTATATTAATCTAACTTTGTTATGTCAACAAAAAGTATTATTTATTTATTTTTAACAAGTAATTTTTTATTTGTTTGGTTTCAGGGTTCATACATGAATTTATTGAGTGCTGCTATCCACTAAAAGAAAGGACTCTTCATATAATTTTCATCTCAAACCCATCATCTTCTGTCTCTTCATCAAAGTAAATATTAAGGTAAATTTAAATTAACATATGCTACTAAACTATAACTTGAAGGACAATCTATAATCTAAATTTGATTGTTATTTAGAACAAAATAACTTGGATTTTACCAGAAAACCATATTATTGTTCATTATTATAGACCAACATCTTAAAAAAATAATAACACATATAAAATCATGTGTTTCCTTGGGGGGAAACATTATTTTAGTGAGGAGTAAAAGCATTTTGATTTAAAGCAATATTTTATAGAAATATATAAGAATATAATCACTTCCTTATTAATTCTTGATGAGTTGGGTCTGTGAAAGAATTTAAAATGCTTAATTTTGCAATATGTCGACTCCTTGTTTGGTAATTCTTAAGCTACTCTCTTAATTTCTCTAAATATTATAATTTAAAAACAATATACCGTATTGCTTCGAATATAAGACGCACTTTTTTTCCGTTTTTGCATCGCGAAAATCGGGGTGCGTCTTATATTTGAGGTACGTTTATATTCGATGCCTTAATTTTTTCCCAGATTTTTGGTTCGAAAATTGGGATGTGTCTTATATTCGGGGGCGTCTTATATTCGAAGCAATACGGTAATTTCTATACAGATATTAACAGTCGGTTTTAATTTAAAAAATATTTATTATTTCAACATATAGAAAATTGAATGCTTACTTACCTGACTGTCCTACTGATTCTCGAAGTAGTCACTCTAAAATATCAAGTATGTATAACAATTTACGGATGTTGGTCACATCTTATGTTGATGGTGACACAGTGAATTAAATTCAAATTAAATGCATTATGTGTTATAGTCAAAATGTACTGAAAAAATTCTAAAAAGAGGACCAAAGTAAAATAGGAGACATGAGGCAAAACTATAGTTGAGTACCCCCCCCCCCCCCCCAAATATTAACACAAAGGGATATTTTGTCCAAAGTACTTTGGGACAAAGGAATATCACATTTCTGTGTATAAAAGTGATCCCTAGTCTAATTATCTATTAAAACAAAGACTATTCATTTGTTTAATTTTTATAGCTACTTAGGTCATGTCAAATTTGCAATGAAGTAAGGGGGTACCAAACTAAAAGCGTGCCAATTTCTTGATAGCTTAAAGAATGATCTCGTACTGTATTGTGTAAACTCTTACCCTAGTAGATTTGAGCCGTGAAAGTTTGTATTGATTGCTATATTAGCATTATTATTATTATTATTATTATTTTTATTTTTTTTATAATTTTTTATATTTTATTTATTTTTTAGGCCAAGAGCGTTAGCTCAAAAAAGGCCATTAACAGGAAAAATATTCCGATAAAACTGAATTTTGGTTTATGGCTTTGTTTTGGCCCCCTGATGAACATATTAATTTTTTCCCCTCGAGGGAGGTCTGCTTTGACCGCCATTTTGAAAAAAAGGGACCGAAATTCGGTTTTTGGCCAATATATTCGTTACAAAAATACAACAAAAATAGATATTATCGAATTTGTAGGACTTTAAATTGTCAACAAAAACGGTTCAAGGTCATTATAGGCTAAAGTCAATAGTTTCGAAGCTATAGCTCTGCGAAGTGCGACATATTTCTGCACCCGCATGATATTGGAGTTTTTCTACTCCACCGGTAAGAACGAGTTTTTATATAGCAGGGCTGCAAACTGGTTGTAAGGTCAAATTTACTGACTTTACTGACTAAATACCAACTAACATTACTGATATCAATCCTTTTTTTGTTTTTTTAAATAAATAAATAATGCCAAATCAAATGATTAGACTGAATTATTTTTAAAATAGGCCACCCTTCTCCCCTGAGCGCCTGTAAAAATTGAAATTTGATCAAAGAACGCGATAAATAGGTAATGCTATGCAAGTGCCAGAATGCCAGAAAATATATAAAATCAAAGATACTTCCACTTTCACTGTGTCAATTTTTAACAGAGTAACAATGTTCTTATATTTTGAAGATTTCATTAGGTCAGTTTTATATTTTGGGATAAATGTGAGGAAATATCTAACAAATGATGGCCCATGTTCTAAAAGTTTGCCTGCTTGCTCCAAGGATAACCATCTTGACGACACATGCTTAATAAATTTATGACTGGGCAAATTTAGGCCTTTTTGAACTTAAGTGAAACCTTCCCACCTTGACGGCCAACCATTAAAAAAATATTGAATGTGGAAAAGATTGATTTGATGCATCATATCCGAGTACTTCCATTCCCCGTTTAAATGGATTGTGTAAAACATGATTGTAACAGGTTCCAACGTCACCATAGTTTTACTTTTTTAAAAAATCATATTATATTTGTTCATAAGTCTTGTAACAGCTTTGTTTACGTTTGGTCCATCATTACTAAGAATAAACAATTTAGCTTGTGGCAATTTAGCCTAAATTATAATTTAATGCCTCACATAACTTGGCAAATAAATCTTGAGCAGTTACTGAGTCAATAAAAGTTTTTTGCAAATGTCGGGTTACAATCCTTTCAGTTATTTGCTACTCTTTATAGGATGCATCATTGATAGTTTTGTCGTAACAAATGGATCATTGTTATTATAAAATATCAATTATCCATTTTACTTATCATCAAGGTCGTAAAGTACACTTTCCCATTTTTCTTAAAACCCTTCGTACACTTCAAATGAAGTAAAGAAGATAGCAGCTGCTCATGAAAGCTATGGAAACTGTACACAAGCAATGAGCCACATCTATACTCAGGCAGCACCAAAACTGGCCCTCAGTTTCCCAGGGCTTTCAAGGTGTAAAAACTGACTTTACTGACCAATTTAGTGAAATACTGAGTTAATATAGACTCATTAAAATACAGACTATTACTGACTTTACTGACTAGTTTGCAGCCCTGATATAGATTCAAACCATGGGGTACATTATTTATTATCGAGTGTCAATGTATTTTTCGTCTGAAAATCGGAAAAATGTCGCACTTCGCAGAGCTATAGCTTCGAAACTATTGACTTTTGCATATAATGACATTGAACCTTTTTTTTTTGACAATTTAATGTCCTACAAATTTGATAATATCTATTTTTGTCGTATCATCGATAAGAACGAAGATATTGGCCAACAACCGAATTTCGGTCCTTTTTTTTCAAAATGGCGGCCAAAGCAGACCTCCCTCGAGGGGGAAAAATTAACATGTTCATCAGGGGACCAAAATTAAGCTTTATCGGAATTTTTTCTCATTCAAAGTCTCTGGCGCTTGGCCTATTTGTAATTTGATATTTTTTGAAATTAAAAATCATGTCAGCATTAGGGAATAATGTTTTATTAAAAATTCAAAAAAATAAAAACAACTAAAGAAAATATATTTTTTGTATCCTGAAAACTTATGGTGTGAGGTCGCATTGTGTCACCATCGAAGATTATTAGAATGACGAGAATCAGTTTGATTCAAATTAAATCATTTTTGAAACCATTAAAATTTAATCTTCTGGTCAGTCAGGTAAGTAAGGATTTAATTTGCCTTAACCATATAGAACAACTTATTTAACAAAATTTGTATTCTGGGTTAGTTTCATTATAGAATTATTGAATGCTTCTGTAAAACTAGTTTTTGATTAGTTTTGTTAGTGTTTCTCTTTGGACAGCTATTTTGTGATATTTATAAAACAAGTTACTTATTCGTTTTGTTTGGAGTTTCTGTAAAAGTTGTTACTTCATTTGTTTTTTTTATTCTTTGCTATTTTAGTTAAGTTATTTTATTTTGAAATTAAAAAGTATATATAAAAAAAAGCTAAGGCATTATTAAGGAAGAATGCAAAATGTAATTCCATTCCTCATTATTAATTTTTTTTTTAACGTGTAATTATAAGTTGGTATTTCCAAGCTTATTGTCTAGTTCAGCTGTTTTTACTTAGTTGATGTGGAAGGGGGGGGGGGGGAATTGAATGAGAAAGTTAGAGGTTAGTTGCTGGCTTATCAGTGAGACTTCTAGTGTCATTATTGGCCTCAGTTGTGTGCCTTATCACTAGCTTTTAGCACAATACTGTGTCTGCGGTTAAAACCTCGTGTACTTTTATTCTGTGATTTCATTTAACAAAAAATAATAATAAATGCTGAATACTGCATAATTTTGAAGATATAATTAACTTTTTTTTATCTTTTGAACTAAGGAAAAAGAGAAATCAGAAGAAAAAGAAAAATTAACTACCTATGTTTTATCCTTGGTTTCAAGAGGTTTACACACTTGAATTGGATTTGCCTATTGGCTTATGAGTCTGACCATGTAACAACTTAAGATCTATACATTAGAACTATAAATTATTTTATTCTTCAGTCTTCCTTAGGTCTATAGGGTATTAATAAATTTGATTGCTACTCCTTGTCTGGCTATATTTCACCTCCTTTGAGGCATCCTCAGGCCTTTATTAATCTTTCTATTATATTATAATATACATTTTTCTTTGAAATCTAACAACCAGTTATTTAACCGTGCGTCATGCGTCTACACATTTCCTCTTTTCATATCCACTGTTCTCTATTTAATGTAATTTTTAATTAAAAAACTATTAATTTTCTCATAGAGAAAATACGTCTTGAGTATATTTATGATAAGACGCTTTGAGTCTTATTTGAGTCTTAATTGAGTCTATTTTCCATCGCTATGTGGGCTGCTTCAAGAAAAAGGCGTTTAAATTTGTTATTTTCAGTATTCAATATTCCAGTTTTTTCAAAATTTTTTTTAAAAAAGAGACTAAAAAATAATAAAAAAAAATCTTATAAATTAAGAAACATTGTGAGGACTAATCCCAAATGTCCCTAAATATAACCCTAACAGGCATAATTCTTAAATTACATAACATAAATATAATAATAGAGACTAAGAATAATTATAAAATAATAAAAAACATATAAATTATGGTACATAGGTAGGACTAAATTGATATTCAATATAATGTATAAATATTAGAATTAAATTAAATTTTGTCTTAGAAATAGTGTATAGATAATAAGGCCCAACATAGAGGTAATGTAATGTTTAGTATCTTAGAATTTAATAGTATAACCTTGAAGCTCCTTATCATTCTTATCAATGATAATGTTTTAGTAAAATAATATAATCAGACTCGTTTTTTCTTTTTGAAAAAAATTTAATATTTTAACTTTTAAATAGATCTTTCGTAATAAAGATTAATTAGTGTGAAAATGAGTGTAAGTTACCTAAATAATTTAACTAAAAATAAAATATTGAATATAATAGTGATCGTTAATTAATGTAAAAATGTTCTCTTTTAGGTAGCACACCTTTTTTAATATAGACACAGAATGAAAAGGAGATTCAAATAAATAAATTTAATGTTTAAGTGAAGCAAGGAGTTAAGAAAGGTTAGTTAATATGTATTATGATGTTTGAATTAATTAAATATTGTACTGATAGGCAAAATATAAAAAACAGATATTAAAATAGTATGCTTCCTAAGGTTCTGTATAATAGTGTATATAATGGAAGAATTTTGTAATTAATTATATATCATTTATTTAATTTTAGCTTGAAAATGACCCAGAGGGGGTTGAAATATTGCAACTTTAATAAAATTATGGAAACCTAAAAGTTTAAAATTTATTAATACTACCCTGTAGACCTATGAAGTAAATTCATTTTGAATCGAATAATAAGAAAAGGGTAATACTAAACTACTATAGTAATAACTTTGGTTCTACTCAATATTTTTAGATGAAACCAAGCCTACAAATTGCGCACATGTTTGCGCTCACCCAAAAAAATTCAATTCTGACCAATGGACAGACAAAACTTCAATTTTATATATATAAGGTTTGTTCCAACAGAGCCTCGGACGGTTCTAGAACTGCCGGGAGCATGCGCAGTATCGAAAGACCGTTCCTACACGCTTCTCGGACGGTTCTGGAACTTTTAGTCCCGTGTTCCAACAGAAAGTCGAACGGTTCTGGGACAGTCCTAGAACCGTGAAAACAGTCCCCGGACTGAAACAGGAACTCGACCAGAACTACTAATACTAATATACGGAGGCGTGTAGGTTACACTACTACTACTGTTCAACTATAACCTAACATTTGTTTTCGTTTCTTTTCATGATATCTTCTGTTTCCTAGCGTGTTTTGTTTCTCTCTCCTCAGTTAATATTTAGACTACTTCTTTCTTTCTTCTTTACGTATTATTTTTTATCATGATAGTATATTGGAATAATAAAATATAATTTATATTTTATTTATTCCTCATGATAATTAAAATTTCTCATAGCGACTTTGAGTCCTTTATAAGAATTACCTACGATCTTTTTGTCTGTACATCCGCCGATGATTTACAGACAAGAAAAAAAACAAACAGATAAATTGTTCTTATAATTTTCTTTTTTGTAGTTTTGAACCCTTTATTTGTAAATATTTCTTAATGTGTGGTTGACCTTTTCTTATATAAGGGTTTATTTTTAATAAGCCAAGATAAAATTCACATTTTATCATCCGAAACTTGATTCCGAGATCTCTGTGAAGGAGGGGTCTTACGAACCCGGGGATATCATTAAAATATGTTTCATATACGTCTGTATGTTCGTATTCGTATGTAACTAAACCTTTAATAACATATCGCTTCAAGATATCGTATTGAGATGCGGTTTGCGACATTTTTTACAACTTTTGTCGGAAAAAATTGACGGCGACAAACCCGAACATCGTAGCTCACGACGTTTCGGAGCTGTAGTCACTTACGCACGAAATCGGTCTGTCGACGATAACTTCAGTAGACATTATTTGATTTCTATTTTATTTGGGGTATATATTATTATGTGTCCTATTTGGTAGATTGTACCTATACTTTTTGGGCACAAGTGGTTTTGGAGATATTGGCATTTTAATGTTTTTACTTCCATGAAAATGGGTGTAAATACTGAGCTCTCTCTTGATCGCGTATTGACTCCACAACATTTCATGGAAGTCATGTGTAGGATTTCCACACCGGTACTTTTTATATGATTTAACAGTTAATGTTTAAAAAAATTACAATTTATACAAACAAATTTTTAATAGGCAACTGAAACTAAAAGACAGGATTGTTACGAGCCTGACGAATCCCAAATGTGAGAGCGAAATATAATCATTCAGAAATGACAGTGTGATAAATTTGTATTTGTATTGTAATTTTAAAAACTATTTGCTCTAATGTGCATTCTTATAAACTTTGTTGAGTTTAACAATAGAATATGTTCACGTAATCCATTTCTGAGTGAACATAAACAAAACAAGTGGAGAGATACGAAGAGGAAAATAAAAACAAGATAAAGAGAGGTAACATGAAGGTTGCAGTTCTGAAAGAGTTCTTAAATCGTTCCAACAGGCTCCTCTTTTTGAATCAGTTCTGAACCAGTCCTCATAGACGCATGCGCATTAAAAAATCCTGAACTGGTTCTAGAACCGTCCTCGAATTGGCTGTTGGAACAAACCTATAGATAATTTGTCTATTTCTCTTCTCTGAAATTTGAGATCATACATGGGGAATATAACTATACAAGCAGCATCTAGTTTGTAATTTCAATTTTATAAGTTAGGAAATGGATATAAGTTTATATTTCTGTTGCTGATTAAATGTCTTATTATTATTTTTACAAGTTAAGTCTGAGTTGTCTATATTATATCACGAATAATGACAATATGACATATGATTTGTTTACTTGGAGCTATTGCCAGCTTGCTGTAGCTAAATAGCACATTAGTAGTTTGATTGATGAGTTTTACTATGTCAAGAAAGTTTACCAGGAAGTGACAAAACTGAAGTTCTGTTTAGAGTTTAGAGCCTGTGAAGGTTTCAAATGATTATCATCTACTCTACTTCGTCGTTAAACAAATTTTTCTTATGGTTCCATACAAGAATCGGACCTTTGTAGTGTATATACAATTATTTTTTAGACCTGGTTTGAGAATCATTGATTAATTTTACCCTAAATCTAAGTTTGAGTAAAGAGTTTAGAAAGAGTGAATTGGAATGGGTAGATTTAAATTAATTGTTATCCAAGAATTTGGTATTCCACTCGCTCCTTAATAATTCGGTATGTAGCTAAGGGTGTAAATTAGTTTATAGATAATAAAAGTTCATCCTTACTTAATTGCAATTATTGTTCACTGAAGTTAAGTCTTCATTGTTTTCTGTCCCACTTTGATTTCTTTAACTGTTTATTGGTTTACCTTTCATTTTCACCAGACCGTCCTTCACTACCATTATTATTTATTTAATTACTGTTAAGTTATGTCATTAATGCCTCTATACATAAACGATTACAAATAAATATTAATAACGCTAAGGAATAGAAGGGAAATTAAGCGCTGGAGTAACATAATTTATTAGTGTCTAAAACAAGTTTTTCCCGGGATAGTGACATAAATTAAATTGATATTTTTAATTATTCATATTCAATGTATACAAAATATATAGGGAGGGTATTGTGTCCCCGCGAAAATTCAACATTTTGATGGATTTATTCAAGTTTTAGAAAAAAATGTCAATCTGTCGTTTGTAGTCTGGTAAGATGTGTGGATCCTAAGCTACAGGACCAATTTCGAAGAAAATTTGCATAAATGTTCTGAATCATACCCCCGACACGAAATGCAAAAATTAAATTTAGCTCTTTATTTAGTGGCACCTCCCAAAACATATTATTTCTCAAAAATAGTTTTGACGATTTTTAATTGAAATACGTCGATTTAAATACAATAACCATATAGAAATATTTTTTCCCCTGAAAAAATTAGTTTCCGAGATATTAATGAACATTTATTTAGCTGAAAACGAAAACGAAAAATGAAAGTCAAACAATCCCCTTTTTCTTAATAATTTGTTTTTATAAATTTGCTAACTAATAATTGGGTGACAATGCCCCTAAAAAATAGTGTTTCTGAACATGTATGCCATTTTTCATCAAAATCGACCCAGCAATTTAGGCTCCACGCGTCTGAACTGACTACAGACGATAGACAGACATTAAAAAAATACTTTCTTGGATTCTGGACTCCTTAAAATTTGTAAATCCAATACACAATAATAAATTAATTTTTGCGACTCCACAATACCTTCTCTATACCTGTACCTGTACCTATGAACTATGCATATGAGAAAGTAAAAAGAACAAAAAAACAAAGACAAATAACAAAGACTTGATTCAAAGATATCCTCCCAATCTAGTGGCAGTTTACATAAAATAACCCCCACAAGAGATCTTTTATAATAGGAAATTAACCAGAATATCAACCCCCTATTAGAAATAGGTTGCAAACACTCTTACATTGATAATTACAAGGCTAGTAAGTTGATGCATTTAGTTATGCATTCAGTTATGTGCATTTAGTTGATGCATTTAGTTATGTGCATTTAGTTGATGCATTTAGTTATGTGCATTTAGTTATGTGCATTTAGTTGATGCATTTAGTTGATGCATTCAGTTATGTGCATTTAGTTGTTTAACATGTTCCAAACAATTTTTTTTTAAATTCAAGGAATAATTATATAATAAAGTATTGGGACGGATACAGGACTATTTTTCGCGACACGAATCAAAAGTTTAGAGGAACAAGTAATGTAAAAACGTGTGTTTTAATATGAAGAAGATTCTGCATTTTCTTTGTACACAAACTATTGACTCTTATTTCTGCGATGCTAACTGTTATTTAGTAATAATAATGCCGGCCAAGTACGGAACGTATACTATGATGCAATACGTGAAAATGTATCATATTCTTAGTAAATTACCCTTTATTTCTATACTATGCTTATTCTTATTCAGGTCTATAGGGTATTAATATCTTCAATTCTACCCTTTTTTTTGGCTATATTTCACATCCTTTGAGGCTTCTAAAGGCTTAAAAGAAGATTTTAAAATTTTTAATCATATCTACATAAACTTACATCTTTATATAAAATGTTGACATAACTTTTAAACAAAACATAACATTAATTAATAAATACGAATAAAATATATATTACAATACACTAACCTTTAACAATTCCTCCTAAAACATAACTTTGAATGTTATGTTTTAGGAGGAATTGTTAAAGGTTAGTGTAATGTTATATGTATTATTCATAGTTATTAATTAATTTTATGTTCTTTTTTTTAAAAGTTATTAGATATGAGATAAAAATTAAAAATATTCTTTTAAGCCTGAAGATGAAGATGCCTCAAAGGAGGTGAAATATAGCCAAAAAACCGGATTGAATTGAAGATACAGTAGAACCTCGATAAGAAGTGTCTCTCGTCTCTCGGGGATAAGGGAAACAGTCTTGTTATCGAGGTGCTCTTTTTGTTGAAGGTCGTGCTATCAAGGTTATTTTGGATATGAGTCGTGTTATCGAGGTTAATGGGCGGGGTTTTCAAGTCTAGACTTGACCATTCCTGTATAGAGTCGCGTTATAGAGGCGCGTTATTAGGACTTCTCAAAACGACTTGTTATAAAGGTTCTGAGTTACAATATGAACTGGAAAAATCCGTGTTATTGAGGTTGTTTGGATAATAATAGTTGGGTTATAGAGGTTAATTTAACATTATGTGTTATGGCAATCTCAAGAGGATTTTTAAATTGCACTTGTAATTGAGGTTGACGTGTTATTGAGGGTCGTGTAAGCGAGGTTCTACTGTATTAATACCCTACGGACCTGAATAAGAATAAGTATAGTGAAAATGTATCGTTTCAATCCTAAAATGCATCTACAGTTGATTCCAATGAGCTTTTCTTCTTGGGTTTTCAAAATGTAAAAGTACACAGTGATTCCCAAATTGTTCGATTTATTTCGCTGACATTGAGTATCATAATTTTTCTACGGCACCCTCTGAATTTAATAAATCTTCTCTAATATTAACTGAATTACTATACACATCCAAATCCCCCTTTTAAAAAGAGGTTTTGTCGTCATATAATATAATAATCTACAAGGGTTCAACTACATTATTAAGATTAAGATCCGTATCGTCTAGAGAGTCTAGGGTATCAGATTATAAGGGATGTCTTAAATGGTCTTCCTAAATTAACAATTTTAGCTCTGAAATGGGGGGGGGGGGGGGATGAAAGGGGGTTTGCTATGCTATATTTGAATTTATTTACTTCACATAAATGACAACCATCTAGAATCTAGAGAGCTGATCTTAAACCTATAAAAGGACAAATCTTTGTACAACGGATCTCCCCAACACCAAATCTAAACCGTGCCATCGATATATTTGAAATAATATAATCGATAAACAATATAATCGATATTATTCCTGTTTTGCTGTCATTCAATGTTTATCTCTTATTAATAAAAATCACAAATTTGAAACCCGTCAAAATGAAGATTGTAAATATGGGACATGGCAAAACTAATAAAATAACTTGCAGATTTTTTCCGAACTAATTTTCCATACAGCAAAATTTGCTGAAAACCAATTAAATTCTGCTAAAAGATGGCTAAAAGTATTAAAATAATGCATTGTCATCGTGTTCTGAGCTATGCTAAAAGTTTCATATGTTTAGCTATTCGGGAAATTAGTTAGAAATCGATTGTCAGATTTGTACCGGACAAACAAACAAACTAGAAAGCAAGCTAATAAAAACGTAGTAAAATAAGTTTGATTCTGTTTGAAATCAAAGACAAAAAGTAAACTATCACCTGTTGGACACTTTTAATATATTTTAAAAAATAAATAATTTAAATGAGTTATATAGGATTTAAATACATTAACAATAACTAAATGAGAGAGTTTTGTCCGATTTTTCGGACCCGGACCGATTTTTAAATATATCTTACATTCTTTGCCCAGTGATAATACATGAAGGAGCTATAAGTGCCACACTAATTGGCAGACACTTCGTATTTGGTTAAATTTTAATTGATTAATACAGTTTATTTATCCACAAATTATTTGAGTAATATTCATTGTCTTATATATATATTTTTTTCTGTTACCTAGGTTCATCATGCAAGAAGGTGTAGTTCAACCTGGTCTATCTGTTTCTGAATCTATCTTGTTTGTTGCTGATCTAAAGCTCGGACCCGAAGTCACTCTCGATGGAAAATACATATGGTAAGTGTTTTCCTCTTTATTATTTTACAAATATATTCCTTCGCGGGCCATTTTTTTTTCTTGCAATATTAGAACGCGAGGAACATCAGTGACTCACGACTCACTTATTAGTAGACTTTTTTTTAAACACTTATTAAAAACAAAGGAAGGTATGCTATCCTTTGAATTTTGCCCTACAATACCTCTACGAAATTTTGAAATGACTTACCTCGGACCATTAAAAACTACTTGTTCATTATAAAACTACCATTTAAAATCAATTGAAGAAAATACAATAAAATGTTCGGTAACAAATTTGATTGAAAGTACATTGATGAAATCTTTTAGAGAAAGTAAAATAGTTTCATTGTGTTCGTACTAAATGCGATGTTCCTTTCAACTGATCTATTATTCTTAAAACGAACCTTTAGACTATTATATAAACAAATTAATAGGGTTTTGTTTACTCGGAAGAATTAAGACTAAGACAATATGTTGTCTTAGTCAATGACAATGTACTGCGACAATAGATGCCGCTGTGTTTTAACTCTCAAGGAGTGAAGTGAAACCTAATTACAAATTACTTGGACCAAACAGTCAAGTGAATCATATGGGTCAGTACGTCTTCCCCAGTTGCTAGTATTTTTCAGAATCTAACCAATTTTATTGTTAAAATGATGTAAAACGCACTTTAGCCTAATAAAAGAAGAACTCTTTGTAAAATACATAAACACTTGGCGCATATTACATACAAAAAGGTAGATTTGTCGTTAACAATTATGTTAATTATTCTTTTTTAAGTCGGTGGAATTTACGTTAACTAACTACAATTCTAAATAGTTTCACCTAGTAGTAAACTATTTCTTGGCTTTTTAAAATATTTTTTTTAAATTTTCTCTAAAAACTAGGTTTTTGGGAACTAAGAGAAAAAGATTTTTATTTTTAAAATTAATGTAATTCTTCACTCTATTAAACTGCTTTCGCCAAGATTAAGTGGTACTTATACCTTTTTTGCTAAGTTTAACCTGTATAAAGGCTAAACTTTAAACCTTGTTAAACCTTATTATAAATTATTAATATAGAATAATTTTTACCATGATAATTTTATAGATGGATAAGAGATACATTGACTAAAAAACATTCAAATACGTTTATTTATTTGAATCAATAAACTTAACGTTTCAAAAGTCGATAATAATATTTTTTTCTCCTTTCTGAGTGTGTGAATGGAGGAGGAAATATAAATAAATAAAATTTTATAAACACACATTTTCATTACAAAAATTTATATTATGTATTTGGCAATGTTTTATTTTTTAAATAAATAAATATTTACAAATTTTAATAAATTAAACAACATTTTAAAATAAAAGATTGCAAAGGAACTATTACAATATTTTTTTGCGAGGGAAATTATATTATACACATAAAAGGAACAAATAAAATAAATAGGTAAAAAAAAATATAAAGGCTAGGGATTGAGATGACAAAATATTAATAAATATTCATACATTTTTTTTATGATATCCATACTAGAATACATTATTTAATAGATAAAGAAATATTTGATATATTATATCCTAAAAATTATTTACAATTATTATACAATGTATTAATACACACTAATAAAAATGGCGTATTTCAATTATTTCGTGTAATATGTGTATATATATATATATATATATATATATATATATATATATATATATATATATATATATATATATATATATATATATATAATTATTCTTATTTATTTAAGAATATACAATAATGATAACAAAATAATACAATAAGCAACAAGTCATTCTCAATAAGTATAAATATAACACTAAAAATTTAAAATAACAAATTTGAGTTGCTGGATATTGTTTATGAAGCAAGTTGGCATTTATTTTATCCCTAAGTACTTATTTAAGTGAGTAGTTTTTACATATAATATAATGTAATAACTTAATAAGTAACAATCCTCATGAAACGAAATTTTAGGGCTTTTAAAAATATCATACATAATTTTATTATGATGATGCTAAAAGCTTTTTTTTTTTTTTTTTAATATTTTTTTTGTATGATTTTAATATCAAAATCTCGTGAATTATTTGGCAAATTGCTTTGCTCTAGTTATAATTTAAATATTTAACTCACCAAATGCTTCTTTCTATAACATGAAAGTCTAAAAGTCATAGAATCAATTTGATTTTTATTTTTGTTCTATGTAGATTCTATAAAACTGAAATTTAATATACGAGATGAAATAAAAATATTATCAAATTAAGGAAGCATCGAGTTTGTTTAAAATATTAATATATATATATATATATATATATATATATATATATATATATATATATATATATATATATATATATATATATATATATAAAAATAAATATATGTATACATTTAAAATTATAATTGGTAATTAGCTAATGTATAAATTTTAAAAAATTAAAAAAAGGAAATAAATTTAAAATTCTTCTCTTAAATTATTATCACATTAATATCACTTTAAAATTGGTTATTTATAATTCTTTCTTTTTTAATATTATTATTACTTAACATAACTTTTTCATTAAGATTACTTAAATAAATAAATATGAAGACTTGAAGTTTATATAATTTTTTTAATTTTCACATGTATGCAGCATATATTCAATAGGGAAAGGCATTGTTATGGCGCGAAAATTTAATTTTGATTGATTTACTCGGTTTTAGGTCCCCTGAATCCCGAACCCCATCTCTAGTCCGAAAAAGGGGAATTTAAAATATGTCTGTCTTTTCTGTCTGTCGTCTGTCCAGACAAGTAGATACTAAAACCATTTAGATGAAATTAGGCTTACATGTTCAGAAAAATCGTTCCCCTAGGTGAAATAGAAAAAGTTAATTTTAGATCTAAATTTGGGGTTTCTAAAAATATTAGTCCATCACTTGATTGAAAATTTGATGTTCTTTGCCCATTTTTATAATAATTGATATTTATATTATTATGCTTTTATGCTTATGTTTTTATTTACAAAAAAAAATCAATCTTAAAAATATTTGTAGGCTTATCGCCAATTTATTTTTGAATTAACCAACTGAAATTATTTAAATCTCTTATGTCTATATTATTCAATTTATATTAATTATTAGAATTAATTCAGTCTATATTTGGACGGAAATTAAGGATTGTTGAATTAGTAACTAGTTTATCCTAAGTAATACTGGGGACCTTTAATTAAAATGTCATGTATTTTAAGCCCTCCAGGAATAGGCTAAAACATTTATATATATATATATATATATATATATATATATATATATATATATATATATATATATATATATATATATATATATATATGTCTGTGTGTGTAATAATTAACTACCTTATAATAATAATAATAATAATTATAATTTATATTAAAACTATTCCTCGTTTAGTAATTGATTTTATATAAAAAAACCTCATAATACTTTCTTTTTTTATACTTTATTTTATCTTTTATTATTTTCATACTATTTGTTTCGCTTAAAAATGGTAAATATCATTATTTTAGATATAAATAACATCAAAGTTAGGTATTAAAACCAGATTTTGATTAAATTATTTAATACAAATTTGAGAATGAATTTATTTCTTAGTGTCATCAGAAATTGGTGTAATATTATTGAGGTTAATAAAGTACGTTACAGAAAAATATCGATTTTTTTCTAACTTGAATTAATAATATAATATGCTGAACTCATATTTATTATTATATTTGCAATGTTGGGTAGCTAAAATGTATGTTTGTTTTTTTCTCTTTTTAAGAGGTGATAATTATTTAGGTGTTAATGTAAGAGGTGTTACCTTCTCACTTAGCACTTAAAGTACAGAAATTCTTTGTATTAATCTATATGCCCACATAATTTTAGAAAAACTTATTACCATTCACACCTGTTCTTCTTTTTATTAATGGTTAATTTTTAAATTTGTTTGTTAAATTTCTTTAAAAGATCAATTCATTTTTAGACGGTAAACGGTTTACATTTTTTTTTAGAAATTACTGTGTTGAATGCACTTACTACTTGGATAAGTGGTTGATGTTATAGCATTATTGAAAATACTAAATTCAATGCTCTTTCTTGTAGGATAATTGGTCCAGTCTTTAAGATTATTCTGCGTTGTATACATACTTCTAGATTCAGTGTCATGTGATGCAGACTTTAAAGCAATTCTGCGTTGAAAGCACTTCTTCATAGGATGATAGGATGTAATGTTCTGCAGTCTTTAAGAATATACTGCGTTGCATTCTAACTTTT